>BTPG01000002.1:221439807-222142307 GCA_036245525.1 Semisulcospira habei | reverse complement strand
CTGGCATTTAAACAAACAATTCGAATTTAATCGGTGTGTATTAATGTACAAGATTCCAACGAGAGAACCCCACTCCATTTGCGAACTTTGTTTTCAGATAATCGTAGACGGAACACGAGAAACAGGTCGCTCCACCTACAAAGAACAAGGTGCAAAAGCATGGAATAATTTACCCCAGCATCTTAAAGTCTATTTCTAAATGTAGTATTTTTAAGGATCGCCTTTATCGCTTTTACTTCTACACTAATACACAATTCAATTCTCCTCTATTGATGCTGTACTCTCAGAGACATGTTCTAATTACAAGATGACCTTCAGCGTATGTCGCTGTTATTATGTTGTTGTTTTTTTCGCCTTTTATGCCTTTTGTACACTTGAATGTTCTTGATACTATGTTTGTTTGTTTGTTTTTTAAATATTGTACTGTGTTGTGCGATGTATATTTATATGTGTAGAGTAGCAGGACAATTTGTAAGAGAGGCATTCGCATGCCTAAAACTTTATCCTAAATATAAACTTTTCATCATCATCATCATCTCTCTCTCTCTCTCTCTCTCTCTCTCTCTCTCTCTCTCTCTCTCTCTCTCTCTCTCTCTCTCTCTCTCTCTCTCTCTCTCTCTCTCTCTCTCTCTCTCTCTCTCTCTTTCTCGGAGCTCACGAATGTAGCACACCAAAAAAAGTTCAGAGTCAATTAGCGATGCAAAATTAGGCAATTTCGTCACTAATCAAGCTTCTACTGTTCGGATTTTACCACCAGTGTCTTGGCCTATCTACGCTGATCATAACGGTGTAAATTTGGACTTTGTGCGACCACAGACTTCTGCCATCTGACTGGTTTTCCTATATCGCCATTGAACTGAGTACGGCGATCGTCGGGGTGACTGTTAGTACAACACTGCCAGCTACGTGTACTGTGTAGTACTGTGTATTACTGTGTAGCACTGTTGTCCAATCGAACTGTGCTAAGATGGCAGACAAAGAAGCTCTATCCGCAGATCCACTCGAGGTCTCTGGAACTACATCACCTTTAGTTACTGTCAGTGACATTCAGCGCATAATCGACAAGCAGACACAGCTGATTGACGAGAAACTGGGGTCTCTTCGTGCTGACCTTTGTGATGTGTTGACCTCTATACAGGCGATTGGCACCGACATTGCTGACTTGAAGCAACGCGCTCGCAGCCTGGAGAACACCTGCAAGGAACTGACTGAGAAGCAGGAGGAGGTTTCCGAGTCTGTAGAAGACTTGCAGGAGGACATGGAAGATCTGCGGAAACGCTACGAGGAAGAACTAGACAAGCTAGAGGCGTTCTCACGTAGGGACAATCTGCGACTTTTTGGAATCGTGGAAACGCCAGGCGAGACCTTCGATTCCTATGCCACCAAAGTACTGGAATGTCTGCAGGGCACAGTGCCAAATAAAACCTGGACTGAGGACGATTTGGTACGCGCACACCGGGTGGGGAACAAACCGGACTTTGCTTCTGTAGCAGCCAACCGTGCTAGAGCCAACAACAAGCCCCGCCCCATGATCGTGAAGTTCGCGAGATGGAGGGACAAGATGAACGTCCTGACCAAGGGTCGTGCTGCACTCAAGCAAAAGGGGGTTAACGTTGCTGGTGACTTAATCAACCGGCAACACGAACAGATCAGACTGCACCGGGAGAAAGGCTTGCGGGCGTATTACAAGGGGAACAAGCTGGTCGTCGCTGGACCCCTAGAGCAACGGAACTACGACACCGACAACTTCGGCCGCCGCCATGCGACAGACAACAGCGTCAACAGGAGACCGGACAATCGTACCCAAGGACTCGGTGCCGCCGCAGCTACTGGTCAGCAGGTCAACGCAACACCGGCACGTGCGTCACACTCAGTATCCCCGCTACAGCCTTCACCTAAACCAGCGAAACGGCGCCGGCCACACAGTTCTCCTACAATTGAGGTCGGGGACGAATCCAGTGACCCGTGATATGTCGGCCAAGCCGCGTCTCCCACCTCAATTGCACGGGATGTGTCGCCGATGCGCGCGTGTGTTGTAGAGCAGCCAGTAGATAGTGTGTTGCATACACTTACCTTTCTGTCATGGAATGTTGATGGACTGTGGAGCAAGCTATCTGACCCAGACTTTCTACAATATGTAAGTAATTATGACATTGTGTGTTTGTTTGAAACATTTTTAGACAATGCTTTCGTCCCGCCTGACTGCTGGTCTGATTTCACATGTTTTTCCTTACCTGCAGTCAAACTGTCACGTCAAGGAAGAAGCTCGGGAGGTGTTGTTGTGTTGGTAAAAAATGTGTATGCCAAGTTTGTTTTCAAAGTGAATATGACATGCGCTCAAAGTGTCTTTCTCAAACTTGACAGATCATTGTTTGGTACTGAATGCGATGTGCTTTTGGTCGCGTGCTACGTTCCGCCCAAGGATTCACCATTTTATAGACAATTACCGTACGACTGCTTGTTAGAAGAATTAGAACAGTGTCTTGCTAGTGCCCTCGAGCAATTTGGAGACATTCATTTCCTAATGTGTGGTGATTTTAATGGTAGAACTGGGGATTTGCAGCCTAATCCATATTTGTTTCAGCTTGATCCTGATGAAACCTACTAATACCGCTCTATTTGAACCTTCACGATTTACTGAAGATATGACTGTAAATACATTTGGAAGAAAACTATTAGATTTGTGTGCATGTTTTGAACTGATGATTTTGAATGGGTTCTGTAGCCCTGATCTGTCAAAGCACCTGACATTTATCTCACCCACTGGTTGTAGTATTAATGATTATTTTGTTGCATCTCCTGACTTTATTTGTTTGTGTGACAAACTTGAAGTTGGCGAGAGGATAGAGTCTGTGCACATGCCGCTGGTCCTTACTGTGTCTTGTGTACGTGTATCACCCCACAACGATGTTTCTGATGATGATACGCAGTGTTTTTCTTTTGATAAGATTATCTGGGAACCTGCTAAGGCCCAAACGCTCAGCGACAGTTTAACTACTCCTGCATTCCAGGATGCTCTAGTAGCTGCTACTGCTGAGATCAATGATGATATTAATAGTGCATTAGACTTTTTCACATGTGCTATCAAAGACGCTGCTAGTTGCATGACAAAACAATTTCATTCCTCCACAGGCAACACACACAAAACAAACACCGCTAGTCACCCTTGGTTTGACGAGGAATGCAGAAATGCAAAAGTGCGAACGCGTAAAGCCTTACGTACATACACAAAAAATAAAACCATGGAAAATAAAGCAACGTTTGTTAATGACAGAAAACAATACAAGAGATTACTTAGAGCTAAAGAAGTTAATTTTAAGAGGGAAACTGTTGACAAAATTCTTGAGTATAGACATAACTCTCAGGCATTTTGGAAGGAAATAAAGAAATGGAAAAGAAAACGTCGTTTAAGAAACAATATAACAAAGAAGCAGTGGTTTGATCACTTCTCTAGCATTCTAAATGAAAACATAGCACAGCAAGAGAATAATGATGATGTATTTTTTTTCAGAAGACTCTGAGTCTGATGAAGCCTTATTTCATGACCTAGATATTAACATAGAAGAAGCAGAAGTTATTGCTGCTTTAAAACATGCCAAAGCAGGAAAGGCCCCCGGGCCTGATGGAATTAAAATGAAGTTCTTAAAGTCTCCAACCCAGCTATCATCTCCTTTCTCACTAAGTATTTTAATGCTTTATTCAACAAAGGGTTGTTCCCAAGCGAATGGTCTAAAGCTATTATTTTCCCACTCCACAAGAAAGGAGATGTAAATAATCCAGATAATTATCGTGGTATTGCTCTGATTAGCTGTGTTAGTAAACTGTATACCTACATTTTGAACAGAAGGTTAACAGACTGGGCTGAGGAACACAATATTCTGTCTGAAACACAAGCCGGGTTTAGGAAATCCCGCTATTCTACTGTGGACCATATATTTACACTTTATGCTATTGTTCAAAAACAACTTCTACAAAACAAGAAAGTTTATGTGGCTTTTGTTGACTTTCGCAAAGCCTTCGATACTGTTAAAAGAGGTGTACTTTGGAATATTTTACTGAAGGTTGGAGTGCGCGGCAAAATGCTTTCAGCTATGAAGGCAATGTATGACTCAGTGAAATTTTGTGTTAGAGACAGCCTGAATTGTACAGCGTTTTTTGAGTGTGTTTCCAAGGTTTAAAACAAGGATGTTTAGCATCGCCGACATTGTTCTCCTTTTTGATTAACGAGCTTGCTGTGTACATTATTGAAAATGGTAAACATGGTTTCCAACTAAAAACCGATGCAGCAGAACTGTTTTTGTTGATGTTTGCAGATGACATTGCTTTGTTTTCATCAACCCCCAATGGCCTTCAGACTCAGCTGAACAATTTATACAAAGAATCATCTAAACTTGGTTTGTCTGTTAACCTAGACAAGACAAAAATAATTGTGTTTCGAAATGGTGGATATTTGTCAAAATATGAAAAATGGATTTACGGGGAAACGAGGGTAGAAGTTGTCAATATGTATAAGTACCTTGGGTTAAACTTTACCACACGTTTGAGTTTAAACACATCGGTCGATGACTTAGTGACTAAGGCAAAGAAATGTGTAATCGATATTTTCTGTATGTTGAAGAAAATCAACTGCGCTAGTCCTGATGTTTTTTCCAAGCTGTTTGATGCGCAGGTTGTCCCAATTTTGTTGTATGCCTCGGAAATTTGGGGAATAAACGAGTGTGCCGAAATTGAAAGAGTCCATACATTTGCATGTAAACGTTTTCTTAATGTCAACTTCCGCACACCGAACCTGATGGTTTATGGTGAACTTGGTCGATATCCCCTGTCAGTATTAACGTCAGTAAGATGTGTTTCCTACTGGCTTCGACTCTGTGCTTTACCTGTTACTAGATTTGCAAATATGGCTTATCATATGCTTAAGGATTTAGACGATAAAGGGAAAGAAACATGGGTGTCAAAGATAAAGAATTTGCTTTTTCGAAATGGGTTTGGTCATGTATGGATTTCACAAGGTGTTGGAAACAGGAATTCTTTTATAAACAAGTTTAAACAAAGGATGGTTGATTGTTCCAAACAAAACTGGTCATCGAAGCTTTCTGAGAGTGAACGTTTTACTGTGTATCGTAGTTTTAAACATACACTTGTCCAAGAAAATTATTTTGAACTGGTTAAGCCAACCTATGTCAAAAATCTATACATTAAATTTAGACTTGGCATAACCGAATTGCAAAGTAACAAACAAAGATATAGTACTCTCAATGCTGTAACGAAAGTGTGTCCATTGTGTGCCAAGGCTGTGGAAGATGAAATTCACTTTATGTTTTATTGTCCATTCTATGATGAACTGCGTGTCAAATACCTATGTAAGTTTGACCTTATGGAACTCAAAAAGAAAGAATTGTGTATCCTAGACACTACCAACCCGCAGTCTATTGCCAATTTAGCAAGATTTGTATTTCATGCATTTAAACTCCGTAGCAGCATGCTTGTATGATTCCACGTGCAAACTGTGGTTCTTACTCCGACCTGATCTGTGCAGTACACGGCTGTGGCCTGGATTTGGATACCCCATTTTACATGTAGGTCAAAAGTGGCTATTATGTGCTGGCGTAGATCGAATGGAAATCTGTGTGTGTGTGTATGTGTGTGTGTGTGTGTGTGTGTGTGTGTGTGTGTGTGTGTGTGTGTGTGTGTGTGTGTGTGTGTGTGTGTGTGTGTTGTTATAAACATCGCCTTATGGCTTTTATATACACCTGAATTATTATAAATTATGTAATGTCTCACTCCATTGTATGGACATTTTGTCTGAACAATAAACTGTCTGAGTCTGAGTCTGAGTCTCTCTCTCTATCAACAATAGTTTCTCCTTGCACCAATGACCAACTGACTGAAGATGAAACAGGAAATGCATGTTGTTGTTTTCTAAACGACGCACATGTGTCGAGGGAGAGAACATTCAATAATTAACTTTATTTTAAAATGTTTAAATGGGAATTTTTTTTTATTCACAGACCGCTTCTCAAGCCTGCTGTTAAAATAATAATAATTAATTAATAATTACGGTATTTATAATGCGCTTATCTTATAATAATTATAACTCTAAGCGCGCACTCACAACTCGCACACGCATGCGCACGCTATAGACAATGACTCACGTACCACAAATAGTGAAAAAACATTACGACGGTCAGCTTGGGGTGGGGAGTGTGGTGATATAGTGCTAGAACTGTTGAAAGAGGTGAGTTTTGCCGAGGGCGGACTGGAAGGAGGAGCCGGAGTGTTTCTGACGGAGAGAAACACACACACACAAACTAAACGTGCACAGAGAGAGAGAGAGAGAGAGAGGGAGGGAGAGAGAGTTTTGCTTTTACATGTTGGCCTGTCTTCAAGATTATTTATCCTTTTTGTCTACCGTATTGTGTGTGTGTGTGTGTGTGTGTGTGTGTGTGTGTGTGTGTGTGTGTGTGTGTGTGTGTGTATGTGTGTATGTGTGTGTGTGTGTGTGTGTGTGTGTGTGTGTGCGTGTGTGTATGTGAGAGAGAGAGAGAGAGAGAGAGAGAGAGAGAGAGAGAGAAATAAAATGAAATGAAACTTTATTTTCCAAAGATAAAAGAATAGGTGCGCAGACCTGTTTTCATTCTTGTCCTTGCTACACACTACAAAACAAAATAACGCACATAAAATCACTCTCTTCCCCCCCCCCCTCCCCCCACACACACACACACGCGCGCCGGTGTGCATTTGCCGCGTGCACAGGTTTGTGCCAGATTAGCTTGTAGCCTACAGGCGCCAAGCCGAGCCTGCACAACCTCCACACACACACACACTCACACACACACACACACACACAGGGAGACGCAACCATCAGAGTGGGTTACCTAGCATTTCATGTGAAAATGGGTTCCCATATTTCTATTTATTCTAAGGCTCTGGAATTGATGCGAATGTTTAGAACTCACATTATAACTAAGCTCTATAACTTAAAATAAAATAGACATTTTCTAGAAACAGAGCCACTAGATGCCGAAAAAATGGGTTTCTGCCAATAAAGTGGGTGGGTGTCTCTCTCACACAAATGAAACTGGCATTACAGTCAAAATGGGTGTCTTCACAACAGTAGGCGTCTGTAATAAGGTCAAGTTCATGGAATACTTCTTTTTCACATTAATTTTTTTTTCCCAACTTAAATGTGTATGTGTGCTTTAACATTCTTTACATAGTATGGTGCAAAATTCAATAAACACTGGCCCGAAACCTTTCGATTATGATTTTTACAGAGGAAATCGTTTAAACATTGCTGCGTTTTGTCCTTTTGAAGCAAAACAGTTTATCATGGCATTGATGTGAGAATCAACATAATGTATTCTGGAAATTAAAGGACCTTTTTTGTGCGTTTTGGGGTACTCTGGAGTTTCAGACAAACAGCAACAGAGCATTTTGAATATTAACCCTTATCATTCGGAATACACCAGTGTGTGCAACTAGTGTAACTGAAATAGTCCAAGGGTTAGTGCCAGAATAGCTTGGTGCCTCTAGGCGCCAAGCTATTGTGGCACCACCCTTGAACTAAAGCCATTGGTCTATGTCCTCATCTGTAAGTACTGTAATGTAGCTTGCATAGAATTATGGCAGTGAACAGATTTGAAGCTATTTAGCCTCAGTATGACTATGATGCGGGTCAAAAAGTGTGGAAAAATATCAAAGATAGAAAAAGACCCAGACGAAGAAACGAACACTTAACTTATTCTACCCCAGCAAAATTTAAGATCCACCACGATAGTTCAAGGGTGATGCCAGAATAGCTTGGCACCTATGGGCACCAAGCTATTCTAGCATCACCCTTGAACTATCGTGGTGGATCTGTGTCCTGCACTGCAACGCAGTCTTCTGAAGACGACTTCAACATTTGGGCTTAACTTATTCTACCCCAGACACACCACAGCAAAATAAAGATCCACCATGATAGTTCAAGGGTGATGCCAGAATAGCTTGGTGCCTATGGGCGCCAAGCTATTCTGGCATCACCCTTGAACCATCATGGTGGATCCGTGTCCTGCACTGCAACGCAGTCTTCTCAAGACGACGTCAACATTTGGGGATTCCGATCTTGGGGTAGAACGAGTTAAAATGACAGAACAGAACACCGACATTAATTAACTAACTGACAACATAAGAAATCACTTGAAACTTCAGCCTTTATTTAACGTCTTTCGTCTCCAACAAACAACCAGCCATTCTTTCATTTGCAAAATGGTATGGCAGTACAACCAACCATTCTTCAGAGCATGGAATTACTCGTACTAAAAAAAAAGAGGAAAACCCCTTTTCACTAGGGGGGTCCGGGGGCATGCGCCCCCCCCCCCCCCCCCCCCCCCCCCCCCGGAAAAATTTTTGAAAATTTACATTAAAATTTGTGCAATCTGGTGCATTTTAGAGAGAAACTGAGCAGTTTAACCACCTAAAAATCTTGCTTTTTTTTTCTTATTTTTGGGGTGCACTTTTCATTTTTTGTGTCAAAGGTTTAAAAGTTATACTAAAACAAAGTATTCAACAGAATATTTATATCCAAATGCTTATTCAAAATACATCTGAATGTCTTTCCATTTTTTTTAAAATTTGAGTTTAATTATATAATATATATACTTTCTTTAATAATCTCTGCTTAATCAGCTGTAAGTATGGATTCCTTTTATCTCTTATTTAATACTATGTACCATGGTCACTGAGCTGGAGAAAGGTTATATAGATTTTTCAACATAATTTCATCAAACTTTACTGGGAAAAAAATACATTGTAATAAATTTATTCACCATCATGAGTAATATTTCCAATGGCACTGCTTTTAGCTTTCTTGTGTTTCGCTGTAGACACGTGAGCATCAAGTGCTACGCGGCCGCGTAGTTAATATCAACTCTGCGCAGTTCGCGGCAATACGCCTGCCCACAGGCCCGGCACACTGAGCGCGGAGCTCGTCGTTTACGCTTTTCTCGAGCCAAGTCCATCTCCAAATATTCTTGGCTCCAGAATCGTCTGACGTCTATTCTGTCTCCGCGTTTAAGTATTTTCTCTTCGCCGTATTTTGACCAGACTACGACTCCACTGAAGACCGGAAGTGACCTGTGCGAGCTAAAGCTAACGCCTCGCTCAATTTTCAATACGCGATTTGGGGATATCCGCCACATAAAGATCACGAAACACGGTATTGGAATAGTGACTTTACGATTTTGTTTTCGGCGGAAATTCGGCGGAATGGCAGCTTCATTTAAGCGGAAATCCGCCAAAAAGAGGAAAATTCCATGCTCTGATTCTTTCATTTGCAGAGTTTTTAAAATGGCATGCAGTATATTACAAAATGATCCCCCCCCCCCCCCCCCCCAATAACACTCTTGTAATCAATTTTTACATTGTCAATGGTTTTCTTATCTTATTATATTGTCTTTTGTCCCCAGCCGGCTGTTTCGTTTTGCAAATCCAAAGGTTATACAGTATACAAAATGTGACCCTTTCTCACGAAACCAGTCTTAACTCGCAGCGAGCCAATCAGCACTACACGCAATAATATGTGGTGGGGGGGTCAATCTGGGGCATTTTCACTTTTTGGGAGAAATGTATTCTACATACACCAAAGTATCGTATGGTTAAAATCTTTATCATGAAAAATGCCATTAAATAGGTAAAAAATGATTTTAAAAGTCTGCCCTTGGCCCCAATTATGCTGCACACAGAAACTTCACAGGCTGTTTTCTCAAAATGGCCGCCGGAGGCTTTAACAACTTTAAACACTTAAGAACAGCTTTTACAATTTTTGCACTACAGCATACAGTCATATATCACAGTAATCAGCAAACACTGTAGTTTTCATAAATGCATATATGTCAAAACATGCAAAATGCGAGTTCTTAAGACTGATTTTGTGAGAGAGAGGGTCACAAATGATCCAGGCGTCCATCAGATTTAAAAAAAAAAAAAAAAAAAAAAAAAAAAAAAAAAAAAGCAGGCTATACATGCTGAAACCACCCCAATAATAACACTGATGTAATAAATCTGTATGAAATCGAAAATGCTGCGAGTGGCGGCTCAATTCATTTCTTTTGTAACTTTTTCAGTCTGTTGCGGACGTAATCCTTAATGTTTGTCCAGCGCCTATGTCTAAGTGCAGGTTCCAGCGCCATTGCATACTGTATCTCGGCCTTTCCAGGAAGTTTGTTCATGACGAGGTGTGTCTTGAAACGAGTTTGAACAGCTTTCTCTTCAGCTTCCCCCCATGGTTTTCTTGTAAATCTAGCTTTCCTTCGAACAGGAGCCGACGCAGTACTGTCATCATCAAAACTATCTAGATTGTCATCAGGCTCTGGACGTCTTTTCTCCGCCATGCTCATCGATTCCTGTGTTGCTGACTTGCTACTTGCTTCATTCACAGGTGCTGTTCCCCCCGAGACCTCTCTGCCAGTTTCTGATGCGTCTTCATTGTCAAAGTCAATCTCTTCATCATCGCCCAGCTCAGCTCTAATGCAACTCTCAAAATCTGTCATCCCATTGTTAACTGACAGAAGAATCTTTGCCACTTTTGCCTTTTGAAGGACGTCTTGAGGTTGGCGGTAGATATGGCGATGTATCCGAATATCATGGCCAAGGAAATCTGCCAGCTGATCCTGGTCTAACTCCGAGATGGCCATTGACTGAGCCAAAGTTGCAACCTGTTTCCGCAACTGAGTAAATGTGAACATGGCTGGGTATGACACCCCTGCTTCTAGGGCATGGGCCTTCAGAACATCATGGCCTCTGTAAGGCCTCTGACCAGAAGGTGTGGCAAAGATGTACTGGGAATCAGCGAGAGCTGGCACCGATTGCCTCATTTGAAGGATTCTGTCCACAGTTGTCATCATCTTCTTCGTCAGCAAAACGGGAACACTCCTATTAAACTTGCCTCTGATTTCCACTCGCTGAAAATGATTCACCATTTTCTTCTCAACCTCTGTGAGACCTTTCAAGATATCTTGATTGGTGATCGATCCAATCTTAGCATTCTGGAAGTCTGACACCTTCATTCTCTGAACTTCTCCCCCTCGTTTTCGGTTGAAAAGTGATACAGCACAAAGAGTTGCTTTAACCACTGTCGGATAATCTTCCGAAACCATCCTTGTCTCAAGAAGCTGTTGGACCTTCCTCACATCTTCACATGATGGGATCAGCTTGGGTTTGTTCATGGTCATTTTCCCGACCGACTGGGCTGCTGTAGCGGACACACAATCATACCAGTCCCCGTCGAAGACGGAGTCAAACCGCTGCGCCTCAGAGAGCTCCTGTCGCCACCTGTCGTCTGAACCCTGTCCAAGCTGTTTGGATGCCTGTGACTGTTTGATCTGTGAACACTTTTTCAAAGCATGGCCTATGCGCATTGCGAGATTGCCTTTTTTGAACTGATGTGTGTCCTCATCAAAATCTGCTAGCTCTTTTACAGCCAGGACAACATGATCAAAGCTAGCTGAATTGATCACAGCATTTAAACTTGCGATTTTCATTTCTGACCTCACTCTGATAATCTTCAACAGTCTCCCTAACTCCCGCATCCTGGAGCTGATTTGTCCAGCCGTGTGTTCTTCAATGTCCCTGCGGTCAAATAATCTCTTTCCATACTCAAGAAGCAAGGGGTCAGTTCTGATGAGACGGCTTATCTCATCATCTCTCTGGGTAGCCAAGACCTTGTGGTAGAAGGAAAATTCAACGTCTAAGGGTATTGGAAGCATGAGCCGACCACGGCGAGCGGCGTCCCCTCGCCGAGTGATCTGAAACCCTCCTGGCTTCTGACAGCAACGTTTTGAGTGTACAGAGATCAGCTTTTTTTGATAGAGCCCTTTGCAATGGCTACAGGCGAGAAGGTCGTCTGCCTTACTAGTTTTGGTGCGATACTTAGGAATCAAACATCCGGATTTGTTTTCAAGAACAGCAACGTTATGCATGTAATCACCCTCATCTTGTAGTCTGATCCATGCTCGACGTCTCTGCTTGGTCCCTTTTTTCATCGACAAAATTTTAGCAACGTCAGCCTCATCTGCATGGACATCTTGTAAGTGCGTGCTCATTTTCAAGACAAGCTTGCCACACAATTTGCATGCATGTTTCTTGTCCCATTTGTACTTTCCTTTCCCTCTCTGCGACACGTGCACACCCGTTTCTTCTGTAAGTGCTCTTTCCCCACTCTTTCCAGCATCATGTTCCTCCTGCCTATCCACATTCTCATTGCCACCCCCTAACGCACACTGCACCTTGCTGGTACTAGCGTCACCAACACCTGGCCACCCCAAACCTGCCACTTTGATGAAATCTAACATAGTCGATACAATACTGTCTATGTCCGAGATCCCAGCAATTGATGCTGACACACCCTCTGAATCCGGTGAGCTCGAGCCAGGAACAAACTCCTCGTCATCACTGCCCTCGTATTGCGATGCGCTGGCACTGCTCTCAGTCTCGGGTCCATCCCAGGCGCCATTTGCCAACTGGAGAAAGAAAGAAAGAAAGATTAAAACCAAAGCTGCCTTAGAAACAGAAACAGCCCAATTTTGGTTTAAAGGGGCCTTGCACAAGAATAAAAAGAGTAATCCCGTGTATGACCGATTTACATATGTGTGACCTCGGTGACGAGGGCTGGCTTCTGCAGCAGTCAAAATCCACGTTTTCTGAAAATGCAAGCAGTTTTCACACATTTGTCAACCCTGCGTGACCCTTTGAGAGAGGTCACTCAAATTGGCATGTTTAAAAAGGTCTTGCCACAAAGTATCCTTGGGCCAAGCTTGAAGAATGTGGCTTGAATAGTCTCCGAGAAAATGCCACCGTTAACTCATTCTACCCCCAGACACACCACAGCAGGATAACAGGGGTGGGATTCTAGTAAGAAAGAAAACGCGGAAAATCAAACGACATTGGTGGGGGGGGGGGGGTGGGTGGGTGGGTGGGTGGGGTGGGGGGGTGGGGGGGGGGGTGGTTTCATGTCCTTCATTTTCAGCGGCCGAAAAATCAAACGACAGGGGGAGGGGGGGGGGGGGATAGGCACGCGTGTCCACCGTTCGCCAAAGTATCCAAAAACCGACACGGGGAGCGAGACCAAACACACCCGAAAATGGACTTTGTTATGACACTCCTGATCTGCAGTATAAAAATGGAATGTGCGTACCAGTTTATGTTCAGATGCACACTAAACGGCACTCTGTCTTGGACAATATCCTTTTTCACCGCCATTTTCCACTGCGACCTAAAGCTACCGGAAGTGTCGGGCGATAGTGAACCAAACTGCATACAAATCCAACCCATTTGAGATTTTTTTGCCATTTAAGAAGATTTTTTTTTTTTTTTCTCGTCTTTTTTGTTGTTATTAGACGCGGAAAATAAATATGCTTCAGCGGAATTGTGAAAGAATTTCCACGGAAATCCGCGGAAACGCGGAAGAATCCCACCCTGGGATAAGGATCGACCATGATAGTTCAAAGGTGATGCCAGAACAGCTTGGCGCCTACGGGCGCCAAGCTATTCTGGCACCACCCTTGAACTATCATGGTCGATCTGTGTCCTGCGCTGCAATGCGGTCTTGAGAGGACAGGGGCAAAATTTAAGGATTTTGGTGTTGGGGTAGAATGAGTTAAAGTTTACCATGGACGACGGACGGACGACCAGTGGCCCAGAACATAAACTCACTTTTGCTTCGCACGCACGCCAGCCAATAAAATGAAGATGATCATAGAATCACTTTACTTACCAGTTTGTAATTGGGGGCATTCCGCTGCCGTCCATGCACCCTCCTACCAGACGCACCCTCTGTGGCAGAGGCTGGGGGGCCATGATTCTGCAGCATAGATCCTGATGGGTTTGGACATCCTGCTGCCATCCGGCGCTGGGTGTGTGCCAGAAAGTCCTGAGCCGGTGTGACCAAAATGGTGTTGCTGAGAACATGTCCAATACAACCATGTAAACCAACTGACATTTTGAATCAGATTGATTGTACATTGCTTAACGTCCCGACAGCCACTAGGCTTTCTCAGGACGTGCCTGCACTGCTTGTGAAAAAAAACCCACCTAAACAGAACATTGCCATGTATGTCGCCTGCCGGTCAAATACGTTAACTCATTCTACCCCAACACCAAAATCCTTAAATTTTGCCCCTGTCCTCTCAAGACTGCATTGCAGTGCAGGGCACAGATCGACCATGATAGTTCAAGGGAGATGCCAGAATAGCTTGGCGCCCGTAGGCGCCAAGCTATTCTGGCATCACCCTTGAACTATCATGGTGGATCCTTATCCTGCCGTGGTGTGTCTGGGGTAGAATGAGTTAAATAAACCTAACACATGGGGCCAAGACATAAAGCTAAGACCATTTAGCAACACACATCCAATATCAAGAGCTACAGGCAGTGCAGACAGTAGGGAGAGTTTTAAAAAGGCAAATTTATACAGGTGAATGGACAAAGGGTAGACAGAAACACATGCATGCCCCAGAATTGAGAGAAAAACCCACCCTGTGGGGCTGACCAGGGTGACCCTGAGAACTAAAAACTGGCAATACAGTAAAAAGCGATACTTCAGTTGCACATTCCTAAACGAGACCTGTTTGTGGACGTTCGTTCTTCGAATCGCGAGGCAGTTTTGCGAACGAGGATTGAAATCTGGCGCCATTTTTGTTTTTTTAAAAAAAAAAAAGTCAACTGATAGTTACTGTGCATGCATGTGGCAAGTTAACACGTCAGAAAAAAAAAAAAAAAAAGAAAGAAGAAACAAAATCGCGTGGCAGATTGACCTTGTAATGGGGTTATTGAACGAATTCCTTTCATTGAAGAAGAAAGCTTTTGTTAAAATCGTGGGGTTCTATTATCATTTACTACAAGACTCAACGGTCAGGCCCGGCCGGTGCGGCCGAAGACACGTTTGAAAGCAGACGCCTTATTTTTCTGGGCCAAACGGGTACGGGGATTGGAGGCATCTCTCAGTTAAATAACTGCACTGAACAAGTACATTTGGGCGTGCTCTTAACTAAGAAATATTGCATAAAATACCTCTGCAAATGCGAGAGAATGACCGGTGCGTCCGTTGGAGACGAAAGACGTTTAAGCAAGGGAAGGAACTCCGTTCATCGGTGTTGGACCAATCAAATTGATCTGAAAACACTCCGGCCGCTTCCGTGTCCACACACAGGCCCAGGGCATCCCTGAAACACAACGATGAAGTAAATCTGTTAAAATGGGCACATCGTATTTTGATATTTTTTTCTGAATTTTGAATGAAAGATAATACAGAAACAACCCTCAGAAAAAATGGGTTTCTGATCTGGCCACCCAAAATTTTACACCGACCCAGATTGCATAAGGATGGTAAAGAAAGTAACCCAGTTCAGTCATTTGGTGTACGCACACACACACTCACACACACACACACACACACACACACACACAAACACACACACACACACACACACACACACCACACACACACATCAGTATATCATGTACACATACATTCTATCACTTAAAATACTACGGCAAATATAAAGAGTATAAAGGATTTTGTACATAAAACCGCTATTGTTCTCATCATAAAAATCAACACGGCTCACTGCAACAAACATGCAACACACACACACACACACACACACATACAAACTGGTACACACACACACGCGCGCGCGCGCAAGCACGTAGGGATGCGCGTGTGCACACACACACACACATACACTTGCACACACACAGACAAACACACACCCGCACACACATGCGATAGCGGCCTCCCCGCGCCACTAAACCGCGCACAGCTAGATGCTATAGTCTGAGGTTAAAATAATGTATAGTGACATCCCGCAATCATCGCGCGCGCGGGTCGACGCGAAGAAACTATAGCAACTGCCACGCGGCGCGAGCGTTTAATGCTGTGTCTATCGACGGCATCCCGTCTGGTCAGCGGCCGAGTCTATGGGGTCATGGATATTACATAATGCGGCTTGCTGGAATGCCAGCGGTATATTACATGCGTTCATAAATGTTACAAGAGAATGCAGACTATCCGTGAAATGCCGCACAAGGCGTCGAGTGCTACATGTAAGAATAAAAATAAAAATAAAAAAATAAAAGGAAAAATTAAGTTTTGTCTAGATGTTTCAGTAGCTTGGTCTTGTAAGTTTTAAGCGATGGCGCGGCTCTAACATCCGCAGGAATAGAGTTCCATAACTGTGCTCCAGAATAGGACAATGACGACCTATAAATGTCCAGTCGAGGCATCGGTACAATAAGATTGTTCCCTGGTGTTCGACTGGACCTCGTATGAGCAAAGTGAAACAAACTATTGAGATAGGCTGGTGTTTCTGAGAGGGTGATTTTGCGCATGAGCATCAACTTATTATACATAAACTGTTTTTCAAGTGCAAAATGTCTAACAGCTTGAACTTATTGTCAGTACTAATTCTGAGGGTCTGTCAACAATGAGTTTAATGGCTCTTCTGTGGAGCGAGAGAGAGAGAGAGAGAGAGAGAGAGAGAGAGAGAGAGAGAGAGAGAGAGAGAGAGAGAGAGAGAGAGAGAGAGAGGAGAGACAGACAGACAGCGACTAGAGCCCGTATTTGAGGACAGACATACTTGAAATTTTAGGATATTTTCCCTACTTGAATTCTCCCGAAGTACTTCTTCTTTTTTTTAATTTTTGTAATTAGGTTTCACGTTGACGAGAAAATAGCCGTTTCACAAAACAACGGTTTTTCCGCATATGAGTCCGTAATTTGTCTTATTCTTACTTGGTACTTTGCATACAGCTAGATTAACGGGAGACATTGAATGAGTTCGTAATCCAGCGTTGTACCTTTTCAGCTTTTTGAATAATTATTAATTCATCTGTGCTGGTTTTGGAGCCACTATATACTCCCATCAAACAGTTAGCTATCGAAAAGGCTGTGTGAAAGAAAACAGTCAGCCATAGAAGAGGCTAAACATCAAATTTGTTACTTTGTACACGGCGTCGTGAGACTAGCGATGCCATGACGTCAAGCTTATAGTGATGTCATTTTGTTGCTCGTGCTATTCTTCATCAGAATTTTTGTCACTACACGAGCCCACAGAGCGTACTAATGGTGGGAAGTCCCGTGTGTCCGTCTTTATTTGTGTGCGCCGGCGTGTGTGTTGATCAGCGGTCGGCCTAAAGAGAAGGAAAATGGATCAGAACGATAAGCTTAAAAATATTTAAAACTCTGAATGATCCTAAAAGAAAAAAATACCTTTTCCAACTCCATTACCCCACTGATTAACATTGACTGCTGATGATTCTGTTGTAGTTTTGCTGTGGTGCCTGGACTGAATGTGTGTGTGTATGTTTGTGTCTGTGTGCGTGTAATACTGTTTACCATTTTTGTAATTGTATTTTTTTAAATGTGTAAGGCGCCTAGAGCTCTACCTGAGGTTAGGCGCCATAGAAATTATCATTATTATTTTATTATTATTATTATTATGTGAGCTCTAAACACTGAATAAAGTAGACTTTGGGATGAAATCCTCATCTTATTATTTTATTCAGTTCTTTTAAGCCGCTGTTAGAAGGCGCATTAGCGACCTGATTCTATTTCTTAAATGTGAGAAACCCCAGGGTGTTTCAACACTTCCTGTCTCCCTTGTTTATTTTTTGCATAGTTGCTAATGAACCTAGACGCAATTGCATGAGCTTAACTCCTGCGCAAACCACTACTGAAGTATGGTGATCCGCTATCGCGGATCACCATGCTTAGTGGATTTCGCAGGATTTAATCACACTCGTGCAACTGACCACTGATGCACAGTGTGTTGTGCGTGACCATTCGACACAGAGGACGTGCCGCTCACAACTTTGAAAATGTGGAAAAAAATGTTCTTGTTGTTTCTGTTCAGTTATGTCGATTTTTGTCGTTATTGATTGGTCAGCCTTTTAACATTGCCCTCCCCCCTCAACCGCCCCCCCCCTCCCCCACCGGCCACCCACCACCCCACCCACCCCCACCCCGCTCCCCTATCTCCACTTTCCCTCTTCAATTTTTTAGGTCATAAACGAAATGCATAAACGGGAGACAACCCGTTACACGAACCTCGGCAAATCTGATTGTCTTCTCTATCTGCAGTCTTTCTTGTGGTCGTGATCCTGTGTGCATTACGCATGATCAAATTATTTAGTTGCTGTACTACCCGCACAAAAACCACCCATCTGCAAGAGGTATAGATCCTTATGAGCCCCCGCAGATTACTGGGGCGCGTGAAGATCTGTGCGTCTTGCTCGTCACACTGAGACTGCGTTTCACAAGGCGTAGGGGGGGTCATCTTGCGTTAACTCATTGTACCCCAAGACTGAAATCCCCAAATTTTGCCGCTTCCTCTGAAGACTGTACTGCAGTGCAGGACACAGATCGACGATGATAGTTTAAGGGTGATGCCAGAATATCTTGGCGCCCATAGGCGCCAAGCTTTTCTGGCATCACCCTTGAACTATCATGGTCGATCCATATCTTGCTGTGGTGTGTCTGGGGTAGAGTCAGTTAAAGTGCGATCGAACAGCCACAAAAGAGACTCAGTGAGCGGTATCTGTGCTGCAATCTTTTTTTGCAGGCAATTCTGAATCCCAGTATCGCCAAGTGATAAGACGACGATGTCCTTTGTCTGTTCAAGAACAGATGTAAATGTGACAGACAAGAAGTATGAATATATTCACATTTACACCACAAGGTCTAAAATCATATACTTAACCCCTTCAGTGTCAGTTGACGCAGTGTTTCTGCAGTCTTCGTTAATTCAACACAAAAAAAAAAACAGTTCTCCCATGAGTATGGTTTCAAAGTGGTGTCAGCAAGAAGCATAGATCCTCACGAGCCCCCGCAACTGCGGGGGCTCATGAAGATCTATACCTCTTGCAGTTGGATGGTGTTCAAAATTTTGTCGACACCGAACGTGTTTGAGACCCAAGTTACCTCCTCCGCTTCGTGAACACAGATGAAAAATGTGCCATCAAAGGGCACAGCCGTCATCGGACCTGTGTTTTATAATGGTGTATTTTACATCTTTGTTCCTGTGCCTATTGAAGATTTCGGCGTAAATCCCGAGTTGTGGCTGGAACATAAAGCTAATACTCACGGAGTCACAAATTCGATTTAGGCGAACAAGCTGACAAGAAAAATTGACAGGAAGCGTCTGGCAAAGTCGAGTGGCTTCATAAAACGTCGTTAGGGGAAGCAAATTCTAATCCTGCTAGTCTCTAACCTCACGTTTTGTAGTCCCTTTCTTACAAAATAACAGCTGTCTGAGAGAGAGAGAGAGAGAAAGAGAGAGAGAGAGAGAGAGAGAGAGAGAGAGAGAGAGAGAGAGAGAGAGAGAGAGAGAGAGAGAGAGAGAGAGAGAGAGAGAGAATCAATTAATCAATTAAACTTTATTTTACAACGGTTGAGGCATTGACCTCGTCGTCGACACAGCCATTTTACAAACCTGCCGTTGAGAGAGAAAGGGGTGAGAGAGAGATGATGATGATGATGAAACGTTTTTATTCAGGATAAAAAGTTTTAGGCATAGCAATGCCTATCTTCCAAACTGTCCTGCTACTCTACACATATAAAAATACCTCAGACGAGTCATCAAAAGATAAAACATATGTAAGTAAACCCATCCCCCCCCCCCACCCACCGGCACTCAGAGGGGAAAAAATAGAAATAAAATTTTTTTTTTAAAATATAATTATATACACAGGTATGAACCTGACATGTTAATGCAGATAGTCGAACTATTACATAATCTGCAGCAACAGTAGAAGAGTATTAGGTAATAGGAAACTTGTCACTAACTATACGAATAGTAGCATAAGGGAGTCGAACATATTATTACTTCTGAAGTAAATATTTATGGAGGCGATCTTTGAAGACGCTAATCTTACAAATTGATTTCAGGAGTGGAGGTAAAATATTGCACGCTTTAGCGCCTGAAAAGGACAGGCTGGTTTTACAGATGTCTAATCTAATTTTTGGAAGGTGGATCGAGCTATTTCTCGTGTTTTTCCTATTATTGTCGGAAAAAAGAGTTTTTAGATAGGGTGGGGCTTTTCCGTGCATGATCTTGTGCACTAGAACACAGCGATTAAATTCAAACTGTTTCTTCAATGTTAGTAACTTGAGAGATTTTAATTTTTTATCAGTCGAAGTAGGACCGGGAAGTATTAATTTAATGCCCCGACGATACAAGGAGTTAACTTTTTTCATGAACTTCGCTGCATCCATCCCAGACGGTAGAACTGTAGTCACAATGCGTTTTGACTGATATGCGCATGGAAAAAAGAGTTTACGGATATCAGTATTAACTATATGGCGTTGTTTTGATAACAGGAACAGATTTTTGGAGGTTGTTTTGCATATAGAGTCAGTATGCGGCTCCCAGCTTAATTGTTTGAGAGAGAGAGAGAGAGAGGAGAGAGAGAGAGAGAGAGAGAGAGAGAGAGAGAGAGAGAGATGTGTGTGTGTTTGTTGGTCTCACAGTTTGGAGTCACTGCTCAAAGCCAAAGTCCAAAATTACAAACCCGATTCCAGAGGTATTTACCTGAACAACGTTCTGAAAGGAAGAAAACACGGTTAGATACGACAAGCACAACACACGGGTACTAGAACTTGTAACACCATCATGGCCCAGCGGATTAAAAACTTGGCTATGACCACAGAGAACTTTCTTCAAGTCAAGTTATGTGCGTCCTCTAGCAGGGCAAAATGAAGTGTGCTAAAAACCATCGGGCCGACGTATTTCGCAGTCGGCCCGCGCTCAACTGCGGCTTGGGCCCACCGACCTGCAGGCCAGTCAGTCATTAGAAAGACTCACCGCGCCAGGTGTGGTATTTTTACTTTCTAATCGTGTTCCTTTCATCGTTGGGATTTTCTGCATTATGCCGCACGCTTGGCAGTCGCCGTTTTTGTCTGCGGATATATTTGGCATACTGATTAAGCTGGCGCTCATATAATGAAGGCATGCGCTGTATTTACCCACATTAAAACCCGGTCTGACGGCGAATTCAAATTCGATCAGCATAAATCAAATTATGTGTTATATGTTGTTGAAATTGTTTGACGAGACACGGATCGCGATTAGGACCCGAAACAACATAAGCCGGCCAAAGTTTTATTACGTATACATCAATATCAACTGCAAGAGATTAATTTCTTTTTGGGATGATCGCGACAGGTTTACCAGTAGCTCCATCCCCGCCGACCTAGGAACTGCGCTTCAATCGTCACTTTCAGAGTCTGCTCGTATACACAGCGGGAGTCAGCAAGAGACGTAGATTTTTGTAAGCCTCCGCTTTCAGCAGAAGCTCATGAGATTCTATGCGTCTTGCAGATGCTGAGTGTCTTGCCGGCTCTTTCGGTACAGGCTGGTGTATGGCGTACCGCGTAGGCGAAGTCCAAACAGCGAGTTTTTATTTTTTATTTAATTAATTTTAATTAAAAATGCTCATGGATGACACAGTGTCATCAGGTGGATATGTAATCTGTATGCATCAGAGAAGTGAAAACCACTAAAAAAATGTATGTGGACGTTAGAAAGAGGTATCAGAGGCTTCTTCCAGACTATTATGTTCTTTGCACCAGTTCACCCGCACGTGTGACCAGATCAGCTCGTAAACATGCACACCGCCACCAGTAAAATTAAATTTGCATCCTGAAGTTCCGCCCCCGCCTGACTGAGGTGGAGATGTTAACAAACATGCACCTAGCAAACATAGGGTGGGATTGCGTGACTGGAGTGGGGCGGGGGGAGGGGGCAGGGGAGGGGTGGTGGAAGAGTTCAGTCAGAGTAGTGCTTTCGAACTAACTGTCAGCATGCACAATCAGAGTAGGCCCTGCGGCGAGGGTGTGGTTTTAATCCTACCCAATTCATCAACAAACAAACGAACGAACAAACAAACAAACAAACACATCCGGAAATGGACACTAACACGACGTCATGAAGACGAAATAAATAAACAGCGATAGAAAGCGAAAACACGAAATGAATATATCTGAGAAGATAGGGAGGAAGCTGGTTGTACTCGTACCCCACAGTACTGGTACAGGCACACTCAGAATCTGTAGAGGTGCTCACAAACTGGACACGTCAGGATACCATTGAAGTTAGTTAGTTATTTGGGTTTAACGCCGGGAAGGCAGGATGCCATTGAAGACTGAGCAATCTTTCATCAAAGACCAGGGGACAGATTTTCCTTTCTTGATATATTGCAACATAAGGTTGTTCATTTTTTTTTTAGCAGTGAAGGGCCCAGCGCCCTACAGTATCTACTGATGAGCCGGCAAACTTGACACAAGAAATGCGACATTTTTGGAATCATCGGAAACACTTCAGTGTTTCCGATGATTCCAAAAATGTCGCATTTCTTTTGCTTCTCAGTATCCATTCTTCATTGTGTTTCTGATTGTGTGTCTCCAGGCAGGAGTTTCTACAGAGATCCGAGCACATCGGAGCTAGCAGCGAACTGGTCTGGTATCTGGTGCTGGCCGTTCTCGCTGTGTGGATTTTCGTCTTCCTTCTCACCGTCAAGGGAGCCTCCGGGCTGGCCAAGGTGAGCATTATTTACATCTTCTACATCTTCCTATTATAATGGAAGCGTCTTTGGCATAGGATTATCCCACTGATTCATCTTACTTGCGTTGTCATATGACATCTTAGTGCTGTCTGCTTAGCCAGACCAAAATAATAGCTGACTGCCAAGCGTAGTAAAAATGCGAAACAAATGCGAGCAAAGAAAAAAGAAAACACTTAGAAAGAGCAAATACCACACATTTTATTTATTTGTGTTGTACTTGCCCTTTCAGTGAAAGCGTGGGTTTTTTTGGGAGCAATTTCTTTGTCCAGTTAGCAACACGTAATTGAAAACTGCTCTAGGTTTTCTCCACGCAGTGTACAAACTGGCGATATACATTTTAGAAACTTATAGTTAATTGGCGGCCACCAGCCAGCTGATGTCTACTTGGTAATTCATTCCTCCACTATGCACACATCATGTTAACTCATTCAAAGCGCTCCGCATTAATAGCTGCAGGAGTATCGCATAGCGTTGCCGCCGGCAACGCTATGCGACACTTCCGCAGCTATTGCTGCAGAGCGTCTTGAATGAGTTAATCGAGATCAATGCATTTGAGGTTTAATGTCGAAATTCCCAAATTTTGGAGTTGCTCTCTGGAGACTACATACCAAAGCGGGAGATATAGCGACCATTATAGTTCAGAGGCGGTGTGACCAGAAAGCTATGCTCGCACCACGCTTCAACCATCCTGGTCGATCCATCCCCTACTGCAATTTTGTGCTCGCACCACGCTTCAACCATCCTGGTCGATCCATCCCCTACTGCAATTTATCAGGGTTTGAATAGAATACCAACTTACCTGCTACTGACGATACCGCTCGTCGAAAAAGACGCGTCTTTACCCCCTCCTCTCCTCGCTCCCCCCCCCCCTACACACACGCCCCGCCCTCCCCCCCCCCCTCCCGCCCCTGAACGGTATCGTCGGTAGCAGTCAAGAGGTTAATGGACCTAATATCCAGTGCGCTAGAAGTGATGAAGGTAACTATGCTGACACGCGAAACGGGCGATAGACAATTCCAAAAGACACACTGATACTGATTAAAATAGACAGCCCTTTAGTGACCCAAATTTACATTAGCACGAATATCACGTGCAGAACTAAAAACTATCAGTCCTCTCGGTCTAATGGCGATTCCTTGGTCATGACGGTTCAAGCGTGTTGCTGGATTAGCCTGGCGCCTTGAATCAAACGTGAACGTTTCAGAATCATGCTGGGTTGGCTTCAGTTAGAGTTCTTCATCGACCACAAAAGTTCTAGGGCGGTCCCAGATTTTTTTCGAATGATATGTCACTACTATAGAATTTTCATTGTCGATATGTCCCTCTCTGGTTTACACTTCTTTAACGAACTTCAGTCATCAGCAGTTGCTGGTCATCGCTGTGAACCCATGGATGCCTCCACCCCACCCCACTTCCACCCTCCCCCCCCCCCAACCTTCACCCCCACCCCAAAGTAAATGTAGGGGAGGGGAGAGGCAGGGTATCCCCTGCACACAAAATATTTGGAGAAAAATATCTTTGGAGAAAAAAAATCATGTCTATTTTTATTATTTATTGTTTTTAGAGAAGAATTGTTGGAGAAAACACCCGAAAAATATGCTTGATTTTTCTTAGATTGCACTGTTCTTTGCTTCGCCCCACCCCCCCCCCCCCCACCCCCACCCCCACACATACACACACCCCTCCTCCCTTCCCCATTTTAGATTTCTTGGAGACTGGAAAGTAACATGTCAGGACCACTGCCCTCACCCACCCACCCACACCCTCTCCTACCCGCTAACAACCACCAACGAAAAATACCATCCGACGCCACTGTCGTTATACTAAGTGCCTTAGACGCGCCATGCTAATCAGGCACTACCTCGACACATCAGGTTTGATCCGTCTCCTGCATCTGTCGCTGAAAGACAAAGAGTTGGCCGTACTACTAACCTGGCTTGTCAGGCGCTCGATTGGCGGCTTACCAAAGACTGTCCCTTGATGGAACAAAACCTACTAGGTATCAAGAGATCTGCCCGCTTCGTTTGCAAATTTGATTGGGAGACTTCAATCGCCTATTTCGGGAATCGCTCGAAATCAGTCATTAGGCCTGCTCGTCTGCAAGAGGCATAGATTCTCATGAGCCCCTGCATCAGCAGGGGCTCATGAGAATCTATGCCTCTCGCACAGTCTTTTTGATTTATGTACAAATTCAAAAGGAGGAGGTAGTCGGATTAACCCCTTCCTTGCAAGCGGGCGTGGATCTTGTTTCTAAAATCTTCGTTCATTCAACGACCAGAAGCCACGTCCGCCCAAGGAACGTGACCACACATTTACCTCAGCAAGAGTCATAGATCCTCATGAGCCCCCGCAATTGCGGGGGCTCATGAGGATCTATGTCTCTTGCAGTTGGATCGCGTTCATTTTTTTTTCTCTCTCGGCAGTGAAGGGGTTAAAGTCGCTACTGAAGTGTCTGGGGACACACACACACACACACACACACACATATATATATATATATATATATATATATATATATATATATATATATATATATATATATATATATATATATATATATATATATATATATATATATATATATATATATATATATATATATATATATATACTTCTGTGATGAAGGGATGGTCCCTCGATACACACTGTAGAATAAAATAGAGCAATAGCAGAGAAAAATTAATCAAAGTGCTTGGTGCGTCCAGGCTCATTCCCCACTGACCTCCATTGCAGACAGCGCAGGGGCGGATCAGTCACCTCTTCGGAGAGGGTTGAGGGGTGGGCGGGGTGGGAGGGATAACCCGAGACAGAACGCGCCGGCCAGTGGCAAGACTTTGCTTTCCACTGACCAAAGAAAATTAAACGACGGGGACAGAGATTAAAGGGGGGGGGGGGGGAGGTGGAACTCCCAAAAAGGGAAAATTACATAGGATTTCAATATGCCGGTACTTTCTGCGGGGGGAGGGGGGGGGTGTTGCATGTGAGGACATATCCGCCGCTGGCCGAAAATTCAAACGACGGGAGGGGAGGAAGGCTCGGGGGTTGGGGTTGGGGTTGGGGGGGGGGGGGGAGTAGTTGGTATTCTACATACACTCTCAAAAGGCGAAGTGAGAGAGAGGGGGGTGGGGGGGTGGGTTTCCAAACTCCCAAAGAGGAAAATTGCATACAATTTTAAGTATTTGGGGGCTGGGAGAGGGGGGGGGCGGTACCCTATCCGCCCCTCCCCCCTCCACCCCAAGGTCGGCCCGTAGACTGTAACGGGAAAATGGGCGACCATGATGAGAAAGGTTACTCAGCTGCTGTACCTTTTCTGTTGTAAACTGGACGCTCTAATGCTCCGCCGTGAGATGGCCTTAGTTGCCTGCTCGGCGTTAAACCCAAATAACTAGCTAACTAAGCTCTAATGCCCTTCTTTGCCACTTAGTTGTCTGTCCACATCCGAGTGAGAAGTCGATAAATCCCGCATATCCCAAATTTACCAAAATGAATCTTAGATGTTAATGAATCGTTACTATGACTTTTTCTTACTGATGACCAAGATAGATCAAGGAAAGTGTCTAAATAGATTTGAGTCCTTGAAAGGCGCCAATCTAATCAGGCACTATCCTAGAACTATATTTTTGTATCCATCTCCAGCAACTTGTATTAATTGTTAGTGCACATGCGCAACTTCTCACAGAGTTAAAAAGCTGTCCTGCGACGAAAATTAATGGTCTCGTCTGGTTGAAATTATTTTCAGATTGCGTGCATCTTGGCTCCAGTGACTGCCCTCGTGCTGTCAGTAGTGCTTATCTATGCCTACATAGCTATTCCTGACGCCGGTGGCGCCCTCTACCGCTTCTTCTCCAACAACCTGCACAGCACGGATCGCGGCATTGTCTATGTGCAGATGCAGCTCGGGGATGCCAAGGTTAGCGCACTATAAACACTTTGTTTGCTTGTCTGACTGGCATCGCCGCATTTGTATGCATGTGTCCGGCCGGCTAGCTGGCTGGCTTAACCCCTTCGCTGACGAGAAAGAGTGAACAGGATCGTACTGCACGAGACATAGATCCTCATGATAATCTTTTCCATAAAAACCGCCGCCGTGAGATGGCCTTGGTCGCCTGCTCGGCGTTAAACCCCAATAACTAACTAACTAACTTTTCCATAATAAAACTCGGTGTTTTGTGCGTGTTGATGTTGCCACGAATAGCTATATATAAATCCTTTTCACGATAAAGGCAGGCTATTATGCCTTTGTCAGACGCGTAAGACAGTAGGCCAAAGACTTTGCTAAGTCACTACGTATGCAGAACTGAAATGCCAAATCTTTTGTAGGCGGGTCGAACTGACAGCTTTTGCTATGGAAACGGTTACTGAGACAGGAATTACCCCCATCACAATGCCAGAGGACGCAGACAAAGTCTTTGTAAATTTAACGACTAAAATCCCCTAGCGTCAAAGGCCGAACATGGATGCAACGTGGTTTCAGCAAGAGGCATTTATCTGCATGAGCCCCCGCGACTGCGGGGGGTTCATGAGGATCTATGCCTCTTGCTGATATCCGTTTTGTCTCCATATTCCTTGGACCGCAGGGAACTGTTTGGGTTGAATGCACAAAGATTTCACAGTGTGCGTTCACTGACAGTGAAGGCGTTTATGACTGGATAGCTGACTACTGAGTTGGCTGTCTGTTTTGTCTGTTTGTCTTTGCATCCCGCCGAGAGATGGCCTTGGTTGCCTGCTCGGCGTTAAACCCAAATAACTAACTAACTTGTCTTTGCTGCTTCTACTTCATCTGTCTTTTATCTTTCAGTTCTTTTTTTTTTTTTTTTGGGGGGGGGAGAGGGGTCTTCTCTAGTACTTTTGTGCTTTTCTCGTCTATTTATTTATATGTTTGTTGGTTGGTTGGCTGATTTGATTGTTTGGTTGGTTGGTTGGTTGGTTGGTTGGTTGGTTGGCTTTTGGTGTTTGGTTGATTGGTTGGTGTGTCTTTGTATTTGGTTTTGTTGCTCAAGTTTTGTTCCTCAGTTCTTGCTTCTTCCGATTGTCTGTTTGTGCGTCGATTGTCTTTCTCGAACGACTGTTTCCGTATCGTGTATCGATTGAAACCATTTCCACTTTTGTTGTCATTGGTTGACAAATGTATGACAGTTTTGGACCGCAAACCTAAGTGTCGATCCCATCGCCCAAGACACACCAACCAATCAACCAAACACCAAAAGCCAACCAACCCGCCCACTATTAATCTCTTCAGTGCCAAGAAAATCTACACAACACCCAACTGCAAGAGGCATAGATCCTCATGAGCCCCCGCAGTTGTGGGGGGCTCATGAGGATCTATGCCTCTTGCTGACACCACCTTGAATCCATATTCATGGGAAAACTAGGACATTTTATTGTTGAATTAACGAAGACTGCAGAAACACAATCTGGCGTCAACTGGCACTAAATGGGTTAACACTGTGCTCTAAGCTTCACAATTTAATAATAATAATAATAATAATAATAATAATAAAGGAGATTTGTTAAGCGCTTATTCTAAAAGTAGCTCTAAGCGCTGATACAATGAAAAGGCTAACAACTAACACGCACACACACACAAAACATACGCACGCGCACGCACACACACACACACACACACACACACACACACACACATACACACACACACACACACACACACACATACACACACACACACACATACGTGACCTTGGTGATGAATTGTGCATGGCTGGGGAAATGAACTAGTGAAAGGCAGCGTTGTAGACGTGGGTTTTGAGAAGTGATTAGGCGGAGAGCGTTCGACAGTTACGGACGGGGCGGGGAGGCTGTTCCAAGTGGCGGGGCCAAGATGGGAGAAGGGACGACCGCGGCCACGTGTTTTACATTTGAAATTTGGAAGGCGAAATTTACGTGTGTCAGAGGAAGAGCGGAGGGTGCGAGATGGAGTATACAGATGGAGTAAGTCAGAGATATAAGCAGGAGAAGTCAGGTCAGTTGCACATGCAGGACAGTTTATACAGAATGCGTTCTTGTACAGGCAGCCAATGGAGTTTTTCAAGGGCGGGGCCGCGGATATGGTCGCGCAAAACTAAACGGGCAGCACTGTTTTGCACTCCTCTCTGCAGTTTATCTAGCTGGGTTATAGGCGGCAGGCCGGAAAGGAGGGAGTTTCAGTAGTCTAACAGTGATAAAACAAAGGAGGAGACAAGGATTGCAGTTGCTTCGGGCGTCAGATACTGCCTAACACGACTAATGCGCCGAAGTTCAATGAAAAGCTGATCTGCACATATGATTAACATACTTATCCATTTTGAGGTCTCTGTCAATGAAAACACCAAGGTTTTTGACACTGTCAGAGAAAGTGATTTGATTTTGACAGACAGAGATGTGACTTGGAAGACAGGACAACTGCAAAGGACGCACAGCAACTGTGATAAGCATGGACTCTGTTTTACCATCATTTAGCTGGAGTTTATTTCTAATCACCCAGTCTTTAACTTCTGTCAGACAGTTTTCCATGTTGGAAATTAAACGACCAGCTTCAGGGACGGGATCAGAATCGTGCAACTGTGTGTCATCAGCGAGCATATGATGTCTAACAAAATACTTTGGAAAAAAAATAGTAACGAACGGCTGCACATACAGAATGAAGAAAATCGGCCCGAACACAGAACCTTGGGGCACTCCGAAAAGTAATGGGGCTGGGGCAAAGTGATAGCCGTTGACAGAGACAACTAAACGCCGGTTTGTGAGGTATGACTCCATCCAGAGTAAAGCACGGCCAGAGAAGCCATACGACACAGAAGAATGGAGTGATCGATAGTATCGAAGGCTGCGGACAGGTCAAGGAGAGTCAGGGACAGACAACAGTTCATTATTATCCGCAGCGCAAAGGAGATCGTTTAAGATTCTAATCAGGGCAGTTTCAGTGGAGCGGCCAGGTAAGTATGCGGACTGGAAGGGATGTAGGAGAGAATTTTCTTGGCGGTACTTCAACATCTTAGATAAAACAACCTACTCGAGGATTATAGAAATAAAGGGAGGGGGGGAGATAGGTCTGTAATTTTGCATTACATTAGGATCGAGGTTTGTTTTTTTCAGCAATGGTCTAACTAAGGCCGTCTTGAACGCGTCCGGAAATACACCAGTGGACAGAGACACATTAATGATATGGGTCATGGGACCAATCAACAGATCAATGTGTTGGTACAGAAGAGGCATGGGTATGGGATCTCTTTCGCATATCTTTATAGGCGTCTTTTTTTAAATGTCGAGAATAGTCGCCTCTGTAACTGGCTCAAAACATGCGAAAGAGGTCCCATGACCGGAACAAGGTGACGGCGACAAAACAACAGACAAACTAAGCTTATCCAGTTCGCCGCGGATATGTCTGATCTTATCACAGAAAAAAAAGTCGCAAAAGAATTGAGGAAGATCGCTTGTAGGGATGGTAACGGGAAGCGGAGAAGTCTTGCACTTGCCAAGTAAGGAGTTCGTAATACTAAACAGTTTCTTGCAAGTGTCACTCTCAGCTACCATACTGCTGAAAAAGACAGTCTTGGCATGAATAACCAGATGCGTAGCGGCATGCTTGGCGGCGTTGTAGATCTGGCGGTGTATTTCCAAGCAGGAAGCACGCCATGCACGCTCAGCACGACGTCTCTATTGCTTCGCTGTCCGAATGTAGGACGAACCACAGAGAGCACTTGGGTCTTCTCACAGTCCTCGTGGTGGCTGGCGCGTGGCGGTCGATAAGAGTGGAGAGATCAGCGTTGAGGGTGGAGGCTGTGGGGGAGGGGGTGCTGGACAGGACACCGTGGCCAGGTCAGCATGGAACGACTCATGGTCTATGGCACGGAGGTTTCTGCTTGTGATGGTCACGGGGGGAGGGGGAGGGGTAATGATATTCAGATCACATACAATGGATCTGTGGTCAGACACAAGGTGATCGGAGACACAGGCTGACGAAAGGAGCTGGTCGGTCTCTCTGTGGATAACCCAGTCCAGTATATGTCCAGAGCGGTGTGTAGGTTCACTGACGGCCTGGGTTAGACCATACTGCAGGAGAAGATCCTTCACGCGATGAGAGTTTCCATCACAGTCAAAATGAAAGTTAATGTTCCCCAGGATAATGGATAATGGATAATCATCTGAAGACCACGTTGCATTTCAGGAGACATATCTACAAAGACAGTTCAAAGGTGGTGCCAGAAACAACCTGGCCACTCTGGAACTACATTTGAATGCATTTTCGCATCACGAAAACATACCCCAATGCGTAATAGGCCATCGGGCCGACGTCGGCCCGATGGCCTTTTGCGCATCGGGACGTTCCAAATGGTGTACATGTTTGTGTGTCTACTTTGAAAAAGTGTTTTAACCCAAAATATTAGTAATGTGTGTTGTAACTATCTTTTCTGAGCGTGTTTCTTTCTTCGTTGGCTTCTTTTCTTCGCACCCTTGAACTGTCTTGGTCGTTCTGTCTCCTATTGTGCGGTCAGTTGCTCAGGGTTGAGTGAGTTGACAATGGAGTAAGTACACTCACGCACTTCATGCTGTGTGTGCAGATGTGGCTTGATGCCCTAGATCTGCATATGTACGGGCTGGGGCTGTGGGCAGCCATCTTGCCCTCCGTTGGCAGTCACCTGACCAACAAGAAGGTCGTCATCAACGCGTGAGTGCTTTCACTGTCATTATTAACCCCTGGTGCAAGGCGAACGCTATCCCACAGCTGCAAGAGGCATAAACTCTCATGAGCCCCCACAGTCGCGGGGGCTGATGAGGATTTATGTCTCCGTTAGTTGTGTTCCTCCTGGAGCATATATTTAGTCCCGGCTAAGGCCGTGTTAATACATCTTTCGTGTTTATATAGATATGGTCCAACACCACTTTACGTGAACAGAGTGATCTAGGAAATATTTCAAATGTTCTTGATAAATCTAGACAAGTCTAAAATGTAAAATGACACATGCTGATTAGTATAGTCAAATCCGTTCTGAGTTTGTTCATGCCTCTGTGGAGATTCTTCACGGTAAACCGCTGTTGGAATTTTATTTTTGGGCCTATTCCATATATGGAATCAGCAAGGGTGGATGCCGGCATGCACAAGGGGGTTTATAAAGTTTCAGCTGGATTTTTATTTTAAATTTCAGTGCCACGGGCGCCATGATGTTGTTTTACGGCTGCCTGCCTCACCTGTTGTTGGTGGTTATCGCCCCTTTTGTCGACCCTAACTTCACCGTGGGCTGGTTTGGACATGCGCACGGGGTCAAATCAGGTGAGTGGTTCCCCGACTTTCACTTCCGCAGACGACAATGTCTCCTAGCTTGCAGTTTAAAATCATCCATCGGGGTTGTAGCCTGAAGGCCAGTTTAGGTATGGCCGGGCCATCAGCACGGCATGGCCGGCGTATGTTTTCGCCATACCTCCTTTTCGGTGTGGGCTATGACTCCTCTTGGCCTTCCAGAAGTGTACTTTGTCGTACTTGCTCAAGTTTGAACAGCCATTAACGATGTAACCGCCTGTCTGCATTTCCAAACTGCTGATACTACTCTTGAATTACCATGGTCACTTGATTTAGTGCTTTAGGGCTAAATGGATTAATTTTTATTTTGCAAATTAGGTTTTGTATTTTAAAATGTGTAATGGTCTGTGACTGAAATGAAACAAGTTTTGATCGTAAACCCTCACTCACTCACCCACCTACCACCACCACCGCCACCACCACCACCCTCCACCGTGCCGTTTCCCACCCTTAATCCCCCATTTTGTCTGCTTCAGGTCTGGCTTTCCTCTTCATCTCTGTTCCACACACGTTCGCCAAATACGGACTGTCTCCCTTCATGGCGTTCATGTTTTACCTCTCTTACGTTCTGCTTGGACTGCACCACCTGGTAAGGGCCATTTATATCTGTTGACTTCCGTAACGAACGTAACCCATCTGCAAGAGACATAGATCTTCATGAGCCCCCGCAAGCTGCGGGGGCTCATGAAGATCCATTCTTCTTGCTGTCTTGTTTGACACGACTGATTGCGCCACTCTAACAAAATTGTCAGCTAGAGACGGAAGTCATTAGGTGTTATGCAAGTGGGGTTTTGTTCAGGTTTCCGTTACCTGATCTGCAATTGAATTTCTTTCTTGTTTTAAACTGTATTTATCTATCAAAAGGCAGAAGCAATTTCGTGAACGGTGGAAAGGTAAGAACAAAATCATTCAATAAACATTAATTAATATGATGACATTTAAAGTTCTAAAATCTATCAACATCTCATATTACTGGTATAGGAACTCTGTTAACTCATTCTACCCCAGACACACCCCAGCAAGATAGGGATCGACCATGACAGTTCAAGGGTGATGCCAGAATAGCTTGGCGCCTATGGGCGCCAAGCTATTCTGGCGTCACCCTTGAACTACCATGGTCGATCTGTGTCCTGCACTGCAATGCAGTCTTCAGAGGACAACGGCCACAATTGGGGATTATGGTGATGGGGTAGAATGAGTTAAGAACTGCTAATACTGAGACATATTAAAGTCTAAACACAAAAGCGTTAATAAACATTGATTAATACTATTAAAACTTTGTAAAATCTATAAAGATCTTATAATACCGATACTGAATACTGCATCGTCCTTTATGAAGTTATCTTATGTTCCGTTCGCTAGGCACCCCTAGTAAAGACGCATGAGAATATATCTAAATGTCATATACAGCTACTCCCGTCCATTGCTTGAATACTGTCTCGTTACTGATAAAAAGAATGACGATACTCTCAAAAAGTGATACAGCTTTTCAGTAGGGAACTCTCGAGAGATGCGTACTTGTCTGTGATTTGGGACCTTACGGCGACAGCCGTAAGGTGCAAAATCGCAGACAAGTACGCGGCATACATCCCATTTTATAGGCAAGATTGAAATACGACCGCAGACTTTCTCTGACCTAGATATGCTGTGTGTGTCAGGGCCTGCACGTGCTACTGGTATGGGAGAACGTGTGGCCGGCGCTGCCTCGCCCTGTCATGATGTTCTTCAGACGTCCGGCTCTGCTGCTGGCTGTCTTCTGTTTCGTCTCCTTCTTGCTCACGGCACCGTACACTGCTGGGGTATGTACACACGTCAAGCCAGAAAACTGGCTAAAATAATGACGGGACGAAGGCTTATGCGGAATCACCTCGACAAAAAGCGCTGCCAACAGCCAAAGGGTTAATAATGACTCCTTGACTACTGTGACACAGCCATTCTGGCGGTACGGAAGACGCCACTCATTCACCGTTCAAATCGTTGGTGCTTTTCGTCGCAGTTATACTCGTACCACGTAAAGCACGGATGAAATTCAGTAGTAGACCCGAGCGTAGCACATGTGCCAAGGGGTTAACCCTTTGGCTTTGGCAGTGCTTTTTGTCGAAGTGATTCCTGCAGGAATCACCTCGACAAAAAGCGCTACTCAGTGACAACCAAAGGGCCAATTATAATTCCTATAACTCCTAACCCGGTGAACACAACCAAGTGCAAGAGACACAGACGCACACGAACACCCGCAAACGGGTTGATCATATGGATGTGATCATGTGGATGATGCCTCTTGCTTTTTCCCATCTATATTTGTGTCTGTCAGGCGGGTAAAGTCATTGGGCAAATCAATCTGCCTTGGTTTCAGCACGTAATGCCCGGCCTAGCAGTAGTTACGATGTCAACTGAAGATATGCAGTGTGGCTCAGTCAAATCTTCGACTAACAATGTCAATTATTATTATTAGTCCCCCGTGCCAACTCTGAACGTCATTGCTGTTGCAGTGTGGGATCTACCTGTACCAAGTGGTGCGTTTCTATGTGGACCGGCTCCTCTTCGCCCTCGTGATCTTCGCCATGGTGCCGCTCATCATTGGATACGGTCAGTGATTTTTCTTCACCGTCCATTGATCATTTTTGACAGGTGCAAGAGAGGTAGGTCATCGTCAGCCCCTATCTCTGAAACAAGTTAGATCCATTTTCTTCAGTTTTCGTAAACTGGTAACTCTCATCCTATAGTTCAGCGTTGACAGATTCCATCAAGATATGGACGGATCTACCAAAATAATGCAAGAGTGGTGCCCGAATAGCTTGGCGCCTCTAGGCGCCAAGCTATTCGGACACTACCCTTGAACTATCGTTCTTGGTGTATCTCGACTCCCGAGTCTGTACTGAAGCCCACCGTGAGATGGCCTTAGTCGCCTGCTCGGCGTTAAACCCAAATAACTATCCAACTCTGTACTGAAGCAGTATTCAGAGGACTACAACACCCATATTTTAGAATTTCGACCTCCGGCTCAATAAGAGCAAAGGTGCCATGTGCTAGGTTTGCAGTTCATTGTTCTTCTTGTATTGCAGTGCGCCAGGAAGCCTTCCGACTTCCCATTGAGCGCATCTGGATGAGTGTGTGGTACGGACTGGCCTCGGTATCAACTGCGGTAAGTTGCGTGTTCCATCGCTTATTAAATGAAATCAGGGGGTGATGGATCGGCCATGATAGTTCAAAGCTAGTGCCAGATTAGCTTGGCACCTTCCCAGGCGCCAAGCTAATCAGGCACTACCTTTGAACTGTCCTGGCCGATTCATCTCCAACGGTTGGTTCGCAGTCTTTGTAGACGCTTTCGACAGATGCGAACGTCAATAACAGGTGTCTGTGTGCCGAATGGATTTTATTCGTCGGCCGATGTCTGCCTTTTGCTTGAATACGAATTACTTCTGTCACTTAATTAACTAAGGAAAATGCATTCTAGCGCAAACAGACTACGGTTTGAAAGCTATATAAATGTTACAAATGTTTGAGAGCATCAGTTAGATTATTCATAATTTCGCCTCCCACCTACAGCGGAAAAATCAGATAACCGTCTCAGAAAGATTTGGCTTTAAATACTGTGGGTTTTTAATAGTTTTATTCAATTATTTTAAGACTTTTCTTTTACAAAATCAGAAACACAGCATCAATATGTTCTTCCTTTAGTTGTCCATTTAACCCCATCGCTGTCGTCGAAAAGTGAAAACGATCCAACTGCATAGACATAAGATCTATGTCTCTTGCTGAAACCAAGTTGTATCCACGTTCCTTGTACTCACAAACCAGATAGGTGAGGCTAGCGCTGGCAGAATTGTATGCAAACCAAGGGGAATCACAGCGCTGGATAGACAACAGTTAGATCCCCTGCCCCCGCCTATCAGGCACCCAATCGCCAGCCCACAGAGAAATACGCAGGTATAGAATAAGACGATCATTTCCATCCTTAGGATGGAAATGATCGTCTTATTCTATACCTGCGTATTCCTTAGGATGGAAATGATCGTCTTATTCTATACCTGCGTATTTCTCTGTGGGCTGGCGATTGGGTGCCTGATAGGCGGGGGCAGGGGATCTAACTGTTGTCTGTCCAGCGCTGTGATCCCCCTTGGTTTGCATACGTTCCTTGTAGCTTTGGGTCGTTGGATGAACAAATATTTCAGAAACAAAATATGCGTCCATTGCCAGGGAAGGGCTTAATACTTTTTCTTAACACGGCACATGTTATGAATGCTTTAACTGCTGGTACATGCTTGTATCCTTTCATTTCTGCTCCTAAGCCAATGCTTTTTTCTTCACTTGGTCCTACAGAGTTTGCTGATCTACAACTTCGCCGTGTACATCTACCCGGAGCGCGTGGTGGGGTGGGACCAGAGGTGGGCGGAGGACGTGGGATGGTGCGTGGCCGTCACGCCGCTCCTTCTGGGCGTGCTTCTGGGTGCGATCCACGCCCTAGCCACCGGCCATGGCAACATTACTGAGGTAACTGAGAGGCCGCGTTACGCAAAATGCCATCACGTCGACGTCGACCTCAGTCGGCCGGCGCACGGTCGTGCTCGGGTCGACAGGTCGACGAGGCCATTCGCAAGGGACACAGATCTTGAGGCCTCAAAGTGATGAAGAACTATCTGGACAGACGGGCGTACGAATTGGTGGGTGGGTGAGTGGATGGGTGGGTGGGTGGTGGCTGGCTGGCTGGATGGATGGATGGATGGATGGATGGATGGATGGATGGATGGATGGATGGATGGATGGATGGACGAACGAACCAACGGACGGACGGACAGATTAAAACACTGCACTGAACCGCGACGGGTGAATGGGTATGTGGACAAAACGGACTGAACATACGGACTAACGGTTCTTAGCTTTCCGCACCCACCCACCCTCCCCAACCCTCCCCCCCCCCCCATTCCCCCACATCCACTCCACCCCCACCCATCTTCTGGTGCAAGTATCCGCCGGTACTGCTCTCAGAACCGGTGGCTGCATGCGCAAGGGTGTGAATGATTTACTTTTATGTCTGATATTAACACATTCTGCCCCAGGACCGAAATCTCCAAATTTTGAAGTCGCCCTCTGAAGACTGTATTACACTTCTGGAGACAGATCGAGCGTAATAGTTCAAGGGTGGTGCCAGATTAGCTTGGCGCCCATGGGCGCCAAGCTATTCTGGCACCACCCTTGAACTATCACGCTAGCTCCATGTCTTGCTCTCTCTCTCTCTCCAACAGCGTTTCCTGGGATCTCTCAAGATGGGCAAGATTCCGGACCCGGACAACACAGACGAGTACGACTCCGGAGAGACAGGCGACACGGCCCTACAAGGCGCGCGCTCACCTCGCACCCCCCGCGCGCAGCACCAACCTCTCCCACCCTCCCACCCCCTCACCGCCTCCTCTGGGTCCCTCCCCATCTTCCCCCCGGCGTACGGCTCCACGGAGAAGGCGGAGGTGGAGGTGGTCATGAACAGTAGTAAGTCTTGCGACGGCGAGATTGCCAGAGTGTGAGGCGTTGTTGAAAAGGGCCAATGTCATCTGCAAGAAACGTAGAAAACGTCCTCATCAGCCCCAGCAGGGGCTTATAAGGATCTACGCTTGTTGCTAGACTGACTTCTAATTTCCAAGACACGTTTCCTCATGAGCCATTTTCATCCGTCTGCTCAGTAAAGAGACAGGACCTCATGATACTGAAACCTGGGTCCAGTTGCATGAGTGAGCTTAGTCCTGCGCCAGTCACGAAGCAAGGTGCACCTTGCTTCGGGGCTGGCGCAGGACTAAGCTCACTCATGCAACCTACCTCTGGAGGATACGTTGCTTTTCTGACAGTTTAACCTTTACGACCAGGAGCCGTAATATTTAAATTCTCAGATAACCACGCACATCTTTCAGCATCCTTGCAGACTGCAACGGCAAACCCACACACATGCCTGTTGTTGATGCGCTGCCTGCAGAGGATCATGAGGACCTATGCTTCTAGGATATGGAAGGGGCAGCCTCTTGGGGTTCCTGAAGCTCCAACCATCACTGCTTGTCTCCCGTTATTCACTACGCTGATCTGAGTAGCAAACTAAGGGCGACATCCAGTGTCATTCTTGCCCGCTTGATATATGTCGGGTGTTTCTCTGATGGAGGGAAGTCACTCGAGCGAAAGCAATGCCTACCCGGCATGGACGCCAAAGCGGATGACGGCTCCATGCCTTGGCAGTGCCATGCCATGAAATCCATCGTTCAACATTGATTAAAAGTTGTTGATAAACCTCGCGAACACCTTCCATTTGCACAAGGCATAGACTCTCATAGGCTCCACTGGGGTTTATGACGATCTATGTCTTGTGCTGGCTTGACTGATGTACGTCAGAATTGTTTGTTTTAAAAATTCGTCGGTGATCTTTTCCACTATATCCTTAATATCATCATCAATATCCTTCATCGTTGTCATGTACATTTTTTGTAAGTCCCTGATAAAATCGTAGACGACAGCGTCTAAAACAGCTAAATAGAATGTGTTCATTGGTAGTGGTTGTTTGGATATTAGTTCAATTTCAAATGTGTATTCGAGATCATTAGTTCTGTTACGAGTTTGGTTTTGCCAGTGGTTCTTGTTGCCTCGAGGGCCCGATCAGGGAGTTTATTTTGAAGATAAAATCAAAATAAACTCCCTGATCAGACCCAGTGTCAAGAAAACCTGGCAAAGCCTAACTCATAATACAACTAATATTATCACACTGCAGTCAGCTTCATGCAGTTAGTATTCATGTTACGAGCGTGCATAGAGACACTGTGGTAAACAGGAAATATCTGCCGTTATTTGGCAAAAGCAAGTGTGTCCATCTTTTTTTTTAGAAAAGCGAGATTTTAATTGTTATACAATGAAAATCTCGATTTTCTCAAAAATGGACATACTGGCTTTTTGCCAGATGACGGCATATATCTAAAGTCTTCCAGAAGGTAAGTGTCGGATTACACTGAAACTATTCGACGAACCGCTTAACTCATCCAAGTTTGCTCGCATCAAAGAGCTGCGGAAGTGTCGTATAGCGTTGCCGATGGCAACGCTATACTACACATTCGCAGCTACTGATGCGGGGCGCATGGAATAAGTTAACCCCCTTTTGTATGCAGTCAAACATTGTGAACAGCACCGGTGAATGCACAAGTGCATCAGTTCTGAACCACTAAATCAGCTTCAAAAGTCTGTATGACTGAGTTGCCGTGTCAGTTTTTCAAGTTTAGCTTCTTCTCCTGTAAAGTACGATCACATATAAATACATAAATATATAAAATATAGTCACAAAAAATAAAATGGTTGACGGTGACACCCTCGAAGTCTCAACCTCGTCTCCCAACAAAAAATACAATGATAATGACATTCTCGAACTCAAAACCCTCTCGGCGACTGCATGCAAATTGAGAATGTATAAAATCAGCCAAACCGCGTCGTTTTGTTGTTGTTGTTGTTTCCCTTTCTTTTTCCTAATGAAGATGAGATTCACAGAGGGTCAGAGGGTCCTGGTGGTGCCCATCTCCAAACATTTTTTTTTTTTAATGTCACTGGCTCCGAAGATTTCCGAAGATCACTGAAGTGTCAGCAGACAGGTAATTTGAAGATAGCCTCTGAAAAATACATTATTTGAAGTATAAGGAAACTTCTTGTTTCCGTGGAACGCTTCTTGTATTTCTGTGAAAATTGTAGGTCCATGAACTTTCTGTGTGTTTTGTTTTCTGTTATCATAAATCTAATCGTTTTTGTCTAATGCCATTGAGTCAGAAGAGATTAACTTCCGTGATGTGTTGTAGCCGTATTTTGTTGATATTTTGCGCCCTTCAGTCATTGCTGAACTTTACCCGGCGAGCAAAAAGGTTCTTGGGCCAATGCCGGCCTTTAGTTGGTCCGTGCACAGCCGTGCGCGGACCAACAAAAGGCCGACGACGGCCCGATGACCTTTTATTTCCTGGGCGTGCTCACTTGCTTAGTTACAGCATTCCATTCTTTGGTCACCAAAGCCACGTCATATCAAAATCCTTTCAAAACTTCTTTTGAAGTTTTCAGATGTCAAAATAAATTTCAACCGGACCAGTCCCCACGACGGACAGATTATATTTGCGATTAATTTATAAATGTATCGTCCGCCTACATTTATTTCAATGAACGCTCAGTCATACGACCGACATATTCACATTCAATTTTTTTACTGGGCCGGGGCGGGGACAGAAGGAGTGGAGAAGCTGGTAAGCTGATATAAATAATGATTTATATATTTATCGTGTAAACTTTTCTTCTTCTTCTTCTTGCCTTTGATTCTGGACGTTACGGATTCAAGAAGTAAGGTCCAAAATCACAGACCATTATCCATATATCGTTGTACTGGTTGAAGGTTTGTGTTTTCTCTCGTTACATCAGTCGCTGTGATTTTTAGAACATTGTAACTTGTATCGCGTAAGTCTTCGCTTTTTTTTTTAAAACTCCCTTGACTGCCGAGAAAAGTTGAACACCACGCAACTGCAAGAGGTATAGATCCTCATGAGCCCCCGCAGTTGCGGGGGCTCACGAGGATCTATGCCTCTCGCTCAAATCACTTTGTATCCATGTTCATTTGACGTTTGAGAATTTTCGGCACTGAATTTACAATGATTTCCAAACACGCGATCTGTGTCCACTCGCAGTGAAGGGGTTAAGCATTCCTACCGGCATTCCTTGACACTCTTTGTTGCGTGCATCAAGGCATGGTTAGCGTATTTAAGACGTGCTGCGCATCAGGAAGCTGCACGTCTACAATGAGTTGAACAATCATTTTAGGAACCAGTTACAAAGTCCATAAAACAATTAACTAATCCTATCGTTTGTAGTTTACCATAATGCTGTGTGTGGAAATACATGAAATCCATTTTCATGAACTTAATTCGCGTGTGCTAAAGTGGATTCCGCTTCCAGTTTTGTCATGTCGCATTTATTTATTTATTTACTTATTTATTTACTTATTTATTTGTTTATTTTCTCGGCGTTTTGTTCATGACAAATTTCATTGGTATCAAATTGACCAAAGTTGATTTTGTCGGCGGATCGTCACATCGCTTCTACCAAAGGTAAGCAAGAGTTCCTTGGGCCGACGTCCCCATCCGTGTTAGTCGGCCCGCGCACAGCCGTGCGTGGGCCCGCGACTGAGGCCCAAAGATTTTTTGCTTGCTTGTCCTTTGCTGTAAGTACTGCTAAATGTACAGACGACTGTTTCTGGTCTTTTGCATGGTCGTGGGATTGTGATATTTGTGTCGGTTTACCCAGTGACGCAAATGATCCTCGGGCCGACGTCGGCCGCAGTGGGCCCGCGCACGGCCGTGCGCGGGCCCACTGCGGCCGACGTCAGCCCGAGGGTCTTTTGCTGACTGGGTCAGCCGTTGGAATATGGTGATATGACAGCCTCATTATACCGCGATACCAGGGAGCCATAAAGCCACACGGCGTTGTTGGCGCTCGCTTTTACACACAGGCTTGTGATGAAAAAAAAACCCCAGAAAACAAAAAGCCCTCAGAATTGGCCCGTGCACAGTTGTGCGCGGGACACTTAAAGCTGACCACGGCCAGAGGACTTTTTGCTAGCTAGGTATCGGCCGACATGGAAGCGACAGACCTGACCGCGATATGTCCGATTTCGCGATATTTTAAGGCTGTAAAAATATTTTTTGGGGGAAAATTAGTGTACTTGTGCGTGTATTTTCCAAAGCGACCACTTGACTTCGATTATGTGATCTGAATTTTGTCATGGTATTGTTGTGTAGGATTTTGTCACTGTAATCATGTGTAGGAGGTACGTTTTTGTGTTGTTACTTTTCAAATTGTTGTGAAATTATTTTACATCACTATATCTACATCTCAAAGGTCTGTATACAATACCAACGTTTTACGTTCTTCCAATGTTAAGTTTTGGTCAGTTGTGTGCAGTGCGTATTAGTGACTTAAAACATTGTTCTGCGCTGTCCCTCACGCCATATCAACGCAAATGCGAGTGTACGGTTACGAACCAAAACTAGTAGTCATGCGTAAGAACGCATGTTTTTAACTCATTTGAAAAATGCTAAAGAACCTGTAGCAGAAGGTCTCCGTGCCGACGACGGCCGCAGTGGGCCCGCGCACAGTCGTGCGCGTACCCGCACTGCGTTCGTCGTTGGGCCGAGAATCTTTTGCTTACTTGGTATCGGCCTTCATTTTATGAAGACACTCAATGATAAGCCAAAACCAGAATAAATAGCTCGAAATAGTGATGTAAGGTCCTAGGAAATTCGGGTGTAGAATACTGATAGAATTCATAATGTTTATCATTAATATCAGTACCGTACGTCCAGATTTCTCCGACTCAGAAGCGTACACTACACTATTTTGCTGAACTGCTGTTTTGCTGCGCTATCATTGAGTGTAAAGGAATATTGTTATGTTTAGCAGTTTTGGGGTTTTTTTTTAATTGAACGTTATTGTTTGTTTCGCTTGGCTAGTTTGTTTTGTAACCGTCCACATCCTTGTTTTGCGTTGATACGTGTCACTGGACACTGGTATATTTCGCTTTTCACTGAAAGGGAGGTTACTACTCGTGTTCACGGATCGTAAATAAAATGTCCTCTATAGTGGTTCCTTCTCTCCATTTCTGTCTATTTTCAAGTTTCTCTTGTCCATCATTTGACCTGCACAGTGCCAGATAAGGTGTTTTCTGCAATCTTCGTTCAATCAACACCCAGAAACCATAGTTGTCCCAGGAACGTGTATTCAGAGTAGTGTCAGCAAGAGGCATAGATCCTCATGAGCCTCCGCGACTGCGGGGGCTCATGAGGATCTATACCTCTTGCAGTTGGGTCAGTGGTGTGCAGAATTACTCGCTCGGCACTGAGCGGGTTAATGTTGTATGTTTTCCATCCTAGCGATTTTCTTTCGGTAGTCTGAATTTAAGTATACTGGTGACCTCCCTCGACACGCTCCACAGGTGTTTGTGAGATGTGGATCGGGATGGACCGAGGTCAGTAACAAATGTGAAGGGTTGTCAGTGGACCGCAAAGTCTGGAACCGAAATTCAGTATTTGTGAAAAATCGGTTCCTGTGTTGCGATCACTAAAATCCCTCGTAGCGATATCAAACTCAGTATATACAGCTGTACAAGCGAATAGCAACACAGGCAAACGGTTATGAGCATGTATTGTCCTTTTGCGTTTTCTTCTGGTTAACACATGTGCTGCTTTTTTGTGTGAAATATTTAACCCTTTGGCTGTCCGTAGCGCTTTTTGTCGAGGTGATTCCTGCAGAAATCGCCTCGACAAAAAGCGCTACCGACAGTCAAAGGGTTAATATTGTTAAGACTCATATGTGCGTGATTATCTTATCTGGACAAAGACAAACATAAAAACCAGCATAAAAGAACACTGTCACTATGTACAGTCAAGCGAAGGGTTTTGTTTCTGACCGTATCATCTATTGAATTGACCGTACTTGTTTCACTTTGTTGTGATCAGCTTGAAATAAAGCATACCCTAGTAGCATTCGATGGTCGCGGTTACCATCTCAATTTGGAAACAGCGTCGCATTATGGTCACGGTCTTTTTGAGAAGTTACATTTACGTAACTGCGACGAAACATTTGGCCTGTCGCATTTCGGGCTCAACACGACGTCGCGGCGACCGCCCATGAATAGCTCAAATGAGCTCGGCTTCTCCGAAGACCTTTGAGATGGTACTGCGACGTCTATGCGACCTTTAAAAGAGCCCCAGAAGTGACTGTCACAAAGCAGAGGTCGCTGTGCCGTTGCAGGACTGGTTCACTGACACGAGCTCATCCCCAAAAGACCGATGAGACAGTACTGCGACCAAAATGGGACTATCATGAATGAGAGGGCGCAAAATGGTCGCACTTACGTATCATCTGCCATCATCTGTGGATGTTAATTGCCCTTGCCACATCCATCCATCCATCCATCCATTCATCAGTCTATCAAATTCATCCATCCATCCATTCATCCAGCCATCTATTCGCCCATCCTTTAACCAGTCCGTTCCCCAGTCCATCCATCCGTCTATCCATCCATCCATCTGTTTACATTTACACGCATCTCTCTCTCTCTCTCTCTCTCTCTCTCTCTCTCTCTCTCTCTCTCTCTCTCTCTCTCTCTCTCTCTCTCTCTCTCTCTCTCTCTCATTCACTTTTCCTCACTCTCCCTGTCCGTCCATCCACCGTCGTCCCTCCGTCCATCTATCAGTCGTACCCGCCCTATTTTGTCTTTGTTCCTGAACTTCACTTACACACATCATCACATGCAAGCACGCACGCACATAGACGTACACATACACATAGCCCTGTCATAGCAGAGAACTATTTCTTACGACGGTAATTTGCCAGATGACGTCGTACATAATGCAACATCAAGTTCAAAACTCTGCTAACTTTATGGCTTCCAGAGAGGGATCAAGTGTTGCTGATTATATTATCTCTATTTTCGTCGGAAAAGTGACTTTCACGCAAAGCTCCAAGTTTCATGCAGAACGTCAAGGGTGGGTAAGTTGGCATTGTTTATGACTTTTTACTTTTATTTGATACCTGGGTGCGATGAACTTTGTAAATTCTTTTTTTCGTTCTCGTTGACTCTGTCCGAAGGTGAATTTGGACACTTCCTTTGACTGTTACCGGTGTATAGTGTGCCTGTTGTTGGCGTAGTCATGGTAGGCCTAAACGTAGGGTCGAAGCATCAAACTAAAAAACAAACAAACTGCCAAATGGCTGTAAGGTTGTTTCAAGGAAACAAAGAAGCGCAGCGCAAAGAACAGTGGTGAAATATTTGCATGTAGTTATTGGTAGCCCTATACATCAGTGGTCTCATGTATGAGTTGTCTCATGTTTGTGGCAACGCTTCGGTGATTCTATGGTTAATTTGCAATGTGATTTGTCATAAAGGATAGTTCGACTCGAATTTTCCACCGTGAGTTGACCTTAGTCGCATGCCGTAGTGCTCTGCGTTAAACCCAAATAACTAACTAACTAACTCTACTCGATTTTTGCCACGCAGTTAAACATGGCCGAGGAGGAAAATGGCCGGAAAATGGAAAGTGAGAAAGACAGACTGCCAGACAGACAGGCAGACTATTTGGCAATAAAATAAAAGTAAGCATGAATGGGATCGAAAAGCTACGAAATGATGAAATTACGTTTTCACGTTAACCCGGTGTCTAATACATATGCGTTTTTAAAGTCTTTTCTCAATTTTGTGGCAGGCGTCACTGGTGGGAAAGCCAGCTTCCAGTATCACTAGGCAGGCATTATCATGGAACCCCCAGGGAAAGAGGAAAAGAGGTAGGCCAAAAAACTCCTGGCGTCGAGACCTCCAAGCAGACATCAAGAGACTGGGAACCACCTGGAGTAGAATCGAAGGAGAAGCACAGGACAGGAGTCGCTGGAGGTTCATTCATTCATTATCTCCAATTTAATGTCCCACTGGCACTATACAGTGATCGGGGACTATGCTGGAGGTCTCTCGTCGACGGCCTATACCCGAGTAGGGGTGACAGGCGTAAGTAAGTAAGTCACTGGTGGGAAAGTGCAGTGTATGATGGCTTCATTTCATGCAGTCCAAGAATACACAGCAAGTTGTTTCTGTAAACGTTTATAATGTTCACACTCTGAAAGGAAAGAAGCTCCAGTATTACAAAAGAAACGTGTGAACCTCTCTCTCTCTCTCTCTCTCTCTCTCTCTCTCTCTCTCTCTCTCTCTCTCTCTCTCTCTCTCTCTCTCTCTCTCTCATCTCTCTCTCTCTCTCTCTCTCTCTCTCTCTCACGTTTCTTTTGTAATGCTGGAGCTTCTTCCCTTTCAGAGTGTGAACATTATAAACGTTTACAGAAACAACTTGCTATGTATTCTTGGACTGCATGAATTTTTTTATATATATTTTTTCTTGGCTTGTGTTGTGTCATGTAATTTTTTTTGGTTCCCCTGTTCAGTAATAGAAAACAATTAGTACGATAGTAACTCAGTAGATTAGCAATGGCGAGTTCGAAAAATGGTTGTTACTACCAAAACTTGTACCGTTGTCAAATAAAGGATCATTGTCATTGTTCTCTCTCTCTCTCTCTCTCTCTCTCTCTCTCTCTCTCTCTCTCTCTCTCTCTCTCTCTCTCTCTCTCTCTCTCTCTCTCTCTCTCTCTCTCCCCGCCCTCTCTCTCTCTCTCTCTCTCTCTCCCTCTCTCTCTCCCCGCCCTTCTGTCATATTGAGAAACAGACTTCATTGCACAATGATCTTTTGTACACAGTTCATACCTTGTTTTATTCAGGTGCATATGTGTAGAATTTAACTTCCTCTTGATCTCAAAGCACGATTATGTTTCCACCAACTGTTGTTGATAGAGAAAGACAAATTTTGAAATATAAATAGTTTGTCAAAGGTAACTTCGGTTGTAACAAATACAAAGAACAAACATTTTCTTATTGTTATGTCTAACGCTTTTGTCAGTTAAAATAACACATTTAGAAAAAAAATAGTGTAGTCGGGACCTCCAAAAAGTGTCATTACATCTGACTTGTTCAGCCTGACCATTTTATACGCAAAGTTGCTGTACACATGGTTTTGTATTTGTTCAGGTGCTAATGCTTTCACTACTGATGGCAAATGAATACAAGATACAGCATATCGTAATATCTAACTGCACCAGGATAGAGACATACCAATGCTGCTTACAACATGACTTCTATGGCTACTTCACCATGTGCTTCATCCACTCTTAACAACGTTTACGTTTGTGCTATCTAATACAGTGCGACCCATTCCTGATTGCTGTTTTTCTATTAGGTGAATCCCTCACGAGGGGAAATGAAACTGTGCCACACCAAGGACATCTGAACGGCCCGTCTTGTATTCAAAGACGCGGCCGGCATTTTATGAAGACAGATCTTATAAACTGGCTCTGCAACGACAACAAAATAATGCTCGGACCCACCTGTCTCTGGCTCGGCCCCCCTCATTCAAATGTGCTGCTTTACTGTTCCTACACCACAAGATCCCAAAATTGATTAGCTTTAATAAGTGAGCTAAAATATCTTACAGAATTTAATTTCTTCACCATAATGGTTGAAACTGTGAACGGTAGCTGTCTTGTTGCATTCTTGCACTTTTTCGAAAGTTAATCGTATGGTGCAGGAACATTAAAGCAGCACATTCCAAACAATTCACGGCAGTACATTTAACTGAACTACTGACTAAAACTGAGGAGGTCAGAGCCAAGGCTATGCGGGTCTAAGCTTCTTTTCTTTATCTTTTTTTTTTTCACTCGTGTGAAGCAAAAGTGAGCCTATGTTTTGGGCCAGTGGTCGTCCGTCCGTCCGTTGTCAGTCGTCCGTCCGCCGTCGTCCGTGGTAAACTTTAACGTTGGCCATTTTCTCGGAGACTATTCAAGCCATAGTCTTCAAACTTGGCCCAATGATACTTTGTGGCAAGATCTTTCTAAACATACCAATTTTAGTGCCCTCTCGCAAAGGTCAAGGTCACAAGGGATCAGGAAATAGGTAAAAAAAATAGCCATATTTTGACATAATTTTTTTTTTCTTAAATACTATTCACAACTTCAGACCCAAACTTGGTACAAAGATACCTGATGGTAAGACCTTTCTGTGCATACTAATTTGGTTGATGCCTCTGAAAGGTCCAGGGTCACAAAAGCTCAGGAAACAGGTCTAAAATAGCCATATTTTGACGAAAGATGTTTTGTCTCAAATGCTATTCTCAACTTTAAACCCAAACTTGCTACAAAGATACCTGATGGTAAGACCTATCTATGCATACTAATTTGGATGACCCTCCAAAAAGGTCAAGGGTCACAAGAGCTCAGGATAGGTACAGAGATACCTGATCGTAAGACCTATCTATGCATACTAATTTGGATGACCCCTCAGAAAGGTCAAGGGTCACAAGAGGCCGGCAAATGTTTGATAAAATTGTAGGTATTATTAACATTTTTGCAAATTTTTCAATCAAATTTGGCACAACGGTAGCTAATGATAAGACCTTCCTATGCATACTAATTTAGTCTCCTCATCACAAAGGGTCACGGGGGGATGGGGGGGGGGGGTGGGGTGGGGGGGTGGACAGATATGTGAAAAATGCTTACATTTTGAGAAAACATAGATTTTGCTAAAGGTCACACATATGTAAATAGTTCATACATGTGAGCCATAATGGCTTTACCTTTCTTGTTTTTAGAGCCATGATAACTCAGTGAGTGTGAAAGCCATGAATAAAAAACGAAAATATATATTTACTGTTATAAATGATCAAGAATAATTAAAACACAATTGGTCATATTTACAATTTTATGTTTGGTTTGTTTGCAGTTGTTACATTTTTCTTCAGATTGTTCTGTCAAGTTTTAGATAGACTATGTAGTCATTTTGACCAAGGAGTCATTTGTAATGCATTTTACAGTGTGCCTCTTTGTAGAAGAATGCCTATGTTTGATTCAGGCTTGACTCTTGTAATTATTACGCATGCAAATATTGTTTGAGGAGCAAAGAAGGGTGGAAAAAAGGGTGGGGTTACAATGAAGCCCAAATGCGACAATTCTGCGTTGGTCCCTGTGAACCCTTACTGCAACTCTCTGGTGACCGTCACAAATAAGCCCTAAACGCGACCATACTGCGACCGTTGCAAATGAGTGAGTATGAGTGAGTATAGATTGCTTTACGTCCCGCAAGCGACAAAGGCCTGCTCAGGACATGCCTGTGCTAAATGAAGAAAAACACTGCAAGAAGCTCAGACAGGAGGGAGAATTTCAAAAGAAAAATACAGATGAATGGACCAGAAAGACAGAAATACAAACCCCCAAAAGAGTAGAACCCACCTTGCAGGGGTTAGACAAGGTGACCCTTGGAACTAAAAAGTAGACAACCCCACCAAGGTCCCCTAGGGCAGACCCGGTGGGAGCCGTTGCAAATGAAACTTAAATGTGACCATGATACGACCGTCGCATCTCCACATTCATTTTGGTCGCCGGAAGGGCTCCGGTGAGCAAAAAATCATAGTCGCCGGACCGTCCTGTGCTGGTGCAAAGAAGCGAATATGTGACCCAAAAGTGAGTCCAAAATGCGACGTAACATTTCCGCTTCATGCTACTAGGGATAATCATTATTCATATTATTAAATGGTGCAATGTTCGATTTTTGTGTATGCTAGTCTGTCCGTAGATTGTAGTTCGCATGCTACAACTGAAAAACTTACCAGAGAAGTTACGAGTGGAACATTTCAGCAATTGAAATAACACGCACGCACGCACACACACATATTTGCACACACGCACTCAGACACAAAAAAATATGCAAAAACTCCCATACGCACTCATAAATGTATACGGACAAAAAAAAAAAATATGCAAACACCGTCTTTTTTATTTCTATTTTTATTCAGTTTTTTGTGTGTGAGCAAACAATTGAAATAAGAGAAAAACATAAAACATAGTAATACAAGGAATCGGTTCGCAAAAAAAACCATGCTACCGACAGCCGAAGGGTTAATATTATACCTCTATATTAACATATTCAGTCCTGACACACTACAAGAAGATTTTGATCGAACGTGATAGTTTAACGGGATGGTAACAGAACAGCTTGGCGCCCGACAGGCGCCAAGCTGTTCTGTCACCACCCTTGAACTGTCATACGGTCGATACCTCTCTTTAGCTGTAGCGTAATAGTCAAGGGGGGGGGGGGGGGGGGAAGCTCAAATTTGGAAATTAGTCAAAAGGTCTCAATGTATTAAAACGATTGTCTGCACATACGGATTTTTTTTTTTTTTTTAAGTATGCATACATAAACTTGGCACTAAGACGATTGAGCTGATGGATTAGTCGGGAAAATATCGATATGCTTTAAACTGATTAATAGAACACAGACGCGTTCACTCTTCAGTGACACACCTCACGGATCCCAAAAAAGCGGCACGCTAATCTGGCACTACTTTTGAACTATCTTGGACATTCCATCTCTCACACAGCTCAACCCCCCAAAAAAACAACAACAAAAAAACCTGCGATAATAATTATTCGGCGTGGATGAGTTAATTCATTCAAAGAGTCCCGCATCAATAACTGCGGAAATGTGTAGGGTCGCCGCCGGCAACGCTATACGGGGCAATCTCGCAGCTATCGATATGCGGAGCCTTGAATGGTTAATCCCTTCACTGTCGAGAAAAAGTGAACACAATCCAGCTGAAAGAGGCCAGAACCTCATGAGCCCCCCCCCCCCCCCCCCCCCCCCCCCCCCCCCCCCGATTGCGGGGGCTCATGAGATCTATGCCAGCTCTTGCTGAGACCAGTTTATCTCCATGTTCCTCTTGGGTGATTGTGGCTTTGGCTGCTGTATGAGCAAAGATACTGACCAGAAACACAAGATGCGTTCAGTGGCAGGGACGCGGTAAGGCAAGCGCGAAACGTACACAGAGGAGGAGCAAAAGAAATGCGACATTTTTGGGAATCATCGGAAACACTGAATATCACATTTCTTTTGCTCCCCCGCCGCGTGTACACACGTTCTTAGCACGTCTTACAATCATCCTGGACAAATATTGACTGACGTAGCTGACAAAAGTCTGAATGTCGTAAAATAAAAGAGGCTTTTCTGCGCTTGTTCTCCTTTATCCCTTATCATTTAGGAATACGCCAGCGTGTGAAATAAGTTGGACTCAAAAATAGTTCAAGGGTGGTGCCTGAATAGCTTGGCGCCTCTAGGCGCCAAGCTATTCTGGCACCACCCTTGAACTAAAGTTATTGGTCTATGTCCTTATCTGTAAGTACTGTTATGTAGCCTGCATATGGCAGTGTACAAATTTGAAGCTTTTGGCCTCGGTATGATATGGGTTAACGTAGAAGAAGAGTTTTTCCATTGCACACAAGGAGCAGTCGAAAACCTTTATTACGGATACTCACAAACCAGATAGGTGAGGCTAGCGCTGGCAGAATTGTACACAAACCAAGGGGAATCACTCAGCGCTGGACAGACAAACAGTTAGATCCCCTGCCCCCGCCTATCAGGCACCCAATCGCCAGCCCACCACAGAGAAATACGCAGGTATAGAACAAGACAATCATTTTCATCATTACGAATGCCTATACTCACACGGAATCCAAACCAACATGTGATTGCCAAGCTTGTTTTAAAAAAAAAAATTAAAAAAAAAAAAAAAAAGCAGAGAAGAACCCAACGGAGAAAGAAACACGCTACAACACAATTTATTAACCCTTGTGAAATAAGTTTGACTAAAATAGTTCAAGGGTAGTGCCAGAATAGCTTGGCGCCTCTAGGCGCCAAGCAATTCTGCTACTACCCTTAAATTAAAGTCATTGGTCTATATCCTTATCTGTAAGTACTATAATGTAGCTTGCATATGGCAGTGTACAAATTTGAAGCTTTTAGCCTCAGTATGATATGGGTTAATAAATTGTGTTGTCACACTAACCGTCATTTCTTAGCATGTTTCTTTTTCCGTTGGGTTCTCCTCTGCATACTCTCGGCACGGATTATAAAAAAAAGGGCAGAACAACATTGATAATCGCCGGAGCGCTACAGCAAGACCTCAGGCTGGGAGTGATAATGACAGGCTTAGCTCAAAGCAGGTTGTGTCTGATCGACTTGGCGCTGAAGGAAACTGAGCTGGTAAGGTAGCACTGCGAGTTATAAAGGTCGGTCCATCTCCCGCGTGCAGTAGTAGTATGTCTCGTGCACTATTGGCATCTAGAAGTGAACAGGGTAAGTCTGTTTCGCATCATATAGCTCTGGGTGGAATATGTTACGTAAATATGCTATGACCTGCTTTGCACATAGGCCTGTTCACGTAATAACATTTTAAAAAGACCATCAATCGACTCAAGTTAGAAGGCCTTACGAGGATTAACTGCAAAAATACAAAATAAAAAATACACATATAAAACAACAACAACAAAAACAGGAGAGACTGAGTATAACTGCTCGAAAGCGATTCGCAATCAAATGCTTGTGCAATTGCATAGAAGTAGAAGTAATCAGCAGTGACGGACCATGGATCATAATCATTGCCTCAGGTGTTTTCTCTTATAGGTATTCGGGGAAAAAGCAACATTAAACATACATGCAAAATATGTGTGAGGTAGCACTTCTGAAAAAGAGTTCACCATCTTTGCGACACTTTCGCGGCTATTGATGCGGGGTGCCTTGAACGAGTCAACCATCTGGCCTTCGGTAGGCGATTCCTACAACAACAAAAAAAAAAACAGCACTACCGACAGCCAAAAGGTTAGCATGCAAGAATTTATATTAGAGCGACCTGCTCCATGCAGTGAGTGATTAACCCTTTCATTGCCGATAAAATGGGAACACGATCCAGCTGCAAGAGGCATAGATCCTCATGAGCCCCTGCGACTGTGGAGCTCATGAGAATCTATGCCTCTTGCTGAGAATAGTTTGTACCCATGTTCCTTGGGTGGTTGTGGCATTGGCTGCTGAACAAGCCAAGGTAATGGTGTACTTAGTACCCTTGGGTAAAATCAGGGTTACTTAGGGATTACAGAGGAAACGCCAATAGCTCCACATAATATGACAGTAATGCCACACTTATTTTCAAAGTCATATGTCTTGTCACTGACACCCACGCGTTTCAACAATTTAACCCCGACAGGCGGCATTTAAAACATTTTGGAGGTGTCACATAACGACTGTGTTGCAAGAAATGAATCGACCATGATAATTCACGTTATAATTCAAGGGCAGCGCCAGATTAGCTTGGCGCCATCAGGCGCCAAGCTAATCTGACACTACCCTTGAATTGTCACGGTCGAACCATCTCTTGATGTAGTGCATCGGGGATAATATGCATAGTTCATTCGATAGACTGTATCATCGGTGACTGACGGGACTCACGGAAAATTATTAGTAACGTTCACCAACACACACACACACACAAATCAAGGAATACAACAACAAACCCGTGCAAATGCATTAACAGCGCATTATGCATAATGGATTATTTCTAGTTCAGAAAAAAATATACTGCAGTACACGTTTCATGCGATATTGGCACATGTATCATTTGATTTACTGATTTGAGGGTATTATAATGAAAATGTAAACTGATAAAAACGTTTCAACTGGATCTACCACGAGCCACGTTGACAGTAAAATGCCGTAATATTATATTGCTTTAGTAAAATGGATACCAGTAATAGAAATGAGTATATATGCAGGAAAAGTTGTAAAACCAACAAATACAAACATAAAAAAACTGACAAAATTGAACAACGTAATAAAAGACTATTTCATTAGAAAATATACAAATACATACTTGTATATCTTTCTGTCAATTAGCAGTAAAGGTTTTTAAAATACAATAATTACAAAATTGACAAAGTTGAGTAAGATATTAATAAAACACTATTTCATTAGAAAATATACAGTTACACACTTGTATATTTTTCAGTCAATTAGCAGTAAAAGTTTTAAAAAATACAAAAATTACAAAATTGACAAAGTTAAATAGCAGAATGAAATACCTTTGCATTAAAAAAATATACAAATACATACTTGTATATCATTCAGTCAATTAGCGCTCATTCAGTTGGGATGCGAAGTACATTAAAAAGCATTGAAAGTGAGCCATATTTTCCGTCACGGGTAGGAGGAAAACAAGTATATATAGCATTAGCCCCTTGACTGCATGAAAACTAAGAACAAAACCCAACTGCAAGAAGCAAAGAACCTCATGAGCCCCAGCGGATGCGGGGCTCATGAGGTTCTTTGCCTCTTGCTGACCCTATTCATATTGATCGGATTAGTCGATGTTGAGTTTGACAAGTTCCTAAAAACTTCATTTTACGTCAGCTGACAGTGAAGGGTCTCCACCTGAATTTTCAGCAGTTGAAATGGACATGCACGCATAAACGCGCACGAACGCACGCGCGCGCGCGCACACACACACACACACACACACACACACCAGGGGCGGAGCAGTTACCTCGAGTGGTGGGGTTTCAACTTTTTGTTTGGGACCTACAACAGGCCTCCCCGACGCTAGACCTTCTTCCAGTGGCCGACACATCAAACAACGGGAGGCTCGGTAGAGGATGAAGGCGTATGTGTGTCAACACTCTCGCCGCTCAAAATAGCAAACAACGAGGGAGGAGGGTGGGGGTGGGGAGAGCGTGTGTGTGTCGGTGTCGAAACTCGCCCTAAATATCAAATAGGGAGAGGGGTGGGGAGGGGGGGTCCAAACACCCCAAAATGGGACTTTGTTATAGAATTTTAAACAATTTTGGGTTGGAGCGGTGGGCGGGGGTTCCAGAACCCCTAGCATCCCCCCTCCCCAGGATCCGCCGCTGCGCGCGCGCGCACACACACACACACACACACACACACACACACACACACACACACACACACAATGAGCAAGCATCTTCGCTCTAAGTCTAACTGAACATTCAACATAGACAAAAAACATGAACACAGTGTAGGGAGCTTGCTAGGGAGCTGGCGTCAACACCAATAACAAAAAATCAGTGACAAAAATACTTTGCAGTCGCATATCCGGCTTGGACCAAATGCAAGAACTTGAGCACAGATGCTCGAGGCATAGATTCTCACGAGTCTCCTGTAGGCTGCAGGGGACTCGTGAGAATCAATGCTTCTTGCTGGCCGAGGTCGTCTCCACTGATCTGTTTCGTCAGACTGAGGGTCCGCGAATTCATCGCGTCAGTATGACCAGGCGGCTGTGTCGTCATGACATTTTCAGCACGATACACAACAGCCATATTATCAAACAGCTTACACAAAAATGAGCTGAAACAGAAATTAATATCCATAAATCAGAAACAGGTCAAAAATTGCACGGACCTCAGTAGCCGGATCATTCAACCCCCCTCTGGCGCTGAATCTTCGAGTGAGAGGCGTAGATCCGGCACTGAATGCAGCCGCGGGGCGCCTGACAATCCATGCATATGCTTCTTGCTCTCAAGGAGTTGCCTCAAGGCCATTAACAGTTTGAGGCACTTATCTGTATTAACCCATAACCTCCTGAGGACTTATGACATTATCCTTCTTTTTTTTTTTTTTTTTTTTTGTTTGTTTTTGTTTAAAGAAATCCTTTCAGGTCTAAGTCACAGGTCTGGAGACATCGACCATGATAGGTGGTGTCGAAATAGCTTGGCGCCTATGGGCGCCAAGCTATTCCGACACCGCCCTTAAACAATCATGGTCGACACACATCCTGTCATGGCATGGCATGCAAATCAGGCCTTAAAGTACCATTAAGCATAAATCTGAAGACACGTTTCTGCACCATTTGTGTTGTTATGTCTTGTCGACACACCTAATGAACTTTAACAGCATTTTCGACAGGCAGCAACAGCACATGCGTAATCGCACTTATTATTCTGTGCAGCCGTTAGAGTTTCAAACTAATTTTAGCTGTTTCTCGTACTGATAGCACTGTATTATAGAACGGAGTGGAGTCATTGTCAGGTTACTTGATATTAAGACGACCGGTGTGCTGAACTGGATTCTCCTGTGTCCAAATGAACCACAACTAGACCTGTGTGTAGCGTTTCGTAACCGTCTGTTACAGAAGTGTATCTTTGAACAGTTACGGCGGTAGTGGACCTTCAATTGGTTAACAGAACAACTTTATGAGGACGCAAGATTCAGTGATCCGGTCGATACACAGACTAAAGAAATTAATGTCTGTTCAGTTCATTACTGCGCGGACGTACCACCCCGTGTGACGGACCGCAGTCTCTTTGCCCTGAATCTGATTTTGAACAACAGTGTAATACCTATACCTAGGTCAGTGCTGACATATGAGGCAGAAACTAAGGCATATTGAATTTCAAGTCATTATTGTGTCAAGTTCTGCCTCTGCGTTAGACTGTACCATTGGAGCTTACTTTTCCAAGATACTCACAAACCAGATAGGTGAGGCTAGCGCTGAAGGCTAACTGTTGTCCAGCGCTGAGTAATTCCCCTTGGTTTGTTACTTTTCCAAGGGAGGGAAAAGCGTGTAGCCATCGTCAACGTATTTAGGTCCCCTGCACCGCTGTACCCAGTCAGGCCAAAATCGAGCCTTCATGCGTTCCACGTAGTCCACAATATTGGGGCAGTTTTCTGAAATGAAGTAAACTAAGTGAAGAATTTGTGCGTCAACATGGCAATTAGGTTACGCCCCCTTTTCACGTACTCTTCTCTATTAGCCTCTTGCATCACAAAGCTACATATCAACGAAGAACCTTTCTGCCCACTCCGGCAAAAATATCCACTCGGAGCATATCACATTAGAAACATTTCCAGCAATTCTTAAACAAATCGTCTATTAGCGTTTTCCGCAACACTCTAATTCACTAAGTACCCCACGACTAAACTGTCGTCTGCAAGCTCGCATACAACTGTGCACATCCGGACCCCATATAAGCGGCTCCCATGAACACACTACTTACTTACTTACGCCTGTCACCCCTACCCGGGTATAGGCCGTCGACGAGAGACCTCCAGCAACTCCTGTCCTGTGCTTCTCCTTCGATTCTACTCCAGGTGGTTCCCAGTCTCTTGATGTCTGCTTGGAGGTCTCGACGCCAGGAGTTTCTCGGCCTACCTCTTTTCCTCTTTCCCTGGGGGTTCCATGACAATGCCTGCCTAGTGATACTGGAAGCTGGCTTTCTCACACTGTGACCGATCCATCCCCATCTTCTTCGCCCAATTTCATTCTCTGCTGTTATCTGCTCTGTTCTCTCCCAGAGTCTGACGTTGCTGATCTCTGGCCAGTCGATTTTCAAAATTCTTCTAAGGCAACTGTTCATGAAGGTCTGTACTCTGTTGACTGTGGTTTTTGTCAATCTCCATGTCTCTGCTCCATATAGGAGAACTGCTTTTACATTGGAGTTGAAAATCCGGACTTTGGTGTGTTGTGACAGCTCTCTGGAACTCCACACTTTTTTCAACTGGAGAAAGGCTGCTCTGGCTTTACCGATTCGTGCTCTGACATCTGCATCAGTGCCGCCTTTTTTTGTCTATGATGCTCCCGAGATAGGTGAAGGACTCCACCTCCTCCAACGGGGTGCCAGCAAGCAAGACTGGTTCTTCCCTGGTTGCGTTCAGCCTCATTGTCTTTGTTTTCTGTTTGTGAATGGTGAGGCCCACTTGGGACGAGGTGTCAGCAAGCCTCGTGGTCTTGTCCTGCATTTGTTGATGAGTGTGGGACAGTAATGCCAAGTCGTCTGCAAAATCGAGGTCGTCAAGCTGTGTCCACAGTGTCCACTGTATTCCACTTCGTCTGTGCTCTGTGGTCATCTTCATGACCCAGTCTATGGCCAGTAGGAAGAGGAACGGAGACAGCAGACACCCCTGCCTGACACCAGTTCTGACCTGGAGCTCTCTGGTGAACTGCCCTTCGTGGATCACGCGACATGTCATGCCATCAAAGCTGCTCTTGATCAGGCAGACGAGCTTTGTGGGTACACCGTAGTGTCGTAGGAGTTTCCACAGAGTCTCTCGGTCCACGCTGTCAAATGCTTTCTCATAATCCACAAAGTTGACGTACAGCGGGGAGCTCCACTCCAGAGACTGTTCCACGATGATGCGGAGAGTGGCGATCTGGTCTGTACATGATCGGTTCTTCCTGAATCCTGCTTGCTGGTCTCTCAGCTGGGGGTCAACGGAGCTCTTCATTCTCTCTAGGATGATCCTGTTGAAGACCTTTCCTGGTACTGACAGCAAGGTGATTCCTCTGTAGTTGGAACACTTGCTGAGGTCGCCTTTCTTGGGAAGCTTGATTAGGTACCCCTCCTTCCAGTCAGCTGGCATCACCTCCTCTTCCCAGATCTTTCCAAACAGTGGGTACAGCATCTCAACTGTTGTCTCTAGGTCTGCTTTCAGAGACTCCGCTGGGATGCCATCTGGCCCTGCTGCTTTGCCATTCTTCAAAAATGCCACTGCTTTTCTGATCTCTTCCCGGCTGGGTCTGTCACAGCTGATGGGTAGGTCGGTCTCTGCCGGCTGGATGTCGGGGGGGTCGGGTGGGCTAGGTCTGTTCAGTAACTCTTCAAAATACTCGGCCCATCTGTCGAGTTGGTCTGCTCTGTCTGCAATAGGCTTGCCTTCTTTGTCTTTTACTGGTCTTTCTGTATGGCCATACCTACCCAACAATCTTCTGGTAATGTCGTAGAGCTGTTTCATGTTGCCGCTGCCTGCTGCCTTTTCTGCCTCTGCTGCCAGGCTGTCTGTGTAGGCCCTCTTGTCTGCCCTGATACTCCTCTTCACCTCGCGGTTGGCTTCAGAGTATTCCCCCTGTGCCCTTACTTTGGCTGCTCTCGTGCGACTGTTGTTGACCGCTGCTTTCTTCTGCTTCCTCGCTTCTATCTTCTTCAAGGTCTGTGCCGACAGCCAGTCCTTGTGGTGGTGTTTCCTGAACCCTACAGTGTCTTTGCAGGTTGAGTTCAGCGCCTCTCTAACTGCCTTCCACTGCTGCTCTGTGGTGACCGCCTCCTCTTCATTTACTAGCTCCTGTAGCGCTTGAAACCGGTTGGACAGCACCAGTTTGAACTCTTCTCTAACTCCAGTTTCTCTCAGGAGGCCTACATTATAGCGCTGTCTTCTTGTTGTCTCTGTGCGGCTTTTCTTTAGCTTGAGCTTCATTCTTAAGGTAAGCAGATGGTGGTCTGAGGCGACATCTGCTCCCCTCCTCACTCGAACATCTTGAAGGGATCTTCTAAATTTCTTGCTAATGCAGATATGGTCTATTTGGTTCTCTGTTGTATGGTCAGGTGAGACCCAAGTTGCTTTGTGTATTCTTCTGTGTGGGAAGATGCTGCCTCCAATGACAAGTCGGTTTAGAGCACAAAAGTCTACAAACCTCTCCCCGTTCTCACTCATCTCCGAGCCTAGTCCCTGTCTCCCCATCACCTCTTCGTATCCGGTGTTGTCCTCCCCTATTTTGGCATTAAAATCGCCCATGACGATGGTGATGTCTCGCTCCGCACATTTGTCCACGGCACTCTGGAGTCGGTCGTAGAACTCTTGTTTCTCTTCCTCGTCACTGTCATTGGTGGGCGCATAACACTGGATGACGTTCAGCTTGAGCTTTTTCTTGGTTCTAAAGGCTGCTGTTATAATTCTTGGCCCAAAAGGTTCCCAGCCCATCAGCGCTCTCTGTGCCACTGGTGACAGCATGAGTGCTACTCCTTCTGTATGGGGGGCATTCTCCTCTTCATGACCTGAATACAGAATCATCTCCCCACTTAACAGCCTTTTCTGGCCAGACTGCGTCCATCTGGCTTCACTGATGCCTAGCAGGGAAAGGTTGTACTTTTGCATTTCCGCTGCTATCTGGGCGGCCTTGCCGCTCTGGTACATGGTCTTGACGTTCCATGTGCCCATGGTTGTATCCCTGGATAGAGAGAGGCGGCTCGGTCCTGTGGCTTCCGAAGACTTCCGGCTTTCACCACAGGACGTCATAAGTCTTCTAGTAGAAGAACCTTCCTCCTCCAGGAAAGGAATTACTGTTAGTCTTTTCGTCGGCGTTTTTGTAGCTATTTCCTTTTTTGCAGGGTGGGGAAGCTACCCCCACGCCCAACCCCCTTACTAGGAGGACCAGGGGTTTTCTGTCGGGGTCACCTTCCCTTAGACCATGTTGGTTCACGGCACCTTATTTCATTCGGTGCACCCCTCTCACGAGGGACCCCCTATCCACCACCCAGGGGACGCGCCTCAACGCCGTATCATGAACACACTAGGACGACTAAAATTACCCAAATTTAGCTCTTTTTCACACCAGACCTGTCATGCCTTTTGCTGCTCAAAACGCCCAAAAGACAAAAGGTTGAAGTTTTACACCCTAAAACAATTGCAAAAAGGGAGGGCATTTTTTAACTTTTCCCAAATTTTGGAGGCGCCATCTAATGACTATGCACCAGCCTGTTGCAGGAGATGGATCGATCATGATAATTCACGGGCAGTGCCAGATTAGCTTGGCGCCTTCAGGCGCCAAGCTAATCTTGCACTACCTTTGAATTATAAGTCATGGTCGACCCATCTCCTGCTGTAGTGCGTCAGGGCTGAATGGGTTAATTATTTCACTTGCTGAAAAGTCCTCGCGCTGGGACCATATGGCGTTGAGGCGCGTCTCCTGGGTGGTGGATAGGGGGTCCCTCGCGAGAGGGGTGCACCGAATGAAATAAGGTGCCGTGAACCAACGGTCTAAGGGAAGGTGACCCCGACAGAAAACCCCTGGTCCTCCTAGTAAGGGGGTTGGGCGTGGGGGTAGCTTCCCCACCCTGCAAAAAAGGAAATAGCTACAAAAACGACGACGAACAGACAAACAGTCGTAAAAGCAGTTATCCTATATGGAGCAGAGACTTGGAGATTGACAAAAACCACAGTCAACAGAGTACAGATCTTCATAAACAGTTGCCTTAGAATAATTTTGAAAATCCACTGGCCAGAGAAGATCAGCAACGTCAGACTCTGGGAGAGAACAGAGCAGATAACAGCAGAGAATGAAATTGGGCAAAGGAGATGGGGATGGATTGGTCACAGTCTGAGAAAGCCAGCTTCCAGTATCACTAGGCAGGCATTGTCATGGAACCCCCAGGGAAAGAGGAAAAGAGGTAGGCCGAGAAACTCCTGGCGTCGAGACCTCCAAGCAGACATCAGGAGACTGGGAACCACCTGGAGTAAAATCGAAGGAGAAGCACAGGACAGGAGTCGCTGGAGGTCTCTCGTCGACGGCCTATACCCGGGTAGAGGCGTAAGTAAGTAAGTTGCTGAAAAGTTGCTATATACACCGGAAGCAAAAGTCTTGTCGGTGTGGCCTGTAAAAACAGAGCGAAGACAGGATGAAAGAGACGAAGAAAGGAAGAAGAGTGAAGGGAATGAAAAACAATTGAAATAGAAAGCCCGCAGAATACCTGAAAAAGAGCTGATAAAATATTTATAGACAGAAGGAACGACAGAGACCCAAACATTGCCCAGTTAGCAAAAGATCCTCTGGCCGACGTCGGCCGCAGTGGGCCCGCGCACGGCCGTACGCGGGTCCACTGCAGCCAGAGGATCTTAGCCTAACGGGAATAGAGCGACAGACAGAAAAATGATGAGAGACAGACAGAAAGCAAAACAAACCGGCAGAAAAAGATGCTCTTATCAGATACCCTTAACTGATTGTGCCCGAGGTACGAAATACCCACATTTTGGAGTTATCCTCTGAGGACTGCATTACAATTCAGGAGACAGATCGACCATGATAGCTCAAGGGTGGTGGCAGAATAGCTTGGCACCTATAGGCGCCAAGCGGCTATTCTGCCACCACCCTTGAACTATCACGGTCGAGCCATACCTTGCTGTGGAGTGTCGCGGGCAGAATGAGTTAAGACACGTGGTCGGCCTCTGAGGTTCTCATACTCAGAGTCCCGTACTTGATAATGTATACATAAAAAAATAAACGGTCAGAAATAGAAACTGAGCGCCAGACAGACAATATCTTCGAAGTGGAAAGCTTTGTAGTTCTGTGACAATGGATCCGGCCATTTTCTACGTTATGTGTCGTAGCCGGTCAAAGGTCTACAGATTAACTTCAAGTTATCAGCCTATGGGATCATGACTGACATTGTACGAGAACCAGGCTGGCATTTGCCGATCCAGTCATGCAATACTGCAGTGTATGGGGAGGGGGGGGGGGGGGGGGTGAGGGCAGGGGAGGGGGGAGGGGACAGGGCCCCTCGGTTCCTACACCACTGGTGTAAAGTGTGTACGTACATGCATGTGCATACATGTATCGGCGCGTGCACTGACGCCGGGGGTTGGGGGGGGGGGAGGAAGGTGGGGGTGGGGGGGGGGGGGGCGTGCGTGCGTGTAGTGTTCGCGTGTGTTTGTATGTATCTATGTGCATCAGCATGAGCCACCGCAAGTATAGGACATTATTTGTTTGTAGATCAGCCTATTGTTGGTGCTTTGACCTATTTAGGTGGCTGACCTCGCACGTGCACTGCGTGTCGTAACCCCGGCATGTGAAACAGCAGCTGGGCCAGCATACCGAACATGGCGCAGTCCACCTCTGTCGGTTCGTCCCCGCAGAAGAACTTTTTATCGCCTGAAAAACAAACCAAAAGAAAAAAATAATTCACGTTTTACAAATTTCCGCTACATGTACTTGAAGTGAAGAGCTGGAGAAAGCCAGAATGGACTTTTCTGTGAAAGCAAACTGTTCAATACATTGGAAATCTCGCTTTTCACAAAAAAAATACTGGCTTTTGCCAAATGAGAGCAGCGGAGATCAGCCTCAGCATAACGTGGCAATGTAGCCATAAAACAAGACGTGTTACTGTTATGTTGAATGTACATGTAAACCTGTGAGGCCAACGTCAACCCTAGGGCCGTTTGCTTACGGCTTGGGGAAGGTTAGAATACAGTTATTGCAAGAAGTGAAGCGACCGGCAAAATCCCAAAATACGCCTGTCGTATTGACCCGCATACGCTGGTTGTTCTCAGACTACGCCTGGGATATTGCCGGTCGGTTGTTCCCAGAATACGCCTGTCGTTTTGACCCGCATACGCGGGTCAAAACAACAGGCGTATTCTGCGGGGATATTGCCGGTCGATTCATTCCTAGTACTAAATTTATCAATCAAAAATACGTTTGATCCATTTTACGCGAGTCAAGTCACTGACCCAAATAGTCTGCGATGGCGCAGAGGTCCCGGCGGCCTATGTCCCAGATCTCGGCGTCTGAGTGTCGACCCATGCCGTGCCCCCACAGTTCCTTCCTGATGACGTGGCCCAGCACAAGCTTGATGATCCACAGTTTGGGGCCGCGCATCATCATCACGTCGGCGAGTCGCTCGGGGTGCTTCACGAACAGCTCGTAACACATCGTCCTGAACACACAGGCACAGTCAAACACAAACACAGAACTTAAAAAGCAAAGTTTCCAGATAATCCGGTTATTGTAATTATCATGTTTGATAGACCTCCTGCAGTATACTCCCGCATTTACTTTCGCTTGAGTGTGACACTACCTGTAATGGCTGTTTCAAGGCCTTACTCGTGCTACACGTATGCCTTTTATTTCATTGCTTATTACCGAGTCCTCTTATTTATCGTCAGTACTCCGGTACAAGAACGTAACCCATTTAGCCCCGGGACCCTGCAGCAGGAGATGGATCGATCCGATGATAATTCAAGAGTAGTGCCAGATGAACTTGGCGCCCGACGGCGCCAAGCTCATCTGGCACTACCCTTGAATTATCATGAGTATCAATCCATCTCCTACAACTGGTAAATAGTCATTAGACAACGCCTCCCGAAAGTTTGGAAATGCGGCCGTGGCCCGGGGTTAAGAGGGTTAAACCAAACTGGACGAAGGCCTGTGCATGCAAGAGAAAGGGAGAGAGGGAGACACGCACACATACACACCCAGCCGACTCACACGCCCGCGCAGGCACGCATCCCTAAACCCTAAAAACAAACTGCCCAAGCCTTACCAATACAAATTTTCTTCTGTCATTGCCCGGAAGGCCCGTGCTTGGGCAAGCAGTGCAGGTGAAAGGTCAGCATTCAGGTCAATGTTACGTTCGGCCTTGAGGTGCTCGATGCAAAACTGTGAATCTGCCAGTGCTTGCCCGTTGTATTCCATCCACGGGGTTTTGCCCTTGCTGGACATCCTGTGGTTGTGGTCTATCTGATTATACAAAGTCAAAAATGTCATGGCTGTCAGAGAAGGGTAAGAAATCAAGAACGACGCGTCAAAGAAGGGGGTCTGTCATGGTCAAAAACGAGATCACGGACAACACCTCCTTGACGAGTTGCTCTTGATCTCTTGACAGACCCCCTTCTTCTATGACGAGTACATGTATTATAACTAAAGTCGAAATATCAGCCCCGGAAAACATATGTAACAGTCCTGTCAAGGTCAGTCATCTTAGCCGGCTCATATAAAATGGCAATGTCTATTTAAGTCAGGCTTTTTAGTTATTGTATTTTTTTGGAAGGAGTTAACCCTTTTAGCCCCACGGGTACTTTTCCCAAATTTTGGAAGAGTTACTGAACGACTATGTACCAGTTGCAGGAGGTGGATTGACCATGATAATTCAAGGGTAGTTGCAGATTAGCTTGGCGCCTTCAGGCGCCAAGCTAATCTGGCACTACCCTTGAATTATCATGGTCAATCAATCTCCTGCTGTAGGGACTCGGGGCTAAATGGGTTAATATGGTCTCGTGTGTGCGCGAACTTTCGTTTCACCTGTTTGTACGATGTTCGCAACTATGTTATACCCGGCTGTCGAAAATAAACAGACGTTCTCACCATGTACGGTATGCGCGCCATTCGACAGAAGGTCTCCAGTTTGAGGGGGAAGGGAGATACGCTCGGGGCCGCGGGACCACGCCCCACCCCGTAGATCAACACCGTGTCCGGGGGGATCTTCTTCATAGTGACGGCCCTTCGTCTGCTGAAACATCAAAAGGTGACGAACGTACCATGAATCTTAGTGACCTCTAAATGACCCCCAACTCTACGTGAGCGGACAAAAGTCGTCATTGCAAACGTGATAAATGGAGTCTTACATCGGTGTTTTGAGGTGATACTGAAAATCTCAGTCACTCGAGTGGTTTTTAAACCTTGATAAGGTTTTTAAGACCGCGGAAGTGAGATTCTCAGGATTACCTATACACCTGTAAGAATCTATTTCTTACTCACCTTTTTCTTGGCATTAAATCCGATGTTTCGGCACAGGCCTAGTCACAGCACAGCCAAAGAACATGACGTCATTTACTTAGTAATGTGACGTGGATATTTAGTAAATTTCTCGCTCAGTGCAGCCAGCTCGGCTTGTTCATATGCCGGCGGGAAAGCAAGAGAATGAGTCATCAAGTGTATCAAGCAAGATAACTGAAAAGTGAATACATCGAGGAACAACACACATACATGTATGAAGTAATCAAGACTCTGTCCTGTGCCGATTAAATACTTTGTAGAATGAGCCAACCCAATGCGCAAAAGGCCATCGGGCCGATGTCGGACCGATGGCCATTGCGCACTGGGAAATGTTCTCCCGAGGTGCAACATACCTAGCGAAACATCAGTCGTGGGTAAAGGCATCATGGGTGAAGTCGAAATAGTATTTGTGTTACCGTTCATCTTTTCACCGTTTTCCCATCCCTTATTTTTTGTTTCTTTCAATATCCACATTATTCTACCTTCGCATTCTGACCGTGAGGCCCCCCCCCCCCCCCCACCCCCAAAAAAATAAAAATAAAAAAAAATCCGAAGATGCCGAAAAAATTATTTCGGAAAAATAACCATAAAAAGTGCGTGAACGTACGTCACAAATCATTTCCGTCTCCATCCAGCAGCGTATGCAACAATTATTTGTCTGAGGATGTTCTTCTCCCGTCGTAGGCGCATAGACTTAAAATAATAAGATCGATCCCGCCAGCAAGAAGCATAGATTTTCATGAGCCACTGCGATAGCGGGGATCATGAGAATCTATACCTATTGCAAATGGAAGTGGTTATTAGCAAGGCACTGTGCCTAAATGAGTTATTATTGCCACAAATCACCCCCGTGTTTATTTCCTGCACGTAATAAACACAGTTCTAAACGTTGATACCTCTTCCACGTATGTCGTCAAATGCGACAGCAAGATTAAAAAGAAACAACAATAAAAACACGTTAAACGTCAGTTCAGACCTCCACGGTTGTTTTTTTTTTTTTTTTTTTTTTTTTTTTTTTTTCCCCACACCACGTCGAGGTGATTTTAAAGACGGGACGCAGAATAGGGTTAGAACAAATTCTGAACCCAGCTGGGACACGCGGTTCAAACCCGCGACGGCCTTTCGAACGAGATCGGAACGCTCCGCCACCTCAGCCACCCGCTACTACCTTGGCAGCTGCGTGGATCGACCGTGATAACTTTTAGAGCAGCGCGTGATTAGCTGCGCCACTAGAAGCGGATTTTTTGTTTTTAATAGGCGGTGAATTAGGCCTACATACTGCCTTTCGGTTATCGGTAGTCACAAACCAGATAGGTGAGGCTAGCGCTGGCAGAATTGTATGCAAACCAAGGTTATCGGTAGCTTCTTGCCGGAATCATCATCGCGATAAAAATCGGTAGCTTCTTGCCGGAATCATCGCGATAAAAAGCGCTACCGACAGCCAGTTTGGTTTCCAGTGGCGTGAATACATTAGACCGTGTCATCTGGATCATACATGCCCCCCCCCCCCCCCCCTCCCTCACGGTTCTTCAGTACTGCCCCGATGTGTATATGGGGGTTTCCCGGCTCACGGTTGACGTCTTCGTTTCAAACTGAATTTTTCGTCTGTCACGCATTACAAAAACTTGATTCAGATTAACAAGCACCAAGATCACGACGATGTTCTGCTACGATTCACATCAACAAAGACACAAGGGACTTACGTATCACGATATAAACACACACCAACCCCAACCACCCCTTTCACTGTCGGAACTTGATGATCCCGAATAATCACTGCTGTCGTTTACAGCCTCTTGAAGACGGCCCGTGCGCGAGGATACGAGTTCTTGAGTTCCTCGAAAATTCAACGAGTAGATAGCAGGCCGCGGTCTACAGTAAAACATTGTTATGACTCACGGTGTGACTGAACAGTCTCTCACGCTACTGTCCCTGTTTAGCAGCCAAGTAATCAGGTACGAACCTTTAGCTATCACGGTCGATCAATCTCCTGCTGTCGCTTTTAGTTTAAAGAGCAAATCGGCTGAGGCACGGAATGACCGAGGTACAATTATATAATATCTGATTGCAAATCTGGGAAAGGTGTGTGTGTGTGGGGGGGGGGGGGGGGCGGGCCTAAAAGAACAAAAAAGTTAGGTAATGTTCCCTTTTTGAGAGTCTGGACTGAGCCCCCCCCCCCCCCCCCCCTTTTGAGAGCCTGGACTACCCCTCCCCCCTCGCCGCTTTTTCTACCATTGATGAAACGTACCCGCCCCCCCCCCCCCCACTCTCTCTACACACACACACACACACGTCATATCTATGTCGTCTGATATATTGGGCGTTCAACAAAAGAGCACGTTTTCCATCTTTGGCAGCTTGTCCGAGGTAGTAGGCCTACTCAGTACGTCTCATGGCGGCTGAAACACCTCTGCTGCGTTCCCCCTTTAACCCACTAGCAAAACGTCTGCAGGCCCACAACGGCCGGCCGCAGTGGGACCGAGGACTTTTGCTTACTGGGTGCTCCAGGACCCGCCGCTTTTGCTTACCGTGGGTACCCGCCCCCCCCCCCCTTTCCGAGAAGTAACTGATCCGGCTCGGGGGCCTCGACTGACACGTGTGACCTAACCCGGTAGCAACACTAGTGCGTTCGCCAAACAAACTACTATTCGCAGCACTGTCCTAGGACTATCACAATCAATGCCACGCGCCTATACTGACATGAGTTAGGTCGAATGAACACACACACACCACCACCCACCGGCACACACACACACACACACACACACACACACACACACACACACACACACACACACACACACACGCGCACACCACACACACACACACACACACACACACACACACACACACACACACACACACACACACACACACACACACACTGCACACACACACACACAATGTGTCTCAGTGTCGGTTGATTGAAATATCAGGTGGTGAAAAGGGCACCGCAACGGGAGCCACTTCAGGGACTCCACAGCTCTCAAGCATCTTCCGATCTTCATGGGGTCGGCACGACCTCAAAACTGTACGTCTATAAATAAACGACATTAAAATCTCGGCGAGTGCGGCTTCGGCACTTTTCTCTTGTGGAGGCTGACTGAGGTCAAACTATGTACTTTTTTTTGTTGTTGTTTGGGGGGGGGGGGGGGGGGGTCAGTCCACACAACTGACAGAACAAGCGTACAGAACAACACCACTTTAAAAATGGCTAATTACGACTAATTGCCGAATGACGGTCCAATGGCAGCAGACGCCATTCAGTTTGTCTACCGTATTTAATAGGGTAAATTGACTGCCGGAGATACGGCTGCCGGTCGGAGCACGTTCAGTCCGAGCATGCAAATGACGAACACGGGCGCGCACAAACTTTCAGACCCGGCTCTGACAGTGAAGTAACACGATAAAAATTACGTCATGCCCAGCTACGCGGCTAACCGCGCTCTTGGACCGTCGTACATTTCGCAAGAAACGCCCTGTGTACGTGTGTGTGTGTGTGTGTGTGTGTGTGTGTGTGTGTGTGTTGTGTGTGTGTGTGCGCGCGTGCTATGTATGTGTGTGTGTGTGCGTGCGTGCGTGCGTGCGTGTGTGTGTGTGTGTGTGTGTGTGTGTGTGTGTGTGTGTGTGTGTGTAGACACGAGTATCTCCGGTGTATGTGTACGTACAAACCTGAAACTTAATGATATACATTAATCAACTCGAGATGTATTTCGGACAACTGGATGACTCGTTCAAGACAAAAAGAATTGCCGTTTAGTATATAAAAGTCGGCTGACCCACATTTGAGTCCGTAATTTTAGTTCTATTCACTTGGAATTTTGGATATAGCCGGCTAGTAACTTGGATATAGACATTGGATAAGATCGTAAACCAGCGTTGTACCTCTTCACTGAAATTTTTAAAATAAAAATTAATTAATTTTTGCAAGTTTTGAAGCCACTATATGCTCAGTCCCATCAAACAGCCAGCCCTCAGAGGAAGAGGCTGCATGGAAGAAAACAGTCAGACCTGGAAGACTGAGGCTGCGTGCCTTTCTAATGACTGAGCGACATGAAACGGTGAATTCGTCACTGTGTACGTGGCGTCGCGGGACTTGTGATGCCATGACGTGGAGCTTATAATGACGTCATTTTGCTGCTCGTATTATTCTTCAGAATTCTTGTTGCTACACGAGCTCATAGAGTGTACTAATCAGTGGCGGGAAGTGCCGTGTAGTGACCGGCGTTTTATTTGCCCGTGTGCGCCGGCGTGTGTGTTGATCAGAGGTTGGCTTAGAGAGGAGGGAAATGGATCAGAAAGATAAGCTGAAAATATATGAACAACTCTGAATGCTTCTTAAAAAAACAAAAACAAAAAAAACATGTGAGCTCATCTTGTTTGTTAGGCCAACACATTCTAACGTCGGCCCGAGGACCTTCAGCTCATCAGCCTTTTTTTTTTTAAGGTGATAAATGAAAAATATCGCTGCTAGGAAAAATAACTGAAGCCAGTGCCAGCGCTGCACGGCACGTGCCGTCAAAGCTCGAGAGACACAAGCCAGCCTCGCACCTTGCTTAGTGGCTGGCGCAGGACTAAGCTCGCTCAACTCATGCAACTGGCTCAAGGTCACGAGGCTGCAAGCGACAGAGCTCAGGATCTGTTTTTGGTCACGGTTTCGTTTGCGCTGAAAGGCGTGCATTCAAGTGCACCGGGACGGCTTAACCCCTATCCGGACACCGACACCGTCTGTACTAAATTGTATTGTCAAGATGCACAGGCATCAACGTGAACCCTGCAACCTGCCTCGGCTGACTCGGCGACTGACGGGGACAACACTGAAATGTGTGCTGGCGTGTGATTTTGGATATTACTGATCTTACAGACCAGCACATAAATTAACCCTTTGGCTGTCGGTAGCGTGTTTGGTTCAGAGGTGATTCCTGCAGGAATCACCTCGACCAAACCTGCTACCGACAGCCAACGGGTTAAGATCGGTTTTCAGTGCTGGTGATGACTCCCGGCCGGCGGCGGCAGGCACAAAAGCAGATTAAATGTTGAACGTTTAGTTCCTCGGATACCTTTGTCATTCAATTCGTCGCTCAAAGAAAGAGGGACGCCCCGTTTCAACTTTCAAGCCTGCCCGCCTGTGAACCTCAGAGGCGGCTCCAACGTTGAGCCACCAGTCTGCGTGACGGGCGGTTTTCAAGTCATAGAGGTTAACCCTCTAACCCCGCCACGGCGGCATTTCCAACATTTTGGAGGCCGAGGTGTCACCTAAAGACTACGCACCGGATGCATGATGCAAGCTAATCTGGCACTACCCTTGAATTATCATGGTCGACCCATCATGTCTCCTGTAGTGCTTTGGTGCTAAACAACGTAAACACTAATCAGCTAACCAGAGAGGGCCGCACAGACTCGCGTGAAATGATTTTCTTGAACTAGTCAATTCGTCTGCAGCAGTTGCTGCTGCAGAGGCTCACGAAAAGCTATGCCTCTTGCTATGATGAACCAACCCGCCACTGAAGCAAAACATGGCATGTGTACTGGTCCGTGATTTTGAACCTTACGGTGCAAAACCGTAAGGTCCAAACTCACAGACCGGCACCCAATTACATATTATACTTAGTACATGGTTCTCGTTTTTTTCTGCTTGTTTGTTTTTGTATCGTCCCGGCAGACCAACCGCTAAAATACGTTTAAAATCGTCGTCAAACCAACGAATGAGGAAAATGCGTTTTCAACAATTATCTCCATCCCTGTCGCAAAAATGTGAACACCACCCAACTGATGCGGGGGCTCATGAGGTTCTTAGTTGCCTCTTGCTAACCAAATTAGTGGCTGGCGGTGTTCCTTCGTTGTTGAAATTTAATGGTCTTCAATCAATTGCTGTGCCACTTGTAAAAGACATACCTTTTACCCTCAGAGCTGTATGCGTTATATCAATGCGGATAGCGTTATCATCATATGTTCACCTTATGTCCGGAAATGAGGGCATCGCAAAGTACGCAATTCTCTTTATATATATATATATATATATATATATATATATATATATATATATATATATATATATATATATATATATATATATATATATATATATATATATATATCCAATGTCAGTCACACAGGGGGCATCTGGGAGGGAGTTCCAGGGGATATGCCCCGCCCCAAAAAAAGAATCTAGAAAATGCTATAACAAAGTCTACCCCCTCCCCCTCCCACCCCTGTTGTTTGATTTTTGGGCCATTATGCGCCAAAGTCATTCGGGTCTTCCTTGCATTTAACCATCACGTCATAGTCGATCCATCTCCCGCCAGCAGACATGAAAGTGACAGAAATGTACTAAAAGACGCCGGTGACTCTAAACAGTGCCGGGGGATGCATCGACGGTGTACACTCAAAGTCAGTAGCTGTGGAATAAAAAGACAAGACCCGAAGAAGGAAAGTGCAGTATCCGCCTCTGACCGAGACATGGAAAAAATTAAACAAAGATCCCTCGGGCCCACGACGGCGGCAGTCATGAGGATCTATGTCTCTTCAGTTGGAGCGTGTGAATTTTTTTTCGGCAGTGAAGGGGTTAACGGCTTTTTTTATAGTTTACTTTTTACAGGCTGTCGACACCCATTGGGACTGCCGACTGACGAAAACTCGGAAGACATCGCATAATCCCTCGAACAGCCGAATTCAGAGCAGGCCTATGCGATGTCTTCAGTCTCGGCCGTTCAGTTGTTCCGACCACAGGAAAAACAAAGTTTACAGAGACCACACAAGAAGCCACTTGTACCTCTACAAACTATTACATAAACGGAAGAATGCGAAGTTGAAGGATTAGTAGAGACGCGAAACTGTTTTGTCAGCTGAGTCTGGTCGGTGATGAAAACAGACAGGCGCTGACAAGTACCGAGTGTGAAGAGACATCTTGTGATAAATCCGCGACATGTCCTTTTTATGCAAAAGGTCGACGGGCCGATGTCGACTCAGTGAACTTGACAGTCGACCAGCGCAACAGCCATGTTAGCGGTCAATGTAGACCCGCGGACCTCTTGCTCACTGATGTGTCATCATCACATGAAGACAGTAAAACTATACTAAGAATTCCGCAAAGAAATGCGACGATTCCAAAAATGTCGCATTTCTTTTGCTCTTGTGAATAGAGACGAATATATATAGATTTTAATGGTATTGATTACAGGATTGCCAAACGAAGTCCGACCCTGTGAGGACACTCCCTTAGCCCATGTACGGACATTCTCTTTTTCACGGGCACATAACTTGATCTGCTTATTATGTAAATTTTGTACTGTTACTGGCCGGAAAGGGTGGGGGGGGGGGGAGTTAATGAGTATCTTCTGACTGCCGAAAAAATCAAACGACAATGTGTGTGTGTGTGTGTGTGTGTGTGTGTGTGTGTGTGTGTGTGTGTGTGTGTGTGTGTGTGTCGGGGTGGGGAGGAGAGCCCCTGCCCCAGATCCGCCCCTCGGCTTTCCTCCCTCTCTTTGGTGATCTGAACGCATTGTAGACTACACCCCACCCCCTCCTACAAATCCGATAAATTTAATGATCCGCCCGAGCAGTGTGAAATTCACAAACCTAATAACGTTGAAACTGCCCTATAAGAGCAAAATGCCGCGTGGAATCGTTTCTCCCAAGGGGTCTGCGGTCCATGTCATCTACTCCGCACGGCCAAATCAAGTTACTGAATCCGCAAGACAAGTAACCCATCTCCGTTGGTGGGTTAGCTTTGGGCCCGCGGCGCTAGTTGGCTTGGGCTACTCTGAGGCGGTTCATTATTGTAGATCGTGTGATCAACGTAACTCGATTTTTAGTCCGAGATAACTCATTCAGTGTGATTGTGCCAGTGATCACTAGTCCCGGGTTTATGCTTTGCTATGTTTGTCATGTACTTAGTATTTTGTCCCGGATTCTCAGTTTCGGGACGCGTGATCACTGACTTAAACCAATGAATCGAGTCAGTTAAATCAGTTTGGCCGCACGGTCTAACCGTACCGGCGGGGTTTCCGTGTGACGGGCCTTCACTATAGTTGGCGACTAGTGCCGCCTATCACTCAGTGTATCAGTCACCCTATCACAATCACTGATGACGGTCAGTAATTTGGTAATAAACAATACTAAAATCGTGCACAGCTGAGAGATACAACTGCTCAACTGCGACTGACACAGAAATGAACTGAATGGTTAGTTCAGGGTTTAACGTCAAGGGCGGCACCGAAGTGATAATGGACGGCCCTGACGGGCGGGTTCATGGGGAACCGTGACTGAAATCTATTTCATATGGAGTACGACCTGAACACTGATCAATTCAGGCGCACTGCAACTGTGGCACTTTGATTTACCAGGACCTTTCCGGCCGCAACGGACATGCTATGGAACAAGCCCGTCCTTTTTCCCTGGATAAATGAACTGAATCAGAACATGCTGAATTAATAATTTTGGGGCGGTCCGTGGCGCAGTGGTTAAGGTGCCTGCCACCAATGCCAAAGGTGCGCGGTTCGATACCGGGTTCCGGCATTGGACTTTTCTCCTCTGGTAAGTGTCACCGTTAATTCGGGCGGACTGTCGGGGGTTCTTTCTCCGGGTACTCCGGTTCTTCCACCCCCCCCCCCCCCCCACTTTGGTACCGGTCTCAGGCCACTTTACAAATTTCAAATACAAGCGATCAAATTTCTCTGTAACTTCAGTAGCTGACTGGCCCTTCGTTTGTCTTGTACTGTGTTTGTCTTAAATGGCGTAAATCCGTGTCTGTTTCGTGAGTGTGTGTGTTGGGTTTCAGGCGCGGCGCTTTGAGTCGATTTCCCCAAAAGTTGAGAAAAAGCGCCTATATAATAACGGTATTATTATTATTTTTATTATAATTATACTTGCAGCAACGGGTGACGATCAGGTCGAAATGATGCTACGCAGTTCTAACTCAGACTACGAAAAGCCTATTCATTTTGATTCGATGGAATGTGAGCGCGCGCTCTTCTCGGTTTCTGTCCCCTTTTTCCAGCAGAGCGGTTTGTTTATAATTGCTGTCATCGCGTCTAATACACTATGGAAGGCAGTCACTGAATCAGCTCGCGCAGCTTCTTCTATGTAAGGACCAGCATAATGATAGAGGCAGGCAAGAGTCAGGATTCTCATTTGATTTCGTATCTGCGGGCGCCATGAGGATCTATGTTTATTCCAGACAGGAGGTGTTTATCATTGAGTGTATCTCGGACAGTGCGATAGTGGTCCTTTCTACAGATGAGAAAAGGCATAGATCCTCAAGGGTCCGCCATGCAAATTACATGACCGTGACCATTGAGAATCTGTGCCTAAGTTTTGCTTTTTTCAGTTCACACAATTTTAATTTCCAGGCTGAGTGGGGGAAAGGGAGAGAGATGCGCTATTGTGGTTTGCAGTGAGTTTAAGCCGTTTCTTTTGTTTTTCAGTAACCGTACATCAATGACCATATAAATGAACACACTTTTCCTCCCCTCTTTTGTTCTGGTAAAGACAGAGTCGGGTTCACTACAGAATATACTTGGATCTTACTTACTTACTTACTTACGCCTGTCACCCCTACCCGGGTATAGGCCGTCGACGAGACCTCCAGCGACTCCTGTCCTGTGCTTCTCCTTCGATTCTACTCCAGGTGGTTCCCAGTCTCTTGATGTCTGCTTGGAGGTCTCGACGCCAGGAGTTTCTCGGCCTACCTCTTTTCCTCTTTCCCTGGGGGTTCCATGACAATGCCTGCCTAGTGATACTGGAAGCTGGCTTTCTCAGACTGTGACCGATCCATCCCCATCTTCTTCGCCCAATTTCATTCTCTGCTGTTATCTGCTCTGTTCTCTCCCAGAGTCTGACGTTGCTGATCTTCTCTGGCCAGTGGATTTTCAAAATTTTTCTAAGGCAACTGTTCATGAAGGTCTGTACTCTGTTGACTGTGGTTTTTGTCAATCTCCAAGTCTCTGCTCCATATAGAAGAACTGCTTTTACATTGGAGTTGAAAATCCGGACTTTGGTGTGTTGTGACAGCTCTCTGGAACTCCACACTTTTTTCAACTGGAGAAAGGCTGCTCTGGCTTTACCGATTCGTGCTCTGACATCTGCATCAGTGCCGCCTTTTTTGTCTATGATGCTCCCGAGATAGGTGAAGGACTCCACCTCCTCCAACGGGGTGCCAGCAAGCAAGACTGGTTCTTCCCTGGTTGCGTTCAGCCTCATTGTCTTTGTTTTCTGTTTGTGAATGGTGAGGCCCACTTGGGACGAGGTGTCAGCAAGCCTCGTGGTCTTGTCCTGCATTTGTTGATGAGTGTGGGACAGTAATGCCAAGTCGTCTGCAAAATCGAGGTCGTCAAGCTGTGTCCACAGTGTCCACTGTATTCCACTTCGTCTGTGCTCTGTGGTCATCTTCATGACCCAGTCTATGGCCAGTAGGAAGAGGAACGGAGACAGCAGACACCCCTGCCTGACACCAGTTCTGACCTGGAGCTCCCTGGTGAACTGCCCTTCGTGGATCACGCGACATGTCATGCCATCGTAGCTGCTCTTGATCATGCGGACGAGCCGAGCCTTTGTGGGTACACCGTAGTGTCGTAGGAGTTTCCACAGAGTCTCTCGGTCCACACTGTCAAATGCTTTCTCATGATCCACAAAGTTGACGTACAGCGGGGAGCTCCACTCCAGAGACTGTTCCACGATGATGCGGAGAGTGGCGATCTGGTCTGTACATGATCGGTTCTTCCTAAATCCTGCTTGCTGGTCTCTCAGCTGGGGGTCAACGGAGCTCTTCATTCTCTCCAGGATGATCCTGTTGAAGACCTTTCCTGGTACTGACAGCAAGGTGATTTCTCTGTAGTTGGAATACTTGCTGAGGTCGCCTTTCTTGGGAAGCTTGATTAGGTACCCTTCCTTCCAGTCAGCCGGCATCACCTCCTCTTCCCAGATCTTTCCAAACAGTGGGTACAGCATCTCCACTGTTGTCTCTAGGTCTGCTTTCAGAGACTCCGCTGGGATGCCATCTGGGCCTGCTGCTTTGCCGTTCTTCAAAAATGCCACTGCTCTTCTGATCTCTTCCCGGCTGGGTCTGTCACAGCTGATGGGTAGGTCGGTCTCTGCCGGCTGGATGTCTGGGGGGTCGGGTGGGCTAGGTCTGTTCAGTAACTCTTCAAAATACTCGGCCCATCTGTCGAGTTGGTCTGCTCTGTCTGCAATAGGCTTGCCTTCTTTGTCCTTTACTGGTCTTTCTGTATGGCCATACTTGCCTGACAATCTTCTGGTAATGTCGTAGAGCTGTTTCATGTTGCCGCTGCCTGCTGCCTTTTCTGCCTCTGCTGCCAGGCTGTCTGTGTAGGCCCTCTTGTCTGCCCTGATACTCCTCTTCACCTCGCGGTTGGCTTCCCAGTATTCCCCCTGTGCCCTTACTTTGGCTGCTCTCGTGCGACTGTTGTTGACAACTGCTTTCTTCTGCTTCCTCGCTTCTATCTTCTTCAAGGTCTGTGTCGACAGCCATTCCTTGTGATGGTGTTTCCTTAACCCTACAGTGTCTTTGCAGGTTGAGTTCAGCGCCTCTCTAACTGCCTTCCACTGCTGCTCTGTGGTGACCTCCTCCTCTTCATTTACTAGCTCCTGTAGCGCTTGAAACCGGTTGGACAGCACCAGTTTGAACTCTTCTCTAACTCCAGTTTCTCTCAGGAGGCCTACATTATAGCGCTGTCTTCTTGTTGTCTCTGTGCAGCTTTTCTTTAGCTTGAGCTTCATTCTTAAGGTAAGCAGATGGTGGTCTGAGGCGACATCTGCTCCCCTCCTCACTCGAACATCTTGAAGGGATCTTCTAAATTTCTTGCTAATGCAGATATGGTCTATTTGGTTCTCTGTTGTATGGTCGGGTGAGACCCAAGTTGCTTTGTGTATTCTTCTGTGTGGGAAGATGCTGCCTCCAATGACAAGTCGGTTTAGAGCACAAAAGTCTACAAACCTCTCCCCGTTCTCACTCATCTCCAAGCCTAGTCCCTGTCTCCCCATCACCTCTTCGTATCCGGTGTTGTCCTCCCCTATTTTGGCATTAAAATCGCCCATGACGATGGTGATATCTCGCTCCGCACATTTGTCCAAGGCACTCTGGAGTCGGTCGTAGAATTCTTGTTTCTCTTCCTCGTCACTGTCATTAGTGGGCGCATAACACTGGATGACGTTCAGCTTGAGCTTTTTCTTGGTTCTAAAGGCTGCTGTGATAATTCTTGGCCCAAGAGGTTCCCAGCCCATCAGCGCTCTCTCATGAATGCTACCCCTTCTGTATTGGGGGGGGGGGGGGGGGGGCATTCTCCTCTTCATGACCTGAATACAGAATCATCTCCCCACTTAACAGCCTTTTCTGGCCAGACTGCGTCCATCTGGCTTCACTGATACCTACCAGGGAAAGGTTGTACTTTTGCTTTTCCGCTGCTATCTGGGCGGCCTTGCCGCTCTGGTACATGGTCTTGACGTTCCATGTGCCCATGGTTATATCCCTGGATAGAGAGAGGCGGCTCGGTCCTGTGGCTTCCGAAGACTTCCGGCTTTCACCACAGGACGTCATAAGTCTTCTGGTAGAAGAACCTTCCTCCTCCAGGAAAGGAATTACTGTTAGTCTTTTCGTCGGCGTTTTTGTAGCTATTTCCTTTTTTGCAGGGTGGGGAAGCTACCCCCACGCCCAACCCCCTTACTAGGAGGACCAGGGGTTTTCTGTCGGGGTCACCTTCCCTTAGACCATGTTGGTTCACGGCACCTTATTTCATTCGGTGCACCCCTCTCACGAGGGACCCCCTATCCACCACCCAGGGGACACGCCTCAACGCCATATGGTCCCAGCGCGAGGATACTTGGATCTGCTGAGACACATATACTTCTGAAAACTCAGAAATTTAAAAGCCAGGTTACATATTTAAAATAAAATATATACTGACACAGTTCTAACTCAGACTCCCCCAAAATTAAAAGCCTAATCATTTTGATTCGCTGGAATGTGAGCTCGAGCTATTCTGTTTCTGTCCCCTTTTTCCAGCAGTGCGGTTTGTTTGTAATTGCTGTCAACGCGTCTAATACACGTGAAGGCAGTCAGTGAATCAGCCCCCGTAGCTTCTTGTATTACATGTAATGACCAGTATAATGATAGAGGCAGGCAAGAGGCATGATTCTCAGTAGCTTTCGCATCTGCGGGCGCCATGAGGATCTATGTTTATTCCAGACAGAAGGTGCGTATCAGTGAGTGTATATAATTCAGTGTGATAGTGGTCCTTTCTACTGATGAGAAAAGGCATAGATCCTCAGAAGTCCGTCATGGAAGTTACAGGACCGTGACCCATGAGAATCTGTGCCTAAGTTTTGCTTTTTCAGTTCACACAATTTTAATCTCCAGGCTGAGTGGGGGAGGGGGAGGGAGATGCGCTTATTGTGGTTTGCAGTGATTTTCAGCAGTTTCTTTTGTTTTTTAGTAACCGTACATCAATGACCATATAAATGAATACACTTCCCCCCCCCCCTCCACCCCCCCCCCTCTTTCGTTCTGGTAAAGACAGTCGGGTTCACTACGGAATATACTTGGATCTGCTGAGGCACATATACGGGCAGAAATTTAAAAGCCAGGTTACAAATTAAAAATATATACTGAAATGGGCTTGGATAGGGCTGTTATTTGGTTGAGGGCTGGGGACAGTAGGACAAGACGAGAGCCAGCCTTGGAAGGCCGCTTTCATCGGAACTGCCGTCAGATGGTACGGCAGAAGGTTCTCTGTTCCGTCTGATGTGCACAGAGACAAATGAACCTATCAAGAAACATTCATTTCACCGTTACCGCATACTTTCACGAGGATAATATCATTCTTGTTTTTTGCATCAGACGGATGGCATTCACTGTTTAGCAATGTTCGCCTATCATCATCATCATCATCAGTCCCTTGCCCGAACTGGGCGTTGGGGGGACTGAAAGGCAGCAGCAACAGACAGTGCTCTCCACTGAGTTCTATTTTGGGCGGTGGCAAGCAAGTCTGGCATCTCGAGTTCGGTCCATTCTTTTATGTTCGCCTATAACATAGACAAAACTCCCCAAAGGCATAGATCTTGACGAGTTCCGCGCAGAGCCGGGTGCGGGGGCTTGTGAAAAGCTAAATGCACTGTATGTATCTTGGTGGTTAGTGTTGCCTCTACACTGCTATGTTTGCGCAGCCGGGATAAAATCGCGACCACCGAGCCCAAAACAAAACACCCATGGCTGTCAACACGCACGATTCGACGACCGTCCCAGCTCTGCGGCCGCGTAGAATAGCGCGATGCTCATGCTCCCTTTAAGTTCACGGCAGTGCAAACTCGAGTCTGGAGACTAACTGTACGCGCGCGCGCATGGCCGCACACACAACAAACAACACTGTGACGAACAACAACAGCCCGGCAACAACAACACTAACAACACATACACGGCCGTCAATCATACCAGCACACAAACACATACACGGCACTGATAAACATATAGGGCACACGCGCGTGCAAGCAAGTCATTAGTGCTTTCATATCAGTACTGTTTTTGTAGTTTTGTTTTTTTTCTAAGTCATACTGATGTGAATGTACTGGTTGGTTGGTTGGTTCAAGTGAGTTCGGGGTTTAACGACCACGGCACCGAAGTGGGATAATGGACGGCCCTGACGGGCGGGTTATGGGGGACAGGGAAATCTATTGCCTATGGAGTAGGACCTGAACACTGATCAATTCAGGCGCACTACAACTGTGCCACTTTGAGTTAACCAGGACCTTTCAGTCAACGGACATGCTACGGAACAATCCTGTCACTTTCCCAGCTACCGGGGCCGGGACTGACGCGGGGGACTGGCCTCGGCCACGACCCGGCGATTCGGCCTTCGCCTCTCTTGCTCCGACGCCCCGGGCACTACCTGTACCGCCTAACTCACGGCGGCCCCAAGTGTTCAAAGCGGATACGCCGCTTCTGTAACATCCTCGCGGATGGTTACGAAACACTACACACAGGTCTACTGAGTTATGGTCATCAGTTTCGGACACAGGACTGAGACTGAATCCAGTTCAGCACACGTCGTCTTAATATCAAGTAATCGCCGCTGACAATGATTCCACTCCGTCCTATTAATACAGTGCTATAAAGTATCAGTACGAGAAACAGCTACAAATAGTTTGAAACCGTCTAACGGGCTGCACAGAGATATGAGTGCGATTGTCAGTGCTGTTGATGCCTGTCCAAACCGGCCTACTGTTAAAATCCATTTGGTGTGTCGACAAGACTATAACAAACGCAAATGGTGCAGAAACGTGTCTTCAGGTTTATGCGTAGTGGTACTTTAACCGCCTGAGCTATCGGTCTCAAATACTGAATGTACTGAAAACGGAGTTAGGCACTAAAATGACAACTGATGCGGCCGAACTGAAACAGAAAAGAAACAGTCAACTCACTTAAAGACGAGAATCACAATGGCCAAAAAGGCAAATCCAAACGTTGTTGCCGAAAGCAACATCGCATTGTCTTGAAGAAGCGAAAGCATAATCAAAGTGTGTAGAGGCCGCTTTCAGTTCTGTTACTGCCGTCCTAGACACGCAGAACACTCGCAACATGTGGCTCTCGGCTGAATATTGACGTCCACGGAATGCTGGGTACGGGAGGCGGAGCATGATCTGATGGACCAGTCCATTGCCTCTTTGTGTCGTGAGTCTTTCACATTGTTATAAAACTACGATTATAATTGCGGGCTGAATTTGTTACACTATCAACGATATTAACTGTTAAATGTTTCTGCTTGCAACATATTTCGAATATGCATTCTCTTTTGCAGAAAGCAAGTGCTTTGTAAAGGTTAACGTACTCGGTAGCGTCACCCCCTCCGACCAATAATGGGAAAAGCCAGCCGGCTTCCCGCAAGGTACACATTCTCACACACCACAGAACGGAGAAGCACACGCGACTGAACATAGGCCTGTGGATTATGATCATGTCGTTCGGTGTGTTTATGTCGTGTTAATCATCTGCTATCGTGTTATCCATTCAGTTCGTCGTGGAACATAAGATTTTCAATGGGTGAGTGTGTGCATTTGATCTCATCAGGTGATGCAAAGTGCAACTGTTTCAATGAGGCAGTGCACGACGAGTAACCTGAAGGATGTTCCGTTACCTTTGCTTAGCCCGCCACACTTGTTTCTCTCTTGCCGTGTGTCAATAGAACGCTTTGCTTTCTGAGCAGAGGGCTTCTCGGACGGGAATTTTGCTTGCTGTCTCAACAGCTCAACAGTTGGGTCTTTTTCTTGGTGAAATAGCGGTGCAGACGATCGCAAATTGTATTCAAGATGGCGGGATTGTTCGATGATAAGCTGAGTAATGTACGATGAAAAGTCGATCTGTCTAGTACCGTATTTTGCACAGAAGACTCAGTTGGTAACTAAAATTTCGTTTACTCAACCTTAGATCATTTGGGCTGTGCTCTGACTGCGCTCTTTTGTCCTTCGACGTGAAGGACGCGGTTGAGTGACCCCGAGTCGACAGATCGAACCCAACAGACGAACAATTCGTAACATTACCATTGACTCGACTCCACCATCCATTCTTTTGCTTTCAGCACGCCAGCTTGGACTGGGTCATAGTTTGGATGAGTCAGGCACGCAGGGTCCGGGTGGATAACTTCAAAGAAGTTATCGTGGCGTATTGGGGTATACAGTGTTAACGGGGGTGGGGGGGAGGTCAGTGCCGGTTGGGCGTTCCCTTTTCATAAAATAAGACCTATAGCCGATACATTTCCCTCCACATACGCGAAGCCCTCAGCGTATTTTGAGCAATCGCACGCTTTTGAAGCGACCAGACCAGTACTGATTTATTTTTGATCAAATAGAAAATAGCGTAAGGAATGTTATATTCAAAACATTTTCAACTCGGGATACGCATACCTTGTACATGGTGTCAAATTGGCATACATTTTTACAGTTTTAGAGTTTGGTACTAAGATCTATCCACATGTTTTATTATTCAACATTTCTCACTGAGATGGGTGTAAGTTACTAGCACATTTTATATTTTTAAGTGGACGTTTTTTTCTTTTTGAGTCTGTGTAGTAATTTTATTTTAATTTTTATTCTGTATACTTTGATGTAGTATCTGTTGCTCTATCCATACAAACAGTAATGTAAGTTTTTATGTATTTGAAATGGCAGCATTGCTAAGCAATTTGACAGTGTTGTATACAAATTTCAATTACAGTTATTAAAAATATAAAGTAACACAACTTTCAGCCTCTGTCTGAGATTTTATCATGCAGATAAATCAGTAAAGACCCTTTGGTCCAATGCGGAAAACACTTATCATAATTATTGTTTTTATGCAGTTTAAGTTTTAAAGATGCCATTGTCATCTAACTAATACTGTCATGGCTGACGTTAGGGTATTCATGAGCCTGTATCACTGCTTACTGCTATCGGTGACTGGCAATTGAATCATACATTCTGAGCGTTGCTGGTGCATAACAGTTGATATTGTACTTACGGTATTATCGATTGCGCCTTAATGGGTCAGCTCGTAATAAGGTGGCTTCCCTTGACCATGCAACCAATCCTCATCAAATCTACCCCCATCGAGAAGATGCCTAGATCCTCATGAGCCCCTGCGATTGCAGGGCCTCATGAGGATCTAGGCATCTTGCCGACCCCGAGAGACTCTGTGTTCAAAGATGGCGAGTCCCTTGAAGTTACTACGGTGAGTGATGAGGGATTTTACAAGGATTTGACAAGGGCTTGCGGGAAGGTGGTGTGTACACACAGGGGGCTATTTCTCAGTCACACAAAATGAGTTTGTCTGCGCAGGTCCGTCAGTGTTGTAAAACACCGCCAGTTTCCTCCGGCATTGAAACAGAGACGTAAATGACACCGATCACAGACTGCAAGAAGCATAGATTATCATAAACTCCCTGCGTCTAGGGGGCTTCATGGATGCCTATTGCAGATGAATGGATTGTTTTGGAACTGAAAAAAAAAGAAGAATACATGATACAGGCTAGTTACATCCCACAATGTACAGGGGGAGAGGGGATAGTGACACGGACCTCAGAGTTCAAACCGCAACGTGGCGATTCAGCAGGATGTTTACGTTGTAACTTGCTTTGCAACGACTGAACAAATGTGATCTTCTGGTGACAAACCACCAGATGAGTCACAGGGACATGTCTCCGGTTTTGTTTACAAATGTTTTACAGACTTCTGTAACCGTTTAACGTCCCGGCGTAGTGCCAAACGGCCTGGCCATGGATTGCTTTCTAACCACCAGAAAAGCCCGGAAGATGCTCGTCAGTCACTGTAGGTGTCTTGCACATGAAAGTGATGCTTCTTCAGTTATTATTGGCTATTGGGCTGTCAGTGTCATGGTGTTTCTGTTTTTCACTGTTGGCGCTGAAAGGGAAACGAACCTTAAGTGTAAACAATACGGGTTTCTGCGTTAGCTTCGTGAGGATGAGACCTATCTGCACTTACCAGTGTGCTGTAAAATCTAGAAAGTGAACACTTTCTGCAGACGTTCCAAATGCTTTAAACTAGTCACTTCACCCCAAGGCCCCATTCCCGCATTTTGGAGATGTCACCCAATGACTATGTGCCAATTGCAGGAGATGAATTGACCGTGATAATTTAAGGGTAGTGCCTGATTAGCTTGGCGCCTGAAGGTGCCAAGCTAATCTGGCACTACCCTTGAATTATCATACTCATAGTCAATCCTTCTCATGCTGCATTAAGAAAATAAAAATGGCAGTGATAATTATTACACATTTAGTCTTTGCGCAGGTGATTAAATAGTTGCGGATTCTGACATTATCATCAGCAGTTATCGTTGTCGTCTGGTGTCAGGTTTACAACTTTCAAGCCCAGAGCCAGCTCTGTCTTTTGACTCCAGTGCATGGCATTAGTTATAAGACGTTAAGTAAACGTTTGATCAAACGTAATAGCTTATGAATAGTGCTGATTAGCTTGGCGCCTTTCCATGCACAAACTAACCAGGCACTGCCCGTGAGCATAGCGATTTCTAAGCCAAGCAAGCATGCACTGAGAAAATTTGAGCTATTGTGGACGATTCATCTCAAGCTGATGGCGCTGGAAGTGACCAGAGTTCTGGCTGAGGATCGCGGCTGTTTACCCCACTGAGGTCGCAGACAATAGAATGAGGAAGAAAGGGATCATGAACCAAGTCAGGGCTGAATGGGAGAAATAATAGTTTACTCCTTTCCCAGCAGAAACGAAACGAAACTATCGATTTTTTGTGTGGTTGCTGTGTAAAAAACTGTAATAGCACATTTCGGTATTAGGCTGGAGAGCGTGATCTGGGGGAGGGGGGGGGGGGGGGGCTGTGTGTGTGTGTTTCAACTGTAAGCTTTCTCTGTTTCTGTCTCAAGCGTGTATCATTTTATGGACAACGCTCCTCTTGATTGTCTTACTTATGGAGCCTACCCAGTCATTGATTGAGGTATATTAGACATTGAACAGTTGTACCAGTGCCCGACCCAATTCCTGAGATGTGCGTCGTCCTCCATCCGAATTAGATTACCTGACCAACACATGGTGATGGTAGACTTCAATTAGGGGTAGGCCTGCTCAGTCTGGGGATTATGTCCATTATCCAACCTCTTCAGTTATTCATATCTGATCTGCGAGAGGCATAGATTCTTATAATGCCTGCAGCCACCGGGGCTCGCTGTAGTCTGTGCATACATATTGCTGGTTCTTCATCATTTATGCATACATATTGCTGGTTCTTCATCATTTACCGGTACATCTCCGACTAGGAGGCATCCCAGATTGATAGTTGTCTGTCAGTTTTACAAGAGAACCAACAACTGTCTTGCCCACCAGGTCAGCAGATGGACGCAAGCTTGCTGATACCGATAAGCACCCTCTCCGGCTTCAGGGAGCTTGGCATTTGCAAGTCTAGAAACCCAGATTATGGGCTGCCAATGCCATTTCTTCCGAGTTTGGTCTGCAGTGTATTGCAGTGTCTGTTGTTCTACCTCCTGGGATGGGCCGCCGAGAAACAAGTTTTCACAAGGCGTATCAATTTACAGTATTTATTTCGCCTGTTCAGTTTAAAATAATAATAATCAACTGGGGAAAAGCACTGTAGTTAATACAGTGAAACTCTTTTCTCCACCCAAGCCCGTGGTACAACTCTTTGTAGTAATACTAATGCTGTACTAGTGCTGGTCTGATCTAATGTAGTCAGTCACTGAGTCATGAAAGATTCATTCCCTCAGACACTCAGAGCCTTGACTCCCAACGGATAGTTGTCCAGCAAGTTCAGTCCCCGCGTTAGTCTCGGTACGTTGTACTTTCCTTACTGCGTCAGCCCCCCACGTTTGATTACAACGTCATGTTTCCCTCTGAATGATTTTATGACCCGCGGTCGACGAAGCGTTATCCCGTGGAGCAATTTTCCCTCACCCAGGACGGTATCGTAGATTGAACCCGATTCCTACCCTCCCTCTCGGGAACATTTATCCATTTATCTGCTGTAGCAAGAGGCATAGTTCCTCATAAGCCCCCGCGGCTATGGGGGCCACGAGAATCTATGCCTATTGCGAATATATGGATTGTTCCCGACTTGACAGGATAGGGAAATTTGCTGCACTGGCGGGGATAAATTTGCCGGCGACCGGCTGTGGAGGCCAAACAGTTTGATGGCCAGGTTATCGATCTAGCCCTAAGCTGGTAGAGAGCTAGTTCCAGTGCTTAAACAAATTTTGGGTTCTGGGTCCTGAACCGGGGCAGGTTGGGAACATGATGATGAAAATGTTTTGACATTGCTATCTCTTGCGTTTCCAAAATAGCTACTGGACTGAAATTGATGGACGTATACATGTGTAGTTGCAGGCTAGCACCAGATAAGCTTAGCCCATCCAGCGATGTTATTGTCATTATTATTCAATTATTCCCTTAAACAGAGGACCGCAAAATGTAACCCATAGGCTTTTGGACTGGTGAAGGGGGAAATTATGTAAACTGCATACACACACTTGTACTGAGATAATTTACAAAATGTATACAACGGTTGCATGTACAGCAACTGTTCAGATTATAAAAAAAAAAAGAACCAAACAAACAGTGCAGCCCTGATACTACAACAATAGATCAACCATTATACTATAGTGAAAGGTGAGCGGTAGAGGAGTTTCATGCCTATAAGACTTGGAGCCAAGCTGTTTTAGCACCACCCCCCCCCCCCCCACCCCCCTGCCTCCTGAAATCTGATGTAGTCTTCAGAGGACAGCTCCCACCAGACTTCGGGATATTGACGCTAGGGGTAGGATTAGATATAGGTTCTCCCATTTAGCCTCGAGACCCTACAGCAGGAGATGGATTGACCATGATAATTCAAGGGTAGTGCCAGATTAGCTTGGCGCCTGAATTATCATGGTCCATCCATCCCTCAACTGGTACATAGTCGTTAGGCAACACCTCCGAAATTTGAGAAATGGGACCTTGGGGCTAAAAGGGTTAAGGGATCAGTAGCGCGTTTTTACTGCCGCAAGGTATGGACAATACCAGTGGCGATAGATTTTAGAAGTTGGACTGAGTAGAGTTTCCATTTCAACATTATGCTGTAATGCAGTGACCGTTGTTGCCTAATGGAATCAACAGAGTTAACCACCTCTTCTTTTAAAATGTTGATGCTTTCTGGTTCTTCACAGTGCATGGAAAAACTGAAAAGTGACTAGCCAAATTGCTGGCAAACTCTTTGTGTCTTTGCTAAAGCTTTGGAAGCCAAAACTTGTTTGCTTTGGAAACCTGCAGCCCCTGACCATGGTTTAGAGAGAAGCCTCAGGTTGTTTCTCGGCATATTATGGCAAGTGCCCATGTTTGTGAGGAGCTAACTGAGGAAGAGAAAGAGAGGAATAACTGGCTTGTCAGGTCACATTTTCTAGCAGGAAATGATTTGTTTCCTGCATAGATTCTTTCTTGTCAAAGCTGACAGCATGGATTTGCCATCTAACGAATTCACCTGAGAGACCTTAGTTGGCCAGCCTGTTCCACTTGAAAGTGGCATAGATTGTGATTGCAGCTTGAGGCTCATTGTCAATGTCAGTAAGGCAAGGGCTCCTCAGAATTTATGCCTCTTGCTGACGATGAGCCTCGATCTTTCAGACCACAAAAATCATACATCTTGGTTCGCTGCTTCCATGTAAAGGGAGGGGGTTTACAAAGGTTAGGAAGGTTTACAAACTACATTGACATGCCTACAGGCATGTCCTTGTGTTCATACTTTCACAAGCAGGAGTAAAATTGTCAGATTAGTGGGTGTACATGCAGTGTCACAACTAAATCTAATAGGCCACTGTGGTAATGCGTGTGGTCTTATGATTAGCGAAGAGGCTAAAATGCTGATTAATCAGCTTATTGTCACTGAACTATTTTGGGGAATGGGAGTGCATTTCTGGCGACTGTTACGTTGCTCTGGTGTGTAGAAGCTAGAAATAGAATGCTTTTGCTAATGGTGAGTGGTGCATTGACCATGTTGTGTTGTGATGATTGTTACAGGTCAAAAGGCAGGGAAGCATGCAAGAGAGGCTGATGGGGAAGAAGGTTCCCCCTCCCCAAAGCGTTCCCCCAAACGCTCCTCCAAACGTGGCTCCAAAGTGTCCAAGTCATCGAGCCGGGAATCCACACCCAACCCTGACCTGCCTGCCTTGGAGCAGGAGCCTCGCCGCTCCACCATAGACATAGCACGTGACGTGGAGAAAGAAAATGTGACAAAGACACCGACCAAATCCCCACCACGATCCCCACCCAAAAAAGCCAAGTCGGAGCCCAAAGAGAAGACCCCCAAGGTAAAGTCTCCCAAGAAAGGGGCCCAGCGAGGAGAAGTGCTTGAAGAGCCCATGACAGTGGATTCACACAAGGTAGTGGAGGGTGCTCAGCAGCGCTCTCCACAGCAGAAAACACCTGTCAAAATGGAGCAGCGAGAGTTGGAGCCACTTACCCCACTGATTATCAATGACAATGACATGTCTGTGACAAATCACAACCCCCAAGCCACATCCACGCCTGCCGCCAATGGTGTCATCAGTACGGGCATCCAGCCGGCCAGCCCACCACTCAGTAAGTGGATTTGTTGTTTTCTCACCTTTCGAAACTTTCATGTCGTTTATAATTGTGCTTAGACCCTTTTGTGCATGCAGCCACTGGTACTGCATTAAAATTGCAAATGCCTTTGAAGAACAGATAATTAAAGTACCATTAAATTTGAAGACACATTTCAGCACCATTTGTGTTTATTATGCCTTGTCGATACAGCTAATGAGCTTAAACAGCAGTTGGGATATGCAGCAAAAGCACACGCATAATCGCACGTATTTATTCTGCACAGCGTTGGCATGTCAGTCTATTTTTAGCTGTTTCTCATACTGATAGGGTTGTATAAATTTATAGAACGGAGTGGAGTCATTGTCAGGTTGCTTGATATGAACACAACTTGTGCTGAACTGGATTCTCCTGTTTCTAAATGAACCATAACCAGACCTGTGTGTAGCGTTTCTAACCATCTGTTACAGAAGTGTATCTTTGAAAGGTTATGGCATTAGTGGGCCTTCAACCCACATGTGCGTAGTATGAGTGGTTGCAAGCACAAGGGGGTTAATCATTTGTAGTGCAAAGGTGTTTGGAGGTTGTACAATTTGCAGTACATGTGTAATGAGTTAGATGTCATGGTTCAGTTTAACCCATTTAACCCCAAGGCTGCATTTCCCAATTTTGCAGACTGTCACCTAATGCCTAGATGTACTAGTTGCAGGAACTGGACTTACCATAATAATTCGAGGGTAGTGCCAGATTAGCTTGGTGCCATCAGGCGCCAAGCTAATCTGGCACTACCCTTGAATTATCAGGTCAGTCCAGCTCCAGCTGTATTGCGTTGGGCCTAAATGGGTTAATGCAGATTGATCTTGTTTATGTATTATACACAGGTGAAAAAATACTTATACACTGTTCAGACATACATGTACACATGTATACAGAAGAAGCTGTAACAAGCTTGGACCAGACAAGTTTGTTTTAGAGTTAGACTCATGTTTTATTCAGGGCTGATCATTCTAATGTAATGTGCACAGAAGCTCACACACGGTATAAAAGCAGGATGACTCACCCTCAACAGGTATATGCTGTGATTCACCTTGAATGCTTACCTTAACCCCCTTGTGCATGCAGGCACTAGTACCATAGATAGTACTGGTGGCTGCATGCACAAGGAAGTTAACTTGACCACTTATAAAGTACTCATGATGAGGTCGTAAGGTCTTGTGCTTGCAACAAATGTATGGTTATTGTAACTTCCACCTTCCGTGAAATTACTCTGTATGTTTGTAAGCTTGTAACTTCCAACTCTGTCAAGAGGTAGATCAGCCTTTACATTAACAGCCAAAGAATAGAGTTTACCTGATTACTGTGAATTGTGATACAAACCCTAGCATAGAATTAGAAAGAGTGCTGAGGTGATCAGCACTACCCTTGAGGGTATATTTGACGTATCTCTTTTATGTTATCTCATACATTATATAGCATACCATTTATTAACAGAGCATGTCAATTAACTTTTTATCTCGCAGAACTAAATGACTTTCATTCTATAGAATGGAAGTCATTTAATTCTGCAAGTTGAAGAGTTAAATGAACAGAACATGAAAATTATTAGGTTAGTTGAAAGGGTATCCCACTGGGTTCTGGAATGGAAATTTAAGTATGGGTTAAACACATTCTGTATTGTTTGTGAGGGTTTATTTTAAACATTTACTTATTAATTATTATTCACTGATTGGGTTCTGCCTGTTGCCCAGTGTTTGTATCGTGTATGCTGCCGAGAAAGATGGTATTAACATAAGGTTTGCTTAATGCTGTACACGTGAATATTAAATTCTATAAAGGACCACACAACTCGCTGTCTGGAGATGAAATTACAGGCATTAACAAAGTTTTGCATGTGATGGGAAACTGTTTTTTCATACTTGTAATTTTATCTCGAGACATTGTAGAGTTTATGGTCCTTTCTGTGGTTTTTGTAGGGATACATTTCCTCATAATTTGTGTTTGTGTAAATCAATCCAGACCAAAAAGGTGACTGCCAAGCGTGTAATATGCAAAGAAGTACCCAACGGAGAAAGAAACACGCTTAGAAAAGACGGGTACAACACAATTTATTAATATTTCGGGTAAATACCCTTTGTCAAAATAGACAAACAAACAAACATAGAGATTAGCCGCTACTTATCTTCAATGGCAGAAGGAATGTGGCCACATTCCTTCTGCCATTGAAGATAAGTAGCGGCTAATCTCTATGTTTGTTTGTTTGTCTATTTTGACAAAGGGTATTTACCCGAAATATTAATAAATTGTGTTGTACCCGTCTTTTCTAAGCGTGTTTCTTTCTCCGTTGGGTACTTCTTTGTGTTTGTGTGCTTCATTCTGTGGAGGTGTGAAAGAGTGTGAGGATTACCATCATTGATCAGAAAATTTAATACTAAGCAGTGTGTAGACTATGTTATGTGTATTTGTCAGAAGAGTAGCATGCTACTCACATTATTTAGTGAATGTGAGGCCTTGGTGCATTAGATTATCTTGCATTACCTATGATTGCGTGTTAAGTGCTTAATACGCAGATATGCTTGCTGTGTGTAACAAAAAGTGGATTGACCCCAAGGTTGGGACACAGTTGTTTACATGCAAGTGATACTCAGTGTGTAGGTCTTTGGTGTTTCAGTTAAAGTTTGTTAGTTATTTCAGTTTCACGCCAAGCAGGTGACTAAGGACATCGCACCTCGGACCACTTTAGTTTAAAGTTGATTAATTAATACATGACATGTAAAATCTATAGAATTTATTTTGTGTTAGTCCATCACACATGTATACCAGTAAGCTGTTAAATAGCAGTGTTAGCACTACACATACAAGTTGCCAATGCTTTGCTGTCAGGGGCTCAGAACCAAGCACAACTGTGCGTACCCCAAACCGGCCATTTACCATGAACTCGAAATAGCAAGAAACCGAGATGTCTTGTTCTTTCCCGACGTTTGCGCCAGGGGAGGATGTAATCATAGTTTGATTGGGAACTGATTCTCCTGCAAGTGGTCGAAGTGACATTTTCAGTGGAGTATCCATACGTTTCCTCGCGCTGGGACCATACGGCGTTGAGGCGCGTCCCCTGGGTGGTGGATAGGGGGTCCCTCGTGAGAGGGGTGCACCGAATGAAATAAGGTGCCGTGAACCAACATGGTCTAAGGGAAGGTGACCCCGACAGAAAACCCCTGGTCCTCCTAGTAAGGGGGTTGGGCGTGGGGTTAGCTTCCCCACCCTGCAAAAAAGGAAAGAGCTACAAAAACGCCGACGAAAAGACTAACAGTAATTCCTTTCCTGGAGGAGGAAGGTTCTTCTACTAGAAGACTTATGACGTCCTGTGGTGAAAGCCGGAAGTCTTCGGAAGCCACAGGACCGAGCCGCCTCTCTCTATCCAGGGATACAACCATGGGCACATGGAACGTCAAGACCATGTACCAGAGCGGCAAGGCCGCCCAGATAGCAGCGGAAATGCAAAAGTACAACCTTTCCCTGCTAGGCATCAGTGAAGCCAGATGGACGCAGTCTGGCCAGAAAAGGCTGTTAAGTGGGGAGATGATTCTGTATTCAGGTCATGAAGAGGAGAATGCCCCCCATACAGAAGGAGTAGCACTCATGCTGTCACCAGTGGCACAGAGAGCGCTGATGGGCTGGGAACCTCTTGGGCCAAGAATTATAACAGCAGCCTTTAGAACCAAGAAAAAGCTCAAGCTGAACGTCATCCAGTGTTATGCGCCCACCAATGACAGTGACGAGGAAGAGAAACAAGAGTTCTACGACCGACTCCAGAGTGCCGTGGACAAATGTGCGGAGCGAGACATCACCATCGTCATGGGCGATTTTAATGCCAAAATAGGGGAGGACAACACCGGATACGAAGAGGTGATGGGGAGACAGGGACTAGGCTCGGAGATGAGTGAGAACGGGGAGAGGTTTGTAGACTTTTGTGCTCTAAACCGACTTGTCATTGGAGGCAGCATCTTCCCACACAGAAGAATACACAAAGCAACTTGGGTCTCACCTGACCATACAACAGAGAACCAAATAGACCATATCTGCATTAGCAAGAAATTCAGAAGATCCTTTCAAGATGTTCGAGTGAGGAGGGGAGCAGATGTCGCCTCAGATCACCATCTGCTTACCTTAAGAATGAAGCTCAAGCTAAAGAAAAGCCGCACAGAGACAACAAGAAGACAGCGCTATAATGTAGGCCTCCTGAGAGAAACTGGAGTTAGAGAAGAGTTCAAACTGGTGCTGTCCAACCGGTTTCAAGCGCTACAGGAGCTAGTAAATGAAGAGGAGGCGGTCACCACAGAGCAGCAGTGGAAGGCAGTTAGAGAGGCGCTGAACTCAACCTGCAAAGACACTGTAGGGTTCAGGAAACACCACCACAAGGACTGGCTGTCGGCACAGACCTTGAAGAAGATAGAAGCGAGAAAGCAGAAGAAAGCAGCGGTCAACAACAGTCGCACGAGAGCAGCCAAAGTAAGGGCACAGGGGGAATACTCGGAAGCCAACCGCGAGGTGAAGAGGAGTATCAGGGCAGACAAGAGGGCCTACACAGACAGCCTGGCAGCAGAGGCAGAAAAGGCAGCAGGCAGCGGCAACATGAAACAGCTCTACGACATTACCAGAAGATTGTCGGGTAAGTATGGCCATACAGAAAGACCAGTAAAAGACAAAGAAGGCAAGCCTATTGCAGACAGAGCAGACCAACTCGACAGATGGGCCGAGTATTTTGAAGAGTTACTGAACAGACCTAGCCCACCCGACCCCCCCGACATCCAGCCGGCAGAGACCGACCTACCCATCAGCTGTGACAGACCCAGCCGGGAAGAGATCAGAAAAGCAGTGGCATTTTTGAAGAATGGCAAAGCAGCAGGGCCAGATGGCATCCCAGCGGAGTCTCTGAAAGCAGACCTAGAGACAACAGTTGAGATGCTGTACCCACTGTTTGGAAAGATCTGGGAAGAGGAGGTGATGCCGGCTGACTGGAAGGAGGGGTACCTAATCAAGCTTCCCAAGAAAGGCGACCTCAGCAAGTGTTCCAACTACAGAGGAATCACTTTGCTGTCAGTACCAGGAAAGGTCTTCAACAGGATCATCCTAGAAAGAATGAAGAGCTCCGTTGACCCCCAGCTGAGAGACCAGCAAGCAGGATTCAGGAAGAACCGATCATGTACAGACCAGATCGCCACTCTCCGCATCATCGTGGAACAGTCTCTGGAGTGGAGCTCCCCGCTGTACGTCAACTTCGTGGATTATGAGAAAGCATTTGACAGCGTGGACCGAGAGACTCTGTGGAAACTCCTACGACACTATGGTGTACCCACAAAGCTCGTCCGCCTGATCAAGAGCAGCTATGATGGCATGACATGTCGCGTGATCCACGAAGGGCAGTTCACCAGAGAGCTCCAGGTCAGAACTGGTGTCAGGCAGGGGTGTCTGCTGTCTCCGTTCCTCTTCCTACTGGCCATAGACTGGGTCATGAAGATGACCACAGAGCACAGACGAAGTGGAATACAGTGGACACTGTGGACACAGCTTGACGACCTTGATTTTGCAGACGACTTGGCATTACTGTCCCACACTCATCAACAAATGCAGGACAAGACCACGAGGCTTGCTGACATCTCGTCCCAAGTGGGCCTCACCATTCACAAACAGAAAACAAAGACAATGAGGCTGAACGCAACCAGGGAAGAACCAGTCTTGCTTGCTGGCACCCCGTTGGAGGAGGTGGAGTCCTTCACCTATCTCGGGAGCATCATAGACAAAAAAGGCGGCACTGATGCAGATGTCAGAGCACGAATCAGTAAAGCCAGAGCAGCCTTTCTCCAGTTGAAAAAAGTGTGGAGTTCCAGAGAGCTGTCACAACACACCAAAGTCCGGATTTTCAACTCCAATGTAAAAGCAGTTCTTCTATATGGAGCAGAGACATGGAGATTGACAAAAACCACAGTCAACAGAGTACAGACCTTCATGAATAGTTGCCTTAGAAGAATTTTGAAAATCCACTGGCCAGAGAAGATCAGCAACGTCAGACTCTGGGAGAGAACAGAGCAGATAACAGCAGAGAATGAAATTGGGCGAAGAAGATGGGGATGGATCGGTCACAGTCTGAGAAAGCCAGCTTCCAGTATCACTAGGCAGGCATTGTCATGGAACCCCCAGGGAAAGAGGAAAAGAGGTAGGCCGAGAAACTCCTGGCGTCGAGACCTCCAAGCAGACATCAAGAGACTGGGAACCACCTGGAGTAGAATCGAAGGAGAAGCACAGGACAGGAGTTGCTGGAGGTCTCTCTTCGACGGCCTATACCCGGGTAGGGGTGACAGGCGTAAGTAAGTAAAGTAAGTAATCCATACGTTTGAATGACGACTTTCTTGCAACACAAATCATTTACGCAAAGTAGGGAGTTCAGAGTTGACTGCCTAAATCAGCGAATGACCGTGTTTGCCTAGAGAACAACCTTGCCTGGGGTTATGTTTCTGCCCTAGCGCCGTCGTGTGAACCCAGGGGGGTTCTCTTTTGGATTAACACTTATCGCTTCGTAGACAAAAGTTGTCGCTCCATGTCGACCTGCGTGTGTTTAGTTCTTGATGGATGGACTTGTTGGGATAATCTAGCTAGATAGCGAGACCCTGTTCTCCATTGTGGGTTGAACCTGCGAGGACGTCCTCTATTTGAGAATGATGGCTGATAACGCTTGAAATTGAGCTTCTGAACATGTATACCGGTATTGGAACTGAAAAGGCATACATCCACATGGACTCCCACAGCTTGTTTGGGATCACGAGGATCTGTGTCTTTTGCAGCTCATACCTCAGGTCATTTTTTGGCAACCAAGGAAAGGTCGTTTAAAAAAGTCCATTAGGTACCGGTGAATTCATCGAGTGGCAAGTTGACGCGAACTTCGGTTGTTGACGAACAGGCTAGAGACATGGCTCGTGCAAATCACAAAAATGGTAAGTACAGTATGTAACGTTAGTGCTAAAATAAAATCTAGTAACACTTTTTCTGAGAATTTATATTTCCGATAAAAATTCCTGTTACATTAGAAGGCATTTCATCGTTACTTATAATGTTATTGATTATAGCTTACATTGTGTTGAATGAACCCACGGTGTGAAAGCTTTCAGTAGGCGAAAATCATATTATTGATGTGATTTTGGGGGTTACTCAGTCACCCATCCCACCCTCTGCTCCTAGTATCCACAATTTGTCTTTTAAAAATATTTCATTTTTCATTTTTGGTATCAATAGTTTACAGAAATAGAACGTAACCAAATTATCTTAACACTTTGTGTGTGTTTTAACATTATCATGGTAAAGGCCCACCTGATTGCGAATTTGTACAGTTTGTTTATTCATCCAGTAGCCCTCGCACCAGCCTGGCTAACATTTCCAACAGCACCTTTTACTGTCTTGCACGATGTCAACGCTTCGTTTGGCAATCGTTTGTTCCCACGACTTCTCTTGGCTTGACTTCGCGAACAAAGATTCTATAGGGCTTGCCCACTTCGTCTGCAGGCATGTTCGTGACTGTGGAGGCCAATCCGGGACAGGCAGGTTCGACCGCAGTGGCTGCAGGGGAAGGTCTAGTCAGGGTTCTGAGTTATGACAACTCTGTTTTTTTTCTCCTGAGCCGCTTGTCCTTAAGGTTAGCTCTGCGAGAGTCCTCAAAGGAGACGGCTGCCTTGTAAATGGTGGAGCGCCATGTGTCGCGGTCCGCAGCAAGCGAAGACCACTGGCGGTGGTCGATTTGGCAGGCCCTAAGTGACTTCTTGAGGCCGTCTTTGTATCTCTTCTTTGGTGCCCCTCTGTCTCGGTGTCCAGTGGCGAGCTCGCCGAACAGAGTGATCTTGGGTAGGCGATGATCCTCCATCCTGGAGACGTGCCCCGCCCAGCGAAGCTGTGTCCGCAGCAGCAAAGCCTCGATGCTCACAGTTTCCACCTGTTCAAGGACCTCGACGTTGGTGACATAGTCACTCCAGTGAATGCTGAGGATGGTACGCAGGCAGCGCTGGTGAAAGCGTTCAAGGAGTCGTAGTTGGCTGCGGTAGAGGGCCCAGGACTCGGAACCATACAGCAGGGTGGTGAGGACGACAGCTGTGTACACGCTGATCTTGGTGCCTTTTTTCAGCTGTTGATTGTGCCACACCTGCTTGGATAGTTGCCCGAAAGCACTGTTCACTTTTGCCAGCCTGTTGTCCAGCTCCTTGTCCAGCTTGGCGTCTGACGTGATGATGCAGCCAAGGTAGGTAAACTGGTGTACAGACTTCAGTTCGGACTCGCCTATGGTGATGTGGGGAGGGTGATGCTCTTCCTTGGGTGCTGGCTGATGAAGGACCTCTGTCTTTTTCAGACTGGCCTCGAGTCCAAAGAGATTGGCAGCATCTGTGAAGGAGGACGTGATGCGCTGCAAGGCTCTGTGTGTGTGTGTGCAACAAGGGCAGCGTCATCAGCAAAGAGCAACTCACGAATCAGTCGGTTTAGGGTTTTGGTGTGGGCCTGCAGTTGTCTGAGGTTGAACAGGCTGCCATCGAGACAATACCTGATGTACACTGCATCGTCATCGTTGAGGTCCACTGTGGCCTGCTTCAACATCATGCTAAAGAAGATGGTGAAGAGAGTCGGTGCCAGCACGCAGCCCTGCTTCACGCCGTTGAGAATGGGGAATGGTTCTGAGAGGTCACTTTTGAGTCTGACCTGGCCTTGCTGGTCCTCGTGGAGCTGGACGATCATGCTGAGGAACTTTGGGGGACAGCCAAGTCGCTCCAGGATCTGCCACATGCCTTGCGTGCTCACAGTGTTGAACGCTTTTGTTAGGTCGACAAACGTTACAAACAGCCCTTTGTTCTGCTCGCGGCACTTCTCCTGAAGCTGTCTCAGCACAAAGACCATGTCAGTGGTACTCCTGTTGGCTCTGAAGCCACACTGGCCCTCTGGGAGGTGGTCTTCAGCGATGGCAGGTACCAGCCGATTCAGGAGCAGCCTTGCGAGAATTTCCCCGGCAATGGACAGTAGGGTAATTCCACGATAATTAGAGCAGGCAGACTTCTCTCCTTTGTTCTTGTACAGGGTGGTGATGACTGCATCACGGAGATCCTTTGGTAGTGTTCCTTTCTCCCAGCAGCAGAGAAAGAGGTCATGGAGCTTGTTGTGCAGTGCTGGGCCTCCATGTTTCCAGATCTCTGGCGGGATTCCGTCAATGCCTGCTGCTTTGCCACTCTTGAGCTGGTGGATGGCTGTGAGGGTCTCTTCGGCGGTGGGCGGTTCGTCCAATTCAACCTTTAGTGGTAGGTGTGGGATTTGGAGGATGACTGTTTCTTGAACAATGCACTCAGTGCTGAAGAGGTCCTGAAAGTATTCCGACCAGCGGTTCAAGATGGAGTGCCTGTCCATCAGCGCTTCGCAGGGGACTTTGTACCAGGTGCCTGGGGCATACACTGCTTTCAGTGCTTCGTAGAAGCCCCTGTAGTCACCGTTGTCAGCGCAAAGCTGGGTCCTCTGTGCGAGTCTGGACCACCACTCGTTCTGGAGCTCTCTAAGCTTGCGCTGGAGACTGCTGCAGATGAGGCGGCAGGCAGACTTCTTCACAGGGCAGGAGGGCTGGGCTAAGTGGGCCTGGTGGGCGGCTCTTTTTTTCGCTGGATGTACCTGGATCTCTATGTCGTTTTCGTCAAACCAGTCTTTGTTCCTCTTTCTAACAAAGCCCAAGACTTTCACAGAAGATTTTCGTGGGCGTTTCCTAAAGCCTGCGCGGTGGAGCTTTTTGGACAATGATTTATTTTCGTCTCTCCTCTAGATCCGCCGTGTTTAGCCTGAGGGCTAGTGCTGCCCAGTTTTGGGGGTCACCTCGGAGAGGATGTGGCCAGGGACCAAGCACGGACGGTCTTGGGATAGAGGGATGCTATGCTAGTCCGGAGGGATTACACACAAGGGTGCCTCACAGAGGCCAAGAGGCCCTCCTAGACTAGGGTGATCCCGGGGGAGGCGCTGTAAGAGTTCCCCACTACCCGCACCACCAACGCAACTCGTCCCCTGGGGCCTCCACCCTTTGAGTCTGGCAGAGACCCCTTGAGACCCCACGACTAACCAACAGGTAATTGTCAGTCTCACAGCCATTCTTTCCGATAGACTGCAAGAGGCATAGATTGTCATAAGCTCCTGCGGCAGCAGGGGCTTATGACAGTCAATACCTCTTGCTACTCGAAATGTCGTGGCCTGTTCATCTGACATAGGTCAGGTCTGGTTTATGCGTGTCTTACTAAGTTACTAGTACTGTAGGCCTTCGACATAGTCCAGATTTGTTTGGGAAGGGAGTACAAGTAAAATTGTCATTACAAGAGGAACTCGCTTACGAGGGATCAATTAGAAATAGAATCCACTGTACAGCCTGGCCTTCTTCGGCCCAGTTGTGAAGATTGAGTCGGACTTCACTTCCGAGGAGAGATTTTATCAGCCAAAACGTACCCCGACGGCCATTGGAGTAACGCGCAGGGTTTTGTGCTACAGAATCGAAACAGCTCCAATCTTAGATTTGATTGGGAAACGTCGTTACCGATCGACTGACCCATGATGGGCCGAAAAGAGCGGTGTTTGCGTATCCATAATAAAGTTACTGCAGACTACGCTAGCTTATAGTATCTTTGACAGAACTTTGAGAGGTTGAAACTAATCTCCCACTTCCTTTAGTTTAAGCCGTTATGGTCGATCCATTTCATACGGTTTCCTCGTCCAATGAAAGAATCGGTGTTTCTACAGTAAGCATGCCAATGAAACCATTGAGTTTGAAGTCGTCAAGCCTGATGGTGCTTTTCCTGACCAGGCGTAGACTGCAGGACGGTGATTAAACCATTAAGCCCGACGCTCTGCAGCGGGAGATGGATCGACCATGATAATTCAAGGATTAGCTAGATTAGATCACCTAATGGCGCCAAGCTAATCTGGCACTACCCTTGAATTATCATGGTCGATCCATCTCTTGTAACTGCAACGAAGTGGTTAGGTGACACCTCCAAAATTTGGGAAATGCGGCCGAGGGGTAAAATGGGTTAACCCTTCTGTTTGCATGGATGCGAGAGGATAGATATGGAGGTACGGGATCCCCTGTCAGCAGACATAGCTAGTCTAGCTCACGCGACTGCATGGGCTCTTGAGAATCTGCTTTTTGCGTCGAGGAAATGACTGGTTTGATCGACTGTGATCGTGTTGGTTATTATTGTCAAAATTCGCCGTAATACTAACAGTCACAGCCCCGCTGACTTTTTGTGTAAATGGAAGCTTTTCCTTGTAGTGCCAGGGGCATACTTCTCATGAAACCCTGCAACTACAAGGGCTCACGCGTATTACGCCTCTTGTGTGAGCGGACGTGGCTACGGGGCGGATGTACTAAATGGAGCGTAGAAAAAAAGGCATTTACATCGGTTGTATTAAGTCCCGCTTTACGGGCCTGTGATCCTCTTATCGTAATGAAATCTACGGGTTTGCGTCGTTTGATGACAGAAGGGAAATAACATTCGTCGAGAAGATTCAGATGTAATTTTGAATTTCTTTTCCGCCGTACACACGCACTGAAGACGTTCAGTTCCTACCATCACCACGGAACGGACATGGTGCAGACAAAGGTGTTACTAATACTGTTGCAGAATTTGGACCTATGCGCGGGATAATCGTCTATGGCCAGACAGTATACAGCTGCGGGGATTCTTGATTTGTTGAATTTTTTTAAACAGTTGAAACATTGCAAAATTCCTTTTAACCCCTTGGCTGCTGAGAAACTGGAACACGCTCCAGTTGCACGACACATAGATCCTCATCAGCCCTCGCAGATGTGAGAGCTCAGGACTATCTATGCCTCTTGCTGACATCACTTTGAATTCTTGTTCCTGGGCCGGAGGGCTAGGTCTCTTTGCCGTTGAGGGAGCGAAGATTCCAGCAAGACAGTTTGCGTTAACTGGCATTAAAGGGGATTAAATTACATGAAATAAGTTACATCTGTTGGTTATGTTAACTCTTTTAGCGCCACGGGCGAATTTCCCAAATTTGGGAAAGGATAACGACTATATGTACCAGTTGCAGGAGGTGGATTGACCCTGATAATTCAAGGGTAGTGCCAGATTAGCTTGGCGCCTTCATGCGACAAGCTAATCTGGCACTACCCTTGAATTATCATGATCAATCAATCTCCTGCTGTAGGGACTCGGGGCTAAATGCGTTAGAGTGTTTAGGGTTGCACCCGGTGAAGCTCGTCTTCAGGCGCCAACCCTCGAGTGGCCTAGTTCTTACCCGGGATGTAGAGTGCGGACGAGATAACACAAGCTGACTGGGCGGCGCCTGACTTGTTAGCTTGCTTCTTTGAAGAAGCCCCAATGATGAACACATACAGCTGCTCGTCTGCTAGAGACATTGAACCCTATGAGCCACTTTCCGATTTTCTATTAACCTATTACATCCTGGTGCTGATTTTTTTTTAAAAATCGTATTGTCCTATGAAGACCACAATACAGATTAGGAGATAGATAGACCATTTTAACCTTAGGCGCCAAGCTATTCTGGCACCACCCATGAACTATCATAGTCAAATCAATTTCATGCAGTAGTGTATCAGGATGAAAAGGATTAAAATAGCGTCATCTTGGCCATGTTTTCACACGTGAACCCAAATATCAGGCATTCAGTCTGTAGTGAGATAAGTGTGCTTGCAAGTCGTACACGCGGGAAATCACCTGTGCCACTGAGAGGACGAGTGCCACTGTCCACGACCCGGCATTTGCTTCAAAGCTTGAGAGAAAGGTTCTCAGAGTAACACCATATCACCTAAAAAAAAAGGTCATGACATTATGCATTGTATACTATGGTCCGCAGATGCTTGTGAAGTTGCGTGCGCGCCACATGACACAGGTAAAGAGGGCTCAGAAGAAGCCCATCCGGCCCCTAGCATCCATGAGCGAGGCGCAGCTATAGATTCTTGGGGGGCATAGGTTCCCTGCAATCGCGGGGGCACATGAGAATATATGCCTCTTACTGGTAGTATGTACTGGTAGTGTATGCTTGACGTCCCTGTTCTCTAGCCCAAGGCAAAAGAAGCGAGGGAAAATAAATTCCTCTGAGAATAAAGAGGACAGTTTGTTACGCGATAAGGAAGAGCCGTGTGCATGCCAGGTGCCCATGGCTTCTCGACACTATCATTTTCAGGTAAACTGATTTACCGCATTACATGCCCCTATGGCGGCGTGGAAAACCAAATTGTTCTGGTCGCCGCTTTGCAAGCTCATCGTCTACAGAAAGGAGGGCAACAATGCATTGAATCCCAGATAACCCCAGGCATCGATGTCATCCATGACAAACGATGCGTATGCCAAGCTCACCCATTTACCCCCAACCCCCTACAGCAGGAGCTGTATCGACCATGATAGTTCAAGGGTAGTGTCAGATTAGCTTGGCGCCATCAAGCGCCAAGCTAATCTGGTACTACCCTTGATTTATCATGGTCGATCCTGCACCTGGTGCATAGTCGTTGTATGACACCTCCAAAATTTGGGAAATGCGACCCTGGTGTTAAGTGGGTTATGTGAAAAGAATGTCCAAAAGACGAAGGTTGATTTTAGGAAGGGAGAGCAGAAAGTGGGAGGCATTGTTGCAGTAATTGTAACACGACTAACACGGAAAGTTACAACCCTACTTTAAGCTTTCTTCATTTCAGAAGGCTTATTTAAAACTACCGCATTCGAGAAAGGCCAAAGGAGCTTTAATCAGTTAACCCCTTTAGCCCCGACACAACAGCAGGAGATGGATTGACCATGATAATTCAAGGATAGTGCCAGATTAGCTTGGCGCTGTCACTGGCGCCAGGCTAATTTGGCACTATCCTTGAGTTATCATGGTCGGTCCATCTTCTGCAGCTGATACACAGTTGTTAGGCGACACCCCCAAAATGCGGCCGTAGGGTTGGTTAAATGTGTTAAAATGCCTGATTAATGGCGCTTGCTCATTGCCGTTTGGAGCCTTTCCAAACAAATTAGGCGGCATCCTTTCCCTGTATGGTCCAGTGTTTGGTCCCGTCTGGCGCTATGAAATTGGAAAGTGAAATTTTCATTCTCTGCCAGTTTTACCTTTGATATATCGCCGATTACTTTACACTGGTTACTTTCCTCGAACCGCAGCGCATTTTGCGTAGCGGATCGAGGGAGATAACCAGTATGTGAGCACGGCTTTGAACCGTTCTGTAAACCACGCAGGCGTCATCATGGCGGCCATTCTTTCAGAAGCTCCAGCTTAATTACTGGACAGACCGTCAGCTGTTCGCTGCGCATTTACACCCCAACATAGAGCACATTCTGGCACTTTGAGATCCTGCCAACGTGTTGTCTTTCCTGCCTTATTTTTCTGCCGTTTAGAGGAAGTACTTTACAGTCAGTTCAGTCGCATTTATCCATGAGCCATGAGCCAGCACGTAGTGAAATAGTTTTCAGTCCCACATGGTAAAGTGCGGATGGCCGGCTTCCGGCTCCGTGTGAAGAGTAAAAGATGAGTGCATTTTGTTCGACCCGTACCAGCACGAGGTATTTTAGTGTGCCCACGCGACTTTACGGGGCCCATGAGGATGTTTGCCTTTTGCACTTGGAGGGAAGGTCAGGCTGAGAAGCTGCACTTATTTCAGGCCCGCTTTGAAATGGTCGGTGTCTTCACTTGGAAATTAGACGTGTGCGGGACTCTTAACCTCTGACCTACACTGACTAGGTTCGAACTGTATCTGTTTATTGACCAGTCCTAATTTAGACACCTGCCAGTCTCTCTTAACCCATTTAACCGCACGACTGCTTTTCCCAAATTTCGGCGATGTCACCCAACGACTATGTATCAGCTGCAGGAGATAGATGGACCATGATAATTGAAGGGTCGTGCCAGATTAGCTAATTTGGCACTACCCTTTAATTATCATGGTCCATTCATCACCTGCTTTAGGGCGTCAGGGCTAAATGGGTTAAATTACATTTACACTCACCGCTATTTGAACGTGTGAAGCGGCTGCCATTATCATTGGAAATAAGCCATGACGCCATTTAAGTGGGTGTCGGGTACTTCGTTTACACGATGATACCTTTAACGGGGGGTGGGGGGGGGGGGGTTGAGATTAAAGAACGCAATGAATTCGGTAGACTGAGGCAAGTCGCACTCGGTCGTGTGATGCGCAGTACACACAAGTTGCGGGAGGTAGGTCGACCAAATAGAGATAACGTTTTCGTAAGCGCCAACCGAATCGGACACTGTAGTATGCCCTTTCGCTTTCATGGTTACAGTTTGAAATTCACGGTTATCATACTGAAACTACTTACATGAACTTTAGGAGGGGCCAGGACGCGAATCACGTTTCACCACTGAACTATCATGGTTGATTTTTTTTTCTTTTTGCTTTGTCACGATTGGTCTATTTCCCACGGCTGGCGTTGGAAGTGAAAGTGTACGCACCCGTCTATGTTCAGACGATCTTGCGAACTGGCATTGCAATTGCTCCAAGAGCGTAATATAAATTCATGCACATTGGTCCCAAAGCGCCAGGGGATTAGCGCTCATTGAGTATTCTCTTTGACCAGAGCGCGTGTTAACTGTTCCACTCGCCCAGTCTCTTTAACCCTTTGCGTGTCGGTAGCGGTTTTTGTCGCTACCGACACGCAAAGGGTGAATGCGGTGAAGTCTCACAGCTGGCAGCTCTTGATACTACACATGATGGGCTCAGTGGACGAAGTGAACGGGGGTTGACCCAGCAACTGGCACAGCATTAGTGGACGAGCACTGCGTGACAGAGTGTAAACCCTGTGTGAGCCATTAGGGTAAGTGCTCCGCCGTTAGAGCGTAGCACTTCTGCGTCGGTAGTGGCTTGCGCAGGATTTGCACTCTCTCGTTCGCTGTAGCGGAACACTATGCTTAGTGCCGGCTCGCGCACGGTTTACACTCTCGTGTACCTCAGTCCAGAACACTGGCTTTAATACAAACTGATCGACCAGAGAGAGAACTAGACGTGATCCGCCGACATTTTCGCGGGTCGTTTCCCTGGCGCCCCAGGGTTCCCATGACACAGTGTGTAGCAGAAACCATATAACACATGTGCGCCTCAGCTGTGTGTTTTATTTTTGCCCCAGGGTTCCCATGGCACAGTGTGTAGCAGAAACCGCCATATAACACATGTGTGCCTCAGCTGTGTGTTTTATTTTTGCTATTGTAGATATATGTTTATTATTTCAGACGATAGAGTCGTAGTAGAGAAAAAGAAAAAAAAAAAAAAAAAAGCCGCAAGGCGTCGTTCACCTAGAGGCAGATTTCGTTCGCTTTTGTTGACCATTCAGTCTGGTCGCATTCAATCTGGCGTTCGCTCGTAAGGCACCGACCACAGCAGTAGATAGATCGCCTTGAGAGATCAAGGGTTGTGTCAGACTAGCTTGGTGCCTTTCAAGGCGCCAAGCTAATCTGGCACTACCCTTGATCTAGCATGGCCCAGCCCTCCTCTTGCTGATTCACAGTCTGTACACTTGCAATGCTTCCCATTCAGTGCTGCGAAAGTCACCATTTGCTGCAAACAAATTAAAGTTCGACGTCAAAAAGGCCTACATGTTGACATCGTCGCCAAATTTTCTTTTATTTCCTTGCAACTTTTCTTTTTATCTGGGTGGGTTTTTTCTTCAGTAACCAGCGAAGCGTGGATCTGCTGCGTAGTGTCAGGTCGCTAAGTCCAAGTCTCATGTTATCACGGTCTATTACAAGTGAGCTGCCGGTAACTGTCAAGTGCAGGTGGGGGGGGGGGGGGGGGGGGGGCATCCCTTTGTAACCTCGTCTACAGAGACGTGTAACCAACACCTACACGTGGCCACGGTGATAGATGGATTAGTGCCATACAATCGGTCAATTTAACATATCACCTCAACGCGCCAGTACACTTTCGCTTCTTACACAAGATGTGGACGATATATCGACTCGCTGTATCCCAAGTGTGAAATCGAACTCAAAGCCAGTACTCAAAACGAATAATGCAAGAAGTTAAAGGCCCACTACCGCCGTAACTGTTCATCGATACACAACAGATGATTATGAAACCCTACACACAGGTCTAGTTATGGTTTCTCTAGACACAGGGGAATCCAGTTCAGCATACGTCGTCATTATATATCAAGTAACCTGACAATGCCTCCACTCCGTTCTATAAATACAACGCTTTGTACGAGAAACAACCAAAAATAGTTTGACAGCTAACGGCTAACGGGTGCGAAGAATAAATAAGTGCGATTACGCGTGTGTTTTTGCTTCGTGTCCAAACTACTGTTAAAGTGCATTAGGTGTGTCAACAAGGCATAACGAACACAAATGGTACTGGTTGGTTAGTTCGGGTTTAACGTCCACAGCACCGAGGTGATCATGGACGGCCCTGACGGGCGGGTTATGGGGGACAGGGAAATCTATTGCCTATGGAGTACGACCTGAACACTGATCAACTCAGGCGCACTCCAAATGTGCCACTTTGATTTACCAGGATCTTTCAACGGACATGCTATTGAACAAATCCGTTTTTTTCCCCCTGGATTAAATGGTACTGAAATGTGTCTTCAAATTTATGCGTAATGGTAAGGTTTTAATGCCTGAAAATCACTAGGTTCGGTTATCCCAACACAACACAGACAGCGCTGTAGCTCTCACGCTTACTCTGCGACTTCCCGCACTCCTGTAAATGCCGGCCAAACCATTTCTCGATATTTGGTTAACCCTTTGGCTGTCGGTAGCGGTTTTTGTCGCGGTGATTCCTGCAGGAATCATCACGACAAAAACCGCTGCCGACAGCCAACGGGTCGCAGGAATCATCGTGATTTAAAAAAAAAAACCGCTACCTTCAGCCAAGGGGTTAACCATTGCTCTGACCTTTTGCAGTAAATGATGAACCCAGGAGAATTATACCTGATAGTTCACTTAGCTGTACAATGGAATGTGAGGCCGCGTTCGTGTGGTCACTCAATTAGCATTCTGGTCACGGCGCGGCGACTAATTCGGTCAGGCCACAGGTGAACACTTTGTAAACAAATACCTTTCGGTCGTAGTAAATCAGTCATCCCCATCGTGCCGTTGCTGTGTGTATAGACACGCCCGGTTTCAGCTGGAGTTCAAGATGATAATAGCCATGTGCTTGGTAATGTGGAGGGGGGGGGGGGGGGGGGGGGACAGCAACGTAGGACTAATCCTTAACAAGTCATTTTTGCACGAGATGAAAATTTCTCAAACCGTACGTGCTTCACGCCTTCTCTCAATGAAAGACGACCTCGATACTGTTCCATTGCCTGTTTGTCAATCACGTTTGTGTGTTTGTACGCACGCTCTCTCTCTCTCTCTCTCTCTCTCTCTCTCTCTCTCTCTCTCTCTCTCTCTCTCTCTCTCACACACACACACACACACACACACACACACACACACACACACACACACACACACACACACACACACACACACAAGCACGCGCGTGCACACACACGCACTCGCGTGCATACACACGGAACACAGTTTCAGGCAGTGTAGCAATGTGTCAACTTTCCAAGGTCCTGTATGACAGAGCATTGGACAAATAAATAATGTTTGTGAATAAATTGTGACACAAATTATGCCACCGCAGTTGCTGTGCACTTTGCTTCAACAGTGCAAGCCTAGGAAAGTTTACCCTCTATTTTAGGATCCAGTCAGTCTTAGTCGGGAAAAGGCATAGATTCACACGTCCCTGGGGGTGGAATGAAAGACCGTGCTGCACTGGCCAGCTCAACTGACTTGTATTCAGTGTAGTGGCTGAAATGAGCCGAATTGAGTTCTTCCATTTTCTTATCTCCCTCTTATCTCACGCAGCTTCCGCCAGAGGGAGAGAGAGAGTCTCCAACACAGACCCCCCTATTGGAAGATCACGTGACCAAGTTGCATCACACCTCCCGTTTAACCCATTTAGCCCCAACGTCCCACAGCAGTAGATGGACTGACCTTGATAACTCAAGGGTTGTGCCAGATTAGCTTGGCACTACCCTTGAATTTTCATGGTCGACCCATCTCCTGCAATCGGGTACATAATCGTTTGGTGATGCTCCCAAAATTTGGGAAATACGGCCGTGGGGTTAAATGGGTAATAACGATTGGCCAGAATGTCAGAGGTTCCACCGTGCTATTTTAGTACGCAGGACACGTAGGGATTTCATCAAGTCAAAATGTACCCCACATGATATAGTTTATTGTTATAGTAATTATGTCTTAGATGAACAGTGTAAATAACTTTGTTAACAAAATTGTGTCGCGGTTTGGGGGCAAAACGCTGCGCTTTCACGTCTGGGTTACTATGCATAGATAAGTTTTCCTATGATCCTTTTATTAGATTCTGACTTTGGCGCGAGTTTGGGCTTTGACTAGTCTCTCTCTCTCTCTCTCTCTCTCTCTCTTTTCACCCCACCCGGGTCTGCCCTGGGGGACTTGGGTGGGGTTAGGTATTTTTTAGTTCCCAGGGTCACCATGGTCAGCCCCACAGGGTGGTTTTTTCTCTCTATTCTGGGGCATGTGTTTCTGTCTACCCTTTGTCCATTCACCTGTATTTGCCTTTTTAAAACTCTCCCTACTGTCTGCGCTGCCTGTAGCTCTTGATATTGGATGTGTGTTGCTAAATGGTCTTAGCTTTATTTAGGCCCCATGTGTTAGGTTTATTTAATGTATTTGACCGGCTGGCGACATACATTCAATGTTCTGTTTATTTTTTTTTTCACAAGCAGTGCAGGCACGTCCTGAGAAAGCCTTGTTGCTGTCGGGACGTTAAGCAATGTACAATCAATCTTTTTTTTCACAAGCAGTGCAGGCACGTCCTGAGAAAGCCTAATTGTTGCTGTCAGGACGTTAAGCAATGTACAATCAATCTCTCTCTCTCTCTCTCTCTCTCTCTCTCTCTCTCTATATATATATATATATATATATATATATATATATATATATATATATATATATATATATATATATATATATATATATATATATATATATATATATAATAATAAAATAATAATTACGGTATTTATAATGCGCTTATCTTATAATAATTATCTAAGCACGCACTCACAACTTGCGCACATATGCGCACGGTTTTGACAATGACTGACTCACGTACCACAAATACATTACGACATAATAATATATATACATATATATATATATTAGTTCGGTCATGCGTTGTGTGTTGTATGCTGTACGTTTACTTTCAAACTAGCCACGAAAAGTACCACATTTTGGAGACGAGAACAAATCAACATTAGGTTACACAACATTAACGTTCTCTGCCGAAGTGCCTTAGAGATATCGCCAAGAACATCGCCATGTCGTCGTTACAGATGTTTTCAATGGTAGGAAATTGTCTCTCGCCGAATCACCCCCTCAGATCGTCGTATGCGTGCACACACACGCGCACGCACACAAGGACGTTATCAACATTATGCATCGTGAATACCGTCCCAGTCCACCGGTAATACAATCAGCCCTAGGTAAACAGATGTTTCCAAAGTCGTGTATCTGGGTTTCATTGCCTCTTTGCTTGCTGTATGTAAATAATTGCAGCAAGAGGCATAGATCTTCATCAGTTCCCGCAACCTGCAGGGACTCATGAAGATCTGTGTCTCTTGCAGATGTGAAGTGTACGGTGTGGGGTTGGAAATCTTCTCAGTTTGCTGTTTGTTCGTCTGGGTGCTCCCCATTCTATCAGCAAAGTGCACACATCTTCATGGTCCCTTTGCAGCTACGGTTTGCTAATACCAATCGAGTGTGTTTGTTAGATCCTTGTTACTCTGTTGACTGAGGCCATCATGGTCTCATCCTGTAACTGAAACGAGTTAAATACGAGTGGAATGGAATGGGACCTGCATGAACTGGCTGATCAGCAGATGAGTCATTTCTTTCACAGGCAAAAATAATACACTCGACATTTCTTTCACTATATGCGCCGCGGGGAGTAACCGAAAAAAAAAAAAAAAAAAAAAAAGAGCGTTCGACTATTATTCAATATTTCCCTTTGGCTTTGGTGCCAGATTGTGTCCAGAAAATGCACCAAGTTGTCCAAGCGTCCCTGAGTCGGCTGTCGTTATCGATTCATTTTGTGTTAATTGTGTTTTAAGAAATCAGTTTTGGAGGCGTTTCCATAATAGGTTGAAAGCAAAAGGTCAGAAACGTGTGAAGATCGTTTCTTTTCTGTCCTTTCAACCGTTCCTGTCCATATGCATGGTGACTCAGCAGGAGACACAGATCACATGCCCCAATCTGGATCTGTGCTTTTTGCTGGTTTAACTGACCTAAGCCGCATTTCCCAGATCACGGAGATGTCACCCAGCGACGTTGTACCAACTACAAGAGATGGATCGACCATGAAAATTCAAGGGTAGTGCCAGATTAGCTTAGGCGCCAAGCTAATCTGGCACTACCCTTGAATTTTCATGATCGATACATCTCCTGCTGTAGTGTGTCGGGGCTGAATGGTTTAAGATGTGCTCCAGCTGTTGCTGAGATGGGTGATGCTAGTCTGAGTAATGCGTGGAACTATTTTCCTTGCGTGGAACTATTTTCTTTATATTTCACATGTGATGTGCATGCTCCTGTTGAAATCTAATTTTGTCTTTATTATCTTTCATGCTGGTTCTGGCGCGTCGCTTCCAATGCACGTCTGTACCTCCCGGCATATGGGAATACAAGTATTACATTATTAATTTTAGTCAAACTTTTGAGTGCGATATGTCGGGCTTTGCGGCAGGAAACGAGTGATATGCGCGGCTGATAACTAAAATAAATTATGTTTCAGTGATTAGTGTTATCGAACAGAGATAAATACGGAGTCAGGTTGAACGTGACCTTACAGAGATACGGTGGATGCATCCTGAGCATTTGCACGTTCCCACATACGCGTATGCTTGCCTATGCACACCGGCTTGCAGAAATCTCTCTCTCTCTCTCTCTCTCTCTCTCTCTCTCTCTCTCTCTCTCTCTCTCTCACACACACACACATACAAAACACACACACACACACACACACACACACACACACACACACACACACACACACACACACACACACACACACGTAATGATCACCTCTTTGTTAGCCATCAATATCGTTTCAGTGCACATTCACGACGATGCAGCTGCAATTGCTGGCAATGAAATTGTATTTAACTCCGCACACACACAAACTAGCTCAGCAATCATAAATTACAATCGTTCTGTTGCGGGAATGTGTGTACAGCAGTTGGGACAAGCGGGTTTTTTTTTAGTGCCGATAATGCGCATTAGAATTTAAAGCTACGACGCCCAAGCACACTTGTTTAGGAACGCCAAAGTAATATAATAGCGTTGTGCATTGAACGTCCTATTACCGGTAACTCCATATAGGATCACAGATGTTCATCGTGCTACCGCTCCACCAGGATTTCTTGCAGAATCACACACTGTGTGGAGTCTCCACAGCCAGCAGGGTATTACAAAGATCAACGCGCTTTTTTTTCAGGGGAGACGTTGAGGATCTGCTCCGTGTTGTGTTAGATAGCAAGTCTTGGCCGGACCGAGGTGAGCAGTTTCTAGCGTGAGTGAGGGCGTACCGTGCAATAATCCATCAAGCCGGCCTGACTTGACACTGGCTGGTGACGATCCAACCCATTCACTTCCAACGTCAACAGATATTCCTTATTGACAGTTGTAAAGTGTTTTTTTTTTGTTTTTTTTAAACCTAGAATAAACCACTCAGTCCTAGTGTATTTCTGGATGGAACATAAGAATAACAGACTGGCGATTGTACACAAAAGAAAGAGGTATTGAAAAGAGATCAGAATAGGATCAGAGTGACTTTACATCAAGTGCCTGTCATCAGCTCTTTTCACATGCTTACTGGACCGTGGGTCGTCTTTATGTACGGTAATTTTGTGATTTTCTGTCATGCAGTGAAGACATAATGAAAGGTCCCGTTTAGCTAAATAACAGGTCGGATCAGACACGACAGGTCATGCTGACATGTTATTTGAGGGAGGACAATCACCAGTCTGACACTATCAATAGCGTTGGGGGGGGGGGGGGGGAGGGGGGGGGTGGTCACCGTTTGATCAATGTAGCCGTTGTAGCAGCAACATACTGTTAATTCAGGGTGTATTTTGCTGTATACTGACCGTGCTAAGTCCAATCACTGATGTCCACCCAGGAGCAGCAGAGTTGGACCCACTAGGCCGGCCTGACGGCCTGGCAAGACTTGGGTCGACCATGATAGTTCAAGGGTGGCGTCAGGATAGCTTGGCGCCTTAAGGCGCCAAGCTATTTTGGCTCCACCCTTTAACTATCATGGTCGATTTTTCTCCAGAACTGTGATGCACTTTCTAGAGGACACCTCCCATTTTGGGGAATTTCTACGTCGGGCCTGAATGTGTGAACCGAAGCATACAAAAGCAATTAGATTTTTTTTTTTTTTTTTTTTTTGGTGGGGGGGGGGGGGGGGGTTATTACAGTGACGTTGGTGCAGTTTGCAGGACCGTTTCAGCTGTGCTTGTGCAAAGGCGTTCGTCGCGTTGTTGCAGTGCGATACAACGGTTTCTCCGCATGAACCCCCGCGCACTCGATACGAGCTCACCAACAGTGAGCTTGTGCCGAGAGTGCGAGGTTTCTCGCGAAGAATCCGTAGTTGTGCAATGAAACAATAACCCCAATGTTACGGGCGCCTTTGGTTTCGTAAAGTGGAGCAGTCCACTGTAATCTGCGAACATTCCACTGGATCATTGCGACCCTCTTAACAACAAAGGCCAGCTGGACATCTGAAAGAGGCATAGATTCTCATGAGCTCCTGCGTCTGCAGGATCTCATGAGAATCTATGTCTCTTGCTAGTAGGCCTGAACTCCATTTACTCACATCACTTTATATGTAACCATCAAGCAGAAACAATAATACAAACACAAGTCATCTGGCAAGGCGGCGTTGGAGTGTGCTAGGGCGCATTAGCAGTGAGTTTACTTGCCATTTACGTCTATGCATCTCAGAGGGAGATCTTGCGACCCCCGTAAAACGCAGAGCATCTGGCAACCCTGCCGAGTAAACAATCATTTTATTCATGACACGCCCTAGCCAAGCGTTTGTTCCAACAGTGCTGTGTTTTCTTTTGATCCCTCACTTCACTTGGCGAGGCTGGTGGAATAACGCGCGCCCACATAACAATGATGCGCTTTCATTGAAGGGAGTTGTGAGCCAATTTGCGAGTTAACCCTCCTGTGCATGCAGCAACCGGTACTTTTTTTCAGCACTAGCGGAAGAGTGTGTTTCATAGGTGAGGTGGCAGAGAGAGAGAGAGAGAGAGATGAGAGATAGGGTGAGAGGACACCTGACTCTCTCACGAACCCAACTCCAGCTCTCATAGAACCAGTTGCATGAGCGAGCTTAGTCCTGCACCTTGCTTAGTGGCTGGTGCAGGACTAATCTCGCTCATGCAATACAGTTTCATCCTTCAGATTAGCGTCTGCTGCGAGAGATAGATGGACTGTAACAGTTTAAAGAACCGTTTACCTGCAAGTGGCGCGCATAGCTGCCATGGTCGATTTTTTTTCTATGACTCGGTCGTGTTTGGCATTTGATCCTACAATGTTGCCATTGTACTTCTTTGCGGACACGAGAGGAATTGGTTCCCTCGAGACGTGCCGCATACGGATACGCGGCTGTTAGCCGCGTATCCGTAAGCGGAACGTCCCGAATGGGTTAAGATCCGATTCGCAGTTGGAATTGTTTAGGGCCGACAAGAGAATTGAATCACTTACCAGGGGGTAGATTGGGTTGTCGTGCTTGCCTGCCACACACTGGCATTTTGGCTCTCGAACTATGGCATTTGTACGCTCCCTGTCCCTCGCCTCCCTCACTCTCTCCCTCCCGTTACACACACACACACACACCTGTGCCCCCCCCCCCCCAATACTTGTTTGGATGCGGATTGCTGCGTCTTCCTCATATCGCTCGCCTGTTGTTTTTTTTTTTACATTTCTGACATCTCAAGGTAGTAGGTTTACTGGTGTTTTTGCCGGGTTTTTTTTTTAAATGTACAAAACACACTAAATGCAATGTTCCCAAATCGCAGGGTTTAGTGGTATTTTGCCGTTTTTTATGTATACAACACACTCAATGCAATGTTCCTCAAATCGCAGAGTCCGCGATAGATCGGCATTGAAAGCCATTGTCAGGCTAATTTATGTGCGTAACTCAGTTCGTTAAAAAAAAAAAAGGCAAATTTGGGGAAACTTCACAAATTCTGTAATCCTCACAAATTCAGTTGAAAGTCAGTATAAATCCTGGTTAAAAGATGTTTAAAAATTGCGAAGGACTGGAAACTTTGCAAACCTTTTAGAAGAAATGTTTTGCCTGAACTTACTCGGGATTTGCCGTATTACGATTAACTCATTCAGGGAGCCCCGAATCAATAGCTGGCCGGCCGCCACGCTGTTTGACACTTTCGCAGCTATTGATGGCGGAGCACATTGAATGAATTATTGCTACGGGTGCGGCACGCCTCGAATGAGTTTCTTAATTAACTCATTCGAGACGTGTCGCGTCCGGATACGCGGCTTTAGCCGCCGTATCCGGACGCGGCGCGTCTCGAATGAATTTATCATGCTTTCCTTCCTTAATCGTTATGCCCTGTGTAGGCTTCTGTTGTCTTGTAGTGTTGCCCCAACTTAAAATAACCACCTCTCCATGTGTTTGTGTTGTAGGTCCCGGCTCCACCACCGACCAGAGCGATGACGAGGCCTTCACCCCTACGGAACAACAGGTAAACAAGCACACTATCCTGTCGACAGGTAGCCACAGCAGCTGACGCAGGTTAACATAGCGCACTTGTACTGCCCTCTTCTCAAACTCCAGCCCACCCCATTCTCGAGGTCTGACATGGGCCTGTGGTCCATCCTCTGCGAGAACTTTTTGTTCCGTCTACAAGAGACATAGATTTTCATGAGATCTTCAGTATGAGCCCCTGCAGCCTGCATGGACTCAGGAAGATCTATGTCTCTTGCTCCGTTTGATGGCTCGCCTGTGCTGGTCACAGGGAGTTCTTTCAACGACTGCCGTCCGTCTTGGATATCCGACTTGACCGCACGGGTTTATCTCGTGGAAGAAGAGTGTGCGTGCTTTGTGCTCGACAAAGAATCTCCTTTATCCCAGCTATCATCTCCCCCCCCTCTCCCCCCCCCCCCCCATCCCCGCAACGGCCGCATGGGCCCCCTCGTCAATCCACCTCAGCGTTACTATCCTTGACTACTCTGATTTCGCTCCACTAAACCCGGGCCCAGGGGCCAGTTGGAGCACCTTGCTTATCGGCTGGCGCTGGACTAAGCCCCCTCATGCAACTGGCCCCAGTTCTGGTCTCTTGTGCGTAACTTTGCTGTTTGGCACCCAAGGGGTGAGTTGCTTGAGTAGACTTAAATCCTATGCACGTCACGAAGGAAGTTGTTTTCTTAACTCATTCTACCCCAGACACACCACAGGAAGATAAGGATCGACCATGATAGTTCAAGGGTGATGCCAGAATAGCTTGGCGCCTATGGGCGCCAAGCTATTCTGGCATCACCCTTGAACTATCATGGTCGATCCGTGTCCTGCACTGCAATGCAGTCTTCAGAGGACAACGGCAAAAGTTAAGGTTTTCGGTGTTGGGGTAGAATGAGTTAAATAAAGTGGCGTGTGCATGATTTAATCTCACTGATGCAACTGGCCCCAGTAAGCCAAATGGCCCTTGAGCCGACGTCGAGTTCTGCTGTTGGCAGGTCAGCTTAGGCCGACGTCGGCAGTAAGACCTTTTGCTCATAGGAGAGATTCTTCCCCAATCTCCCTTGAGAGATGTCCCCCAGGACAACCGCTTTTCTTGTTTGTGTGTGTTTTCTGTTGGTGAAACACTTCCATTACATTATTTTTTGGTGATGTGATCTGCACTGTGTACCTCTTTAGCTTCCAGCGCTAATCCGGCCATGCAAAATTCAAGGGTGGCGCCGGAAGTTATCACGGCAGCACTCTTTAACTATCATGGTCAATCTCTCCTTGATTATTGATATAATGCTGTCTTCAGATGACAGTCTCCCAGACTTGGAGAATTGCAACCTTTTGACTTAGTGTGCTAATGTTTTTTATTACGAGTGCACATTTATAACAAATGATATTAAAAAATGATACTCTGCGTTGTTAGCTCCTTGGCGCTTAAGGTGAAAGAGTTGTCTTGGCAATTGTGGCATCTCTATATGTACATTTCACCGACATTGCTTTTTTTTTTCATGGTTATTGTTGGCTTGAAGTTTTTTAACAATTTTGTTCGATTTCAGTTGCCTTGTGTGCTGTGAATTAACTTCTTTTTTTTTTTTTTTTTTAGACCTGCTTGTGAAACTAAAACTAGTGACCTATTTAATGAGACAAAATATGTGTACTGGTTTGTGATAAAGTCACAAACCAGCACACAAGTTAATTTAAATGTTGTCACATTTCAGTTTCTAGTTTGACTGGTGTTGCAGCAAACTAAATGCATGGGTGACAGTCTTGAGTCCTGGAAGCTGATTCAGCCTTTTCAAACTCCTAGAAATCTGAATTTCAGCCTTTTTGTTCAGAATGCACATCCCATCAGCCATATCCTAATTATCTGCAAGAGACATACATTCTCATGAGCCCCTCCATCCGCAGGATGCACGGGCTCATGAGGATTTAGGTCTTGGATTATGGGACAAAGTCCATGGACTATTTTCTGTCCTATCAATTTTTTGCACTGTCACCCATGTAAATGTTTTGTGATCGTGTTAAAACTTTTGTCAGAGTCGGCAACACTGACCGTTTTATCATATGAAAAACGAGGGGGAAAGAAGTAGGTAAGATATTCCACCATAGCCATATCGAAGCTATTAAGCTGTGCGTAAATAAACAAGGCATTACTTTCGTCATAAACTAGGATCAGTGTAATTACTTTCGTCATAAAGTAGGATCAATGTAATTACTTTCGTTATAAAAAACAGGATCAATGAAAAGACTAGTGACGCAAATTGAAACGACAACAATAACACACGCTAGAAACAGCAGCAACAATAAACACCACAACAGCGACAACAACAGTAGCGTATAATTGTACACTGTAAATATATTGCCAAATACCGTGCAGAGCCACGTTTCGGATTTTTCTGTATTTTTAGAAGGAAACATGAAGCTCAGCGAACCTGCCCCTCACGCCGTCCAATCTCGTGTCTTATCTTGGAAAAATACACCGGCAGTCACGTTCAAATCAGATTTCTTCCCATCAGGATAGGAAAACCTATCCCTACAGTAATAGTACGGCCTCGGCGTTTCAGCCAGATAGAAGAGGGTAAATAAATAAATCAGAAATCAGGGACGTTTTTTTTTTTTTTTGTTGGGAGGAAAGCAATATGACCTCCGTGTACCTCTGTAATCAGGTGTAAATTGGTCCAGCAAGAGGCATAGATCTTCATGAGCCCCCGCACGTATGTGCGGGGGCTCATAAAGATCTACGCCTCTTGCACTGGACATCGTTTTCCCCGAGAGTGTTATGAAGCTTTTTTTTTTTTTTTTGGACAGGTGCTAAGACAGCTCTAGGTGGCCACCGCAGGGAAACCAAACACTTGTTTTTTTTTAGCCGCAAAGAGCATGAGATTAACTGCTGGTTTTTTTTCTTCCCCTCTTTCAGCCAGGCCTTCGCTTAGCTCTTTCCATCTGCGCCCGCGGGGTCTCATGAAAATCCACACCTCATGCTGGAAAATATAGACCTTGTGGGCCTTGTTCCTCTGTCAAAGGAAGTCAGTCGGTTTTAGTATTTGACTGCATCGTACACCGTGTGTGTACCAAGTCATGAAGGCTAGGGTTAAAAAGAGGTGTGAGGCTTGAACTTTAAAAAGTTCACGCACCTTTCGGCAAACACAGGAAGCGTGACATGTCAATGTTTGGCGTTTGTCGCAAGTGTGTGGGCTCTCTAGCTAGAGCAAATTTATTATGCACAGTTTAATCTCTATTGTCTTGAACGGAGCAAAAGGTATGTTGCATTACGTCGTCATCGAGATCCCTAGCCAAATTACCACACACGTGCGCTCGCGCGCGCACGCACGCACGCACGCACGCACGCACACACGCACGCACATACACACACACACACACACACACACACACACACACACACACACACACACACAGAGTGCATTATAGTATGGCCGGGCATTTTGGTTCACAGAGCTTTTGCCCCTTGCATCGACATATAGATCGACCATGATAGTTAAAGCACCATTGATCAAGTACCCTCGAGCTGTCATGGTTAACTCTAACGACCCTTTACTCTAATGTAGTCCTCAAGGACAACTGCAACATTCGTGATTTTCGACCTTAGACCTCAGTGTGCTACCCGGCAGTAGTACCACGCACTTACCTCTGTGTACGTATTTACAGGCTAACACTAATCCAACGCAAAACTTGTAGTAGAAAAAAAATTAAAAAAAATATAGATAGCTCAGTGATGCATTCCTAGTTAACCCTAAAGCAGGAGATTGATTGACCATGATAATTCAAGGGTAGTGCCAGATTAGCTTGGCGCCTGAAGGCGCCAAGCTAATCTGGCACTACCCTTGAATTATCATGGTCAGTCCACCTCCTGCAAGTGGTACATAGTCGTTAAGAAACACTTCCAAAATTCGGGAAATGCGCCCATGGCGCTAAAGGGTTAAACCCAAAATTGCACATTACAGTAGAAAGCTCCCGCTGATGATAGGGGGTTATTTGTGGACCACCCCCCCCCCCCCCCCCCCCCCCTGCTGGCATTATATTCAAACAGCTCGTGTCAAAACAAGTACCAAAAGGCGACTTCTACGCATTAACAGTAGGAAACATTTCTGCAAATGGATGAGATAAGATAGCTGCATGGTACACGCCTATTACACACAGCACAAATAACGCGTATAGCCGAGTAGAACCCACAGCTGTTTTCGGTCATTATTATTTATATATCTGCCTCTGATGCTGGTACAGTATTAACCCTTTGGCTGTTGGCAGCGGGTTTTTTTTTTTTTTTTGTCGAGGTGATTCCTGTAGGAATCACCTCGACAAAGATCGCTACCGACAGCCAAAGGGTTAAACTAGTAATAGAGAAATAAATGTGACTTTACACTTTAAAACGCTGGGCAACGTCCTTCGTTGAATTTGTACGTACCACTTTCTGGAAGTAGGTATACTATAATCATTGCTAATAATGGTTCAGGGGTGGTGCCTGACAGCATTGCGCTTGGGATGCACCAAGCTGTTCAGGCGCTACCCTTGAACTGTTTTTGTCGATCTATCTCCCACACTGTCGCGTGACCGTGTTATGTGAGCACACATTGGTAAAAGCCATCCGTGGATCCGGTGAAAATGCCGGCAGGTGGCAAGAGGAAGTATGGAGGAAAAATATTCCATCGTAATAGGACGATGTTCGCCCGTCATAGGAGCACAGGTATAAATGAACTCAACAAAAAAAGCATAGATTTCGCAAATGACAGTGACTGAGGAAGATCTAGGCCCCTCTTGCAGACATTCCAGCCGGCTTGTCCCTAGCTATCGTTTCTTTTCAAGTGCCTGATGGCACGCCGCACGTCCCGTGAATAAAAATGAAGTGTTCATTGCAGTGTTCAAAGCTTCTACGCTTCGCTTACCAAAAAGGAAGCCTTCAATTTTAGATTGCACCAAACAACTTCAGGCTGTAGAGCTCGGCGTTTTGAAAGAGACCAGTCCACTGGGTACACACAGGGTATTTGAAAATAGTTGGCAGCAGTAGATAACGGAGTGAAATATAGAACGGCATGGTTGGGGGTTTGGGCAAGTTCTCAGGTATTTTGGGTCTGGCGTTTTTAATCCATTTAGCCCCGACGCATTGCAACAAGAGATGGATCAACCCAGATAATTCAAGGATAGTTAGGCGCCAAGCTAATCCGGCACTACCCTTGAATTATCATGGTCGATCCATCTCCTGGAACTGGTACATAACTGACACCTACAATTTTGGAAATGTGGCCTTGGGGTTAATCGAGTTAACTAACTTATAGTTATATTTACCCACCCCCCATAATTATACTTAACCAACACTCAACCCCACGGCCTCCCCCTTCTCCCGCCGGTCCGCTACTGGCAATAAAGCAAGACAGAAAAATCTGAATCACGCTTTTTTCCCTGCCGAGTAGTATCGTCATCATCAATTTGCATTCAAGGAGTTAAAAGTTTTTTTTTTTTTAAATATTGACTATTATATTATGCTTTCATTTTCTTTGGCTTTATTTGTTGACATTGAAGGCTTTTTTGTTGCCGTATTGTTTTGTGCTGTGACCCTCCTGATTCCTTTTGATCGTTTAAAGAGGTCTACAGGAAGATCGCAAAAATTGTGTTGCATGGTTGTGGAGTGATTTATCCAACCTACATACCTTGCAATGTTTGTTGAATGTAAATGCTGTAATTTTTCATCCACTCGAAATCTTAAGCAATCCGCACAAAACGGAGATGATTAAGAATAAGATGCGCTCTTGTTGCTAACTAAGTGTTCATGGTTTCAAGTTTAACCAAAAAAAAAAAACAAAGAAAAAAAACACCCGCTGGAAATGGGGAGGAAAATAATTTTTTAAAAATTTCAAACATGGTCACGAAAATTACAGCAATTACAGTTTTGTGGTGTGGTGCTGTGCCGCTTGGCTTTCCTGAGTTTTTGCCTGCATTTGGTTGATTTGCTTTTGTTTGTTTGGTCAGTCGTCGTTTCGCAGCCCCAGCCCCACTAGTTCGTTTCGTTCGTACGACACCATCTCCACCACCAGTAGCCTGCGGAGACAGCTGCGACTATCGGTGGGTAACTGGCATAACTCTTAACCCCTTCACTGCCAGTGTCCTGGAATTCTAACACTGAAACCATCACATAATTGAGGCTTCGGAGCACGCAGATATAAAACAAGTCAGCAAGAGGTATGGACCCTGTGTGCATGAGCACCGCTGTCGCGGGGCTCATGCACAGACGGTCCATGCCTCTTGGAGTTGGATTGTGCTCACTATGTCTGATCAGTGAAGGGGTTAATCGCCTCGTGCATGCAAGTCACCTAAACCTTTTACGGTACTGGTGGCTGCATGCACAGTAGGGTTAAATTCTAGACTTAAGCGAACGACTAAGTAAAAGCGTGTAAAATGCAATAAACTAACTGCTAAGAATAAAAATTTAACTCATTTTAGGGGTGCGGCCACATGCAGGTACACAGCAAAAAAGCCATGTATTTGAATGCGGCACATCTCAGTGTTAAAACTGTGTGCATTCTGGAGTGTGTTTCTTTCTTTCTTGGCTGTTTTTTTCACAAAATGTTAAAATAACAGTAGCAAAGCAATCTAGTCTTACACTTTTGCATATTGATCGTAATTATTTTATGTTATGGTTTGATTCTCTGCACAATTTTTGTCCATGGTTTGCACTTTTTTTTTAAAGTTCGTTTTGTCTATTCTTTATAATTTTATGCATTCATTGTTCATGCCACGTTACACAATCAGACTTCCAAAATGAACTTGTCGTGAATGATACGTTCATTGGAAATTTGCTATGTTCAGTGTGTAAAGCTGCTGTTTACTTCAGATTGTGATCTTCTCTACTGATTGATTGATTGATGGATTGATTGATTGATTGATTATGATTATGTATATCTATCTATAACATGTTAAGTCTTTGATACATCAATTTTCTGAGTGCATCGTGACTACACTTTTAAGCCCACTATTTTACCCCCACTATGTCCAAGATCCCAGTCCTTGCTTCCATTTATCAAATACGTTATCTCCTGTGCTGGTCTGTGATTTTGAACTTTACGGCTCAAGGCTGTAAGGTATACAAGCACAGACCAGCGCACATTATCGTGTGTTTTGATCAGTGACTCACACGGTTGTTAATAGAACATGTAATTTCCTCTGGGGTCAGTTACTTGAGAGATTTTAGTCCTGCGCTAACTTTTTTCATCCTGATATACCCATTGCTTGAAATAAATTTGACGGATAGTTCAAGGGTGGTGCCAGAATAGCTTGGCGCCTGAGGCGCCAAGCTATTCTGGCACCACCCTTGTACTAAAACAGTTGATCTATCTCCTAATAGCCTCCATAGGACACCAAGTAAATTTTTTAAAAAGCCTCAGGATGTAATGGGTTAAGCATGGTGTTGACTATAACAAAGCGCCTTTCTTAGTGGCTGGCACAGGACTAAGATCACTCATGCAACTGGCCCCAGGAGTTTACTTGCAAAGCAGACATTACTGTTACTCATGTGTTACCAGAGTGTATTCTTTGGGCATTGAGTGGAATGATTGATCCTTATTTTATTATCGTTGTGCTTGTATGGCTGCAGCGTCTTTTTCAGTTGTTATGAATAGGATTGGTGATGGCTCATCTGTCATTATGAAACTGTATTAAAGAAACTCATCGTCTGGCATGATATATATATATGATGTGTGTGTGTGATTATACTGGACATACTGGTTTTTGCCTAATCAGGGCAGAGCTAAAATCATATCATAAATAATGTACAGTCACACCTATGTAAGGCAACCATGTAAACGGTCATGTACCAAAGTCCAGAGAAAGCCCTCATTTTGAAGAACAGTTATATCAATTGCAAAGATGATTAGATTCTCGTGGACACATGTGGGTAGGGGGGATGATGTGACTCTGTGTCCCTTGCAGATGGAAGAAGATTGATTGTGTAACAGTATAAAACAACCGTTGGATCAAAGATGGCCACGTTAGATAAATTTCCACTTGTTGGAGTGGCCGCCTAGGCAGGTTTGACTGTAATTCTCATTCTGCATTTGTGAAACTTGCCCTGGCAACAAGAAGAGTGACAACATCACTGCTTTAAAAAATTTTAGGGTTTCAGTCAGTCGTGAAATTATAAACTGGAGTTTTCTGTACAGAATTTAAATCATACATGCCACGTGGTAAATGACGTGTTTTTTTTTTTAGTTGGATATGAATATAAATTTTAATGTTACAAATACTATAGTGCAAATTGTAAAGATTGTAACTGTTTTAGTGTCTCATGCATACACTAACTGGGTGCTTCCCTGGCAAGTTGTGGCCATCCGGCAAAGCTCACTCTCAGAACGGGTCTGATGAGGTTTGTTGGACTTGTGGATGGAATTCCTATATTTGTAGTCTGGAGTCGCTTTCTTCACGTGTGCCCAGCTTCTGTCTCTCAGTTTTGTTGTGACTCTTCACTACAAAAAAAAAAAAAAAAAAAAAAGACGGGCCTTTGTGTCTTGATTGATACATGTGTTGGTTGTGATTTTTAGCCTTACAGCTTTTGGATGCAAGGTTCAGAATCACATACCAAGACGCATTTATTTAAAGTTTGCTGCACATTGTCATTTTCTCTCTTTTTTTCTCTCATTTGAACATGTTATTTTCTCTGAATTTTTACTTCGTGAAAACGATCACAAATTTGTGAAATATAGTGATCTTCTCTTCCCTAGTAGACTTTTTGTTTGGTATACATTTTTCAATATACCGTTTGATCACAGAACCTGTCAAATTATATTCACAACAAATCACACCAGCGCTCATTGTTTTTGTAACTTCATTTTAGTTAGTAATTTTATGTATGATAATGAAGCATGTTTTACCCTTTTAGCCCTGAGTCCCTACAGCAGGAGATTGATTGACCATGATAATTCAAGGGTAGTGCCAGATTAGCTTGGCGCCTTAAGGCACCAAGCTAATCTGGCACTACCATTGAATTATCATGGTCAATCCACTTCCTGCAGCTGGTACATAGTTGTTGGGAAATGCACCTGTGGGGCTAAAACGGTTAACTATGATATTGTCTTGGACTTCTTGTCAATTTGCTGCAACAGCTTTGTTTACATTTAAGACTTTGATCTACCATGAACGGAAAAAAAGGTGTCAAGTGTTTACTGCTACCCATTTTCATAATCCTAATTCCGTCAGTATTCTTATTCTAGGTCAGAAACGAAACAGATGCAACTGTTTTTGTGTGTGCGCATTCACACCTACCCATATTTGAACAGCAGAACCGTGTTTGAAGGACTGCCCTTGAGAGAAATCTCCTGTCACCAAGGACCATCATTTAAGTGGCTGTAGCCACCTGAATGATGGTCTCCAAGGACAAATGACGCTTTTTGGCCTTTAACCCAATTAGCCCCAGGAGCAGCAGGAGGTGGATTGATCATGATAATTTAAGGGTAGTGCCAGATGAGCTTGGCGCCTTCAGGCGCCAAGCTCATCTGGCACTACCCTTGAATTACCATGGTTAATCCACCTCCTGCAACTGGTACATAGTCGTTCAGTAACTCTTCCAAAATTTGGGAAAAGTACCCCCGGGGCTAAAAGTGTTAAGAGCATCTGTCATTTAAGACCCTTTTTTTTTTCTGACAAGAAAGGCGGTTGCTCAGAGGAGGTTCTGCTGTAATAATATGTCGGTTTCGTCCGTTTCAGACAACACATACAGTCTTTTAACCCTTTGCATGTCGGTAGCAGTTTTATTCACGATGATTCCTCTCGGAATCATCGCGACCAAAACCGCTACCGACACGCAAAGTGTTGACTGTCATAAAAACCAAGCTCCACAGACCTAATTTATTATGTGCCTTTGGAGTTTGATTCTTGATTCCATCTTGAGTGTTTGATTGCATTTTCTTTTCGGAGTTGCTTTTATATGAGTTTGGAGTCATTTTTTGTCAAATATTTTTTTGATTTCCTTGACCTTACTCTTTTTGTCTGCTTGAGTAATCTCATGAGCTTCCGCATAATCGTATTCTGTTCATTTTTTTTTTTGTCTTATCACCTTTGTGTGTAATATTCTCCATTTGTTTAATGATGATTGAAATATGTGTATAATGTGTAGATGTATTTTTACTAATGATGTACATTGATGGTGCATTGCAGGAACCAATATCCAGGTCGTCGGAGCCCAACTTTGGCCGCTTCTACACGACCAGTTACTTGGAACAGGGGAAAAGCAACTACCTGCGACGGTCAAGTAACACCCTTTCAGAAAAGGAGCGCTCCAAATCACCGCATTTTCATAGACCCGGTCAGTGCTGAATTTCACACATTGATAATTAACCCATCTAACCCCATGGCCTCATTCGCACCCCCACCCCCCCCCCCCCCCCCCCCCCCCCCAAAAAAAAAAAAAAAAAAAAGGCGGTGTGACCTAATGGCTGCGTACTAGTTGCAGGAGATGGATTGACCATGATAATTCAAGGGTAGTGGCAGATTAGCTCAGTACCTTGCATTATCATGGTCAGTCCATCTCCTGCTGCAGGGCATTGGGTTGAATGAGTTAATACCTGTACATCGTTTATGTGCTGGCCTCTGATTTTGGACCTTACGGCTTTAGAGCTGTAAGGTCCAAAATAACAAATCAGCACACAGTTTAGTTTGTTTTCCTTCTTTCATGGTATCCACTCTTCACACACAGTTCTTGGTTGTCTGGAGACTACATGAAGAATCACTGTATTGAGCCTTCTTGAGGCAGAGCTGTGCCATGTATTGTCATTGATGTGATTAGTTTGCATGCATTTTTTTTATAGCGCAGTACTAGCATGCAGACAAGACATTTTTGTAGGGAGAATAATTTTCATAGCAGTGTATCTGACTTTCATTCATTTGGGTTTTTGTTTCCAGCAAACTTTACATATTCCAAAGATCCACCAGAGTTCCTGAAGAAGAAAGGTATGTATAAACGTTGTTTTTCTAATTTCTTTGGATGGTTGTTACTGTTTGATGATGCCGGGAAATTAAAACTTATCTTTGCATTCAGGCTTTCCGCTAGGATTTATAATTGTCCGTGATGGAGACGGACAGCATGACAAAAAATCTGTCCTACTTGAAATACAGCAGAGATAAGTTCAATTTTTCTTAAGATTTGTCGGTCCCGGGGACAGACGGCCTTCCGTTTTTCCCTGTCCCTGTCAAAATTTGTCTGTCAAATATGGAGAATTTTCCCGTGCATTTTAATATTAACCCCATGACTGCCGAAAGGGAACATGATCCAACTGCAGGAGACATAGATCCTCATGTGCACCCCTGATATGCCAGAGGTCTCTGGCTCTTGCTCATAACATTTTGTATCCATGTTCCTTTGACGGCTGGGGATCTTTGTATTTGAATTTACGATTTCAAAAACACAGTCTGCCTCCACTTGCATTGAAGGGGTTAAGATGTGGATAATGCATGGATGGGACTTCTCCGGCTACAGCCGGAATTCCGGATTCCCAAAAATTGCCTCTTTTTTTTTTCTCACTTAAAGACGGTTGACCCATGACTCCCTACTGGATTCAACTTTTTTTTCTGTCCCATCCATGATAATGATTGGCCTTTTTAATTTTAGCATGATACCAGATTAGTGTGCTAATTTTCAGCTAATCTGATGCTACCCGTAAACTGTCATGGCTGATGCGCCTCCCACTATGATGTCCAAAAGACTGTGGGTTGTCATAGTTTGTCTCTGGCTCTGATGCGTGTGTGTCAGGGTTTGGCCAGTTGACGCAGACAGTGTTTCTGCAGTCGTCAATTCAAGACCAAAAACCCTTGACGCCCCAGGCACGTGGATTCAGAGAGGTGTCAGCAAGAGGTATAGATCCTCATGAGCCCCCGCTATTGCGGGGGCTCATGAGGATCTATACCTCTTGCAGGTGCGTTGTGTTTAGTTTTTCTCAGCGCTAAACAGGTTAAACTTAATAAATATCACACATTTGTAAATAAATGCTCTGTATCCATGACAGTGATATTTGTTCCTTTCTATTTCAGGCAGTGGAATGTCTGCATTAGGTAAGTTTTCACAATACAGTAAACTTTGGATATGACAGGTCGCCTGGAAAACTCAAATTCTGTTATAACAAAGTCATTTTTATAGAAAAAGTATGGCCGGAACCTGTGAAAAAGTGGTGTTATGTCCAGCTTGTCTTACATTTGATCTTATAAGTAAAGTCAACTGTACATGTGTGTAAATCGAAAAAAAAAGAAGAAAAAGATCATATGTGTTACATGTACATTGTAAATGAAAACATGAACTCATTTCTCTTTTGATATATTAAGGATTGCTTCAGACACCACCAGCAGTCTTTTATTTTGTCTTGCTCTGTTCTTGACAGCTTCAGGGAAGCGAGTGGTGAAGGTTCGCCGCAGTTCCTCACCGGCTGATATGCGCAACGAGGAGGCGATCCGCATGAGCATGTTCCCCAGTGCCAAGCCCAAACTGCCAAATGAGCCAGACAAGATTGAGAGGGATGACTGGCCGGGACCAGCCTCGCCAGCTGCTATTTTGTCTGAAATTTGTACGCGTTGTGCCCCTTTGACCCTCTTATGCATGCAGCCATCAGTGCTGTAAACAGTACTGGTGACTGATGCACAAGGGGGTTAAGTTAATTTCCATTGTCATTGCATTGTAATTTGACAATAAACAAAATAAGGATTATTAGAAATATTATTGCACACTTAACCCTTTTAACCCCAAGGTAAGGTCCCATTTCTCACATGAACCAGTTGCAGGAGATGGATTGACCATGATAATTCAAGGGTAGTGTCAGATGAGCTTGGCACCTGAAGGTGCCAAGCTCATCTGGCACTACCATTGAATTATCATGGTCAATCCATCTCCTGCTGTAGGGATGGGGGGCAAAAAGGGTTAAGTTAATTTCCATTGTCATTGCATTGTAATTTGACAATAAACAAAATAAGGATTGTTACAAATATTATTGCACACTTAATTATGTTGCACAAAATACCTTATTCAGCTGTGCAAATAGATCTTTTTGGTGGCTCGGAGGCTGTGCGTGATAGCCATGGCCAAGCACTACCAGTGAGCCACAACTGTAAATATATCTTTACAATAGAGAGACAATGATGGACCGTTTTTACTCACAAGTTTGTACAGTTAAGCATCATAGTGATATATGTTAATGCAGATAAGACCGATATTGCGATTAGCTGAAGCTGACCTGTATGTTTAAATTCTTTCCTCAGTGCGTGAGCGGCGGCGAAGTCGTGGAGAGAGGGACGAGGACGATGAGGGGGAGCTGGTGGTGGAGGACCCCAAGATCAAACGCGAGCTGGATGAGATCTCCAAGATCAAGGACGAGTCTGGCATCGGCAAGGTCATCTACCAGGAGCTGGAGACCTTGACCCACAAGCCGCCCAAAGCACTCGACCCCTGGAAGGCCTCTCGCGTTCCCAGCGCCAAGTACGAGCCTCGCTACCACACGCGATACAACTCCCCGATGTTTGCTTGTGAGTTGTGCCTATCTTTTCCTCATTTGCTTGTTAACCTCCTTGTGTATGCAACCACTAGTACCGTAAATAGTTCAAGTGGCTTCATGTAGAAGAGGGTTAACCTTTTGGCTGTCAGTGCTTTTTGTCCTGATGATTCCTGCATGAATCATCGCAACAAAAAATGCTGCTGACAGCCAAAGGGTTAAAGTTCTTTCAAGTTATGGTGGCTATAACCTGTGTTACATGACTATCTGGATCAGATGTTGTTAGACATATTTCTGGTCCTCAAGACAGACAAAGTCGTCTCACTTAACCCTTTTAGCCCCACAGGTGCATTTCCCAAATTTTGGAAGTGTTGCTTAACAACTATGTACCAGTTGCAGGAGGTGGACTGACCATGATAATTCAAGGGTAGTGCCAGATTAGCTTGGCGCCTTCTGGCGCCAAGCTAATCTGGCACTGCCCTTGAATTATCATGGTCAATCAATCTCCTGCTGTAGGGACTTGGGGCTAAACGGGTTAAAGGCAGCTATATACCACGTGAAAGAAGATTACAGCATCTCCAAGGAAATGCTATAATCACCACCTTTTCTGTCCTATAAGGCATCTTTAAAGCCAGTAACTTTAAGAGTATAATTTTATACTAGCACTTTCTTTGTAGCTCCATCTCGATTTATCGATCTGATGCGGCGCTCATGGGATGACAGTGACATTCGCGGCTATCGGTCAGCAGCAACACTTGCAAATCTGCCCAGTGAGTACTGAAAGTGATTGACATTTGTGTGGCTGTATTACTACTAGCAATGCAATCTGCGTGTGCCTCAAAAACTGAATTTTTGTACGAGTAGTTGATGTTATTAACACATTTTGCCCTGGGACCGAAATCCCAGAATTTTGAACTTGCCCTCTGAAGGACTGTTTGTTTTTTCAAAATACATTACCGATGGCATTACTATCTGGGAATACACTCTATTGCCTATAGATTTCAGCAAAAATTGTGTGTAGCACACAACTGGGGAGGAGACACCGGGGATCCAAGCACTATGACCCCGGGTGGCCTCCCCTTACTACCCTATCCCGGCGAGCACAGGGCGACCTCGTCAGTTTCACTCATAGCTCGACCGGGGACGGTCGAGTTTTTGCCTTTCTCCGTTCTACGGGTTTCAGTGGTTTTTGACTGTGGGCTTGAATTGGAGTCTTCGATTCAGCCCTGGACTCACTACATTCGTGGTTTTTCCTTTGACAATTGGACTCATTGTGACCTGTGCGCCGACCGGTTTTACCGGCTCTGACTTTGTGAGTTCACCCTTGGCTTGGCCTTGGGGTTCGACGACGCACGTGACTTGTGCCCGGCTGTTTGGTGCACGGTTGACTTTCTTCGCCGGCGTAGTTGGTTTAGGGCCTTATGGCTTCTTCTGTGTCGAAGACTTGCCGCCGTGCGGGGACTTCCAGTGGCCGGATGATGCACACGACTCTTGCTTGCCGTGTTCGGGCTGTGCTTCGGACGGAACGTGTGACGGTGGCGCCGCTTGGACGGAAGACCGGTGTTCGCGCAGGTGGGACAGGATGGAGACGGAGGCGTGACCGGTCCCCTCGCCCGCTTCGGTCTCCACGGGATCCTCCACGGGTGGACGTACTTCCCTCGGCGCATCGGGCTTTCTGGCCCACAGGTAAGTCCCCTTCTTGTACCGTTAACTCGCAGGTTCTCCCTCCCCTCTCCGAGTCTTCGGAGCAGGGTAGGCGAGTTTCGGAGTCACGCTCCCCACGCTCTGCTTCGTTAGCGCGTGGCTTGAGCCCATTTTGGTTCCCACCCCCGCTCTGCTTCGGGCGAGCGGTCTGGGAGAGATGAGCGTTCGTCGGCCACCCCCGGCTCTAGGTCTCCGGAGCGGGGACGGGTGACGGAACGCAAGCATAAGAAAGAGAGTAAACGTGATAAGAAATGCTCTCGCTCACGCACCGAGGCTTCGGAACGTGACTCGAGACCGTTAGTAATGCTGCCTCCCCGCTCTGTATTTTCCGAACGGGCACGGCATGCTTCGCTTTCTTCCCCCCCCCCCCCCCCCCCCCCCCCCCCGCCCGCCCCGTCTCGCCTGGGCGGGCCCGGGGTGTGGTTGACTCTCGCCCCCCCACGCTCCGAGGAGTCGGAGCGGGGGTCGCGTGCACATAATTGTCCCCTCCCCGCTTCGCTTCGCCTGAGCGGGCTTGGCGTGACCGTAGACTGGCCCCCCCCCCCCCCCCCCCCCCGTCTCGTATCGACCGGACAGGCCCGGTGTGACTTGGACCCTCGCCCCCCCCCCCCCCCCCTCGCTCCGAAGCTTCGGAGCTGGGGCAGCGGGCTCATAAATCGTCCCCTCCCCGCTCCGCCTTTCCTGAGCGGGCTTGGCGCGACCCTAGACTGTCCCCCCCCCCCCCGCCTCGTATCGACCAGGCGGGCCCGGTGTGACATCGCGCGTCCTCCACGGTCCGAAACATCGGACGGGGGGCCGCGTGCCCGGTATTTGTCCCCTCCCCGCTCCGCCTTCCTGAGCGGGCTAGGGGAGACTATTGGCGGTCCCCCCCCCCCCCCCTCGCACCGGTTCTCCCGGGCGGGCCAGGGGTGACCAGGCCACTTCCTCGGTATTCCGATCGCGGTTTGTCGCTCACGTCGGCTGCCGCGTGCGGATCCCGACTTCGAGGTGGACCGTCGCTTTGCCACGGTCCCTCCGTCGCCGCGGCGCGCCTCTTTGCGTGCGTCGCGGGCGGCTGCGTCTACCTCGCGCGCGGCGGTGCGGCGCTCTCGTAGCCGCTCGCCCCTTTCGTCTTTGCCGCGAGAAGATCAGTTTTGGAACCGGACGTCCTCAGCCTTCATCCGTCGGACTCGGCCTCGGCCATCTTCTTGCAGGACTCGGCGGCTGGTTCTCCTCCCGCCTTTTCCGCTGTCGCGTCGGCCTCCGCCTCGTCAGACGTAGCTGGCCCTTCGCTCGGATCACAGACGGTCCACGCTCTGGGTGAGGCTTCAAGGCTTATCGCCAAGTCCCTACCGCCCGAGGTCTGTCCGCCTTCGCCTCCTCCGAAGAGACAGGCTTCGGCCATGGTCGACGCGCAGAGGCAAGTCCAGCGCCGCAAGTCCCTCCCGCAAGCCGGCTTCCGGGACCTCACCGATGCTTCTCCGCCCAGCTGCGTAACGACGCTTTCGGCGACACGGGATACTTTACCGCCGCTCGATCGCCGGTGGGAATCAACTTAAGCTTCCGCCAGGCCTGGTACGCTGGACACTCCCAAGCCTTCGCCATACCTTTCCCAGCGGTGGATGCGGCGGCCTTACTACAGGCGGGCGGCCGCAGGCTCGTCCAGAACTCGTGGCCTTGGCCTCTCGACAGGATCGCCTCCTTAGCGCGGAACTCGCTGGCGTGCTCGGGTTTGGAACTGGCTACCCAGGCAGCCCTGCAGTGCCTACAGGATACGTGGGACCTGGAGGCTCAGTCCCCGCTTCGTGACGTGCAGTCCATCCTGATAGCGGCCAACCGGTCCGCCTACCATTCTTCCGCCACCGCCAGGGCAGCAGCTGCCAAATGCGACCTCTGGAGGAGGGATACCCCTTTTGCGCCTCTGCTCGGACCTTCCCTTGTCAGTGAAGACCCAGCTCCGTCAAGCCCCCTTAGGTGGTCCTCAGCTGTTCGGCGACACTTGGCACACCGTTCAGGAATCTTCCAAGGACTTGTGGCCCAAGCCTGCATCTAACCCAGCCTCGACCCGCTTTCGCGCCCCCCGCACGGCGGGGGTCGTGCCCAGCGGTCTTTCAGGCCCTCCTTTCCTACAGTCGGATCTTCACGAGGTCGGGCCCGTCCATTCCAGGCTACTCAGGCCGGCCCCGCCCCTCGCCCTGCTTGGCCCCGCGGTGCCCGTAGATCGGGCCGCGGTCGGGCTCATTGACTCGACCCCCGCCTCCGCCCCCGCCTCAGTAATCGGGCCTCCCGTCGGCGGGCGGCGATCGCTCTTCAGCGATCTTGGAGATCGCTGTTCCCGGACGACCCCTGGATTCTTTCCACCGTTACCGCAGGCCTGCAACTTTCGTTCCTGTCGCCTCCGCCTCTTCGCAGATCACCCAGGTGGACCCAGGAACCGCTCGACGGTACACAGGCGGACGCTCTGCGCGGGGAAGTGGCGACCCTCCTCACCAAAGCGGCGACAGAGGTGGTTTCGCGGCAGGACTCTCCGGCGTTCTACAGCCGACTCTTCTAGTTCCCAAACCAGGCGGCAAGTGGCGTCCAGCAGCTTGGCCCCTCGCTTCAGGATGGAGACGGCCAGGACACTCCGTGCGGCCCTCCGGCCGATGGACTTTGCGATCAGCCTCGATCTGTCAGACGCCTATCTGCACGTCCCGATTCATCCGTCGTTTCGCCGGTACCTTCGGTTTGACTTGGGGGGATCGTCTACCAGTTCTGCGCCCTTCCTTTCGGCCTCAACATCAGTCCGTGGGTGTTACAAGACTACTCGACGCCGTGATAGCCTATTTCCGTCAGCGCTCCTTGAGCCCGGCCTCCAATTACTTGGACGACCTTCTACTGCGCAACTTGGTTTCCGCAGCCCTCCAGACGGACAGGGATGCCCTGCTTTCCCTTCTGCGTCGTCTAGGTTTCCTACTCAATTGGGGAAATCCGATCTTCTCCCTCTCGACGGTTTCTACATCGGGGGATGGAATTCCTGACCGACCTCAACCTTGTCCGCCTGCCTCTGGCCAGACGACAGAAGATCGTCGACTTAGCGACTTCGATGGGGATGGGATCCTCCTTCACCGCCAGGGTCTGGCTTCAACTCCTGGGCCTCCTCAGTGCGGCTGCGGACCTGCTTCCCTTGGGGCAGACTTATGCTCGGCCTCTCCAGCTACGTCTCCTTCTTCACTGGCGACCCTCGGGCGCTCTGTTGGATCTAGTACCTGTCACGCCTCTGGCTCGTCCTCACCTCGAGAGGTGGGCGGACCTCGCTTGGCTGGCTTCGGGGGTGCCCTACACTCCCCGCCGCCTCGGTGGTCTCTCTGTACAGAGGCGAGCCAGGCCGGCTGGGGCGCGCACCTGTTACCGGATTTCTCTCGGCCTCGGGCGTTGGCTTCGGGAGCTGTTAGGGAATCACGTCAACTGGCTGGAGCTGAAGGCAGTTGGGTTGGCATTCGACGTTTGGCAGGAGACCTTGGCCAATCAGGAAGTCCTCGTGCTCTCTGACAACTCGACGGTGGTGGCTTACATACAGAATCAGGGTGGCCCTCACTCGCCCTCCCTTTGCATTCTTCGGTACCACCTTCTCCTCTGGTGCAGGGATCGAGGCATTGCCCTACGAGCCCGCCACATCCCTGGCCACCTCAACGTGATGGCGGACGCCCTGTCTCGTCGCGGACAGTGGCTCCACACGGAGCGGTCCCTATGCCCGGATATTTTTCGCCTGCTCTGCTCTCACTGGGAAACGCCGCTAGTGGATCTGTTTGCCACCAGATGAAACAGCCAGCTCCCGGTCTACGTCTCGCCAGTCCTGGATCCACTCGCTTGGGCGGTGGACGCGCTCCCCATTCCTTGGGTCGGCCTGATTGCTTACGCCTACCCCCCGTCACTCCTCGTTCCGAAGGTACTGCGGAAGCTTCTGGGATGCTCGGCGGTCCTCCTGCTGGTGGCCCCCTTCAACTGGACCAAGAGCTGGACCACGGACCTCCTCGCGCTTGCGACGGACCCTCCTCTGGAGCTTCCTACCCCTTCCACGATGCTCAAGCAGCCCCGTCAGCGGCTTTTCCATCCGTGCCCCGAACGCCTCCGCCTACACGCTTGGAGGTTGTCCGGCACGCCCGCGCCGCTAGAGGTTCTCGGATGCTGCAGTGGTGGCAATTGCAGCAGCCCGCAGACTCTACAAGGAAGGTGTACGAAGGCAAGTGGAGGGTCTTTCAGACCTGGTGCACCTCCCATGGGCTCCCTCCCACTAACCTAGCCTCCCACCAACTGGCGGAGTTCTTCCTGTGGCTCTTCGACGACCGGGGCTTAGCCCCGGTCGCCATCAAGGGCTACCGCGCTATGATCGCGGACATCTACCGTCACCGGTGTCTTCCGGGCCCAGGCGCCTGCAAGGATCTGTCGAATTTCTGGCTCACTTTGAACTCCGACGTCCGGTTTCACGTTCCCTAGTACCCCGGTGGGATCTTGCCTGGGTACTGACGTGGTTGAATACGGACCGGTTTGGGCCCCTCCCCTTGGCTCGGTTCTCAGACTTGACCCGGAAAACCTGTTTCCTTCTGGCTCTCGTTACAGCGTCCCGAGTCAGCGAGCTTCACGCGCTCTCGATGCTCCCAGCCTGTTTGCGGTTCGTTCCGATGGCTCTGCGCAGAGGCTCTCCGATCCGTCCTTCCTGGCCAAGAACCGCCGCCCGCGGCGGCTCCTCAGGTGCTAACGATACGGCCCCTCCGTGGAGCGGACCTCTCCCCTGGATCGCGGCAACAGAACCCAGTGCGGGCGCTAATGATTTACCTGCGCCGCTCTCAGCCGCAGCGCCGGGGGCGCTCGCGCCTCTTCTTACCTTGTCCGCGGGCAGACGCCACATCTCGGCCCGGATCGTGTCATCCTGGCTGCGGTGGGTGATTAGGTCAGACTACCTAGACCTCTCCCCACGCGGCGCTGAGCCTTTACAAATCCGGGCGCATGAAGTGAGAGCAGTAGCCGCCAGTCTAGCCCTGGACCGCAACTGCTCGGTCAAAGATATTGTGGCAGCGGGTGGCTGGGGCTCAGACTCCACTTTTGCACGCTTCTACCTTAAGAGACCTATCCGGCTGACGTGACTCCCTGGCACGGGTGGGCGACATCTCCGCGGCCCAGCACTCCCTCCGAGCGCTGCTGGCGTCTTAGGCACATCATAGCTGAAATCGTCGGGAGTTCTCTCTCGAGGGGGCCGGCGGAGTGGTTGGGTTATGGTTAGATACGGCACCCTCCGCCTGTTCGCCATTCTCCCAGATAGTAATGCCATCGGTAATGTATTTTGAAAAAACAAATGAATTTTTTTTCTAAAATGTATTTTTTTGAAAAATACTTACCGATGGCATTACTCGGATGGCCCTCCCGCCTGCCCCGCTTGCCTCTTGTGGCTATGTGTGAAACTGACGAGGTCGCCCTGTGCTCGCCGGGATAGGGTAGTAAGGGGAGGCCACCCGGGGTCATAGTGCTTGGATCCCCGGTGTCTCCTCCCCAGTTGTGTGCTACACACAATTTTTGCTGAAATCTATAGGCAATAGAGTGTATTCCCAGATAGTAATGCCATCGGTAAGTATTTTTCAAAAAAATACATTTTAGAAAAAAAATTCATTTTACAACTCGAGAGATGGATCGCGCATGATAGTTTAAGGGTGGTGCCAGAATAGCTTGGCGCCAAGCTATTCTGGCACCACCCTTGAACTATCATGCTCGATTCATGTCTTGCTGTGGTGTGTCAGGGCTGAATGAGTTATGATTTGTGAAACCAGGCAGTGTGATTGATGAAAATGCTTGGGTGGGACTTTTCCGGCTACAGCCGGATTTCCGGATTTTAAAAAAAAATATAAAATAAAAATTTCACTTAAAAAGTGCCCCAAGACCCTCTCTTCAGGATTCAACTTTTTTTTCGGTCCCACCCATGAAAATGTATACCTTGATTATAGCAGAAGAAAGAGGACATGAGAGAAGGAAGATGTATTTTTAAAAAGTAGGCTATGTGTAACATGTCTGCGTACTGTTCATCACATTATTCAGCTGAAAAGCTACATGCAGAGTTGGATGGTTTAACCCTTTGGCAGTTGTTCGCACATTTTGTCAAAGTGCTTCCTGCAGGAATCACCTTGACAAAAAGTATAACTGACAGCCAAAGACTTAATAGTTCAAGGTTAGTTTTAAATTAGTTTGACATCCACCCAGGTAGGCACCATAGCTGGACATCCACCTACAAAGATGCCAATCTAGTCTGTCATTACCTTTGAGTCAGTGTAGCTCTCCTGGGTGTTAGAGGACGCATATCAAATTTGGAAGCTCAGTCCAGTTCTTGAAAACAGTATTGAATTTGCGTGTGTGTGTTTTGCAGCTCCCAAACCTGGCTATGGGCCGGCCTATCACACCCCAAGGGCTGCAACCCTACCTGTATCTGGACTATACGGCCAGAGGGATATTGTAAGTTACCCACACCTTTATGAAGATACTGCCTGAAACGTACATGAACAATTTTTCTTCAGACCCCTTGACTGCTGCTTATGATACCACTTTGCAGAAAAGATGCACAACTATGTGTCTTTTCCACCGAACTGTGTCATAAGTAGCAGTCGAGGTTAAAATTTGTGACAGAATGTCATCACATTCGAAAAGCTAAATGGTGATAATGATTTATCAGGAACTATGCACACACAGAACAATGTGTGCGCAAAAGAGTGACACCATTGTGCATGCAGCCAGGAGTACTGTAAACAGACCAGTGGTCACATGCTCAACGGGGTTAATTAACCCATATGATACTGAGCCTAAAAGCTTCAAATTTGTACACTGCCATATGCACGCTACATTATATTACTTACAGATAAGGATATAGAAGAAAGGCTTTAGTTCAAGGGTGGTGCCAGAATAGCTTGGCGCCTAGAGGCGCCAAGCTATTCTGGCACTACCCTTGAACTATTGTAGTCAAACTTATTTGACACACTGGTGTATTCCGAATGATAAGGGTTAAATGATCCCTAAACAACAGGCCGACGTCGGCCCAATGATCTTTTGCTTGCTGGGTAGACAAAAGAGTCAGCGATTCGATCAGTGCACTAAGCACGCAACCAAGTGTTTTGACTGAATTGTTCATTCGCTGAATTAGTGCATCGACCTGATTGTTGAATTTGTATAATGCGTGTATCCAGCTGCATGCCCCGTAGCCGTCACACCATTACTTGCCATGATGACAGACAGCAGTGACCATGTTTTATTTGTTGTTGCAGATGTACTTTGGCTTCCGGGACCATGATGGGGAAGGACCACAAAGGTCAAACTGTGAGTACAGCGTGTATTAATTTGAGGGTCTGTGATTTTCTGCCTTACAGAACAGATCTGTTAGGTCTGTAATGGCAGACCGGCACACTTAACAAGTCCAGAGCCTTACCTTTAAAGTCCCTTTATGTACAAGTTGCTTACAGGATTTTTATCAACTTTGGAAGGTGAAAAGTGATATGGATAAAAATCAGTACATCGCGGTACTTTGGAGCCACTAAGTCAGACTGCGTTATGGTGATCGCGTTATTGCAGTGCTGAATTTACATAGACTGGTGAAGAAAAAAATACCAGGCAAGCAGAAGGTCCTCTGGCCGACATCAGCCTTAGCTGGCCCACATGCACCAGGCCACCCAGTTGGAAGCCAGAAACCTGTGCGCGTTATATCGGATGCCAGTGCATACTGGAGCGTGTAATACTGAAGACTGACCAGCAGTCAAGCTTTCATTGTAACAAATAAACGTGCTGCTATGTAACTTTGGACATTTAAGGGCTTACAGTTCTAACATCCAAAATCACAGATCAGCAACAAATTGTGTCTTTTGGTAGCGCTTTTGTTGTGATTATTCCGGCAGGAATCATTGCGACAGAAAGTACTACTGATAGCCAAGATTTAGTATTTTTATTCTCCTGTTGTCAGTCATTATTAGGAGCAGAACAAATGTTCCATCTTGCAAATGAAGTTCTTCACTGAACCTTTGTTTGTTGCAGATACATCAACATCCACTCTGACAGGAGACAGTGGATCCAGGGTAGGTCAGAATGTCCGGTAGGCAGTGACATACTCAAAGACACAATTATCAGTTGATTTTAACCCCTTTGTGCATGCAGCCATTTATAATATTTACTGTACCAGTGGCTGCATGCACAAAGGGGTTAAGATGTATCACTTGGTATGATATTGTGTGAAAAATCAAAGAGAAAACATTGCAGGGATTTTAGTCAATTTATTTATTTCATCAAAAACATTACCGATGACATGACAAATGGGAGTGTCTACTACGTGCTCAAATTCTAGCCTACGAACCCGTTGTGTGCACACACAACCCGGGAGGCACTCGGGGAACCCTCCAGAGGGGCCAAGAGTTGTCTCCCGGACCTGCCTATCCGGTTCCGAGTCACCTGACTCGCCAGTCAGCTACGTAGGCTCACGACCTTCGGACGTGTTCTAGCCTCGCGCTCCCTTCGACCGGTCGGTCTTGGTGCTCGAGTTCGCCGTGACTTTGGCTTCGCCTGTTGCTTCGCTTCTGCTTCGCTTCTTGCTTCGCTGCAGCTTCGCTTGCGCTTCTTCGCTTGGCGTCCTCCTTGGTTGGCTTCGCTTGGCGGACCTGCTGGTTCCCGCCATTTCGCCGGTGGCGACATGGACGTCTCTTCTCCCGCTACCGCTTCGGCAGAGAGGTAGGATAGTTAGTTGGGCCCGGAGCCGGTCCCCGGGCGGGGTACCGGCCTGTGCCTTTGGACTCTACCTTGTTCGTGTTGTGTGGGTTTCGTTGAGCGGGGACTCTTAGCTCGGCGGGGCCCTGGTGCCCTCGCCTTTCCCCTTTTGGGGTGAAATTACTGGCTTCCCCTGGTAGCCTTCGGGGAGCATTGTTTAAACCAGCTGCGGCGCGTGGCTCATGTTGCATCTCCGGCCTGGCTGGGGTATGCTTGTTTCGAGAGCGCACTCTTAGCTTAGAGCGCTACAGCATTATTGCCTGGGGGCACGGCCTTTCGTCCCTATTGTCGTTTGGCCCGCCGTGTGATGGCCTTAGTCGCCTGCGCGGCGTTAAACCCAAATAACTAAACTAAACTAAACCTATTGTCGTTTGGCGCACATTCCTCTCCAGCCTGGCTGGGGTAGGCTTTGTTCTGAAGACGCAAGCTTAGCTTCGGGCGCTACAACAGTATAGCCTGGGGGCACAGCCCGTTTGTCCATATCGTTCAGTACGGTTCCCCTTGGTAGGACGAGCCCTGTTGGTCTCGACCACGTACCGGCACGTTGTTTGTTTGGTGTGTTGCAGTGCCCTCCTGATGACCTGCACGCAGTGTGGAGGTTTCCAGTGGCCCTCGGATTCGCACAAGGTCTGCCTGCCGTGTGTCGGCTGTACATCTGAGCGTTCTTGTGACGTTTGCGCCGTCTGGCCGGAGCTCCGCTGGGTCCAACTTTGGAGCTTCTACCGACGTGAACGCCCGACACCTGTGCCTGTTGCAAGACCTGCGGAAGTGCCGGCTGTCATCTCAGGCACACCTACCGCTCTTGCCCCCGATGGCCCCAGTCTGGAAAGATCTCCACAGCGGACACAGCAAGGTAGTGTGCAGAGTCGGGAGTTCGAGGCGCGGATTCCCAGGAGGGAACGCGCTTGGACCAAGCCTTACGACAGGCAGAGAACCCATCTCGAGACAGAGGTCAGTTCGGAGAGACGTGCCTCGCGCCGTCCATGGTCAACCGGTCCCCACTCGTCTCCTAGGAAGGCCTTGGATCCCCCTCGGCCGCTGCGAGCCCGCCTCGCCACAGAGTCCGGCTCGCGGAGACATTCGCGCACACTCACCACACCACTACCTGTGTCCAGTTCCTCCTTGCGATCGAAGTCTGACCACCACTCTCGCGCTCCTTCGTGTGAGCGTCGTAAAGTTCGGGATTCTTCTCGTCATCTGGACCATGGGCCTTCGCGCTCTACCTCTTCGCGGCGTTCGTCCCACGTTCCCCGCCGTCTGCCTCGTCCCGCCCGTTCCCCTTCCCCTCGCCCAGCCTCCTTCCTTCCTCCTCGTTCCCGGGGATCACGGTCTCCAGCTCGTAGTCGCTCGTCTGGTCGCCGCCGCCGTTCCCGCTCCTCTAGTGCGTCGCGTCGCCGTCGCGGACGTCGCTCTCCCCTGCGTGCTTCGGCGCCTTATGGCTCCCCTCGTCCTCGTCGAGCTGCTCGCTCTCGGAGTCACGGTCGCCGTCCCTCTTCGACGGCTCTCGGCGGCGTGGACGACGATTCGTTGAGTCTTCTCCCTGATGATTCCATCTCAGTTCTCCTCGGAGGTCTCAGCCGCTCTCCTTCGCCGCTCTCTCCTTCGGATGCGTCGACAGCCCACGGGTTACCGGCCTCCTCCCGCACAGAGGTTCTTCTGGCCCTCGACGAGGTCGCTCGCCTCATCTCCGCCACGCTTCCGGCAGCGGACTGCCCTCCATCCCCCCCCCTGAAGAGGAAGCCTTCTGCCTTCGTCGACGCGGGTAGACAGGTAAAAAAGTTCAAGACTCTCCCTCAGCCCCCCTCCTTTCGTGAGCTTCGGGATGTGTTCTCGGCCCACCTGTTGTCTGACTCAAGAGACAGTAATTTCTTCTCGGACCACAGATGGCCTCCGGACCTCGACATGTACTTCCGCCAGCAGTGGTACGCCGGCCATTCCCAGGCCTTCCTCTGCCCTCTCCCTCCGGTGGATCCAGCCGCCGTGGTTCAGGCGGGTGGGGCCTCTGCACTCAGACGCGCGCTCCCCGCGGGTTTGGACAAGACGGCTTCGCTTGTCAGGAATTCCTTGGCCTGCGCCGGCTTCATGGAGCTCCTTACGCAAGCCTTCCTCCGGCGCGTGGAAGATTCGTGGCACCCGTCCCTGACCCCCCTTCTTGGCGACCTCCTCGTCCTCGCTGAAGCGGCCAGCCGCGCCGCGTATCACTCTTCGGTCAACGCTATGGCTGCAGCCGCCAATTGTGATTTACTCCGCCGCGACGCTGTCCTGCAGGCCTGCCGGGGAATGCCTGCCGACCTGAAGACCCAGCTGCGTCGGGCCCCCCTCGGGGGACCCCTTCTCTTTGGTGACACCTGGCAAGCCGTCAAGGATTCCAATGCGGACAGGTGGCCTCCCAAGTCTGTTCCTCGGCGCTTTCAGTCAGCCCGCAAGGCCGTGGGTCGCCCCCTGCGGATCTCCAGACCCGTCGCCCCGACGTCAACAACCCAGCTGCAGTCCCTGCGTCGCCGTCGCCCCGCCTTCGGTCGCCCCGGCCAAGCTAACGCCCCCGCCCCCGCTTGGCCCCGTCCCGCCCGTCGCCCTGGGCGCGGGCGGGCTCAGTGACTCCTCCCCTCCTCCGCCTCCGCCGGCCGTCTCGGGTCCTCCAGTCGGCGGCAGGCTCGCCCTCTTCAGCGACGAGTGGCGATTACTGATTCCAGAAGACCCGTGGATTTTAGACACTGTTTCCGGCGGCCTACGGATCTCCTTTCGTTCCCCTCCTCCTCTGCGTACGACTCCGCTGTGGACCGAGATCCCCGCAGACCCGCTCAAGGAGTGCGCCCTACGGGGGGAAGTCGACTCTCTCTTGAGGAAGGATGCCACAGAGGTTGTGCGCCGCGCAGACTCGCTGGGATTTTACAGCAGACTTTTCGTCGTCCCCAAGCCTGGCGGCAAGTGGCGCCCAGTGATCGACCTCTCAGCCCTAAATCGCTTCATCGTGGCTCCTTCCTTCCACATGGAGACGGCCCGAGCCCTGCGTACCGCGGTGCGACCCATGGATTACGCCGTCAGCCTGGATCTCTCCGACGCTTACCTACAGGTACCCATACATCCGGCCGCCCAGAGGTATCTGCGCTTCGCGTTCGATGGAACCGTTTACCAGTTTCGAGCCCTACCCTTCGGCCTCAACCTCAGCCCCTGGGTCTTCACCCGCTTGATGGATGCAGTTATGGCCAAGGCACGGCAGTCGTCTCTCAGCCCTATGTCCAACTACCTCGACGATCTCTTCCTGAGAACCCCCCACCCGGGTCTGCCCTGGGGGACTTGGGTGGGGTTAGGTATTTTTTAGTTCCCAGGGTCACCCTGGTCAGCCCCACAGGGTGGGTTTTTCTCTCTATTCTGGGGCATGTGTTTCTGTCTACCCTTTGTCCATTCACCTGTATTTGCCTTTTTAAAACTCTCCCTACTGTCTGCACTGCCTGTAGCTCTTGATATTGGATGTGTGTTGCTAAATGGTCTTAGCTTTATTTATGCCCCATGTTGTAGGTTTATTTAATGTATTTGACCGGCTGGCGACATACATTCAATTTTCTGTTTAGTTTTTTTTCACAATCAGTGCAGGCACGTCCTGAGAAAGCCTTGTTGCTGTCGGGACGTTAAGCAATGTACAATCAATCAAACTCTTCCTGAGAAACCACGTCGAGTCCGTCTTGGAAGAGGACAGGGATACACTGATGCGTCTGCTGTCGCGACTGGGGTTCCTCCTCAACGTCGGGAAGTCAGATCTCACGCCCTCGCGCCGCTTCATTCATCTCGGAATGGATTTTGCCACCGATCTCAACGTTGTTCGCCTCCCGGATCCCCGGATTCGGAAGTTGGCCACCTTCGCCAACCAGCTAGCTCAGCAGGAAGCAGCTCCCGCCCGAGTTTGGCTTCAACTCCTCGGACTGATCAACGCAGCGGCGGACCTTCTCCCCCTGGGTCGCCTCTACGCCCGCCCCCTTCAGCTGCACCTCCTGCTTCTCTGGAGACCCTCTTCTGGCGACCTTACCCACCTGGTCCCGGTTTCCCCCCTGGTTCGCCCTCACCTTCTACGCTGGACCGACACGGCTTGGTTGGCTTCGGGAGTCCCTTTGTCCTCCCCCCCCCCCCGCACCTCTCCCTGTGTGTCGACGCGAGCCTCTCGGGGTGGGGAGCCCACCTGCTTCCTCAATTCTCCTCGGCTTCCGGCCTCTGGCCCCCGGAGTTTGCGGACAAGCACAGCAATTGGTTAGAGCTGCAGGCAGTCTGGCAAGCCCTCTTCGTTTGGGAGAACCAGCTCAGGAACCAGCGGCTTCTCGTCCTCTCCGACAACTCGACGGTGGTGGCCTACATCCAGAGACAGGGGGGCACCCGATCTCCCGACCTCTGTATGCTCCTCTTCCGTTTGATGCGCTGGGCCGAGGAACGCGACATTACACTCCTCGCACGACACATTCCTGGCCACTTGAATGTGTTGGCGGACTCGCTCTCTCGCCGCGGCCAGTTGCTCCACACAGAATGGACGTTGCGCCCGGATATCTTCCAGATGATCTGCGCCCGTTGGGAGACTCCCTTAATCGACCTCTTTGCTACGAGGTGGAACCGCCAGCTTCCCCTCTTCGTCTCCCCGATTCCAGACCCGCTGGCCTGGGCAGTCGATGCCCTCTCGATTCCTTGGGACGGCCTCATCGCTTACGCGTACCCCCCGACAGTCCTCATTCCCAAGGTCCTCCACAAACTTCGAGGGAGCAACGCAGTCCTGCTTCTGGTCGCCCCGCTGGCTTGGGCCCGGTCCTGGACCACCGACCTACTCAACCTCGCCACCTCTCCTCCCCTGCGCCTGCCCACGCCCCGTTCCATGCTCAAGCAGCCCAGGCAGGCTCTCTTCCACCCTTGTCCCGAACGCCTGTCTCTTCACGCCTGGAGGTTGTGCAGCGCGCCCTCACCGCTCGAGGCTTCTCTGGTGCAGCAGTGGAGGCAATCGCTGCAGCCCGCAAGCCGTCCACCCGGCGTGTTTACGAAGGGAAGTGGCGCGTCTTGTGTGCCTGGTGCGACGCCCGTCGCCTCCTACCCACCGGACTGACTAACCCACAGCTAGCGGACTTTCTCCTATGGCTCTTCGAGGTCCAAGGTTTGGCGCCCATCACCATCAGGGGATACTTATCCATGGTCGCCGACACGTACCGTCATCTCGGCCTTCCAGACCCCGGCGCCTGTAAGGACCTCTCCGACCTCATGTCCAGCTTCAGCCTCCAACGTCCGACTCAGCGTTCTCTCGTTCCTCGCTGGGACCTACCTTGGGTCCTGACGTGGCTGAATTCTTCCCAGTTCGAGCCACTCGCTCTAGCCCCTCTGGCAAATGTGACACGCAAGACCTGCTTCCTTCTAGCCTTGGCCACCGCGTCCAGAGTTAGCGAGCTACACGCTCTTTCTACCCGCCCAGACTGCCTCCAGTTCAGGGCAGATCGCTCCGTGCAGCTCTTAACGGACCCCAGCTTTATTGCCAAAACAAGGTCGCCCCTAACTGCTCCACAGATCATCACCTTGCGGCCCCTGGGAGGGCCTGCCTGCTCTCCGGAGACTCGGCGACAGGATCCCGTGCGTGCCCTACGCATCTACCTGCGCCGTACCAAAGTTACCCGTAGAGGGCGCTCCCGCCTCTTCCTGCCCATACGCCAGGGCAAGACTGATATCACAGCCCAGACGATCTCCTCCTGGCTGCGCTGGGTAATACGATCGGCATACATGGATCTCTCCCCACGCGTAGCGCAGAGACTGAAGATCCGCGCACACGAAGTACGCGCCATGGCCACGAGCGTCGCATTCGATCGGAACTGCGCTGTCAAGGACATCGTGGCCGCGGTGGGCTGGCGAGCAGAATCTACCTTCGCTCGTTTCTACCTTCGGGATCTGGCGGGACAGCGAGACAACCTCGCCTTGTTGGGGGACCTCACGGTGGCACAGCACTCCCTCCCGGCGCAGCAGGCGCCGTAGGTACGCACCTAGCTCGTTACCTGGGAATTAGCAATGGGAGGACGGTCTTGGTCTCCGGTAGTACCGGGGCGGCACCCTCCTCCTATTCGTGATTCTCCCATTTGTCATGTCATCGGTAATGTTTTTGATGAAATAAATGCATTTTTCTTTAAAAGGTATTTTTTCGAAAAATACTTACCGATGACATGACACGGAGGACCCTCCCACCTGCCCCGCTTGCCGCTGGTGAGCCTAGTATCTGACTGGCGAGTCAGGTGACTCGGAACCGGATAGGCAGGTCCGGGAGACAACTCTTGGCCCCTCTGGAGGGTTCCCCGAGTGCCTCCCGGGTTGTGTGTGCACACAACGGGTTCGTAGGCTAGAATTTGAGCACGTAGTAGACACTCCCATTTGTCATGTCATCGGTAAGTATTTTTCGAAAAAATACCTTTTAAAGAAAAATGCATTTTGCTTGATTTCGTCCCTTTTTTTTTGGTGGGTGTGGGTAAAGGGCATTGTTTGCTTTTTTTCCCCTCCAGTTGCTTTTTTGTGTTCTTAGGAACTGTTTCAAAAGCTGCTTAACCCTTTGACTGCTGCGAAAATGTGAACATGATCCAGCTGCAAGAGACAGATCCTCATGAGCCCCGCAGTTGCAGGGGCTCATGAGGATTTATGCCTCTTGTGGACACTACTCCGAATCCATGTTCCTGACACGGCTGGGGTTCTTTTGACGTTGAAGTTAGAATGATTTCATGAACCCATTTATTGCGTCCGCTGGCAGCGACAGTGTCTGATGAACACTGAATCTCACTTGGCAGTGTGGTTTGTGTGACAGGGTCGGAGTGGCATGTCAAGTGTAGCAGCCTACGATGTGCCATCCATACCTTTGTTGAAACTTCAGAAAAGCACCTGGCACACTGAGGCTGATCCTCCGGTCAGTATCATTGGACTTTTCATTGCCAAGTCATTTGCGCATAACTAGGTGGTTTCACCTGTTTAGCCCTTAGTCCCTGCAGCAGGAGATGGATTGACCATGATAATTCAAGGGTAGTGCCAGATTAGCTTGGTGTCGACACTTGGCGCACTACCCTTGAATTATCCTGGTCAGCCCGCCTCCTGCAACTGGTACATCGTCATTCAGTAACGGTTCCAAAATTTGGGAAAAGCACCAGTGGGGCTAAAAGGGTTAAATTCTATTGAAACCTAGCTTAAAGTTTTTAATCCTTTGACTGTCGGTGGCAAGTGTGGTAGGGGTGATTTTTGTACTGTTGTAGGAATCGCCTCGACCAAAATTGATGCCAACAGCCAAAGGGTTAAGCCTTTGTCTGTCAGTAGCTATATTTGTTGATGTTATTCCTGCAGAAATCACCTTTACAAAAAACACTTCGGACAGCCAAAGGGTTAATGTTTACCATGTGTCGCCAGTACTGTCAAGGTAGTTATTATTGAGCTTGCTGTATGTTTTGGAAATACACAGACCATCATCTTTATTCAAGGAGATTTTAATCAGTTACCCAGTTAGCAGCAGGTCAACAGGCTGATGTCAGTTGTAGTTGGCCCATGCAGGGCAGTGTGTGGGCCAACTTTGGCTGAAATCAGCCCCAGGATGTTTGCTTATTGTACAGTGCAAGGTATAGAATAAGGTGCAAGTACTGATGTTTCCTGTGAATATTTCCTAAAAATGAAGCGCATTTTCTGCTTGATCTATCAGTGTGCGATGTTGCTTCAGTTATTGCATTTTCATTGATGTTTCATGCCGGCGATGTATTTCAGGTTTATCCCTATGAGAAGCTAAAAATCACCAAGTTTGATCTACCACGTGACGTCGATAGAAACAAACTAGAGGTAAGTAAACTTTTTTTTTGCAGTTTACACTGCAAATTTGCAAGTCTTACATTGCAAAGTCTTGTAGACGTCTTGGTTGATGCTTGCAGAGTGCAACATTAGCCCTTGGTGTCGGTAGCTGTTTTCGTCATTATGACTCCTATAGGAAATCACAAGTAGGTCTAAATTGCACGTGTCTTGACAAAAACAGTGGATGAAAAGCCCAGATAAATATGCTATATTGCGTGTTTGCCTGGGCTTTTAACCCTTATCATTCGGAATACACCTGTGTGTGAAATAAGTTTGTGTGTGTGTGTGTGCATGTACGTGAGCGGCAGCAGGCACGAGTGAATGCGAACGTATGCAGTGACGTGTATGTATGTAGACGTAAGTTTTGTGCTACGTGTTTTGTGCATGTGTATTTGCGTCATTATGTGTGGGTGTCTTTTTTTTTTTTTTTTTTTTACGTCATTCTAAATTCTCTCTATACAGGATGACGTCTTTTCTTTCTATCGTGTTCTTTTCTGTTCTACATTTGTTTCCATGTCACCTGAAGAAGAATCTTTGATCCGAAACGTTGTTCCTTGTTTCTATTTTAAAGGGTTTTCTACCACTATCTTCTGTTTTTCGTTCACATGAAACCCTAGCGGCAACAGTTTTACTACATTTTGACCAAAATAGTTCAAGGGTAGTGCCAGAATAGCTTGGCGCCTCTAGGCGCCAAGCTAATCTGGCACCACCCTTGAACTAAAGCCATTGGTCTATATCCTTATCTGTAAATACTATAATGTAGCTTGCATATGGCAGTGTACAGATTTGAAGCTTTTAGCCTCAGTATGATATGGGTTAATCCACTGTTTTAATCTAAACGCATGCAATTTTCACCTACTTCTGATTTCTAGTAGTCGATTGGACACAGCGATCTGAATTTAAATTTGTACTCTGATTTGCTGTTTCTAAACATTTCTCTTCTCAGTTTGTGGGGTTTTGTTTGTAACTCACATGGCAACATTTTCTTCTTGTGAGCCACATGGCAACACTGGCTAAACAAGGCTAGTTAACCCACTTAGCCCTGAGTCCCTACAGCAGGAGATGGATTGACCATGATAATTCAAGGCTAGTACCTGATTAGCTTGGTGCCTGAAGACACTGAGAAAATCTGGCACTACCCTTGAATTATCATGGTCATTCCATCTCCTGCAACTGGTACATAGTCATTAGGCAACACCTCCAAAATTTGAGAAATGGGACCTTAGAGCTAAAAGGGTTAAACAAATGTCTGGGTTTGGGTGTATTTTTTTATCATGTTTTTATGTGTGTTGTTTTTTTCTTCCCAGATCCACTTGAATGATGAGGAGTTTGAAAACCTCTTCCACATCCCACGAGACAGGTTCTACAGACTGGCAGAATGGAAACGAAATGACATGAAGAAAAAAATGGACCTGTACTGATGTGTCTGTGCAATGGACTGCGCCTTACAATTCTATTTGACGTCTTTTGAATTGATGATAAAAGATCCAACACAGAAAGAGAGACAATATTTTCTTCTTGCCTTCTCCACAGCATGTTTCTTTCTTTTTTTTTGTGAAAAAGATGTGCTGTGGACAGAGCAAGGACGTTTAGAACAAAACTACACTGGAGAGGGCAGAGACAAAACGTGTGTTTGTTCTTGCCTTCTCCACAGCTTGTTTCTTTATTTGTTGGTTCTTTTATGGTGGTTCACGTGCTAGACAGTCACTTCTTTGCCATCTTTGAAATCACAGTCACCAGTCACCACCATGAACCATCTGCTAGCTTGCGTCATTGCGTCCTCTCCATCGTGCAAACTTAGGTCGGTATGGTTGTAGTTGGGAGAGGCATGAAGATCTGATGTGATTAACCTCTTGACTGCTGAGAAAAGGGCAATGCGGTCCTAATGCAAGAGACATAGATCCTCATGAGCCCCTGCATTTGCGGGGGCTCATGAGGATCTATGCCTCTTGCTGATGTCCCTTCGAAGCTGTGTTACTTGGATGGCTGGGGCCGGTTGCTGAAACTGCATTCACTGGCAGTGAAGGGGTTAGCCTCCTTGGGTGTGCAGCCACGGGATCTGTTTCCTGTCATGCATGCCCCCCCACTACTGTTTACCGTACCGGTGGCTGCACACACAAGCGGGGTAAGTGAGCGTGCAAGGCCTAAACACCAGCTTTAACGGGACTTTCTTTGAGGATTTTATCAACCGACGGAGCTGATATTCATGATCGCAGTTCGTCTCTCACTGGACACATTTAGGGATGGCGCGACTGAGCAAGGAACAAAGACTCCGGCGTTCTAAAACTCTCTGCTTTTGGTGCGAACTACAGGGACTGTGTCATTAGCTGTAGCTGGAGAAGTGCAAGGATCACAAGAACAGGGGGATGGCACCATTCTCTCTCTTTGTAGCTCTGATTTCTGAGTCCACATTTCCAAAAAAACAAACGGACAGGCACTACCCTTGGAAAAATGCATGATATTGGTCTTTCAGTCACGGATTGAGTGCATTTCCTGTCTTGTAAATTGACTTGTCCTTTTCTTCCTTTTATTAGTGTGTGATTGTAGAACTCCTTCACTGCTGTCAGATATTGCTTACGACCTTTGTAGACCGACTTAACCCTTTTTGCTGTCAGTAGCGTTTTTTGTGGAGGTGATTCTGACAAGAATCACCTCCACAAAAAGCGCTACTGACAACCAAAGTGTTAATGACTCACCCCTAAGGGGGAACACAGACTTAAATGAGACCAGCAGGAGGCATGGACCCTTATGAGCTGCCCACACGCTGTTTGGACTCATGTGTCTAAGCATTGTACAGTTTTTCGGGGCTCGCTTCCAGAGTATGTCCTATGTAGGCTTCTGTCCAGTTTCCAAGTATAGAAATCTGCCCTGTGCATATGTAGGCAAAGACGGCAAGTCAGTTTTTGTGCCGCAAAGTCAGATTTTCATCGTATCACAATGAAAATCTCATTTTTCATAAAATGGACTGACTGACTTTCACAAGGCAGAATTACGCTGGTGTTTGGCTTTTGACTTTATCACTGCAACTCAAGCTGTAAGGTCCAAAATCACAGACCAGCACGCAGTTACAATACCTGATTCCCTGGTTTTTGAAGTTTTAACGTGGTGTTGATCAAAACCGGTGTTTAAAACCAGTATCCATTATTCACTTAATCCAAAGAGCCTTGTTAGCTTCACTTCATATTTATATATATATATAAATTTACATAGTCAACTTTGCTTATTTGCAAGGCGGGTTATAATAAAAGTCGAATATGACAAAACTTTCTCAGTGGTCCTGACTACCTTTTACCGAATGTAAATGAGCCGTGCAAGAAGCAGTGATCCTCATGGGCCCCCGCATTTGCGGGGGCTTATGAGGATCAATGCATCTTGCAGATGTGTTCTTTTCTGAGGAAGTAATTTAATTTGCATCAAGCTAGGTACAACTACAACAAAGCTGGGTTCACCGGTGTTTTGTTATATCCAAAGCTTACTGTATACCTCTTGGTCCATTTGTACTGTTGCGGTGTTTAACTCTTTCAGCCCGATAGCCGTATTTCTCAAATTTTGGAGGCGTCGTCTAACGACTGTGCACCAGCTGCAGGAGATAGGTCGACCATGATAATTCAAGGGCAGTGCCAGATTAATCTGGCACTGCCCTTGAATTATCATGGTCGACCTATCTCCAGCTGTAGTGCATCAGGGCTGAATGAGTTAATACACATACGCTTCCAAATTTCCATACTTTGCTTGAAAATACATGTATTGCATGCTAGTGTTGATGATGTTCTGCCAGATTGAAGTATCCCAGTAGCTTCCTAAACTGGGCACAGATGGCCAATGATTACCATTGTATTTGTAACATTTAGAAACAGTTGCGTTATATTTACCCTCTATTATCGGCAGTGGAACAAAGCTTTACTTTACCCAGCCTGTAAGGCTAATGTGATGATTGGTATACATGCATGATGAAAATGTTGTCAAATATTAAAAATAAGATTTGTCAAATATTTATAGAAAATGGCACAGTACAGACATGTCTTTAAAAAGAATTGGGGTGCCCAGAATGCAAGTGGAGTCCGTTTAGGTTAGAGACATGAACATGATGTGCAACAGAAGATGGTAATGGTATAATTTTTAACTGAAAGAAATGATGTTTTGTGGGATAGAAGTCATTGGTTTTGTTTACAGCTGTTTATAAAAGTACACATGCTTATCCACACATATTTAGAGCACCCTTGTTAAGAAGAGTTTGTTTGGACCAAATGTTACAAGTTTTATAACCACCACGGCACCCATTTTGAAAATTATAAATGTTCAACGGAACTTGAGACCTGTGGAGTGAATGAGTAAACTCAGGAATGTGTGACAGCCACTCAGCATTGCTTGATGGTGACTTGATGTTGAAAAAGAAAGTTTTATGTGGATCTTTGGTTACTCTTGCTATTATAATAACATAGAGTGCACAATTCTGGCAGAACAGATTTCGAAAGTTTCCTGTTTCTGTGTTAGTGAGGCAAATGTATCATTGCTGACTGCTTTACTTTCTTGCACATCTGCCATGAAAGGAAAATGATGTTGAAGGTAACCTAGATGTAAGTTTTAATAACAAATGCTAGTACATGTAATGCTAGCTAACTTTTAATTGGTTATTCAGTCATTTTACACCAGTTAATGTTACATCACACATTCTGTGGTATTTTAGCTGCAAAGTACTTTTAATTTTGATTAACCCATTACATCCTGAGGCTGATTTTTTAAAATTTTGCTTATTGTCCTATGAACTATGAACATTACATACCAGGAGATAAATCAACCGTGTTAGTTCAAGGGTGGTGCCAGAATAGCTTGGCGCCTGAGGCGCCAAGCTATTCTGGCACCACCCTTGAACTATCGTTTGTCAACTTTATTTCAAGCAGTGGGTGTATCAGGATGAAAAGGGTTAAAAGTCTTATTCATCTCTCATTTGGGTTTCAAAATTGAAAAGTCGCTCGCTTTGTGAAATTGTCCACCCAGCAATATCAAAACAAGTGACATGCATACACTGATACAGGCAACACCAGTTCCACGACGACAATGGATGTTGTCCAGGATAATTATATTTTTTACATTACATTTTATTCACGCTTCCACATCGGTCATTCATCCTTTCACTGCAGTCTCCTGAATACTGTACATATTTATTGCATTCCCACAATTTGGATGGGTCTGGTTGGTGCTTTTTGATAACGACGGTGGCGATACATGTATTGTGCTTTTACACAAAAGCGTATAAAGCTAATCTCTCATAATGATTCGAAGTTTCCATCGTTTGGCATCCCTGTGCATGCTTGATCATTCAACAACACTTTACATCAGGGTGTTAACGCCAGATGACCTCCGCTACTTTTTAGAACAGAGATATAATTGGGGCCAGCAAGGGGCATAGATCTTCATGAGCCCCCGCTTATGTGGGGGCTCATGAAGATCTGTGTCCCTTGCAGATGAATGGCTGTTTTACACATTTGACCACATTTTAGCTTGCTTTTAGCTGCAGTTCTGTGTGTCTTGTGCTTGTGGCTGTACGGCTTTGCTGAATTTTTGGTCCGCCTGTCTTGCTTGGCTGCAGCTTTATCTGGCATATCATAGCAGGCTTTAAGTGTCGCGTTTTATTTGTAGCACTGGCCATATCCCATTTTGTGCCTGCCATTTTCAAACGATTATTGGAGCTTTGTCGGTCCATTTGTGGGATAAACAGTGGGCTTGTAAAAAAAAAATTGGATTATTGTTGTAGCTCTTTTATTTGAGTACTTGCATTGTGTTACCAGTTCTGTTGACACGTAGGATTAGCAGCCGCACTGCCGAAACTCGTCCTGGTTTTGCCTTGTCGGTTTTTCTATCACTGCCAGAGTTGCCATTAAGTTTGTGCTGTCCGACAAGAGCAACAGTCATTGTGTTACACTGTTAGAGAGAGGTGTAAAGTGCGTGCGTGTGTCTGTCTCTCTGTGTGTGTTCATGTGTGCATGAGTGAGAGAGTGGCAGAGGAGGAGTAATATACACTAGAATGTAGGAGCATAAATTATATGAATATGTGAAACGTGAGATACATACCAGTAGAGTGTAACTGATTTCTGACGATTGCATCCACAAAGGCTAGTGCGTACGTTCACCAGTGTACGAGTGAGCATTTGAGTTCTGCCATCTGTTATTCATTATTTTCAATATTTACGCGTTGTTCGTTCGTTCATGTCATAAGCATAATATATTGCTTTTTGAAAGTGTGTACGCGATGCAAGTCTGCATGCTAGCATACTGGTACCATTCACTTGGGCCTGTATATACTTGTACATAATGGTCTTTCATTTCTCTTCATTCCTACTCAGCCGTAGGTTACATGCATGATGACCTTGACCTTCTCCACTTGTAGAACACAGATATAAATGAGCTGAGCAAGAAGCATTAATCCTCATGAGCCCCCGCAGCTGCTGGGGTTCATGAGGATCAATACTTCTTGCAGATGGGTTTTCTTTTTTGTGGAAGTGAAGTTCATCCCCTGCTCCTGTGTTTAGTGTTTGTTCTGCATTGATGGAACATTGTTTTCGAGTTTTTGGCTTTTATTTTGTGCGCTTGGGTACAGGGGATGTTTCTGTCAGGTGCTTAACTCACTTTGCTGATTCGCAACCCACTTTCACACATGAAATCACCCTCAATCTCGATCTTTTCTCAATGTTTTGTAGCATAAGAACTTGGTTTGGTGTCATTTTTTGCGATGGTTTTGTTTCTGTACAGTAGTGTGATGGACATGTGAATGTGTCTGTGTTTTACACACTGTGTGTGTGTTGCAAGCTTCACAGTCAGTTTTGAGCTTAAACCACTGTTTATTGCTATTTGTCAAGTCGTTCGTTATTGTGTGTATTGAGTTTTGTGAGCAGGCATTTCATTCAGCAGCCAACTTCTGGGATTACTCCACTACTCAAGTGTGTTACGGTTTTACATGCCGTTTTGTTTTACCTGAGAAGATTATTGTGGTTTTAGGTGTTAATTTGCTGTTTCTTGTTTTCACCCTCTTTTTGTTGTTTAACACCCTTGTGCATTCAGCCACCATCACTGTAAATGGTTCCCGCAGCTGTATGTACAAGGGGGTTAACTCTTTGGGTGTTGGTAGTGCTTTTGGTTGCGATGATTCCTGCAGGAATCATCGCAACCAAAAGTGCTACCAACACCCAAGGGGCAAAGCTTTAGTTTGAATCAAAATAGACTTGTATCAACTATTTGCGAGCTTTACGCTGTATGACATGGGACAGGTGGCAAGATGGCAAGCCCTGATATTCAAGTGCAGTCATGGGTCAGTTTCCGATAATCAGATGTGCTTTGGTTTTTTTGGGTTTTTTTTTTCTTTTTTTTTCTTTAAATTTTGGCACTATATGTGACTAAGGTTCTGGAGGCCCTGTTGTAATATTTTGGATGGTGTATGGTTTACGATAGGCCTGCTGCAAATATTTAAATTACGATCAAGTTTTAATATTTTTTACAACCCCCCTTGGCCTTCCGCGTGGTAGGCTTGCTGCAAATATTTAAATTACGATCAAGTTTTAATAGTTTTTTACACACACAACCTCGCCTTCCACATACAGCCACTGGTACTGTACAAAGTACCAGTGGCTGCCTAAACATGGCGTTTAAATGGACATTGTGTTTTATTTTTAATTTTCACGGACCAGTGTGAAATAAGACTGACCCTAAAAAGTAAGTGTGTATGGGTTGTCATGCTTCTGTTGAAAGATTGCTTGCTTGCCTAGTCAAGGGGTTTGTTGCCTTTTATTTTTTGTGCAAAATGAGTGCATGTACATGTTTTATTTGATGTTTGTGTGCATGCATTTTTTGGGTTTTGTTTTGTATTGTTTGCCTTTGTCGGTGTTGTAAATAGTTTATTATTGATATCTGACCAAGGAACAGGACAAAATGTTTTGTAATCAGATGATGGGTTGTCGGTGATATTTTTATTTTTGCCTTCTTAGCAGCATGTGTATGTTGTGCTTGCCGCAGAGCTTTTGTTTCAACAATTTTATGGTTATGTACACTGAAAGCAAAAGAAATGCTATATCATCAGAAAGGCTGAAGCCTTTCCGATGATATCGCATTTCTTTTGCTCATCAGTATTCTTATTTATGTGAAATAGTTGTGAAACAAATTTTCTTCCTCATAATTTTTCCCTCAAAATAATTGATATGTCATAAATAGTTTCAGTGCAGCTGACATGCATTTATTTAAGATGCGCTGTCAAAATGCTTGCATCCATTAGAGCTTAGAAAAATGTCCAAGTAACTGATCTCTGTTAGTTTTTATGCATACATGTGTTAAACTGGTTTGATCTTATTTTAAATTGCTAGTGCCAGTCATTTAGAACACATACACACGCACATACACAGACAGATAGTCGAGTTATGTTTTCCGCCAATAATTTGACAAACTGATAGATTAAGAAATTGACACTGTCTGAAAATCGTTCGTGAAAAGTTACCGGCACAGGCGCTATATAAACACAATCATAAAATGATTACATGTGAGTAAGCTAAATAAATATGTAGTGTCATTTGATTTTTTGTCACATTTACTCCAGTATTTGTGATGCGAAAGTGCAGTAATGGCGTAAGCAGATATATGGCATGCCACGAGTTATATCCCACAAAGTTTGTATTTATAATTATGGATCTTTTTGTTTTTATCCCACCCGTTGTTGCTACTGTGTAGTATTTTAACCCCTTCACTGCCTGGGACCATGAATCACATCTGAATATCCTTGCTGTTTAACTGTTGGCACCAAAATCCAGTCTGACTGAGAAACAGATGCAGTGGGGCCAGCAAGAGGCATAGATCCTCATGAGCCCCTGCGAAGGCAGGGGCTTATGAGGATTTATGCCTCTTGCAGTTGGATGTTGTTTGCTGTGTCTGGTCAGTGAAGGGGCGGAGCGATGTTATTTTATTCAAATTCACATTTTTTTGTTGTGGAATCCAGTCTGGGCGTTTTTTCCCCCCAAGAGTCCATGTTGGTATTCAGACGAGAGCCTCAGTTGACGTGCAGATATTCTTTTCAATTTGTATCGTGTTGTGTTGTGAGTACACTTGTACTTTGTTAGTGAGTGCATCTGTACTTTGTTAGAGAGCTTGTCAGTTGCGCTTGCAGTAATATCCAGTCTACCTCTCGCGGAGTTTGTTGTTTTGGTTACTTTTTTTTTTTTTTCGGGCATGCAGTTGAAGTGTAATAGCTGTCTCTTTTGGCAGTGTTTGTGTGGCATGGTTGTGAACCTTGCAGTCCCACTTGTGTACGGTCTCATTTTTGTCATCGTTATTAGTTGCTGTGTGGGGGGGGGGGGGGGGGGGGGGGGGGGGCATTCGGAGAGGAACTGTACATCACGCATGAAATAATCATTTTGTTGCCACATTTCTGCATTGCTGAAACCAGGCTGTTTGTATGCAAGATTAAAAAGAAAAGCAAACAATGTTATTTGTGTTTGGTCTTTTGTGTGCCTTTTTGAGTGCAAGAGACTTGGATGAGCGCATGTGCCCATTTCATCATGGCACATTCTGTATAACCAGCAAATTAATATTCATGAGATGCACATTGTTAATGTATTGTACAGGCAAAGTAGCTGAAATAAATTTCATTGCTCTGAAAAAATGCATTTTTCTTTAAAAGGTATTTTTTCGAAAAATACTTACTGATGACATGACCTTATGGGAGGTGTCTACTACTTACGCAATTCTAGCCTAAGAGCTCGTTGTGTTACCACACAACCCGGGAGGCACTCGGGGAACCCCGAGGGGGCCGAGAGTTATCTCCCGATACTCCCCATCCGGGACAGAGTACCCATAGTCCGTCAGTCAGGATACTTAGCTTACCGGCGGCAAGCGGGGCAGGTGGGAGGGTCGTCCGAGTCATGTCATCGGTAAGTATTTTTCGAAAAAATACCTTTTAAAGAAAAATGCATTTGTTTCTTCAAAAACATTACCGATGACATGACCTTATGGGAGAATGGCGAAAAGGAGGAGGGTGCCGCGCTCTAGCACACCTAAGGCCCCAAGGGCCGTCCTCCCAACCGCAGACTCCCGACGACTATGTAGGTGTAAGCGAGGGCGCTGAAGCGCCAGGAGGGAGGAGTGCCCCCCCGGGAGGTCCCCCACCAGAGTGAGTCACCTCGCTCAGCGGACAGAACTCTGCGATCGAGAGCACCTGCACGCCAGCCCTCCAGTAGCCACGATGAGGGCAGCCCAGTTCCTGACGGCTGTGGCGTTCGTGGCCCTGCACATAGCTGATTGGACGTAATTAGCCTCTAAGCTCCCTGAGGGAGGGATCCTGGACTTCGGATCGTATGACCGAGCGTATAGAGGAAGATCGACTGCCTTGTAGCGTCAGAGCTGCCGGGCACGGCCAAGAAGCGTGCGCGTCCGCCCGGACGGCTATGTCGTCATAGGTATAAGTGAGGCGAGCTCAGGCTATCCTGCCTAGTCTCCTGGGAATAAGTCTACCAGCTCGGGTCAGCAGGGTCGGTAGGGGAGAGGTGACGACACCGTCCAAGAGCACAATGCCTCGCCAACTTCATCGTAGAGGCGTCAAGTTGGGGAAGCGGGCCATAGCGATGCTTTGACTGCTGCCCATGCGGAGACTCCAGCGTTGAGGGTCTGTCGCAACCGCCAAGGCGCCGGGGAAGGCGCTCCAGCGAGGCGGAACAGAGACCATCGCGGCAGCATGAGGACCTAGTAGAAAGCGGGAAGCAGTAGCGAGGGGTCCGTGGCGAGCTGAGGGGAAGAGGTTCAGGACTGGTACCAGGGAAAGGGGCGACCAACAGGGCGAGAGGAGGATCCTTCCCAGGCTAGGTCAGAGCGTTGGCCTCTCGTCCAGGGGACTATACCCCACGAAGGCGCGGGGAAGCCAGAGGTCCTACCTTGCGGCGAACAGGTCCACTAAGCCATCTCGCCAGCGCGCCGATCCTCCGAAGGTATCCTGGAGCATTTCGAGTGAGGCAACTGGTTCCATCGGGAAAAGGCTGGCTCAGACCTCCTAGTCCGTGTCAGATCCAAGCCGTTCACGCTCTTGTCCGCGAGGTCCGGAGGCTAGGCTGGACCTCGAGAAGAACCACGGAAGTTGAGGGCGTAGCTACAGTAGCCGGGCTGTGAGACGACCGACGGAGAGTAGAGCCGACTTCCGAGCAGTGGCTAGGCCCGAGCACCGCCGCAGCAGTACCACCTGTCCAAACTCCGGCGTACCCCTGTGCGCCCCCTGGGGATGTCGAGTAGGAGTAGGTTAGGCACCAGGGAGACGGCGCTGCGCTTTGGTTCCACAGTGTCCATGGGTAGGTTGAGGGCCCCCGGTGAATCCAACGGAACCGAAACAGGAGCGGAGACTCCATCAGCGGTGACTCCTCCTTCGCAGGTGAATCGAGGAACGTTGTGGAGGCCGAGTGCACGGGTAACTGGAGTCCAGGGTCGGCAGCTCCGGAAGAAGGCGCAGCCCAAGATCTGGAGGCGGAGCCGAGGACCAACTGCGCGGACCGCATCCCATCGCCATCTGGCCCCAGCGTAAGCGAACCAAGGTCCTAGCAGCCTCCTCCGGTCTGCTCCCCGAAGTGAAGTCCAGGAACTCCGAAGAACCTGGGTCAGCCAAGTCGTCCACACAGGGGGTCCTTCCGCGGCCAGACGACCTGCCAGGGGCCAGGAGCCGTCCACTGGAGGCCGAAGTGCAGGTAAGGAGCTCCCCGATCCCACGCCGTGTAGGGTGTTACGGACGAGAGAGGTCATCTAGTCCAAGAAGAGTCAGGAGCGGATCCACAGCCGGAAGGGGCAGGCAAACTCCTGAGACCTCCCGAGAACCGGTCCTGCCGAGGGAAGCCAACAGCTGACCACTCCAAGGAGGGCGAAGCAAGAAGCTCCGGGAACCGAGAGAAGAAGCGCAGGGTAGTCGAAGCGCCTGTCACGAAGTGCGGCAGCCGCGGCCGACTCCAAGCTGTATCCGAGAGGGCACCAGTGGAGACTGAAGCCGAAGAGCTCGCAGACCTGTTTACCACCCGTGTGGAGGCAGAAGCCTTCCAACTGACTAAGTGTAATTTGGATCTCACGCGTAAAGGTCACAAGCTAGTGAGTAGTCAGATCTCCAAGGTGTATATAGTGTATAACTGTGTAGAAACGTGTACACGTAAGGGTAACCCAAGCAGATATGTGTACTTTAATCCCCAAGTGTAGGTAAAACAGGTCTGTGCTAGGCGAAGTAACGACAGCGTCCTCCCCGAGGATCCACCGGAGGGGGTCGAGCGTTCAGAAGTGGAGCGACTGCAGCCAGGAGCCCTGGGACGGAGCACGAAGAAGGGGAAAGGGCTGAGTGAGGGGGAGAGGAAAGGGACGAACGGCAGCCGGACGCGAAGGGGACCGACGAGCGAGACGGGACAGGATCCCTGGAGCGACGTGAAGAACGGCAACTCGTAAGCACGCCCGCAGTGGAGAGAGAGAGGGGAGTAGACGTAGAGTGTTGGAAGAGTGACTCCAACGATGGCGAACCGTAGCGGACGAGCATCCCATGGAGCGGAGCGGTCCCTCCGTGCGAGTAGGAGTTTGAGAGAGGAGATCCGATGTTAAGTGCCGAGAGGATTCCAAATCGTGGCGTGAAGTGTACGCGTGCGTGAATGTCTCCGCGAACCGAGCTCTATGGCGAGGTGGGCTCGCTGCCAGCGAGGAGACTCCGCGTAGGAGCCAGCGGGCTTACCAGGAGACGAGCGGGGATCGGCATTGGATCAAGGACGGAGTGGCGCACGTCCCTCGGCACCGAACTCCGTGCCGGTGCTGGTTTTCTGTCTGTCATAAGGATTGTTCTTGGTGCGTTCCCTCCTGGGAACGACCGCATCGATCAACCCACTCCGCGTACTGGAACGTTGCGACCGGCGTGGTGATCTCTCCACAAGAACGACAAGGACTCGAGCGGTAAGAAACGGAGACTGGAACCTCTGTCTAGCCGGCTGGTCACCAACAGGACTCTGTAATCACTAGCAGCCGGCTCAGTGTGTCTCCCGACGAGCAGCGCTGTCCTGATGGAGCCCCCCCCAGGGAGCGAGGGCGGTGCCAGCATACCCGCTCCGAGCGCGATAACCTGCGCTACGTCGTCGGCCGCCTGGACGGCTTCCCAGCTGACCTTGAGCGGTGTGTGGGTTCCGTACTGTGCGCCCAGCGGATTCCATTTGTGCCGAGACGATGCATGCGTGCGAGAATGTCTCCGCGAACCGAGCTCTATGGCGAGGTGGGCTCGCTGCCAGCGAGGAGACTCCGCGTAGGAGCCAGTGGGCTTTCTAGGAGACGAGCGGGGATCGGCAATGGGTCAAGGACGGATTGGCGCACGTCCCTCAGCACCGAGCTCCGTGCCGGTGCTGGTTTTCTGTCTGCCACAATGTTTGGTCCTGGTGCGTTCCCTCCTGGGAACCACCGCATCGATCAACCCACTCTGCACACTATACTGACGCGTCCGGCCTGGTGATCTCTCCGTCATCTTGTCGGAACTCGAGTGATCGTAGTACCGGGAACAGCAGCCGGTATTTCAGCAGGTCTGGAACCAGTCACAGGTGCCGGGCGAACTCGGCAAAGGAAGCCCCAAAGTAGCGCACAGCGCCGTTCCGGTCATGTGGAGCAGACGTCACACCAAGGTTCGGAGGTACATCCGGCACATGGTAGACAGACCTTGTGTGAGTCCGACGGTCACTGGAATCCTCCATGTAGTGTGCAGGTCGTCCAACGGCCACTGCAACATATAAAAACCGAAGGCACGCGGGCGTGGGCCTGAGGGACCCTGCCCTGGTAAGGTTAACCTTCGCAACACATCATGCACAACAAACTCAAGCATGTCATGACAAGTATAGGCCTGAAGCAAGCGGCCGGCACAGTAACCTTTGTCGGAGCGGTGCCCTCCGCTGAACACCGGCGCTGTACTATAGCGACGGGCCTCCAGGTGCAGCTTTGATCGTAGTTTTATGTTGCGTATATAGGCCATTAATCTCCTGTCGACCATAATTTGTATTCACATGCACAAGCCTTAGTCAAGGAGGAATTTAACCAAGAGCATATACTAAAGTGTTCAGGGGACATAGGGCTGTCTTAGCACTCTGTTCCCGTCAGGTAGGTTCGGGTTGGGATGAGGTCACTGGCGCCGGCCCTTAGCTGCCTTGGCGACGGGCTACACCCGTCCGAAATCAATGTCCATTTTGTAGCTCTGTTCCTGTAACTTGCGGAACGAGCGCCTGCATGAATGTGACCAGTACCTGTGGTGGGAAGACTTTGTTTTTTTTTTTTTTTGTTTTTTTCTCTATGATTTTCGGCTATTACAGCCACAAAAAGGTCATCTTGAACCTTAACAAACGGCAGCAAGGCGTGGCGACCAGTGGCCCTGCGCTCAAGTGGGCATAACACACGACACTCAAGAACTGAAACATGTGATGCCAAGTATAAAAGTGCACCAGGATGTTCACCCACCAGCCAAATTGTGTACCTAACAAGCCCCCGTGTAAGGTAAACAGGTCCGCATTACGCATAACAACAGTCATTACGTGACCGACACAGTACCGAAGTAAGCGTCGGCTCTCGCCACACTCACCAACGTAATGCGTCAAGGAATGGCTGGAGCATAACACATTCCCCGAACCCCACAAGGTACAAAAGAGTAGGTAAGGAACAAGTGAGTAGGTAAGCGCCAGAAATATGGTTAGACTTAACTTTCACCGATCTTTCACACCACTCCCATTCCATTAAAGGTTTAAACCGCGAGGAAAAGGTGCTCTGCATCGCTAGACGCCATCTTGGAAAACGGAGCTGACCATCTGTGGATCTGAGCCGTTTAAGAAGGACCGTTCCAGATTAAAAACGTCTCATTTATTTCCTCACGCGTAAATGCCCTCTTTTTGAGAAAGGGAGATTTTGACCCTGTTAATAATAATGCCACACCAACACGGAAGGAGAGACCGAGGGAGCGGGCGCGAGGCCCGCCAAGTAAAAGTCAAGAGTCTTGGCGCCAAACAACAGAAGAAGAACGCCTACGTGCCCGCTCAACCAGTGCCCAGCGCGGGGACCGGCCGAGGGCCAACCCAACTACCTTACCTTTTCCCGGAGCGGGACCGGGGAAGGGGGGAGAAATCTCAACCAAGGCACGCGCGGCGAAGTCACAGCGAAGCACCCAGCACAGCCCAGGCAGACAAGCAGCCAAGGGGCAGCTGCCAACGAAGAGGGGACACCAGAGCCCCGCAAGGCACAGGGAGGACGGACGAAGAAGAAGCCAAGCGAAGAACCAAGGCCGTCGACGACCGGCGAACCGGTCGAAAATCCCAAGTCCGTAGGCTAGAGCAAACACGTCTGAACAGCGTAAGCCTAAGTAGACTGACTGACGGACTATGGGTACTCTGTCCCGGATGGGGAGTATCGGGAGATAACTCTCGGCCCCCTCGGGGTTCCCCGAGTGCCTCCCGGGTTGTGTGGTAACACAACGAGCTCTTAGACTAGAATTGCGTAAGTAGTAGACACCTCCCATAAGGTCATGTCATCGGTAATGTTTTTGAAGAAACAAATATGAACACAAAATATTCTTGTGCTGCAACACAATACTCTTGGCTTTCAGGTAATGCAGAGAAAAACTCAACAAAGAAAGAAACATGCCTAGAAAAGACAGTTAAAACACGATCGTGTTGTGACTGTCTTTTCTAAGCACGTGTTTTGTTGGGTTATTCTCTGCATTGTACAAGCGCGGCAGTCGCCTTTTTGGCCTGGATTATTGGTATGACTTTGACCAGTCTGTCTCTGCGAGTCTATCTTGCATGCAAAAGAACAGCACAAGTCCACATGATACAGTGACCGTCTTGCTTTTCACATGGCAGGCGTTCTATTGTATTAACCCATTTTAGCTCTGGGACCCTGCAGCAGGAGATGGATTGATCATGATAATTCAAGGGTAGTACCAGATGAAGGCGCCAAGCTCATTTGGCACTTCCCTTGAATTATCATGATCAATCCATCTACAACTGGTACATAGTCATAGGTAACGCCTCCAACATTTGAGAAATGGGACCTTGGGGCTAACAGGGTTAAGCATTCGCTCCACAATCCGGTCTGCCTGAGAAACAGATGCGGTGGGTCCAGCAAGAGGCATAGATCCTCATGAGCCCCTGCAAAGGCAGGGGCCCACGAAGATCTATGCCTCTTCGAGTTGGATGTTGTTCATTTAAACAGAAGTTGACAAGTGATCCTCACAACAATGTGTGTACTGTACATGGAAAGTACAATGTGCACACACACACAGAGATTTAGTAAACGCCTGAAAGAAAGCAAATTCATACTTTCAATTTTATTTTGCACACACATGCATGCACAAACAGTAGCACCATTTGAAAATTCTGCCTTTGTAGCATATTTCACAAGTCCTTTTTAAAGAAACCATAAGTCCCAAAGACAGGGCTATCAATCCGCTGGGGCTCATCAAAACCTATGCGAGGCATGGCAGATTGTCCCTGTTTGCATGCTCCGAGGAAATCGTCTCAAAATACAGAAATATTGGAGGATTAATTATATGTGATGCAAAACTTAAGTCAAGTGCAGTGTACACAAACACATTTTTCAAATACATGTAGTTTGTGTTAATGGTTTTGCATTATCCTGATTACAATCACTCGTTTTACCCTGCACTCAGTTGGTCATGTAAATAAAAATTGTGTAACATGGAAAAAAACAAACCCACCTTAACAACAGCAACATTAAAAATAAACATTCCCGTGAAAAAATAACCAATCCTACAATACTTCTCACGCTTCCGTCATAAAATTAAAATGGAGTACAGCTTTCTTTTAAACGTTGGAATTTCAAAATGGAATGTCTTATATACTTGTCTAAAACAGACAGAATCAGAAGTGTCATATAGAACAATAAGAAATATGTAAACGATGTACAAAAATATTACAGTGTACCTACATTCACGCTATATACTTAATTCTCCGGCTGTCGGTAGCGGTTTTTGTCGCGATGATTCCTGCAGGAATCATCACGACAAAAACTGCTACCAACAGCCAAAGGGTTAGGATCTTCCTACCATACTCTGTGATCCCTTGCTTAAATTGTGTGCTGGATATATTAAATAATTTCTGCTGTTGGATTGTCAATCAAAAGTATGACAAACTAAAACCTGCCGTCATGGGCCAGACGCATCCTCAGTTTTGTGAGAGGAAAAAAGTCAACATTTAAAGCTCCCTGTATTCCGTGTTACAGATGATTATACTGTTTCCCAGGAAACGATGAAATCGTCTATTGTAATTGTATACACGGGATACGGTGGGTTTTTAAAAACAAAATTTATACAGCAAAACCTGTGTTGGGCAAACACCTGTTTTGCAAGAAAAAAGTGGTCTTACAAGACAGATGATTAAGAGAAGTCTTAAAGGCAAAAAATGTCACCTGTCATTAAAGACCATCATTCAGGTGGCTAAAGACACCTGAATGATGGTCTTTAATGACAGGTGATCTCTCGTATTGGGGGGGGGGGGGGGGGGTTACTCAAACAGGTTCTACTGATGCACATGGCAACGAGACTTCAACTGAATATGAAGCGAGACTAGAATAATCAACATTAATGCACGTATACTCTACAAAGGAATACATATGTACTTCAACAAAGTACATAAAGACCATAAATGCAGGTAAATCACCATTGCAAAACGTAACAATTAGCCGACATTCAGCGTATCAGAAAGCAATATAAAAGGTGAGATACAACAGTTTGGGAATCATCGGAAACACTAAAAATGCAACATTTTTGGAATCATTGGAAACACTTTAGTGTTTCTGGTGATTCCAAAAATGTTTCATTTCTTTTGCTCCTCAGTATACGACTACACTCTTTCTATGTAAATTAATTCTCTCATAACAAACTTTGGATATACAGTAACAACAATCCAATTTCATTCCCCAAATCAAACGTTTGTTGTAGCAAAGAAGTCCCTGCATGTAAAAATAATATTAAAAAATAACCATGAAGAACACATAGAATGGCTTTGGAATGAGAGCAGCTGGTTTACTGTTTTATTCCCGTCATTTAAACACCAGTTTCTTTCTTAGTTATTATATATAGAGCTGTAGATAGTGTTGGCTCTGTACATCTTTTTTGTACTACAGCTCAAACTATGGTACACAGCTACCTCTAAATTATAGAGCATGTATATTGCTGCTAATGAATTTCTATAAACAAGCATCAGCTGCTATTTAAATCTTAAACTCCAAGACTAAATGACTTTCATTCTATAGAATGGAAGTCATTTAGTTCTGGGAGTTTAAGAGTTAAAACGAATGAAATGATTTTTGCAGTGAGCAAAAAAAAAAAACATAAACAAAAGCAGACACCGCTACTAAATAGTACCAGTGGCTGCATGGACAAGGTTAGTTTTTAAAAATCCATTTGCCTCAACTCATCCACTTCTGCTTTCCACCTCGTCTTCTGTGTGAAAATAAGGCGGAAAAGCAAAAGTGCATCTATGATATAGGTGAGACTGCATGTATTTGCATGAACACAATAGAAGAAACCGAGAGCATATCATCTTGAATGTTTTTTGAACAAACTACGGTACAAGCCAAAGATACCATTACAGAACCCATATATTCCTTCACTGTGCGAGCACACATTGTAGCAAGTTTTCAGACACTGTGACAATTGTTACAAAGGTCATGGGCACTCCCTAGTAATCTCAATACGCTCTGTAACAAAATGTTTGGTTGTCACCACACTCGTGGAGCCGTCAGGCTCCACGATCTTTGTGACAACCAAACATTTTGTTAAAACGCAAGCCTAGACTGCAGGGAGTACCCACGAACGTTGTGACAAATGTAACACTGTCGCAAAGCTCACTACAAAAAATGCGTTCCACGATACAAGGCAAGCAGAAATTTCAATGCATGCTGAAGCAGAACCTGTTGCTGTAGTTTCATGCTGTGAAGATCTTTTGGCAAACACAAGCATTTACAAGTCAATAAAATAAAACATAACCAAAAAAGACAAGACGAAACGAAAAGATGGTACTTGTATGTCACGTGTATATGCCATATAAGCGCAAGATGAAGCCGTACAAATTAATTTGATGATTGAAACAAAACAACTATAGTACAAGCTGAGATACGCTGTTTGCTGAGATACACAATTTGCTGATAATTATTTTTAAAAAAACTACCGATGAACAAACAAAACATAGCAATACAAGATGCAAGAAATCAGGCTGCAATGGGCAGTATTAAGACAGTTACAGAGATCTGGTGATCATTATCTGAGAAAGTCATGCACTAATTATGCAGTATGTCTTGAGTATAGAAAAAGACAACATGCTAAGTGCATGTGACTGTGTTCTGGCACACCAATATGAGAGAGAAAAAGAAAAAGACTAACCATAAACATCAACCCGTCGGCTGCCAGTAGCGCTTTCTGTCAAGGTGATGCCTGCAGGACTCACCTCGATGAACCGCAGTACCAACAGATCTTTAGATTTGGTAAAATATTTCCCAAACAAGTGCTCCACACACACACCCGTACACAAAACATGCACTGCCTCTTGTGTTATCTCTTAACTCTTTCGTGGCCAGCCGCATCCGGATGTGGCTGGCTGCGAATGAGTTCACCCTTTCACTGCCAAGTGTGAACACCGTCCACGGGGGCTCATAAGGATCTATGCCTCATACTGACACCACTTACTATCCATTTTCCTTGGACAGCCAGAGCACCTTTTCCACTGAATTAGCCCTTTGCGTGTCGGTAGTGGTTTTAGTCACGATGATTCCTACAGGAATCATCGCGACTAAAACCGCTACCGACACTCAAAGGGTCAACACAGATTTTAGTAACACAGTCTACAAGCACCCGCAGTGAAGGGGTAAAAAAATAAAACAGCAAAGGCATACCAAATACATGTACAGTACAGAATAGGCTGAAAATATGACTTGATCAAACCAGGAGGGGCAAAGCGATACATTTACTTAGTATAAAAGTCATGACCTACAAAATAAATACTGTACAAACATTGGGTGCAAAGCTGCAGGACTAAAACACCTGAACACATTAACAAAAGTGATTCTCCTTCAGCAGTGAATATTTCACCTCCAGCAATGACAGGGCATTTTACATACTGCATGTTCTTGACGTTTCACCACATCTGTGACCGCAGAGGATCGCTCAATTACTCGACCCGAAATCGCTCACACTAGTCACAGAAACATGTTATTGTGACGGTATAGGCACATTTTATGTTAGTTAGCAATTGCAAGCAAGTCTCTGATAACCACACTGAACTTGAATATGATACCAATGACCTGCTTCACACAATGTAAAGTGCCCTAGGTTTGATCGACCACGATATTTCAAGGGTAGTGCCAGATCAGCTTGGCGAATTTCAGGCGCCAAGCTGATCTAGCATTACCCTTTAACAATCACGGTCAGTCCATCCTCAGCAACATACAGATGTACATATTACCCATTCAAAAGAAAACCCCAAGCATTATTGTACAGTACCAGACTGTATCACCCATAATTATGTTTAGTAATGGTGAAAATTCTTCTCAGTATTACTGAAACATACCTTTGCTAAAATGTACTTCACATCCATAACGTAACAAGCCCGCCCCACCCTCTCAAACATCAACATCAAAGTACATGTAGATGTTGGTTGAAAAATCAAATTGTACACACAGGGTTTGTAATCCATGTTTTAGAAGGAGATAACAACTATACAAGTACACATCAGTAAAAAAAAAATATATTAAAAAAAGTGACTGAACTATCTGATGAATATCATGAGCATGTCACACTTCAATAAGTTCATCCTGGACACCCCAGATGCATACGCCCCCCCCCCCCCCCCCCCCCCCCCCCAAAAAAAAAAAAAAAAAAAGAGTTTTATGTGTAATATATGAACAGACAAATCGCTACTGGTAATACCCCTTTCACTTCCAGAGCCAATGGATCAGACTTTTAGTCTTGTCAGCTGTGCACCGACTATAAATCACAGGAGACGCATCGACCATGACAACTGGCAGATGATTGTAATCTACAAATGATCACACACTACTGTTCAGCCATCATGGTTGAATTGTCTCTGGCAACTGGTGCTGGAAGTGAAAGAGATATGAAAGGCTGGTGGTGACTGTTCTGGCATGACAGTTCTTGATACAGTGCACGTCAATTTGGATGCCACTGCACTACGCTTCATGTCATCGGGCCGACATCATCGGCTTTTGGCCTGCGTATGGTCATGCGCAGGCCAACAGTGGTCAATGTCAGTCCAACGATTTACTGCTTAATGGGAATAACCTCTTCTTTTCTGCACTGGTCCGGAGAGTGCAGCTACCCTCTCTTTCACTTCCAGCGCCAACTGCTGCAGTCAGCCTACCCGAGTTCACCTCTTTTTCTTTCTGAATGACCATGTGTTGAACTGAGGCAGGGAGAAAAACATCCAGTTACCAAGAAATTCACCACAAAGAACGAAAGACCAGTTGATGCTGGGAAAGGACAACTTGTCCTTTCGCAGGGTGTTTCTTTCTTTCTTGAGCATTTCTTCGCATTGCGCACGCCTGGCAGTAACTTTTTGGGTCTGGATCAGACACATCTACAATGGGGTCCCAAAAGAACACTACTCTTTCACTGTCAGTGCAACTTGCGGGAAACGGAATAAAGACCAAAAAAAGTGACTCCCACACATGTAAAATGCAGAGAAATTCCCAGGACAGAAAGAAACACACATGTTTTTGTATTTGTGGGGTATTTCTTTGTGGCAGATAGACCAGCCGAGCGAGCATACAGGGGTGGCTCCAGGAAAGTAGTCTGCCCAAATTTGGCAAATGACAGCATAAGTTCGTTTCTTGTGAAAAGCGCGATTTTCATTGTAATTTCAAAAAGCGAGATTTTTCATGGGTTTCTCGCTTTTCACAACATGGACTTTGTGTCTTCAGCCAAATTAGGGCAGTGGTCTGACTACATGCTGAACTTCACTGTGTGAAGAGGATGGGAATATTTAGGATGTCGCAGAGGGATCAGACACAACTGCTCAAAATAGCAGAAGAGCCTGATAGACTGCGCATGCACCAACTTCTTCAGCACTACTCACTCGCGCTTTCTCGGCCGAAAAAATCGACCTCCTGCAGCCCATGCATACATTTTCACAGATCTTTCACATTTGGCTGTGGAAAGTTTAACCCCTTTAGCCCCAACGCCCTGCTGCATGAGATGGATTGACCATGATAATTCAAGGGCAGTGCCAGATGAGCTTGGCGCCTGAAGGCGCCGAGCTCATCTGGAACTACCCTTGAATTAAATATGGTCAGTCCATCTCCTGCGACTGGTCTACAGTGGTTACACAACGCCTCCAAAATTTGGGAAATGCGGCCGTGGAGCTCAGTGGGTTAACCTTTTCACTGTCGAGAAAAACTGAGCACCGTCCGTCTGCAAGAGGCATAAGTGGGCGGGGGCTCATGAGGATCTATGTCTCTTGCTGGAACCACTTTGTGTCCGCGTTTCTTTGGGATCTTTGACACTGAATTTACAAGATGTCTTCACCCTTATCATTCGGAATACACCAGTGTGTGAAATATGTTTGACTGAAATAGTTCAAGGGTAGTGCCAGAATAGCTTGGCGCCTCTAGGCGCCAAGCTATTCTGGCACCACCCTTGAACTAAAGCCATTGGTCTATATCCTTATCCACAAGTCCTATAATGTAGCTTGCATCTGGCAGTGTACAAATTTAAAGCTTTTAGCCTCAGTACGATATGGGTTAAGCATAATCTGTGTCCACTGGCCGTGAAGGGGTTAAAGGTTGTGCGCAGAATCACATCCCCACTGTCAGACAACGTATGATGAGAATGGCAACGCATGTATCCGAACGCATTTCTATAAGCTAGGGCAACAATCTTACAAGTAAAAGTAAAATGATATTGCCAGACACATAAAATTTGCTACTTATACTGCACCACTATCACCAGTGCCTCACACAAAGAAGACTAGCACAGACAGGAAAACTATATACCACAAATATTTTCTAGTTATGCCCTCACCTGAGATTGCTGGCATACTTAACTGGGACCTGCAAAATGCAAAGATCTTCATACGGCCCTGAAGCCTGCAGGGGATCATGAAGATCTATGTCCCTTGCAGATGTCCACTGATCGTTTGTGCTGATTGCTGAACTGTGCAAGTGACGGACTGATTCAGTTCAGCACTGTGCACACAACAAAGACTGCAAAGTTGCGATAGCGGATATTTGATGATTAAATAGCAAGCAAGACATTCAGCTAGTGTTTCACCCAATATACTGTGCAGTCAAACCATGCAAAGATGTCACACAATGCCAGCATAACAGAGCAGATGATACACTCAATGCTGCAAACATCTCCAGTCCTTTTGGCTGTCAGTAGCGGTTTTTGTTGCGATGATTCCGGCATACCAGTTTCTCAGTTATGACTTTTCACTTGCATGAGGCTCGTATTCTGGTGATCCTTTGCAACTGCCAGCTCTGCTCTGTAAAGGCAAAAGACAGTAAGTCTATTTTGAGAAAAGCAAGATGTTGATTGGGGAAAAAAGAAAATCTTGCTTTTAACCAAAACGGACGTACTGAAAGCAAAAGGCTGCAAGTCCGTCTTTGTGAAAAAAGCAAGATTGTGCATTGTAACAAAATCAAAATCTTGCCTGTCACTAAATGGACTTCTTCTGTCTTTTGCCTGCACACGGCAGAGCTTTTCGCAATGAAAAAGGTCACAAGATCATGCATCATGCTGTTTAAAGTGCACCGAATATACTATGAATTTAACTTTAACAGAACCCAATCCGACGTCGGCCGATGGCATTTTGCACACTGGGTTCCCACCACATATAAACGAGAACCGTCATGGCTGCTCAATAGTTTGTTCACTCTCAATGATTCGTTTTGTCCCTATGGAAAAATGGACAGTTGGGTTCAGTTGGAGGTCAGTTTTCCCGGGTAAAATTCATAGTATGTTTGGCGCGCTTTAACATTAGCTCCAAAGACAGTTCTGCTCTTTAGACAGATAGACAACATTTTGTGGAGTTAGCTCATGAGAAACATGTATATGGATCTGTGATTTTGTGACTTATCCACAATCACAGACCAGCACAGGAATTATGAACACTGTTCTGCGTGTTATTGCAAGTTCAACATACGTAGTGACAAAACGCAGGCAAGATCATTCAGTTTCAACACCACATATCACAAGGTGTCGTCTAGTCAGAAGACTTCATCAGGCTTGCTGTCTTCTTCTAACAACTGGCTGTTTGAGTTTCTCAGGGACAACCTTAAGGGCTTCCTGGCCTCCGTCAGTATTTTTTTGCTGATGACCGACGTGGTCTCTCCAAATACTCCCACATCACTTTTAACATCTTCCGGGGTGACAAAATTGTTTTCTGCACCAGAAGACCGTTGCTGTCTGAGGAGCACAGGTGAAGATTTTGCTTGCAAGAGGCATGGATCCTCATGAGCCCCCGCAAAATGCGGGGGCTCATGAGGATCTATGCCTCTTGCAGATGAGTTGCCTTTGCTGCTATCTGACTCAGCTGAACCCGTGGCATGTATACAAGCCGATTCTTCTTCCATGCTGTTTTCACTCTGTGTGTTGCTTTCGTAGTGAGATACTGTCTCTCTGCTAGCTGTGTCTCTGTGTGTCTCATTCCCCAGACTTTCTTGCTGGCAGGTTTTCTCAGTGTTGGTTTGGACACTGCGTTCTTTGTCAGACTCCAGACATTCTGAATCTGACTGGTGGGCAGGCGTTCCTTCTAGACAGCTGTAACGAAGACAGTATATGCTTCTGTGCTCCCGAGAATCTCGACTTTCTTTACAAGGATGCTTTTCTGAATTAGGTGTGATGTTTTCAACACTACTATCTTCATTTTGCTGGGCACTCTCTGGAACGTACTGAGAGAGAGAAGTTTGAGACGACAGCAGGCTGTCAGCTTGGATGTTGCCTGAATCTGCATTTCCTCGACTGTCTTCTTCTCCACCTATCCTATCTGGCTGATCGCCACATGTCTCATCCTCACTTTCAAAACTAGGCTGGTGAAGAGACTGTTCACAGTCAAGAGGCAAGGCTTGCGACTCTGCACCTTTCTCAAGGGTTAAGTTGAGTGATTCCTCGAACCAATCCAGGCTGACACCAGACATCGTGCCAGGATCACTGCTTGCATCAGTGTCTGAACTGTAGCAGTAGAGAAAGTGATCAGAACACTCGGCACATGCAGTGCTTCTCTCTTCATCTTCATTCTCATCAGACCGTGGCTTGGAGAGACAGAAGGGCTGTGGGGTTCCAAACCAAGGCAAGCAAAGGGCAACTGGGCTTTCATCATCAAAGTCCTTGTGCATGAAGCCACCAGTATGGTTTACAATACTGGTTGCTGCATGCACGATGGAGCCACCATTACTGGTGGTAGCATGCACATGAGGATTGATTTTTCCATCATCTATGTCTAAGCTAGCTCCAGTATGATGACAGGACTGTTCAGACCCAGCCATGCTGTTTGCTGACCCTGTGTGCTGTGAGTTGTGGGGAGAGGTCAGCCTCAAGATGACAACTGCGTGCTCTTTTGTCCCACTGACCGTCCAAGACTGCAGGCATTTCTCCATCAGCAGAACCTCCAGGGCTGATTCCAGTGCCACAGGCAGACATGTGAGTTGTAAGTCACCTCTTGCAGTCTGGTCATTGACTCCCTCCTGTATGCTGCCAATGGTGCTGTAAACAGTACTAGTGGCTGCACGCACAAGAGGGTTAACACACTGTTGGGCATTCACACATGCGTTATCCTCCTGCACACTGGTGACAGATCCTAAACAACCGTCAGCCATTGACAGATCTGTCGGCAGAGAGTCAATGCCGATGGTCTGGTTAACATCAGTATTGCAAGGGCTGCCATCCTGTAAATTTTGTAACCCCCTTGTGCATACAGCCACCGGTAGTGAAAACAGTTCTGATGCCTGTGTGCAGGGGGTTAAATCTCCTACAGATTCAGCAAGGTCACAGGTTTTTCTTGGAGCCTGCTCATCATCTACCAACGTCTGGCTACACCTCGCCTGGCTTTGATCCTCATAGAAAGGGCCTTGAGTACATAAACCTTGGTGCCCAACATCAGAACTCTGGCCATCTGAAGTGTGTTTCTGATGACAGGCAGGTGTTTCAGCACTACTGGCAGGTGTTGCAATTCCCACCTGAGCAGGTGGTAATATGTCAACCTCTTGCATGTCTGTGGCACTCTGCCGGCTCTGATGACTGATGACATCTTCTTCTGCTATGTTCTCAGTGCTGAGCTGTGACAGTCTAGGGAGACAATGGACTAGTTTAATGCCCTTGTCAGTACCAGAGGCTGCATTGTCAAGGGGGTCAGCACCAGACTTTGGTGTTCCACTGAGATCTTGAAGGCCCAGGCATGACATTCTGCTGAGAAGTTGTGTGAGGTGAAGGTCTGTGTCTGGTGTATCAGCTAGACCTTGCAAGCCCAGGTGAGACATTCTGGTCAGCAGATGAGACACTTGCTGGTTCATATCAGAAATGTCCTCAAGATTTGTGAGATCAGCCATGTTACTTGAAGCAGGCGTTTTTTCTTGTAGATCTGATGTTTCATCTGTATCCTGTTTTCTCTGTAATGTGGTCTCAACAATGCTTTCCATGCCTTCATCAAGCATTTCTGAAGGTATTTCTGGCACTCCACTGAGAAGCATTCGTCTCTGTGGACTTCGGACAGTACTGGTATCAAAGTCCTGAGGGATCTGAGTACAATGCTCAGTGACCTTGCTTGTAATCTGTGACATGCCATGAGACATTTGAGGTTGGACTTTGGATGACTCAAAACTTTTCCAATAATCTTCTCTCAGATATGGCTGATCAGGACAACCAACGATGGTCATTCGTCGAGGAATTTGTGGAACCTGTGCCATCTCGTCTTGAGACAAACTGACACTGCGCTGGCGAGAAGGTACTACTTTGGGAGCATTTCCTAAACCCGGAACAATCTTTAAGTTTCCAATGATTGTCATTCTCTTGGGGAGATCTTGCTTCTTTTTGCGCCGTCTTTGCTGCTGTGAGGGCACAGTTTTATATGCTTCATTGGTCATACCAGTACAGTGTTGGGTGCGTCCAGTTAAAATCATTTTGTTGGGCAGTGGGGGAACCTTTGTGTGGATGTCGGTCATTTTGTCAGGCAGCAGAGGAGCCTGTGGGTGGATGTTGGTCATTTTGTCAGGCAGCAAAGAAGCCTTTGGGTGGATGTCAGTCACTTCTGATGTCTGCTGCATTTGGAGTGAAAAAAATCACAGCCCTTTATTTTCCCCTCAAGAGAACCTCACCACGGAGGGAGGAGTTGATAAGAGTACAGGATCCTGCCTATATGTACACAAGTATTTTCAAAAATACAGAATGAAAAAATACTTTGACATACCTCTAGCTTCAGAATGCCAGCACAAAACATTGCACTCAAAATATAAGATACAGCAAGAAGATGTCATATCATGCTAAAGAGCCTGCACTCATTCAGGACTCCATGCAAACAGAGAGACCATGCCAAGGTCATTCAAAGTTCAACTGGTAAGGTCAGCAGCAGATAGGTCAAGGTCACTGAGAGGTCATCTTGCAAGGAGATCAAGATGAGGGAAAGTTGAGCTTGCGAGGTACAGGCGGCGGGGGTGGGTCGTCGGCAGGAACGGGGGGCAGAGGCTGTGGAGACGAGAACAGAATCACGTGAAAGTCAGAAAACAGGTCTGCCCTGCGGCACAGGCAAGATGAAAGCAGTCACAGTCACAAAGAAAGACGTCCTTTTCACTTCTGGGCTTCAGGGGGCCGCAGGGGGGGGGGGGGGGGGGGGGAGGGGGAATAACTCTTTCGAGATGTGCCACAACGGGATTCGCTGCATAAAGCCACGAATCCGGATGCGACACATCTCGAAAGTGTTAAAGGTTGGAGATGATTTGTAACTGTGCGCTTACAGCACAAAGTTACAAATCACCTCCAACTTCAACTCCATTGCACATGCATCCACTGATACTGTTGACAGCACCCGTAGCTGTATGCAAACAGAAGTGGGGGGGGGGGGGGGGGGGGGGGGGTATTAAGTCTTAGAAGATGAATTAACCCTTCAGCTGTCTGTAGCACTTTTTGTCACAATGTTTACTGCCAGGGTCATTACAACAAAAAGTTACTAACAGCTGAAGGGTTAAGCATGATTGATAAAGGACAGTGCCTGATTAATGTAACACATCCACTTCTGAGTGGCAAACTAATCAGCCACTACCCTTTAGCTGAAAGTCTATCCATGTCAAGTACCTGGCCCTGGAAGTGAAACAGACATGACACCACAGTGACAACAGAATTGTTGATCAATCTTGCATATGATTTTTCAAGGCATCAGTGCTGGATTAGTCAAAAATGGTGTCTGTGGGTGGATCCTGGCAAAAGAATGAACTAGAATTGGAGACGGTAGAAATGGCGCCAGTAAGAGAGAGCACTGTGTCTATGATAAGCAGTTCTCTTCCATATTAGAGGATATTTTGAAATGCTACTTGCCTAACCTTGGACCTAACCACTAGCATGACAGAAGGCGTCCCGTTTTTTTTCTCTCTAAATTTTGAGGAACGAATGTACATGTAGTCTGCATGTTTCTGACTTTCTATACACATGAACACATCATTCTTTTATTCTGAGAAGAACCAGTACTTGAGTTTCAGGTTGGAAAGGGAAGTTAGGTCTCTTAACTCATTCAGCCCGACGGCCGCATTTCCCAAATTTTGGATGATGACTGTGCTCCTGTTGCAGGCACCAAGCTAATCTGGCACTACCGTTGAATTATCACGGTCGACCCATCTCCTGCTGTAGTGCGTCAGGGCTGAATGGGTTAAAAATGCTTTTGCTGACAAAATACTCCTTTGAAGTGCAAAGAACTTTAAAATTAAATGGAACAAATCTGCACACAAAATAAATTTAGAGATTTCTGTCCTTTCCCTCACCTACATCCAAATACGCAAAAGGCCATCAGGCCTGCCTTCGCCCGCACACAGCTGTACGCGGGCCAACGCAGGCTCGATGGTCTTTAGCACACCGGGATTAGTGTACTGGTGCTTGTCATTCAGTGCGAATATAACTTGACCCTTTTCACTGCCATTGGTCACGTTGTGTTTCTGAAATCTTTCTTAATGAATGTGGAAGAGCTCCATCTGATAGAGGAGCATTGATACTTAGTGGTGTGAGAAAGAGGCTTAGATCCTCATGAGCCCCCATGATTGCAGGGGCTCATAAGGATCTATGCCCTTGCAGCTGTATTGGCAGCAAAGGGGTTAAACTCAACAATCTTTTTTTTTTTAATTGATGAGGACAAAATGAGTGTGTTTTTTGTATCAGGGTGAAATAAGCAAAACTCATTTTCAAAATCAGAGGCACGGGAGGGGGGGGGGGGGGGGGTGGGGGGGAATAAGAGGGGGTATGGAAAAGAAAGTTCAGAGGTGAAAGAGCTTGCTGAAGATGCCAACCTTCTGGCGCTGGCTGGTGGTGGAGGTTCGGCGGGGGACGGGTGGGGGTTCAGCGGTATTTGTGTAGTCCGCGTATGCCTGCTTCTCAGGCAGTGGAGGAGGCTCATCCATCACCAGGTCTGCTTCACTTGTATCTGCTAAAGCAGGCAGGCCATCAAAACATTATCACAGAGGAAAGCATGTTTTATTATATCAGTTCACAGGTAGCCTATGCAGTAAATAAAGAAAGCAGCCGTCGCAATCTACTCCAATAATTCATTTGAGACTTGCAGTAGCAAGTCTCGAATGAATTATTTGAGTAGATTGCAATGGTTGCTTTCTTTATTTACTGGTCTTGAATTAATTATTTGAGTAGATTGCAATGGTTGCTTTCTTTATTTACTGCATAGGCTACCTGAACTGATGGATATGTGGCTTTTTGCTGCATATCTGGATGCGTTATGTCTCACTTGTATTAAGGGCATGAGATAGCAGACACATAACAAATGATAATATCGCTGCCATCCCAAGAAACGAATGCTGCAAAATTCAAACTTTATAGCAGCTTCTTTTTTTTTGCTTTTTCACATTTACCCCATTTAGCCCCGATATAAAACAGGAGTTGGATTGACCATGATAATTCAAGAGTGGTGCCTGATTAGCTTGGCGCCATCAGGCGCCAAGCTAATCAGGCATTACCCTTGAATTATCAGGGTTGATCTATCTCCTGCAACTGGTACAGTCGCTAGCTGACAACTCCAAAATCTGGGAAATGCGGCCATGGAGTTAAATGCATCCATTGATGCTGTTTACAGTACCGCTGGCTTCCTGCACAAGGGGTTCATTATGAGACTGCGGGATTATCATTTCTGGTTATCGTATCTACCTGAGAGGCGGTTAGGGGTCACGGTGCTATCGGACGAGGCCAAACTGTTACTGCTGCTGGCCTTGCTGCCACTCTGTATGGAAATGCTGCTGCTGGGTCGACTGGGCCGACGCTCTGAGTCTGGGCGAGGGGGACGTCTGGCCGTCAACTGTCAACACACTTTACTTTGAACAACTCACGACTGAGCTAACAGAAAATAATTACCCCAGCAGACAAAAGGCCACTGAGCCGATGCTAGCCATGGCTGGCACATGCACAGCCACGCTTGGGCCAACAGCAGCCGACGGCAGCCCCAAGACATTCTGCGTAGTACTTAACCACACCTTGTGCAAACATCAAACAGCACTGTAAATGCCACTGACAGGAATCAACAATCTGTGAGTAGACCAGACAAAACCAATGGACCGAAGTCTACCCAAAAATTGTCAACACTGAATCATGTTTGGAAATTAATGAGTTTCCACTACAAATACAGGTCAGCCTCATTATACCGTGATACTTGAAATCTTTAAAGTCAGACTGTGTTACTGGCGTTCACATTAACCCTTTTAGCCCCGGGACCCTGCAGCAGGAGATGGATTGATCATGATAATTCAAGGGTAGTGCCAGATGAGCTTGGCGAGCTCCTCTGGCACTACCCTTGAATTATCATGATCAATCCATCTCATGCAACTGGTACATAGTTGTTAGGCAACACCTCCAAAATTTGAGAAATGGGACCTTTGGGCTGAAGGGGTTAAGGTGGTGGTAAACTTACCAGGCTTATGAAGAAAATACACACAGTACCCAGTATGCAAAGGCCCGCGGGCTGACGACGGCCACAGTGGGCCCCCACACGGATATGCACAGGTCCATCGCGGCCTGTCGTCAGCCTGAAGACCTTTTGCTACTGGGGTAAGCAAAATGTCCTGTCACTGACACAGCCGTGCATAGGCCAGATAAGGCTGGAGTAAGTATGAGGACTTTTTGCTTACTATGTATCTTACATACGATTCTGCGATATTCTGAAGGGTGTAATACTGAGGCGGACCTGTACCTTTGAAACTACATCCGCCCACTGACCGACACCTGAATAGCTTCCTTATAGTTATACATGTGCTGCGTAACCAACACACTTACAGGCAAACTTTCAATAACACTTTGCGTGCACCGTCTTATATCCATTACAATCTACCATACAATTAAACCAATCATGATCTGCTTTTTGGCCATGACAGCAGTTTAATAAAAAAAATGCACCGTTTTCACTAAGTGCAACAAAAACCTCTGATTTTCCAGTCTATGCTGATGTTTAGCTTCGCTGTTACTGACAATACCGCGCTCTTTTCTGGCGAACAGTAGCAGTGTTGTCAGTAGCAGTCAAGGTGGTAACCCTTCTGCTGATGGTAGCGGTTTTAGTCATGATTCCTGCAGGAGTCATTGCAACTAAAACTGCTGACAGCCAAAGGGTTAAACAATTACATATCAATTGCTGGAGATGGATAGGCCATGGCAGTCACAGGTTCTGACTGATGCAAAACATGAGCTTCTCACTAAATCCAACCCATGGACTAACACAGCCGATCCATCTCCTGCTGAACAAAGTCAAATCTGCCTTACCAGCCGCAATTTTGTTTGCTTTTGTAAAAAGAAAAGCAAAAAAAAAAAAAAAAAAAGAAAAGAAAAGATAACCGCAATTTACAGCAGGAAATTACTTACAGGGGAAAAAAAAGTATATTTAAAGCAAAACTAATGCACACAAGCCATGAAAAGATGCCTGCAAATCACTTTCAATCAAAGCAAATGAGAGTGGAAGATAATCAGGTTGACGTAAAACTGACACCAACGATTTATAATTAACTGTGCTTAACTCATGCAGCCCGACAGCTGTATTTCCCCAATTTTGGAGGCGTCATCTAATGACTATGCATCAGTCGCAGGAGATGGATCGACCATGATAATTCAAGGTCAGTGCCAAATTAGCTTGGCGCCGACAGGCGCCAAGCTAATCTGGCACTGCCCTTGAATTATCATGGTTGACCCATCTCCTGCTGTAGTGCGGCAGAGCTGAATGGGTTAAGAGAGCATTGGGTTAAAAGACCCCAAAAATGTACACAAAAAGAATGCTCTTTTTCAACCACAGTTATAAAAAAAGGATACTTTGACCAAAAAAAGATAAACTGAAATTGAAATAAATACAAAACTTTGTTGCTGAAAGAGCGGGGCAATGCATATTACCAGACCACACCTGATTTCCTTAACCCATAAAGCCCCGACACCATACGACAGAAAGCAGACCGACCATGATAGTTTAAGGGTGATGTCAGACTAGCTTGGCGCCTCCAGGCGCCAAGCTATTCTGACACCACCCTTGAACTATCATGGTCTATCTGTGTCCAGATTTGTGACACCGACCTCACTGGATATCTGCAAAATTTGACAATTTCTTCACCAGGGCTTTAAGAGTTAACTCCTGTCCACTCACTCGCCACATCTCACGCACATGACACACAATTACTAGTCTATCCAAACAGGCAAAATATGAACAGCAGTTAGTCATAAAATATGTGTTAGTTATTATTACCAAACGCGCAAAAGGTCATTGGGCCAACTTTGGCTACGTGCAGGCCGACTGCAACCGATGTTGGCCCGATGACCTCTGCCTGCTGTGTATGATGTAGGTAACCAGGAAGACAAAACCAGGATGAGGAAGAATGTATTTGTATGCGGGGGTTCATGAGTGTCTTGGCCTTACGCTGGACATTTATAGGTTATCCCTAAAATCAAATGTAGGTCAGCATACCATGGACTTATACATAGAGTGGATTTCGCTAGCCTGCTCCTACTGCAACAGGCATAGTCTCATGAGCTTCTGCAGCCACAGGGACCCATGAGAATACATGCCTGTAGCTCCCAAGGAGTTGCCTCATCGATAGCCTCAGTTAACATTGCAACTGCTGTAAGGACGCACGCTGTGATCCTTCCGTCCTTCCTTTTCAGGGGCACAACCTAGTGTCTTTCCTTGAAGAACCATAAAGGGGTTCCACCTCCTGTCTTCGACCTGGTTCTGATTTACGAAAGTGAGTTTTCTTTCATCTGGAGACAAGTGTTGAGTGTCATATCATAAAGTATTTTTAATTTGACATCTGGGTACAAGTGAACTTAGTCCTGTGCCTGCTTAGTGCCTGGCACAGGACTAAGCTCACTCATGCAACTGGCTCCTGGATACAACTAATGTGCATGTACAGCTGAGTGCATGTACAGGAATCATTTTTAATACAACTACTGTGCATCAATGAAAGATTATACCAGTAGTCTCACAGACTACACAGTATGATTTAAGCCCAGTTGGTAAATAGCAGCAATACTGTTAAACAAAACTGAACCAAATTCGAAAATGTTAATGCAGGTTTTCGTGACTAGTCATCCATACACACCACAAAACAACCATCTCCAATACATGATCATGCAAATAATACGACAATAGGTGGAAAATGCTAAAATAAACATCTTGCTAATGACGATATCGGCCATTGAAAAAGATGCATTTTTATGAGCCTTTTCCACTGAAGGGTATCATCACTGGCAGTCACAGGGTTAAAAGCTCTGCTTTTGCATTCCTTCAGGGAAAACTGTCCAGCTGCAAAGTGATATCAAGATCCTCAAGAGCCCCCATATACTGTGGACCCTAATCATAAGGTTATGTATCATGCCTCTTTACCTATATACGATGATGTAGAATTAGATGTCAAAACCAGGCAGCAACACACAGTTAGTTTTGGAGGAGAGGGCGGTACACGTACAGGCAATGTTTCAGGGGAAGGACTGATATAAACGCTCCTGCCAAGAGAATCATTTCCAGGTATGCTATTTAAAGACTGCATTCGTGGAGAAATACTCGGAGGAATACTCTGATCTACATTCACAGAAACATTCCCAGCAGCATGATTGTTAGTCTCGGGAAATATGATACAATTTACATCACGATTCCTCAGATCAGTCAGTCACTGTGGGTAAGCAGAGAGTATATGATACATATAAAATACAATCTTAACCCTGCCATCTGCAAGAGGCATAGATTTTCATGAGCCCCTGCTTTGCAGGGGCTCATGCGAATCTATGCCTCTTGCTGAGATAGGCTGGCTCCAGCTGTGTGTCAAAACTGAGAGTGTTATTTGGAGTTAGGCATACACCTGCATATATGTACAGGAGTTAGCTGAGCTGGAGAGACAAGCCACTGGCAGACAGAGTATGAATGAAGGCATGTTGTTCCAGAGTTGCTCCTTTACCATACATTCCAGTCCCTGCTTACCCAGCACATTCGCAGAATGATACTTGTGAAATATGGGTGAATGTTTTGCTCCAGATTATAAATGCCAAAGATTATTGGAACGCAAACGGAAGTGACAAGGGCTTTTTCCTGGACGATTTTTCAAATGTGCTTTTAGTTCCAAGGTGGGTATTTAAGAATGTCCCTTATCATGTACGCGATAATCAAGTACCAGGAGGCAGACTCACTGACGCTGTTTGACTGAAAAGAAACATGTACACTGGACTTTTCATATTCTCCAGTGCACAAAAATGAGAGCATGGTTTGAAGTTTGAGAATTTCTGTTATTTATCGTCATTAACTCATTCAGCCCGGCGCATATATTTCCAGAATTTTGGAGGCGTCAGCTAACAACGATGCACCTGTTGCAGGAGATGATCGACCATGATAATTCAAGGGTAGTGCCAGATTAGCTTGGCGCTGACAGGCGCCAAGCTAATTTGGCACTACCCTTGAATTGTCATGGTCGACCCATCTCCTGCTGTAGTGCGTCAGGGCTGAATGGGTTAACAGCGTGTTTTTTGTTGTTGTTGGTTTTTTTTTTTTTTTTTTTTTTGGCGTGGGGGGGGGGGGGGGGGGGGGGGGGGGGGCAAAACTGAACACATAGTGATGTGAAGTGCCAAACGAGAGTGCACCATAAACTGAAACAAAAAGAGGGACAAAGAAACAGAAATAACGAGCTGAAAGACTCAACCCCACTGCACATGCGGCCACTGGTACTGCTGACAGTACTGGAAGCTGCATGCACAAAGGAGTCAAGTTCAGACAGCAGTGTGCGCGCCCGAAACTAAACAGAAGAAGCAACTGAACGACTACATGCCTGCTCATTCAACTCAACAAGCTCCCAGGAATTGCGGCTGGAGGCGTCGCTGGTCAGGTGCTCGGTGACCTGCGACACGCGCTTTTTAAGCTTGCTGACCTTAGAGGTCGATTTGCTGGACTGGGGGGTTCCGCCGGCCTTCCCGTCTTTCTGCACGAAGACAGACTGTGTGCGAGATGCAATGGATAGTCGAGGAGTAGTGCTGTAATTTACTGGCCTGCAGAGAAGATAAAAAGAACCGGCATAACACACTGAGCACTACAGTTGAAATTCTCTAGTTGGATGTTGTCCTGTGAAGACTAAATTACACTTCAAGAGACAGAATGACTGAAATACATGTAGTTCAAGGGTAGGGCCAGAACAGCTTGGTGTAAAGGTGCCAAGCTATCCTGGCCCCACCAGTGAACTATCCCGGTTCATCCACGTCTTCTTGTAGTGAATCCCACTGAAAGCAATAATTAAACGAATGAAGGAGAACATCAGTGAAATGCAAATACTTACAACCCCAATGCTGAAGACAATGAAGGCCAATCCTTAGCAGCAAGTGGCACAGATTGTTATGAACCTCTGCAACTGCATAAGCTCATAAGAATCTATGCCTCTTGCAGATGGCTGATAGCCAGCACCTGGTTAGCCTGGCAAACCAACAGGATTTATCACGGCAAAAAGCGCTACTGACAGCTGAACGGTTAAAAGATGCTGAACTGTCTTGGTACTGAAGGTCCAACGGTCTTCTTTTAATCTATATTAAAAAAACAACTATTATTCACGCAATAATATATGAATGCAGAAATCTGCGCCTTTTCTTTACTCTATTGCATAAAGTAAAATGAAATAAATAACATAAAAAGTAAAAAAAAAAATAAATAAAAATGAATAAAAATGAAATAAAATAAAACCACCTTAGATTGTAAAGATCTATCTACTTCCCCTTCCCTTACAACTGTTAGCTCAACTATACCAAACTCGGTACCACTTATTTTGTAGTTTTATTTCTATTTATCAATGAATGCAAAGATGAATGCATTTAGAAAGCTAATTAAAGAAACAAACTAAAGCCTGTCTAAATAAATAATGGGGGTCTACGGGAATAAGCTGTTTTATATCCTGAAAAAATGTGTGGTATAAAAATGACAAAGATAATGTCTCTTCGTGACTGAGTGGTATGGTATGGGAAAGGCCCAAAATGGATTGGAAAAGGGCAGGACGCAGGAGAGACGTGTGGGAGGGGAGGGAAAATGAAAAGAAATGCAGGAACAAAAGCCATAACGAAAATCAAAATCCCCTCCCCCAGCTGACCAGATGGACTGCAGAATGCATAATATCTGTACCATTTGCAAGAGTACTTCCCAAAAGGACCCCATTGGAGAGTGTGCCATAAATAAACTTCTATTCAAATGAGATTCTCAGCATGTGGCATACTCTCCGAGATGCTCCGCATCTCATTTGAATAGAAATGTACTTGTGGTGGGTCGATCTGGGCAGATCTCCCACAAAGAGTATGGGTAAGCACAGAAAGAAAAGGACAAGAAAATCAACAAAAATCATGCATGTACAAATCAGAATTCTTTAATCATCTTAACAGATCTACCCCAAAAACTAAAAAGAATGGGTTTTTTTCCCAAAAAAAAGAAAATAAAGAAATTTGCAGAAATGCAATCACTTATTTTGCTTAACCCCTTTAGCCGCAATGCATAAGAGCAGGAGATGGAGCGACCATGATAACTGAAGGGTAGTGCCAGATGAGCTTGGCGCCTGATGCGCCAAGCTCATCTGGCACTACAATTCAATTATCATGGTCACTCCATCTCCGTAAAACTGGTACATAGTCGTTAGGAGACACTTCCAAAATGCTTTCGTGGGGTTAAATGGTTAACTGCATAGGACGAGTGGCCCCGCTCCACTCAGTCGACATTGACCCATTTAGCCCCGGGGCCCTGCAGCAGGAGATGGATTGATCAGGATAATTCAAGGGTAGTGCCAGATGAGCTTGGCACCTAAAGGCGCCAAGTTCATCTGGCACTACCCTTGAATTATCATGATCAATCCCTCTCCTACAACTGGTGCATAGTCATTAGACGATGCCTCCAAACGTTTGGAAATGCGGCCCTGGGGATTAAGAGGGTTAAAGAGATTTTCTTTACCCGTGGGCATTTGTGCACTGGCAGTAGTTTGGACCTTTCTGATCGAGGTGTTTGGACCTTTCTGATTGAGGTGTACGATCTAAAGCACGGACCTGCAGACCTCCTTATTCAAAGTCCTATGCTCTAGTATTGTCTCAAAGTTGTCATTATTGTGTGTGTCACAATATGAGTAGTCAGTGACAGGCACACAGACACCAGTAGTCGGTAAGATGAGTACGAGCTAGCTGTCACATTAGGAACACAAACCAAACAGTTAACCCATTCAGCCCGGCGCACGTGTTTCCCAAATTTTGGGGTCGTCATCTAATGACTAGGCACCAGTTGCAGGAGATGGATCGACCATGATAATTCAAGGGCAGTGCCAGATTAGCTTGGCGCCTGTCGGCGCCAAGCTAACTTGGCACTACCCTTGATTTATCATGATCGACCCATCTCCTGCTGTAGTGCGTCAGGGTTGAATGGGTTCAGACACACAAACAATATCAGAAAGCCTGCTATTTCAATACATACTCTGAAAAGAAGAGAGAGAAAAAAAAGAAAGAAAAAAAATAAAAACATGCTTTAAAGAAGTTCCTCCAGACTGCAAGAATTTATTAAATTCCCTTTCCACATCAACAATGAAATATCAAAACCCTCTCCACGTATCTCTCACTCACACACATCTGCACACATATAGCACATGCACTCCCACACATACATCTAAAACACCACACACACACACATTACACACATGCAAGACTTTACGGACACGCAGCAAATTATTTTACCCATCCCTCTCTCCGATTCCGAGGAAAATGAAAATTAAACCCCTAAAATCAAGAAACTGAAAACGGGGAGTGTTTTAGAGAGACAATAAAAGGCAAAATTTAAAAAAATTGAGAAGAAAACGAAATCTGCCGGTAACTCCAGTTGTACAACAATACCAACGACAGTTTTTCCCCCTGCCACACCAATCGGTTACCTCATGGTTTTGATCCTCTTCAAGCTGGTGCTACAAGACGTCAAATAAACAGCATCAGCATTCACCCTTGCCAATCACACAGTGTGCTATCTCATGTGGTTTGCGCGAGTACTCCCCAGCTGGACCCACCCAGGGAGCATGTCACAAGTACACATCTATTCAAATGAGATGTGAAGCATCTCATTTGAATAGAAGAGTATTTGTGGTGTAGACCAACTCGGTGCTACAAGTACACTTCCATTCAAATGCGATGCCAAATGAATAGAAGTGTCCTTGTGGTGTAGACCAACTCGGTGCCACAAGTACACTTCCATTCAAATGCGATGCCAAATGAATAGAAGAGTCCTTGTGGTGTAGACTAACTTGGTGCCACAAGGAACTTCCATTCAAATGCGATGCCAAATGAATAGAAGTGTCCTTGTGGTGTAGACCAACTCAGTGCCACAAATACACTCCCATTCTAATGCAATGCCAAAGGAATAGAAGTGTCCTTGTGGTGTAGACCAACTCGGTGCCACAAGTACACTTCTATTCAAATGAGATGCCAAATGAATAGAAGTGTCATTGTGGTGTAGACCAACTGGGTGACACAAGTACACTTCTATTCAAATGCAATGCCAAATGAAAGGAAGTGTCCTTGTGGTGCAGACCAACTCTGTGCCACACGTACACTTCTATTCAAATGAGATGCTTAGCATCTCATTTAATAGAAGATTACTTGTGGTGTAGACCCAACCAGGGAGAATGCCACAAGTACACTTCTATTCAAATGAGATGCTTAGCATCTCATTTAAATAGAAGAGTACTTGTTGTGTACAGTAGACCCACCCAGGGAGTATGCCACAAGTACACTTCTTTTCAAATGAGATGCTCAGCATCTCAATTGAATAGAGTGTACTTGTGGCGTAATTCCTGAGTGTGTCTGAATATTCATAGCTGTGAATCACTAGCCCAAGCTTCCAAACACAACTGGGGATCATGTCGAAATGAAAGCATGCAAGCAGGCATCTCACAGGAATAAATTTGGTCTCCCCAAAATGCACAGTTTATGCACACAAAAACCAAAGTAGTGAAGAGATTAACCTATTAAGCCCTTGTATGGCACAACAGGAGATGATGCAAATGGCGCATCCACACTACATGTGTCTAGGTGCCAACTGATTCAGGCACCACTCTCGAAAAGAATGCCCCAAAGTATTTAGACACCGCCTTTACATTATCATGGCCGATCTTTTTCAAGGACTAGTAATAAGTACTCTTCAAAGGACAAGTCCAAAATTTGGGAACTTTGACAATCGGGCCCAATGTGTTGATACAGGCAGTCATCTAAGGTAGGCTTAACTGTCTATAGTGAAACTCTAAAATGCAGTCGATTTCTGGCATTGTCAGCCACCCTAACTGTACATGTAGTGACACCTTTTCAAGCAAAGTCTGGAAAATCTCTTTACATCAAGATCCAATCAGTTTACTATCAGGCAAACAAATGCAAAATTCTATGAGCTAGCCTCATTAGACTATGACAAACAAACAAGCAAAAAGTCATGGTCACCAGCAGAAAACTTGCAAACTACAAGAAAATAATTGTTAGGAACTAATGAGGGGAAAACACAGACTATGTCCACGGTTGTACTAGCCCATATCATACTGAGGCTAAAAGCTTCACATTTGTACACTGCCATATGCAAGCTACATTATAGTACTTACAGATAAACATATAGACCAATGGCTTTAGTTCAAGGGTGGTGCCAGAATAGCTTGGCGCCAAGCTATTCTGGCACTAGCCTTGAACTATTTTAGTCAAACTTATTTCACACAATTCCGAATAATAAGGGCTAAAACAGCTGGGAAATTTGTTTCTACACAAAACTCATTCACTAACTTCCTAACACACAAAACAGAACAAGCCTACGGCTCACATTCCTACGTCAAAGGATGTATGAGAGAAGCAGAAGCAAAACACTCCAGTATTACCTATCTGTAAGGCCACGGACTAGAGTGCCGTTTCCATACTGTCCAGTCTCTTAGCCTTAGTCAGTCCCAGTCATCCACTAATTTTTTTCAATTCCCTAAAAAACACTACCACCCACCAGCTGCACATTTGCCATCACAAAATACACACACAAAAAAAAGCACATCACCCGTCTCATTTCTTGGCTATGAAACTGGTTCCTTACCAACCCCACACCCAAGCACAGCTGAAATCAGTGTGCCCCTCAAATCACTACGTCAATGGCAACTCAACATAGGCCCACAATTGTCCACTGGATAAGCTCAGGATGGTATGAATCAAAGCACCAAACATGTCTCCTCTCAGCTAACCAGAAATTTCCAGCAAATTCCAACATTCAGCCCTACTACATAAAAACACCAGTCCTCTTACTGCCTGAACTGCCCAATTTAAATAAGTAACATGACCTGTCAGAGAAACTCTCCCACCTGAACACCATTCAATCTGCCATCAGTGCAATCCTTAGACACTAGCTAAGTCAAACCCAAAGTGACACCTTTGAATGTTGCTGCATCTTTATGTTATGGCCCATGATGTGAAGCGTGTTGTTGTGGCGTTCACAGTGCTGTTGATGTTTTGGATCATGCATATTTGATGCCATGAAAAACAGCCAAAACTATGCTACGCGGGACACACCGCATACCCAAACAAGTGTCTGGAGTGCTTATTTAGGAGGTAGCAGAGAAAAATGGTTATGTACAGTTCATTTTTATATAAAACACACTTGTCAGAGTCTCAAAACACCTCAACTCATCTTGCAGATGCAGCAGGCATGTGTGTGCCAAACTTGTGAACACTCCTGTAAAAGCCTGTACTGGTGGCTGCAACTGCTGGTCACATAACAATGCACTCAAATGAGCTTTACGTAGTGTAAAAGTGCTTGTGTTTAGCTCAGAATAGACACCAGAGACATCCCTCATGACAATTACAGCAGAATGACACCTCAGATGCAGCCATTGTAGCAGGATCATGCAAAATAACACTTCTGCATGTCACATTATTTTGGCGGGTTATTTCACTCTGAGGTCAGCTGTCTGATGAAATGCACATGCTGACACTGTTTCATTGTAGTTTTTATCTTAACCTTTGACCTTAAGCCCCCCCCCCTCCCCCCACCTCCAACCCAACCCCCCACCCATCCCACCCTTCTCCACCCACCCCACAACTTCAATAACTGAAAGAGTGCATTTTTAAAAATGCATTTATCAAACTGAACGCCCCAAACCCCACCCCTTTCAAGGTCAAGGTTAAAGGTCACAGCTCAAGGTCGAAGGTCAGACTCAAGACTACCTGTAAGACAAAAAATAAATGAACAAACACACTAAACATAGCTCACAGTGCAGGTAAACAGAGTGTTGCGACGCAAAACATGCCAAAACACATATAAAACTGCATGCGCAGTAATTTCTTGGCAAAATTTCAAATTTTTCATGATTTTCTCAGTTTTCCAACTCCAAAAGTCCAAACTCAATGATATAGTTACATTAAACCAGTTTCCGGTCTATGTCACATATGGCATGTGGTGCATCTGACAGGCCACGGACTACAGTGCCGTTTCCGTACTGTCCAGTCTCTTAACCTTAGTCAGTCCCAGTCATCCCCTAATTTTTCAATTCCCTAAAAAAAAACACTACCACCCACCAGCTGCACATTTGCCAGGCACAAAATATCCAAAAAAAAAGCACATCACCCATCTCATTTCTTGGCTATGAAACTGGTTCCTTACCAACCCCACACCCAAGCACAGCTGAAATCAGTGTGCCCCTCAAATCACTACGTCAATGGCAACTCAACATAGGCCCACAATTGTCTACTGGATAAGCTCAGGATGGTATGAATCAAAGCATCAAACACGTCTCCTCTCAGCTAACTAGAAATTTCCAGCAAATTCCAACATTCAGCTCTACTACAAATTTTCAAACAAGGCAAAAATTATTTTTAAGAACACCGGTCCTCTTACTTCCTGAACTGCCCAATTTAAATATGTAACATGACCGTAAGAGGCACACATCCTCATGAGCCCCCACAGACTACTAAGTTGTATCACAAAGTCTACATCTCATATCAGCCAATTTACAACTGTTACAAATAAAGTAACTCTGTAAATCCAAAACAAATCAATTCAACAGATGTTTTTATATTTTTTCATTTTTTCTTTTGGGTCAGGTGGGGCCTGGTGGGTTGGGGGTATGGGGTTAGGGGGCTGATGGGAGGTTGGGGGGGGGAGGGGGGAGGGAAGTGGGGGGGGGGGAAGCAGTGATGTCTTTTTCTTGTTTTTTTGATTAATGGGTCAATAGTAAAAGTCTGGTAAAGTCTACCACGAAAGGAAGCAAACTAAGAGGAGTGAAAACTGTTCGCAGTTGTACAATTGATACTTACTCTGGGGTCATGTTGAGACTAGAGATGGATCCATCACTGCGGCGATTGGAAGTGCTCATGGGAAGAGAATGGTTACGACGTAATGTAGCACTGCCACTGATGATACCTTTGTCCGCAACCTAGAGCCAGACACAAACAGAATCCTTGTAAATGAGTCCCTCATCCAGAACCCTCTAGGGGTTCATGAGACTCTAACCTGAATGCAGTTGCAGAGGCTCAATAAAAATCAGGGGCTCAAAAAAAATACGCTCCAGCTACTACTAAATATTGCCAGTCCAGTGCGTAACTGAAATGCCAGCTTTTGTAGGATGCATTTTACCCTTTGGCTGTCAGCAGTTTTTTTGTCATGATGTTTCTTGCAGGAATCATCATGACAAAAATTGCTACCAGCAGCAAAAGGGGATAAGGGCTGAAATGCTACCGAGTCTTCATAGCTCACATTCATCAAACCTGTTATCAGTGTGCAAAATTTCAACAAATTGTCAAAAGTACAGTACATACTTTGAAAATGAACTATTTCTTTCCAAGAAGAAATTGTGCTCTGCTCCGTGTCACATATCAACATCCTGCACCAAATGGGAGGAGGGAGTTTGGGGGGGGGGGGGGGGGGGAGTGTCCCTTAACTCCTTACGCCATGAGGACAAAATTATCACATTTTTGTCGATATCCCTGAGGTCTATGACAGTTCAGGAGACAGATCGTCATGATATTTCAAGGTTGGTGTCAGAATAGCTTGGCGCCTAGAGGCACCAAGCTATTCTGACACCAACCTTGAAATATCATGGTCGATCCACATCCTGCCGTAGTCTTGCAGGGCATTATGGGTGAATGTTGGATCAAAAAGTTGCTGACTAACCTTGATACCGTACTCTTGCTCAATCATGGTGCACATCTGTGAAAAACGCTGCTCCATGTGAGAGTGGAATGGCTTCAGATTCTCGGGTGCTCGCTGCTTGTGTATCATCAGGCCGTCCCTCAGCAAAGTCACCTGATAAACATATAGCATGCAGCTCACTTACTCATGCCTCATAAAAATGTATTTTTTTCTAAGATGTATTTTTTTGAAAATATACTTACCGATGGCATTACTAATAGGAAGGTACACTTAGCTTACCGATTTCTGGTTTGTGAGTTACCAATTTCAGCCAAAGCATCCATTGTGTATACTACACAACCAGGGAGGCGACTCCTGGGAGTCGTTACCAAGAAACCCTGAGTGGCCTCCCCTGCCTCCCTATCCGGTCACGTGCTTGGTAGAACCTCACCAGTCTTGACCTTAGCTCACTAGCGACAAGCAGGGCAGGAGGGAGGGTCCTCCGAGCAATGACATCGGTAAGCATTTTTTCGAAAAAATACATTTTAGAGAAAAATACATTTGTTTTCTCAAAACTCTTACCGATGGCATTACTAATTGGAAGAATAGCGAATAGGAGGAGGGTGCCGCCTGCTATCCTCGCGCTGGGACCATATGGCGTTGAGGCGCGTCCCCTGGGTGGTGGATAGGGGGTCCCTCGTGAGAGGGTTGCACCGAATGAAATAAGGTGCCATGAACCAATATGTTCTACGGGAAGGAGACCCCGACAGAAAATCCCTGGTCCTCCTAGTAAGGGGGTTGGGCATGGAGGTAGCTTCCCCATCCTGCAAATAAAGAAATAGCTACAAAAACGCTGACGAAAAGACAAACAGCAATTCCTTTCCTGGAGGAGGAAGGTTCTTCTACCAGAAGATTTATGACGTCGTGTAAGTCTTCAGGAAGCCACAGGACCAAGCCGCCTCTCTCTATCCAGGGACACAATCATGGGCACATGGAATGTCAAGACCATGTACCAGAGCGGGAAGCATCTTGCGGCGAGGGCCTGCCGCAAATCTCCAAGCGTGTAGCAGCAGCCGCTCCGGGCACGGGTGATAAAGATTCTGCCTGGGCTGCTTTAGCATCTTGCGGGGGGTAGGGATCCTCAGGGGAGGGTCCGTGGCGAGGCTCAGGAGGTCGGTGGTTCAGCTCTTGGTCCAATTGAACAGGGCCACTAGGAGCAGAACCATGTTGCAGCCCTTGAGCTTCTGGAGAACCTTGGGTACTAGGACGGAAGATGGATACGCATACGCTAGCAGTCCATCCCAAGGGATGAAGGGCGCGTCTACTGCCCAGGCCTGTGGACCGGAATGGGCGAGAGGAAGAGAGCGAGCTGTCTATTCCACCTTGTGGCAAAGAGGTCGATCATGGGCATCTCCCAGCGTGCAAGAGTAGTTGGAAGATGTCTGGTGAAGCGCCCACTCTGTGTGGAAAAGTTGGCCGCGACGCGAGAGGAAGTCTGCGAGGACATTCAGGTGGCCCGGGAAGTGCTGCACTCAAAGGGCGATGCCTCGATCTCTGCACCACAGGAGGACTTGGTACAAGTGGATGCAGAGGGAGGGTGAGCACGTCCCACCCTGGTTCTGTTCTACCATCGCGTTTTCGGAGAGAACCAGGATCACCTGGTGACAGGTGATTCTCCCATGTGACGAGGGCAACTCCAGCCAGTTGATGTGCCATCCTGCGTGGTCCCCTGGCCAGCTGCCTGAGGCTGTGACAAACTCTGGCAGCAGGAGTGCTCCCCAGGTGGAGAGGTTCGCTTTCCTTGCAGATGGAAAGCTGGGGCGGAGAGGGGAACTCCTGACGCTAGCCAAGACCGATCTGTCTACCGCTGAAGGTGAGGCCTGACCAAGGGAGACACTGGGATCATGGCTGCCAGATCACCCGAGGACAGGCACCAGTAGAGAAGTAGATGCAACTGGATCGGTCGAGAGTAGAGCCTGCCGAGTGGCAGGAGGTCCGCCGCTGGCCTCAAGAGTCCCAGAAGCTGTAGCCAGACCCTGGCCGGTAAAGTCTCCGAGCGAGCCACTTGAAGCGCCAGCCCTGCTAACTTCTGAATCCGCGCATTGAGGAGCCGCATCCGGTTGAGGTCGGTCAGGAACTCCATGCCTAGGTGGATAAACCTGCGGGATGGCGTGAGGTCTGACTTGCCTCCGTTGACCAGGAATCCGAGCTGGCAGAAGAGGGAGAGCAGAGCGTCCCTGTCTTCCTCTAGGGCAGCCGCCACCTGGTTCCGGAGGAGCAGATCGTCCAGGTAGTTGAAAGTCGGGCTTGAGGCTCTGTCTGAACCTGGCGATGACCCCGTCGATTATCCTGGTGAAAACCCAAGGGCTGAGGTTGAGTCCGAAGGGCAGGGCACAGAACTGGTACACAACTCCACAGAAGGCGAAGCGAAGATACCATAGATGCATGGGAACGTGTAGATAGTGTCCGCTCACTGCGAAGTCAAGAGGTTGCACCTAAGCCCCTCAAGGCTCTGGTTGTCTACATCCGGAAGCGTGGAGCCAAAATGTACCTATTTAGTGCCGAGAGGTCTATGACAGCCACCACTTGCCGCCGGGTTTGGGGACAACGAAGAGGCGGATGTAGAAGGCCTGGGAGTCGGATCGAGAGACCACCTCCGTGGCCACTTTCCGGAGCAGAGAGACCACTTTGCCTTGAAGAGCTTCTGCCTTGAGCTGGTCACATGGAACCTGCGTCCAAAGGAGAGAGTGTCGCAACGGAGAGGGAGACTGAAACAAGATCCGGAGGCCCTCCGAGATGGTTGAGAGAATACAAGGGTCGTCCTGAAACAGCGAGCGCCAAGTGCCGCTGTGTAGAGCTAGAATCCTGCCGACTGGAGACCCTGCAGGCATCGATGGGGGCACGAGAGACATGTCAGTGGGCCCAACCAAGCTCGGGCCTCCAGGCGTTTCTGGACCAGGCAGGGGCAGGGAAGGTGCGCGAAGGCACGGGAGGGGGGCGAGCGGCGCCGCGGGAACCTCTGGGAAGGCGGGAATAGGGTCTGAAGAACCGCTTGTCGTGACCCACCACCTTGCGGGCCGCCTGAAAGCATGAGGAAGAGGTGACAGCGGGGTTCTGGGCCAGAGGTCCTTAGACGACTCCTTGACTGTCAGGTCTGTCCAAACAGCAGCTGACCACTGAACGATGCCTGTCAGAGCTGCGCCTTTTCAAAGCCGGAAGGAAGGAGCAGAGCCCGAGCAGGGCGTCCCGACGCATCAGGTTGCAGTTGGCGACTGCTGCCATGGCGTTGGCTGAGGAGTGATATGCCGCCCAATTCTGCACTACCAACACCGAGTGTATGCCGCGAAGAGAAGCCGAGCACGAAAGGTCCCAGGTGTCTTCCAGGCATCTCACCACGGACTGCGTCGCCAGCTCTAGAAAGCCTGAACAAGCCAAGGAGTTGTGCACCAGGGTCGCCGTCTTGTCCAGTCCGGGGTGGGACCATTGCCCGTGCAGGCCCCCGGGGGTTCCTGCCTGCAACAATGCTGCCTTATCCACAGTAGGTAGGGGACAGGAGAAAGCTTGGGAGTGACCGCCGAACCAATGCTGGCGGAAACTGATGTCTATTCTGGCCGGCCATCTGGAGTCTGAAAAGAAGCCCTTGTCTCCGAACTTGTCCTGAAGGAGGTGCAGGGTTTATTTTTGTAAGGATTGATTGTACATTGCTTAACGTCCCGACAGCAACAAGGCTTTCTCACTATGGGCCAATTGGCCCATTCAGTCAAAATTCAATGGGCCAATTCAATTAGTGGGTCAATCATTTATAGCCAAGGTGATCGGCCAGAGAGAAAAGAAAAAAAACAACAGAGATTATATAATATAACTGCTCCGTCTGTGTGTGTGTGTGCGTGTATGTGACACATACACACTTCAGTTACAGAGTCCTGACAATAACCTGCCTATTTTGCTGCTTCTCGTGTTTACCACATGTTGACTTTGATCCATCTGCTGGTTTTAGCCCATTTTCTGACAGCAACAGAAAAATCAAAGTCACTAATGGGACCTCCTTCTATCTTGACTCTCATTAACTGTTCACATCTGTCTGCTGACAGTCTGTTTCTGAGAGGCGTGAGAGTCAGATTTTGCACACTGAAGGCCCGTTCAGTCACAGGTGTGGATGGGATGGGTTAGTGCCAAACAGGCAAGCTGGAGCAGATGAGGACAGTTCAGATCTCCCTATTGCTGCAGGCTGGCAAGAGCTCCCCACAAACTGGACAAAGAGTGTGCAGGGTATGCTGGATTTTGCCAACATCTCGCATCACTTCCATTCCTCCATGACCTGGGCAGTGGTGCATTGCAGAAAAGGATTTGATGGACACAGTTTTCCATCTGTACTGGTGCGATAGTGAGGTGATGTGTAAAACTCAGCCACAGCTTCCAGTTCAGCATTACCCCAGGACTCTAAATCCCTGTCTGGAACAAACTGAATGGGTCGCATTCCTAACACAGACAGTTTGAACATTGTCTCCGAGTCGGGGAATCTTTCATGCATGTTGTTGATCATGGCCTGCAGAAATTTTTGTTTCCACCCCATCAAAGTTAGAGGCATTCTTTGCAATTCTGTGGTTTTTGAAGAGTCCATCTTTCAAGTCTTCTTCAAGCTGAGAGAAGTATGTTGGTGTGCCTTCCTCCACTCTGTCATCTTTCATTTTCTCAAGATCACTGATGCATATCATGACATTCACCTTAACAACACTGATGTCAATGTCTTTCCTTTGAAAAAACTGACTCAGTCGCATAATTGGCTGCAGCCAGTCCATCATTGAATAGCTTAGTTTGATAAACAGTTCCTGGGCAATTTTCTTCTTCAGCCCACTGGCCTTTGGATCATTTGCTGCAGGTCTGGCATCAAAAAAAGTGATCAGTGAGTCAAGAGTACGATAAACCATCTCCAGGGCTGTGAAGAAGGACAGCCATCTGATAGCGTGTACTTCTTTATATTTCACAACAGGATCGTCCAAAATGTTCTAAACGCTTTCAAGCTGATCACTCTTTGTGGGGGACTTGTGAAAGTAGTAGAAGATGCTTAATTAGACAAGATGGCGGCCATGCAACACCACCTGGCCGCCCGCTCTGGCAGAAATGGTCGCCACCGACAGTATTCTAGCCATTGTACCTTCGTTTGATATACGATGTCAGGCCCTGCAATGCTGCATCACGACCGGTATTTCTTTTTGATGACTTTTGGCAATTTGATGTGCTGTGACTGTTAATTGGATTTTATATTTTTCTCCGCTGTGCCGCCTATGCTGGGAGTTGATACACGCTGATTCTTGTTGTACCAAGCGGATATCAGAAGAACAGCGCGCGCTATACTGTGGCAATACCACCAGCGTGCTTTCCTCCCCTTTCATCATCTCATCTAAGGAGTGGCTCTTCCTGCATGTCACGCTCAACCTCACTGCCTGCGCTAGCGCACTCAACGAAGGGCCGGAGTACCAGCAAGCTTCAGGCCCCACATTCCGAATGATGTAATGACAGACACCTTCCAGACCCAGTGACTGTGTTTCTTACTGAACAGCTGCGTGTGTACTTTTTAGAAACTATTTTGGACTGCTTTCACGTTAATGATGTTGTTCTACTACTTTTGTTTTTAAAATGACTTTGAAGTTATATACTAGTTAAGTTCAGTAAAATTAAGGTGGTGACTGTTTATGCCGGAGCGACTGTCTGAACACCGGCGCTGTACTATGGCGGCGACGGGCCCCCAGGTGCTGTTTGACCGTTGTTCAGTTTTATGGTGCCTAGATCGGAGATCTTCTCCGTATGGACGCGGGTATTTTGTTTCTTTTGTTAACTTGTTTTATGTACTAGTTTTAGCCAAGTAGGAACTTCAGTAATAAAGAACATTATAATAGTGTGTTAAGGGGGCATAGGGCTGTCTTAGTGGTATTCTGTTTTTGTCAGGGAGGTTCGGGTCGGGATGAGGCCACTGGCGCTGGCACTTAGATGCCTTGGCGACGGGCTTCACCCGTCCAGAGTCATTGTCCATTGTGTAGCTCTGTGATTGTAATTTGTGGAATGAGCGAGTGAGTGAATGTAAGCAGCACCTGTGGTGGCAAAAATGTGAATTTCTCCATGAGGGATTAATAAAGTATTATTGTATTGTATTGTATTGTATTGTATTGTGATGGTGTCCTTGAAGTTCTTTATGGTTGGAACATTTTCAGCAGCTTGCTCGGACACAAGTGCTACTCTGTGCGCACTGCAGTGAGTGTTCTTCAAGTAAGGGTTGACCTCAAGGAAATGACCTGTCAGTCCCTTCTTCTGGCCTGTCATGACAGACGCTCCATCAGTTCCTAGTCCAAATATGTTATTTATTGGAATCTGTCATTTATCCAGTTGTTCTTTGATGGCTGTAAAGATACCTTTTCCCCTTGCGTCAGTGATCCTTACATCTGTCAAGAAGAAAGTTGAAGGTTTCAGTGACACTGGATCCACCAGTCTCACACTTACTGCCAACTTGTGATTGACCACAATGTCTGTGCTTTCGTCTGTAAACAGTGTACCGACTGGGGACTCTTTCACCTTCTGTGTGATGTTTTCATCTATAATATCTGACAACACTTGCAAAAATCCCTGTGCAGATGTTGTGCTTGAATAATCTGTTTTCTCACCACACTTCAGATGCTCAATATATGGGACCTTTAAAAGTTTCAGAAATGCCAGCAATGACTGGTATTTATGCAGAGACAGACTTTCCTGGCAGAGCCAAAATACAGCCTTCATGGCAATTTGAACAGCTTCTTCTTCTTTCGAAAAAGCTTTTTCTGATGCAGTTGCCATCTTTTCTGTTCCTCTGGCGCTGCCATGGCTCGCTGATGGTCACTACCGCACACATGTCTGGTCAGAGTGCTCGTTCGGAAGTTAGACGTTCCTTGGGCCATTGTGTTATTGAACTTGAGCGATCTGCAGTCTTTGCAAAACATAACCCCGTTCTCATACCTGAGCCAGGGATATGTATGCAGCCAACCCATTTGAAAGTTTCGTTTCTGGTCTTCATGTTTCGAACTTGAAATTGTAGATGACCCTGCATTCAGGCTACCTGGTACAGATGACGACCCTGCATCCAGTTCAGGAGCAGACGACGAAGAACATGAGGCCGTCTAACTTTCAGGCACAGAGCTTACCGCTGTTGTTTTCTGCGTAAAAGCAAATAGTGTTTGCTGTCCTTCAGCAGGCTTAATTTTTTTTGGGGGAGGCATTTCTTTAGGGACGGAGAAACTGGATTTGTTGGTTTCGTATATCTAACAGGGAGACAATCCTTCATTCAACGTGAAACGTTTGTTTTCTAAGAATTAGGTCGGCTTATAGAACGATGGTTCTCATTGGCCGAATAATTAATGAGTGAACCAATTGCAGGCTAGAATCTGTTTCGTAGCATGAAACCGAAACATAAGCGTAGCCGAAGCGTACACCGAAACGGCACCGATCGTATTGTCAGTGTGACTTTTTCAGTTTCATTCTAAGCCAGTTGTGGTTAGCTGGTTTGTTTTAAGCATCGATTATAGAGTTGTACAAGAAATAAACACACCACTGGCGCGCGTGCACGTAAAAACGATGCGCCCGAAGTCGCGCACCCCGGAAAAGCAATGGGCCAAATGGAGACTCAATGCGTCAATTGGCACAGGGCTCATTCCAAAAATGAACCCTGGAGGTGTGCCGAAAACGCCTCCGAAAGGTCTCGAAAGCCAGCCGGCTGGGGGAGGGACTTGTGTCGCTTGGCCTGCTGCGGCGCATCTACCATCGCCACGGCTCTCCTCTTCAGGGGAGGGGAAGGGGGGCAGGCGTCTAGAGGGAGGAAAGACGAGATAAGCCGGGTGGCCTCGTACATCATCCAGGGAGCAGAAGGTCTGAGAGCTTGGCACCGCGACGGTGGAAGAGGTAGACAGTGATGACCGCACACTGGGGGACGCCAAGCGCATATCCTCCTGACACAGGGCAGACGCCGAGTCCTCTGGGTGGAGGCTGAGAGCCTCATCGTCATCCGCTGCGGCCTGCAGCAGGGGGGAGCGAGCGCCCCAGCACGAAGAGCGAGGCGTGTCGACCGACAAGCGCCGGCTCCCACGCTGAGAAGAGACCGGGGGGGGGGGGGGGGGGGGGGAGGGGGGGGGGGGACGGGGGGGGGGGGGGGGACGGGGGGGGGAGGGGGGGTGGTGGGGGGAGGGGGGGTGGGGGGGTCCTGGAAAGCGGTCGAGAGGAAGACGCTGGGTGCGAGGGATACCGGGCCAGGACGACAAAGTATCCCTGGGGGCACAATGGGAGAAACGGTCGCTCCGAGAAGTCGAAACGGAGAGCAGGCGCCTGGAAGGGGAAGAACGCCGTGGCATACGAGGGTCTCTCCTACGCCTCGGGGAGGTGGAGTGGGAACGGGGGGGAGAAGAGATCCAAATGAGGCTGGTGCCTGTAACCTCCGCTGCTGTGGTAGCGATGAGAGTCTGGCAATTCCTCGTAAACCTCGTCATGGGGTGAACACCGCTGCCGACTGCACCTCGTCAAACGTGTGGTCTCAGTGGCTGCAATGGGCCCCGAAGGGCTGTTAAACTCCGCAGAGTGAGACGCCCTAGAATGCCGTCAGCCCTTGTCAGGTCCTACGGAGATGTGGGGCCGGGCTCCTGCGTCCATCCGGACGAGGAGCTTCCTTCACCGCGTAAGGTGGCGACCACGGTCGCCACGCACCCCTCCAAGAGCGGGGGGCAGGGCTCCCAAGGCCTGGACCTGACGGGGGGACACGTCCTGTTGGCTGCTGACAGGCTTCTCTCTCTCTGCGTGGTGGGTCAGGGCTCCTGAGGCCTGGTCCAGACGTGGAGACACGTCCCGTCGGCGGCTGACCGGCTGAACTCTCTCAGAGTGGCGGGTCATGGCTCCAGAGGCCTGGTCCAGACGGGGAAGCACATCCCGTCGGCTGCTGACAGGCTTCTCTCTCTCTCTAAGTGGAGGGTAAGGGCACCTGATGTCTGGTCCTCACGGGGGAACACGTCCTGTCGGCTGCTGACCGGCTGTACTCTCTCTGAGTGGCGGGTCAGGGCTCCAGTGGCCTAGTCCAGCAGACGGGGAAGCACATCCCGTCGGCTGCTGATAGGTTTCTCTCTCTCCGAGCGGAGAGGACTGTCCGGGGACTGGGGGAGGCAGTAGTGCCCGACACGTTGACAATCTCACGATATCCGAGATGGTGCGCCTACGCGGTCCTGGAACAGCGGCGGCTTCCGGTGGGGAGGAGGGTCCTTGTGCCGGGTCGGCCTATCCTGATTGTAGAAGGCCCACAGCTGAGACCACCGCTCCTCGACCCATGTAGCGCAGGTACTACACGTCTGCCTGGAGGAGCAACCCGAACACGGCAGGCAAACATTGTGGGACTCACTGGGCCAATGGAATTGTCTGCACCTGGTGCAGGTCTTTACCTGTGTACTGTAACAGAAAGCAGACACATGCCACCGTGGGAGCACGGGTCCTCTTGGAAGAGGATGCGTGCTCACAAACCGGTCGCGACCAGAATCCCCCGCCAATGCCACTGCCGGGAAAAAATGCCGGCTGAGAGGCGTTAACCGAGGCTTTACCTTGTCATCCCCATGTGAAGCTATTAGGTAATCCCACCAGTGACCGACCACCAGGGTAATCCACACCGAACACACCAGTAAGCACCATGCCAAGTCCATCGGTAATCCAAGATACACAGCCGAAGTGAAGAGACGAAGGCTGAACACAACCATTCACGGTGAGCTAAGTGTAAAGACTAGCAGGATTCTACCAAGTACGTGACCGGATAGGGAGGCAGGGGAGGCCACTCAGGGTTTCTTGGTAACGACTCCCTGGAGTCGCCTCCCTGATTGTGTAGTATACACAACGGATGCTTAGGCTGAAATCGTTAAGCTACGTGTACCTTCCTATTAGTAATGCCTTCGGTAAGAGTTTTGAGAAAACAAACGTCAGGAGGTTTCGTTAAAGACTGGGCAGTAGCTGTGAGTATTGGACTGACCATCGTCTTTCCAAGTTGACAAACTAATCTGACACTACCTATGAACTATCACAACTGACTGATCTACTGCAGTGGTATCTTAACCCATAAAGCCATGACACATCACAACAGGGTTTGGATCGACCATGGTAGTTTAAGGGTGGTGTAGGAATAGCTTGGCGCCTGTAGGCGCCAAGCTTTTCCGACATCACCCTTAAACTACCATGGTCGATCTGTCTCCAGAATTGTGATGTAGGCCTCAAAGGGTATCTAAAAACAATGTCATCCTCAGGATGTAATAACTTAATGGAAAATGTGCAGAGCCACTGCAAACCTTATTTCACAGTCAAGAGTGGAAAAGCATGAGACTTTCACCCTTTATACACACTCAGAGAAACCACAGGCATTCTTTTTCCAGCTGTTCCAATACATTAGAGACGTGCAAAATCCAGATGTGCATATCTGGATGTGGCATGCCTCAAATGCATTATGACAAAGCATGCACTATCAAACAGTAATGAACTTACCTGCTCCAGTGTGAGAACTCTCAGACGTTCCTGGTCCTCAGGTTCATAATCAGTGCCGATGTAAAACTCCTGAAAATAAAAACATTAAGAAGTCATAAAACACCTAGAAAATGGATTTCTCTAAAATGTATTTTTTTGAAAAATATTTACCAATGGCATTGAGAAAATAAAGGACCAACACACACATTAGCCTGTTCCAATCTATCACAATTTTCCGTCATCATTGGCAGTCACCTTTTTGGTCTGGATTGATTTTTCCATCATCTGTATATGCAAAGAGAGCTGCAGGGGAGCCCGAGGGAGAGGAAATGACTGTGCGATGGATTTAAAGCATACGTGGTGTAACGCTACAATCTTGTCTGCATACATACATGTCAGATCAATCAGCTTTGTTGTTCCACTTACACAAATGGGCACACAGAGGCAAATTGTGTTTTTGCCATCACAGATGACACTCAAAATGATTCACTCACACAATAGTGGACAATAGCTTGAGAAATAGTCCCTTCATTAACCCTTTTAGCCCCAAGGTCCAATTTCTCAAATTTGGAGGTGTTGCCTAACGACTATGTAGCAGTTGAAGGAGATGGATTGGCCATGATAATTCAAGGGTAGAGCCACATTAGCTTGGCGCCTGAAGGCGCCAAGCTAATCTGGCACTACCCTTGAATTGTCATGGTCAAGCCATCTCCTGCTGTAGGGATCTGGGGCTAATAGGGTTAAAAAAATGAGCACACTGACCTTGTACATAGCGATGCCCCCCTGCACTGCAGGGTCAGCAACCCCATTGAGCAGCATGCCCAGACTGTCGATGCGGAGGCTGGGGTCATGGCGATGCTGCTCGATAGCAATGGCTAACTTCTTGTTCTTGTCCTCCATCGTCTCTACGGCCGTCTCGATTGGACTCACCATCATCTGTACGAGAAAGAACATATGCGAGTGCATAGAGAAATGTATTTTCTCTAAAATGTATTTTTTCCAAAAATACTTACCGATGGCATTACTATGTGGAATATACCCCTTAACTTACCCGATTTCAGCCTAAGCACCCTTGTGTGTACCTATACGACAAGGGGCGTAACTCAGAGAGTTGTATCTAAGTGATCGGGTAGTCTCCCCTCCCTCCATCCGGTCACGTGAGCCGTGTATTCCCGCCAGTTGTACACTTAGCTTAACGGCAGCAAGCGGGGTAGGCGGGAGGGCCCTCCGAGTAATGCCATCGGTAAGTATTTTTCGAAAAAATACATTTTAGAGAAAAATACATTTGTTTCCTCAAAATACATTACTGATGGCATTACTATGTGGAAGAATAGCGAAAAGATGAGGGTGCCGCCCAAAACCCCGTAACGGCAGTAAACTTAGCTTCGAGGGTCAACCTCCCGACGATTTCAGTTAAGAGTTACCTATGGTGCCAGCGGCGCTCGGAGGGAGTGTTGCGCTGCCGAGAGGTCTCCGAAGAGGGCCAGGTTGTCGCGCTGGCCGAAGAGGTCTCGGAGATAGAAGCAGGCGAAGGTGGAATCTGCTCGCCACCTGACCGCTGCAACGATGTCTCTGACTGCGCATGTGCGGTTGAACGCGACGCTCGCGGCGACCGTTCTGACTTCGTGAGCCCATATCCGCATTCTTTTTTGCATCCTGTGGGGAGAGATCATTGTAAGCGGAGCATATTGTCCATCGCAACCAGGACAAGATCATCTGGGTGGAAATGTCAGCTCGGCCTGGGGTCAAGGGCAGGAAGAGGTGGGAGCGGCCTCTACTGATGGGCTTCACTCTGCGCAGGTAGACTTTTAATGCTCGGACCAGGTCCTGCAGTAGTGACGTCTGGGACCGGTCGAATCCCGTAAGCGGGTGAAGACTCAACACCTGGGGCACAGCCGAGGGGAGTCTATTCTTGGCCAAGAAGGAAGGGTTGGTCAGAAACTAAACCGAAACCATCCGTCCTGAACAGCATGCAGGCTGGGTCTATGGACAGGGCGTGCAGCTCGCTTACTCTGGCGGCTGTGGCGAGGGCCGGGAGGAAGCATGTCTTCCTAGTCACACCCGCGAAGCAGGCGAGGTGAAGAGGCTCGAACCGACTGGAGTTCAAGCAGGTCAGAACCCAAGGGAGATCCCAGCATGGAACTAGCAAACGAGTGACTGGACGCTGGAGTTCGAAGTGGGACATCAAGTCTGAGAGGTCCTTTCACGCTCCTGGGTCCGGTCGGCCTAAGTGTCCGCCACCATCGAGAGATAACCGTGAATGGTGATTGGTGCCAAGTCCTGTTCATGAAACAGCCACGAGAAGAACTCGGCCAGCTGAGGCGTGGTCAGGGCCGTGGGGGCGAGGCGCCGGGGCTCACACCAGGAGTGTAGGACCCTCCATTTTCCCTCGTACACCGGAAGGGTAGATGGATTGCGGTCTGCAGCGATTGCCTCCACTGCATCGTCTGAGAAACCTCGAGCGGTGAGGGCTTGCTGCACAACCTACAGACATGAAGCAGAAGTCTCTCTGGACAAGGGTGGAAGAGGTTCTGCCTGGGCTGCTTCAGCATCGTCCGAGGCGTGGGGAGCCGGAGAGGAGGGTCAGTGGCGAGGCTCAAAAGGTCTGTCGTCCACGTCCTGTTCCAACTGAACGGAGCGACGAGCAGGAGGTAACCAGCCAGGTGGAGGGTCCAAGCTCCGCAGGGCGTGACCCCTGTCCATGCAGAAGGTTGTCCTTGCGCAGTCCTGAACCTCTTGCCAGGTGGAACCAAAGAGGAGGGGGCCCCCTAGGGGAGCACGGCGCAGCTGAGCGACGAAGGTCGAGGGGATGCCCGGGCAACTCTTCAGCAAGGCGTCCCGTCTCATCAGGTCACAATTTGCCGCCACCGCCGCCAAGGAATTGGTCGCGATGTGGTGCACGGCGCAATTAGCTGTCACGGCGAGAGAGTGGACGTCGCGCAAACGGCACTCGTTCGGACGCTCCCAAAACTCCTCCACACTTCTCACCACCACCTGTGTGGCCAGGTCCTGAAATCCCGCACAAGCCAGAGAGTTGCGAATGAGACTTGCTGTGTTTTCGAGCCCTGGCGGGAAGAACTGACAAGCAGGGACCTTGCCTCCAGCTTGCAACTGCGCCGCCGGGTCCACCGCTGGGAGGGGGCAGGCGATGGCTTGAGAGTGTCCCGCGTACCAGGCTTGCCGAAACTTGATATAGACGCCAGAAGGCCAATGTGTGTCCGAGAAGAAACCCTTATCACGCAACTTGCCTTGGGATAGGTGCTCATTAAAGGCCCGCCAGATCTCTAAATCCCGGAGGCTGAGTGAGAGTCTTGAAACGTTTCGCCTGGCGTCGACCGAGGCCGCGGCCTTCCTCTTGAGTGGTGGCGAAGGTGGGCAACCCTCCAAAGGGAAGAACAGCAGAGATCATCCGTGCTGTTTCGTCTAGAGCTCGTGAAGTCTCAGCCAAGCCCGACGGCTCTCCTGGTGTGTCGGATGTGGAAGCGCTGCGGGGGCGGGAGTCCAGAGAGAACATGGTGGAAGCTGAATCCTCTGGGTAAAAACTGAGGACGTCTTCATCCAACTCCGCGGGTGACACCGAAACCACATCACGACGAGGAGAAGCACTGTCTGGGAGAGAACAGTAGGGTCTGTCAGGGGAGTGCTCAGTGAGCCCGCGCGGCGAGCGATAGTCAGGTAAAAGGCGAGCGTCACGCACCCGCTGCCGAGGTCCGGGCACTAGAGGGAAGACAACCCATACGCAGTGTCCGCGAGGCGGGTGGGGAGTCGTGGCGCCACAAGGGGTCCACGGAGCGGTGAGCACAAGAACTCCCCCGAAGGCGAGGGAAAAGGCTGGGATGAACGTGACGCCGCGGGGCGCGAGGGGACCGGCTCCAGCCGGGAGCCCTGGCTGCGCCGGGAGAAGGAGGCCGACGCCGAGGGGAAGGGCTCCTCCCGTAGCGGCGACTGCTCAAGCGCAACTCCATACTCGGAGGCCTGCGAGCGCTGGGGATGGCTGACGGACGGTGTCTAGAGGAAGCAAGCGTAAGCGGGTGTATCTCCCAAGTGCTCTGTCTCTCGGCCGCCCCTTGCAGAGGACCATGCGAGACTGGCAAAGGTCTCTCGGCCACTCCTTGCAAAGGACCATGCGAGACGGGGTGGACTCTCCCGGCCATCACTATGAGAGGGCTAAACGGGACTGAGTCCAGAATCCGGCGGGATGCGGGACCCACAATCTCCGAGGTCGCACAATGGCGCGGAGATCTGGGTGGCGCGGGGGCTAAAGGAGCTTTAATGCTTAGCACTGACCTGCCATTGTCCAAAGGCGTGGTAGAATCCTTACCCCCCGGGCGGCGTCGCTGATAAAACTCCCAAAGCTGCAACCACTTCCACTCCTTCCACGTAGCGCACTGAGCGCAAGTACGGGCCGAGGAGCAGCCGGAACAAGGAAGACACAGTGTATGAAGAGTCCATTGGCCACGGGAATCCATTGCATCTCCTGCAGGTGCCGAGCCGAGTGCTGTAACACAAAGCAGAAGCCATGAAGCAACCATGCGGGGCACGCAATGAAAGGCCCTGTGAACAGTACTCCCAAACCGGTCGAGGGCTAAACCCAAACTCGAAGGAAAATTTGACAAATTTCCACGGAATATGCAGACGGTGCCGTAAACAGTCTGTTTATTCGTAGGCATAAACCCAGACCTTACCTCGCCATTTTCTAGCCACTAGTGAAGCTTGTCACGTAGTATAGTAGTAGAAAAGACCAACAGAGAGGCTGAAGCTGGTGAACCGTTCACGGTGAAGCTAAGGGTACAACTGGCGGGAAGACACAGCTCACGTGACCGATGGAGGAGGGAGACACCGGTCACTGGATACACTCTGAGTACGCCCTGTTGTATGGTCACACAGGGTGCTAGGCTAAATCGGGTAGTAAGGTTGATGTACATGCTACGCCCGACAGCACAGGCTTTCAGGACGTGCTGCACTGCTTGGAAAAAAAAACAGACTTGAATGTATGTCGCCAGCGGTCAATACATAAACCTAACACATGGGCCTAATAAGCTAGACCATTTAGCAACACATCCAATACAAGGCAGTGCAGACAGTAGGGAGTGTAAAAGGCAATACAGTGAGGACAAGGGTACAGAACAATGCCCGATAGAGAAAAACCCACCTGTGGGCTGACAGGGTGACCCTGGGAACTAAAAATACTACCCACCCAGTCCCAGGCAGACCGGTGGGAGGTAAGTTAGGGTATATGACGTAATGCCATCGGTAATGTATTTTGAGGAAACAAATGTGTGTGCATGCAAGAACGTTGTTAGCGCATTTTGTCTAGGTGATTCCTGCTGAAATCGCCTAGACAAAATGTGCTACCTACCGAAGAATGGTTGATACCTCATATTTAGTACTTCTGACTTTTTAAAGTTACTGCCATGTTGTGAACCTGCAAGCCAAATTTCCACTTTTTTTGTAGACAGATGAAAATTTCCTATTAACCTGTTCAGTGCCGAAAAAATTGAACACCATCCAACTGCAAGAGGTATATATCCTCATGAGCCCCTGCAGTTGTGGGGGGGGGGGGGGGAGGGCTCATGAGGATCTATGCCTCTTGCTGACACCACTTTAAATCCATGTTCCTGGGACAGATAGGGTTTTATGGTCTTGAATGAACGATTGCAGAAAAACAGCTGGCACTGAAGCAGTTAAACAGTAACTCATTTATAATGCAGAGTGGCCATCCAAATCCACCTCATGGTGGATGACCACAAGCAAAGCAAGTGCTTATTTGATTACACTTGCAGTCAAATGTGTCCTGGTCCATGAATTAACCCATTTAGCCCTGACACCCAACAGCAAGAGATGGACCGAGATGATAATTCAAGGGTAGTGCCAGATTAGCTTGGCGACGGATGGCGCCAAGCTAATCTGGCACTACCCTTGAATTAAATGGTCGACCCATCTCCTGCTGTAGTGTGTCAGGGCTGAATGGGTTAAGCCACATAATGTGGATCAGCCATGATAGTTTGTGGGCAGTGTCTGATTAGCTTGATCCAATTATTGTCCTGGAGTTTTCATTGCTGTCAGTTTTTAGCAGTTCTATCCTGGAACGTTGATCCACCTTGATTGCTCTAGGGCAATGCATGATTAGCTGGTACACAGTTGTTAGGTGACACCTCCAAAATTGAGGAAATGGGGCCTTGTGGTTAAATGGGTTAATCTTATGGCCCTAGGTCGTAAGACCCCAAATTGCAGATCAGCACAAAATTAATTTTTCTTTAAAATGTATTAAAAAAAAAAAAAACTTACCGATGACATTACTAATTGGAACCTTCGCTTAACTCATCAATTTTAGCCAAAAAAACTTACTGTGTGTCCCTCATACTAGGGGAGGCAATCACTGGGAAGCCATAGCCCGGATACCCCGAGTGGCCTCCCATACTACCGTATCCGGTAGTGCACTCACCCTTTCCCGCCAGTGACTGAGCCTTAGCACCACTGCGGCAAGCGGTGTAGGAGGGAGGGACCTCTGAGTAATGTCGTCGGTAAGTATTTTTCGAAAAAAATACATTTACTTCTCTGTATCTCTTTCCTCTTCCGTAATCTTCTTCTCTTTTAATCTGTTCCTTCTCTTTCCTTCCTTCCCGTTCACCCAGAGAGACGCGGACCAAGGAAGTCGTCTTGTCTAACCCTCGTGTCAGCATGTTGGCTGAGCCCTGCCTGTAGCCAGGCATCCTTTCCACCGCCAAGAGGTTACAAGAACAACTAGTAGAGAGTCACATACCACCGCTGGTGCGCACTGCCGCCCTAAGCGGAATGAAGTCCATCGCCGACACAAGAGAAGTCAGACGCTCAACCTCCTCTCCCAGCGCCTACACTGAGTCCTCCGCAGACAGACTGCGCGCCTCCTCGTCATTTGCAGCGCGCTGAGATATTGCTGTCGCTCCTGGTCCTAGTACCGAGCAAAGAAAAAGAAGAAGACAACCATGGTCCGCGATCCCCCGACGCGGGCTGCGTCGGCTATCATCTAAGTGGTCCCGGCGCTGACATCGAAGCTGCGTCTCCACGTAAGAGCAGTCCCCGCCAGTCCGTCCGACGATCTGCTGCAGTTACCCGTGTGGGTGCGTCGGTGTTTCCGTCAGACTGCGCATCTCCTCGTCATCCGCCGTTCGCTGAGGAAAAAGGAAAAAGGCCGTCTCGGTGTCAACGGGATGCTGCCTCCTTTCACCTTTCATTGGTGGTCATCCATGTGGTGCTGCCGCTGACGTCGAAGCTGCATCTCCGCGTAAGAGCGGTCCCCGTCAGTCCGTCCGGCGATCTGCTGCGGTTCACCTGTGCAGTGGTGTCAGTGTCCTCGTCAGACTGCGCGCCTCCTCATCATCCACCAGTCCGTCCGACGATATGCTGCAGTTACTCGTGCAGCTGCGTCGATGTCCCCGTCAAGACTGCGCGCCTCCTCCTCATCCGCCGTTCGCTGAGGAAAAAGGCTGTCTCGGTGTCAACGGAATGCCGCCTCCGTCCATAGGTCGTCATCCGTGTGGTGCCACCACTGACGTCGAAGCTGCCTCTCCGGGTAGGAGCGGTCCCTGTCAGTCCGTCCGGCGATCTGCTGTGGTTCACCCGTGCCGTTGCGTCAGTGTCCTCGTCAGACTGCGCGCCTCCTCGTCATCCGCCGTGCGCTGAAATGTGGTTGTCTCGGTGTCAACAGGATGCAGCCTCCATCCATCGGTCGTCATTGAGTGGTCCTGCCGCTGACGTCAAGCTGCATCTCCGCTGCCGCACGATCCCTGCCAGACTGGTCCCAAGATCTGAAGCTCCTAGCTGGAGTCTCTGAAGCCCGGTGTCTAGAATAGGTCCGTGCCGTATCGCTCCAGAACTTGTCCGCAGATCCGTCAAAGGGGAGAGGGAAGATGAGACATCATCACGAGAACGGTAACTGCCGTGTGCCGTCCTGCTGTTGTCGAGTCTGCGTCTCCTGAGTAGAGCGACGGCTGCCCAACCGGTCCAAGGATCTGCTGCACCTAGCTGGAACTCTGAAGCCGCAGCGAAGTCCGTTGGCGCGAGACACTTGAACTAGTCCTCCGATCCTACGATTAAGAGCAAAAAGATGAGACATCACACGATAACGGTCTCTGCCGCATGTAGACTTCACACTCTGTAACCATTCCTTTGATCGCGAAGATCGAACACTATCATCTATGGCATGTCTGTGCTTTGGGGGTCCGCTGTCTATTAGCTCTTTCTCTTTCTCTCCATACGACGGCTCATCAAACAGACCACACTGGTCCTCTCCCGAAGGAGGCTATCATCGCCAGTGGATCGCCACTGGCGCCACTCTCTATCTCTGGACCCCGAGATTTCTTTTTCTCTTCCTATTTTCTTACCATGTAACCTATCAATTTAGCGTCTTGAAATCCTTCCCCCTACGAGAGAGGTCCCAAAGGTGTGACCCTGTCCAGGCGCTGGTCCGGCCTACGGTAGTAGGGCGCTCAACTCCGAGGGGAGGTCCCCCGCTTCTGCTGCCTGGATCCTCTTATAGCCAGGGGGGCTTCCATTTGACCCAACGAAAACTCTGCGGAGGGACCGAGCTCTCAAAGGCCTCACTAATCATAGGGTGGCGAACCCTTGCCTGGCCTATTTCCCCTTCTGTGGATTGAAGGGTATAAATGAGCTCTTGGTGCTGTGCAGGATGGCGAATCCCTTCGGCGGAGTAAAGTAAGACTGGTCCCACCCAGGTATGCATCCTGTCACTCTGGTCCCGACGCCTCAAAATATCCGAGCAGAAGAATGTGAAGCACTCGGGGGCGTTTCGATCGGTATTCGCAGTTAGTAACTACAGGCTCCGATTTACTCATCAGGGAACCGGCCTACAATTCTCAGTCCATTCCTTGGTGTATTCCTCTCAGTGTGTCACATTTTATTCCTTACATTAGGACATGTTGTCCATGTAGTCCATGCATGTAATTGTAGTCCTGACGCGGCATTATTGATGTCAAGTATGATCGCTTTCAAATCCTTGCAGTATTCCTGATGCGGTGTTATTGATGTCAAGTATGATCGCTTTCAAATCCTTGCAGGATCCAGTCTTGTGTCGGGATACGATTGTATCGTCGCGTCTTCTGTTCCCTCGGCGCTTGTGCCTGTCAGGTCCAAGGTCATTTCCTGCTCAGCGGGGCTTAGCCGCGATAAGACACAAGGAAGCCTTGGGCGGAGTCTGCGTGTATGAACGTGGGAGTCATATTCTTTGTTTATTAATCTGTCCGTTTTGACGGATCCATCCCAGTCTTAGCGTCATTGTTGTTGTTGTTGATTCTCAGTGTATTCGTGTTTGTAGACGATGCCGGTTGTTTGTGTGGCTGTGTTGCCTTCCTTACAAAAGACTGGTGTTTGTAGTATTGCCTTCTGTGTAGATGGTACGCCATTTTGCCGTGGTGCATATCTCACAGTTGATGCTTTAAAATCAGCTTAATGTTGAAGCTGTTGCTGCTGTTTAGGTGAATGTGGTTGTCGTTTCGTTGATCGCTGTTGTTGCCGTTGGCTTGTTGGGCCGCCTGAATTGTATACCGTTTTGGTGGTTGGTGCCGGGTTTTGTCGTTGTAGAAGGGCCTTCATTTCTTCGAGTGCTTCACAGAATAGTTGGCCTCGCTTGTTGCGAGTGTTTCAGTCCTCCTTTCACTTTTGTGCGCTTTAAAACGAGTTCTTTGTGACCAGTGTTTTTTTGTGGTCGATGCGAAGTAGGCAGTGTCCGTTTCCTCTATTCTTAGTCTGTGTTGTACACATGGTGGCTTGCCTTTCTTGTTGGCGGGAGGTAAGTCTTTTAGCAAACAGTATGACGTCATAGCGTGTAGCGATTCATGACAGATGTCACTTCAGTTGAGGGTTTTGCCGTGGGGGGGGGGGCTGCTGGGCCGATTGTCGGCCTCGGTTGAGTAGCTGGCTCACACGTGTCTTGTTAAAGTAGCAGAAAAAGGGTCGCAGTGTAGTTTGTCGCTTGTTCTATCTTGTCGGTCGTGTGGCGCTTTATTTTTCCGCCTGGATTTCCAGCCTTTTTCAGGCGTGGGGGACGAGTTACTTGGTTGTTTTCGTTCCATCCACCCTTTCTCAGGTGTGGGGAATGAGTTTCACCCAACCTATTTTAGGTGTGGGGAGTGAGTCTCAACCACACTATTTCAGGTGTGGGAGAATGGTCGATGAGTTCCTTCTTGCTTGTGGTTTTCTTGGTTGTTTTCATTCCATCCACTCTTTGTCAGGTGTGGGGAATGAGTCTCAACCACCCTGTTTCAGGTGTGGGAAACAATCGATGACTTTCTTCTTGCTTGTAGTTCTCCGTTGACATAATATTCTTGGGTCTTGATCATTTCTGGCGGAGTTAGGGCTGGCAGCTGTTATTTCCTTCATCGTCTCGCTTCGAATGAGGCTTCGTCGGGTGTGATGGAGCGGCTTAGTGCAGCGTGCGTGCCGATGACGTATGGTCGAATCTCATTGGTCGGCTGTCGTCGGGCTGGTCGTCCGCTGTACGTGTGAGATAGCATCTTGTAACCTTGGTTGCAGGTGGCTTACTTACTTACTTACGCCTGTCACCCCTACCCGGGTATAGGCCGTCGACGAGAGACCTCCAGCAACTCCTGTCCTGTGCTTCTCCTTCGATTCTACTCCAGGTGGTTCCCAGTCTCTTGATGTCTGCTTGGATGGTTGCATGTGGAGTCTATCTTATAGGTCGGCCGGTCCATTTTTGTGGTATGCTATGTCTCTGTCAGCCGAATAGACGTGGGGATGAGAGGTAGTTGTCTGTTGATGGTGGTTCAGCTGGATGGTTAGAGTATACATCTGTCATGACATGTCCGTCTTCCGTAAGGCTCAATCGTCTGCACAGGACGAGGCAGCTATGCAGGAGGCACCGGAGGGGGCAGCAGGACCCTTTTGCGCCGACAAACACACGATGTCTGAATTGCCTTTCTTTGTTTCACATTCAAAGGAACGGACGCGCTCTGTGCGCCGGCCTTTCTCCCTGTAAAAGGCCCATAGTTGTGATCAACGGTCTGAAATTGCATTTCTTTGTTTCACATTCAAAGGAACGGACGCGCCCTGCGCGCCGGCCTTTCTCCCTATAAAAGGCCCATAGTTGTGACCAACGGTCTGAATTGCATCTCTTTGTTTCACATTCAAAGGAACAGACGCGCCCTGAGCACCGGCCTTTCTCCCTGCAAAATTACACATCACTAGGCCACTGGAATTCGCCACACAGGGTGCAGGTCCTCACCTGAGCACTGTAACATAAGACAGACATAGGCCTTGCGAGTGCTTGGAGCCTCAAGGAGGGTCCGAGTTTCCGACCGGTCGCATACATACAAATTCGGAAAATTCAGAGAATTCGGGAAATGCCGTCGCCCGGTCAAACACCAGCTGAGGCAGTAACCGAAGCTTTACCTGTCCATGCCTTGAATACAGAATCACAAACCCACACAAGCACAGAATAATCCTTCTATCTTTTTCCTTATTTTTTTCCTTCCTTAACAGGACCAAGAATCACACAAGTAGAGTTCACACAGTCCAAGGTCGGAGCACGAGGTGCACACGACTGTCCTGACTGAGCTAAGCGAAGTCACTGGCGGGAAAGGGTGAGTGCGCTACCGGATACGGTAGTACGGGAGGCCACTCGGGGTATCTGGGCTATGGCTCCCCAGTGATTGCCTCCCCTAATATAAGGGACACACAGTAAGTTTTTTGGCTAAAATTGATGAGTTAAGCGAAGGTTCCAATTAGTAATGTCATCGGTAATGATTTTGAGAAAATAAGTATCACACTAGTCAGTGAACACAATCAATACATCATGTGTATTTAACACCTTTACCCCTTAACTCATTTGTAGGTTGCACATCTCAGATGAGTTAAGACACCATAGAGGCAAATGGTTTGGCCATGACAGTTCAAAGGCTGTGACAGATGAGCTTGGTGTCTGGGAGTGTGCCAAGCTAGTCTTGCACTACCCCTGAACTATCATGGCAAATCCATCTCCCATAATTTGTGTAGTTCTTGTAAATACCTCCCATAGTTGCAAACGTCATTATTAGGTGCCAGTGAATTAACTCGTTCAAGACATGCTGTATATGCATATGCAGCTGCTCGCCACATGTTCATATGCAGCACATTTTGAGTAAATGAAAGCTACAAGCTGAGTGACCCGACATATTCGCTAGTCACAAAATGTGAGTCAAATCTGGACTGACTAGCACCATCTTTCTGTGTGCTGGTCTGTCCTTTTGAAATCACACACTGACACACCCACAATGCGGTGAGTACTTACAGACTCGGCAGCAACCACTGGGTACCAGCTGACGATGCCTGGTAAAGGATACGATGTGGTCATGTTGGTCCTCTCCAACCACATTTTCTGAAACAGAGAGACCCAATCAAATGTCGCAGTCAGACACTGGCATTAATCATATGGCACTGTCTTGGCTAACCCCTGCGTGCATGCAACCACTGGTACCGTTTACAGTACTAACTGGTGGCTGCATGCAGACAGGGGGTCAAGTACAACACATGCCAACAGCAGTATTTTTATCACAAGCCTTGTGTGCTGGGTGTTAAAACTTGTTCAGGCCAAACAGAATATTTCTGGCTGGGTGTAATATCTTTGATGCATATTTAACCCATATCACACTGAGGCTAAAAGATTCAAATGTGTGCACTGCCATATGCAAGCTACATCATAGTACTTCCAGATAAGGATATAGACCAATGGCTTTAGTTCAAAGGTGGTGCCCGAATAGCTTGGCACCTGGAGGCGCCAAGCTATTCTGGCACTACCCTTAAACTATTTTAGTCAAACTTATTTCACACACTGGTGTATTCCGATTGATAGGGGTTAATTCCTCCTATCTTCTGTTAACCCATATCATACTGAGGCAAAAAGCTTCAAATTTGTACACTGCCATATGCAAGCTACATTATAGTACTTACAGATAAGGATATAGACCAATGGCTTTAGTTCAAGGGTGGTGCCAGAATGGCTTGGCGCCTAGAGGCGCCAAGCTATTCTGGCACTACCCTTGAACTATATTAGTCAAACTTATTTCACACACTGGTGTATTACAAATGATAAGGGTTAACTGAATACAATACCGTTACTGAATTTGTGAGTCATCCTCTGAAGATTAGAATTCAAGAGTGAAATCAGCCATGATAGTTCAAAGATAGTGCCAGAATACCTTGGCGCCTGCTGGCGCCAAGCTATTCTGACACCACCCTTAAACCATAATGGCCGTTCAATATCTTATGATATAAGTAAATGTATGTGGGCTCGAAAAAAAGATTTATGTGTGTGTTTGTGCCTGCATGCATAAGCACAAAAGTGTGTGTTATTAAATGTGAAGTTGCAGTTGTCAATTACTCACAGTGACATCATTACCCCCGTCATCACTGCGTCTTGAGTAGGTGAACACCTGCACCTCGTTCACACGGTAATATCTGCAGCAGATGCACACTCATGCGTGAATATCTTCTCCGACACCATAGACAAATGCTCCATGCCTAACTGTTCACAGAAACACTTCTGTGACAGATGGTTACAGAAAGCTACACGCAGGTTTAGTAATAGTCCCATTTAGACACAGGACAATCCAGTTGAGCACACGTATTCTGTATATCAAGTAACCTGACAATGACTGCACTCCCTTCTGTAAATACAACGCTATCAGTGTGAGAAACAGCTAAAAATAGACAGACACGTAACGGCATGCGCAGAAGAAATAAAGCATGATTATGTGTGTGCTTTTGCTGCATGTCCAAACTACTGTTAAAGTTCATTGGGGGGGGGGGGGGGGGGTGTCGATAATGCTTAACTAACACAAATTGTGCTGAAATGTGTCTTCAGATTCAGGCGTAATGGTACTTTAAAGACTCTCACTTTCATAGTCTTAAAAAAAATGTCAACTTCAAAAGTTTAACTCCAGACAGTCGACAGACAATAGATGTACTTTCACTACATTTTTTATACTTTGCTCCATCATATTATAAAATCAACGCACTACACAACTGTGCACGTGCCAACTGTGGCTGATGTCGGTCTGATAGCCTTGTGCAAACTTCAAAGTGAGTCTTCTTGGATGGATGATTTCACAATAATCTATGCTGACAATTTATGGAACGTGTCCTCAAATCTAACTGTAAAAAAACAGAGTAAAAACGAAAATAGTGTATCTGTCCATACTTAAGAATCTGTTCGCTGATGGGTTTGTTCTCAAAGCCTTCCTTCAGCTGCATGACTGGTGTCACAGCGTTGATCTGCAGGTCTAGCAATTAGTCAAGGCAAATTGTCAAGTTTCAAAATTATTTAATCCATTTAGCCCCAATAACCTGTAGCAGGAGATGGACTGATCATGATAATTCAAGGTTTAGTGCCAGATGAGCTTGGCGCCTTCAGGCGCCAAGCTCATCTGGCACTGCCCTTGAATTATCATGATCGATCCATCTCCTCCAACTGGTACATAGTCATTTGATGACACCTCCCAAAATTTGGGAAATACAGCCGTGGGGTAATATGGGTTACTGGAATGCAGAGGAATGCTACCATTGATACTGTTCGGTGTAAAAGACATGTAATTATGTGTCATTTCCGCTGAGCTGTGTCATCAGTTTTAGTCAAAGGGTTAGTTAAACGTCTTTTTCCGCTGACTGGTATCATCAGTAACAGTCAGGTGCCTAGCATATTTTTTATTATAGATTTATTTGCAACCTCGACAAAGGCCACTTAGTCAGATAAGTCCATTTGAATTTGGTCTGAAGTCTGTGGCTGTATCATTTATACCATGCCAAAATAAAAGTTTATGGCCACAGTTCCGTCTCAAATACCATGGAAAATATGTCCACACAAAAGTATACCTCAGTTAAACACTGGACAGACAAAAGTGGACAATCTGCAGATGGCTCAGTGCAAAGACACATTTTGCTATCAAGCACAGCCAAACATAAATGCTATAAACATAAGGATACACTGTCGATCAGAATTCAGAATGTCATCACCAGGCTGGTCCAGTGTTCGCATCAACTGGAAAAGAAAGAAAGAACAAAAACTTAATTCATAAAATGTTACCCTTGAAATCATGCCAGCACATTTGCATCCCATCATTTTCTAATCTCAATGGTTTATTTCACTATCACCTGTCTGGCACTACAAACAAGTTACAAGAACTGGATCAATTTTGAAAGCTAAATGTAGTGCCTGACTGGCCTGGCACCTCAAAGCTAACCAGACACTACCCTTTTCCTTTCAATGTTTATCTGTCTCCACCGTTAACCACAGAAGGTAAACTAACTTTCAAAGTTTGAAAACCAAATAAATTCACAACTGAAAAGTGTAAGAAAAGAACAGTGCTTGTCAACAAATATTAAATTCTTGACAAATTTGTCAGCTGTCTTTACCTCTGCATTTGGAAAAAGAATCTGCATTCTAGCACAGAAGTCTGCCAGTCGCTCATATTCTTTCCCCCTGTAGATGAACACCTTGTTCTGCAAGACGGCACAAAATGAGTGGCACCATTATGAAATAGGAGTCCTTCCAGAATCAGAACCAGATCAATGACAGTAGGCTGAACACTTTACAATAAAGGACAGCAGGTAGAACCCCTTTTTAGTAAGGATTTAACCCATTACATTAATTTATTTTTTTAAATTCGCTTATTGTCCTATGAAGACTACATTACAGATTAGGAGATAGATCAACTACTTCAGTTCAAGGGTGGTGCCAGAATATTTTGGCACCTCAAGCGCCAAGCTATTCTGGCACCACCCTTGAACTACCAGAGTCAAACTTATTTCAAGCAATAGCACATCAGGATGAAAAGGGTTAAGGGATCATTTCGCTGGATTGCCCGAATTCCTCTGACATGCATCTTCGATAAGTACCTCAAACTGTGGCAACTCCTTGTGAGCAAGAGGCGTATATTCTCATGAAACCCTGCAGATGCAGGGACTCATGAGAATATACGCCTCTTGCAGATGGAACTGGAGGGTTGGACCCACAGAATGTTCGAAGTCCATTCAATGTTTGACCTACTTCTGATTTAACTCCTAGTCAACCTCTGGACACCACGCAACAAACTCAGAAACCAACCACCACCTTTGGTAACAGAACAGCACTAGTATGTGCAGGCCCTAGTACTGTAAACAGCACCGACACCTGCATGCGCAAAGAGGTCATCCCTTTGGCTGTGGGTCACGGTTTCTGCTGCAATGATTCATGCAGGAGTCATCGCGACACAAACCCGCTACCGACAGCCACAGGGTTAACCCTTTTAGCCCCAAGGTCCCATTTCTCAAATTTTGGAGGTGTTGCCTAACGACTATGTACCAGTTGCAGGAGACGGCTTGACCATGATAATTCAAGGGTAGTGCCAGATTAGCTTGGCACCTGAAGGCGCCAAGCTAATCTGGCACTACCCTTGAATTATCATGGTCAAGCCATCTCCTGCTGTAGGGATCTGGGGCTAAAAGGGTTAATAAAGATACATTTAGCTAGCATTTGCATGGCCACAGACGGCTGGCCCGTCCATCAGCCATGCAGTCCAAATCATTCACAGAAAAGCGCGTACACATTTTCGCTGGTCTCATCCAAGAACACTTACCTGAAGGAAGGAAGGGAATCCTAGGCCAAAATATCCCACGCGGAAGTACTCTGGCTCAGGACGCATCTGCTTCAGGATACAGTCATACAACTCCGCCTCTTTTTTCTGTAATGAGACACCCACATCACCCTGAACAGGCTCTTATTCTCAGGAAGGAAGAATGCTTTTGCTTTTTCTACTGACTATTTACAAGCTGCAGAAGAAAAATCAATGATAATACAGGCCAGCCTCTCCATATCGTGGCACCCGGCAGCCATAAAGTCGGACTGCGTTATATATGATCACGTTACTGCAGTGCTCAATTTGCTCAGACAATACACAGACTTGTAAAGAAATGCAGCTTCATTAGCCTGTGTGTGACTGTGTGTGTGCAGGCTAAGGTTGATGTTGGCTCCAGGGGCCGTTAGCTCACCAAGCGTACCTGTGGTAGCCTGACATGTTAACGTCATATCCGATATACTGGAGCATGTAATAATGAGGCTGACCCATAGCTCAAAGGTGATGTTTGATCAGCTTGGAACCACGAGGTAAAAATAATATGGCACTACCCTTGAGGTTAGCTGTCAGCTAACGCTGATAATGACAAACATGTGTGCTCACGAGAATCTTGCTGAGGTTGCTGTAGTCGAACACCTCCTGCTTGTACTGCTGGGCCAGCACTTCGCACAGCTCTAAACCTTTCTCCCACATCTACAACATTCAAACACACAAAAGGCATGTTTGCACAATATTAACTTAACCTGTTCAGTGCCGAAAAAATATGAACACCGCCTAACTGCAAGAGGTACAGATCTTCATGAGCCCCCACAATTGCGAAGGCTCATGAGGATCTATACCTCATGCTAACACCACATTGAATCCATGTTCCTTGGGCAGCTAGTTGTTTTTTTTTTGGTTTTTTTTGGTGTTGAATTATCGAAGATTTCAGAAAGATAGTCTGTTTCAGCATGCACTGAATGGGTTAACTCTTTGACAGTCAGCCACACTTTCTGTCATGATTCCTGCAGGAGTCATCACAAAAGAAAGAGCTACTGACAGCCAAAGGATTAACAAGTTCACGCTGAGACAGCAGTTGGGCGGTGTTAGCTGGCTCAGTTTCTTCTCCTCCAGCCTTCTCAGAACACAGAAGGAAATGCTGAGACAACACACAGCAAAAAGCCTAGACTCTCATGAGCCCCAACGTCTGAAGGGGTAGTGTGAAATCCATGCCCCTTGCTGGCCCTATTTACGTTAGTGATTCTACAAAACAGAGATATTACAGAACTTTGTGTCAGTAGTGATGTTAGCAACACCACAGAATGTGATATGAGAAGTGGCATTTGCCTCGCTACAAATCGTCATGTCACAAGAGGCACCAGACACACTCCAAAGTGTTGGGTCACATAACTGGCACCATCGGTGCCACAATGTCAGAAGTGACTTTATCCGTGCTTTCCAGTTTGGTATCAGAAGTGGAATGCTACAGCTGCACAACTAAAATTGTCAACCTATTAACCCATTACATCCTGAGGCTGGCTTTGTAAACGTTGCTTATTGTCCTCTGAAGGCTACTTCTCAGATTAGGAGATATATCAACCACTTTAGTTCAAGGGTGGTGCCAGAATATAAAATAAAAGCTATTCTGGCACCACCCTTGAACTATCATAGTCAAATTTATTTCAAGCAATTGGTGTATCAGAATGAAATGGGTTATGATAAAGAAAACAGATCAAAATATACATTCAAACATTACACACCTTGCCCTTTTCAAAGTAAGAGATGATCTCGTAGTACAGCAGTTCCTTCAATTCACGGTGTGTCGAGGCGTCTGGGTACTTGCTATGGTGAAGCATGGGTGGCAAAGACGCATCTGACCACTGATATCAAACAGAATCAAACAGTTTAGCTTTTCATACGGTGAAAATCAAATTTTCTCTTGACAAGAAGTTGCCCTGTAACATAAACGATTGGAATTAACATTCTTAATACATTTACAGATAATCACCACAGTGGGAGGAGACAGACCGGCCATCATCATTTAAGACTAAAGCCACTCACAAACCAGATAGGTGAGGCTAGCGCTGTTTGTGTATGTATGTTTCTCCTGCCTACTTCCTAAGTTCCGGAGAAAGACATGGGTTATATAAGAGACCTGATGCATCCTTTTTAGGGATGTAGATGATCGTCTTGTTCTATACCTGCGTATTTCTCTGTGGGCTGGCGAATGGGTGCCTGATAGGCGGGGGCAGGGGATCTAACTGTTCTGTCCAGCGCTGAGTAATTCCCCTTGGTTTGTTATACAAGACTAAAGCCAGATTAGCTTGGTGCCAGAAAAGACACCAAACTAATGTATCATGGCTGATCAAAAGGCACCAAGATAATCTGGCTTTACCCTTTAACCCTTTACATCCTGATACACTATTGCATGAAATACATTTGCCTATGATAGTTCATGGGTGGTGCCAGAACAGCTTGGCGCCCAGAGGCACCAAGCTGTTCTGGCACCACCCTTGAACTAAAATGGTTGATCCGTCTCCTAGTCTGTAATGTTGCCTTCATACAGCAATACTCAAAACTGAAAAGTGTCAGTCTGAATGTAATGGGTTAAATATTATGGCCAGCCCATTTCCTGCAGCTGGGAAAGTCTTTAAAGATGCCTTCCAGATACCTAGAGCCGTAAGGCTCAAAACCACAGACTTGTGCAAGTAGATGAGTAAGTAGCAAGCCATCAAGTACCATAAATCTGGCCATCAGGCTCTGTCCCAGAAAATGTAACCCATGCCTGCACGTAACTTTCCCCCCAACATGTCATCCCTCCTGCCAGTGAAGGGAAAATGATGACAATACAAGGACCAATATGGCAATAGACGCTGTTTGGAAATCAGAAGTAGGTAAAAACTGCAGGTGTTTTGATGAAAACAGTCGATTAAAAAAGAAAACGACAAACATGCTACATCACGTTTGTCCTGGTTGTTTAATGCACTGTTTTTCGTTGAAACACATGCGATTTTGACATACTTCTGATCTCCGGAAATTGTTTATTATGAAACATAAATGGATATCATACCTCAAGGAGCAGGGCGTACAGCATGAGTGTGTAAGCAGCTTCTGTGTAGTTGTCACAGCCAAGGTGAAGGTCACTCAGCTTGTGCAAGTAGCGGATGTACATCTCCTGACGGTTGATGTCATGGTAAAAATCCTGATTTGCGGGGGAAAAAGTCATTAACCCATTATATCTTGAGGCGGATTTTTTAAAAAATGTATGTGCTTGTTGTCCTATGAAATCTACATTACTGATTAGGAGATAGATCAACCATTTTAGTTCAAGGGTGGTGCCAGAATAGTTAGGAGCCTCCGGCGCCAAGTTATTCTGGCACCACCCTTGAACTATCATAGTCAAATTTATTTCAAGCACTAGTGTATCAGGATGAAAAGGGGTATCAGGATGAAAAGGGTTATCAGGAAGGCAAAACTCCTTGAAAAGTAGACGGTGCAAGCAACGCGAATGCCTGCTGAGAAAATTAAATAGCACCCAACTGAAAGAGGAAAAGATTTTCATCAAGACCCCGCAGGTGTGTGAGGCTCATGACAATCTATCCCTCTTGCTCAAACCACTTTATATCCAAGTTCATTTGATGTCTAGGGAACTTTCGACACTGAACTGACAATGAATCCAATAAATACAATCTGCATCTCACTGGCTGAGAAGAGGTTAACCCTTTTAGCCCCATGACCCTGCAGCAGGAGATGGATTGATAATGATAATTCAAGGGTAGTGCCAGATGAGCTTGGCGCCTGAAGGCGCCAAGCTCATCTGGCACTACCCTTGAATTATCATGATCGATCTATCTTCTACAACTGGTACATAGTCATTAGGCAACACCTCTAAATTTTGAGAAATGGGACCTTGGGGCTAAAAGGGTTAACAGGATGTGACTGTCTTGTAAGGAGGGTCAAGAATTAAAAGCGGACCCTAACTTTTGCTGTAATTTCCAGTGATTGTTAACCACAGAAAAAGCATGTCAGATCTATAATTTTAAAAAAAGCTCCATAATTAATGTCCGACTTTTGTTACATTCAACATTGTCGTACATGAAGCTGACTGTAATTAAAATGCGCCAAAAATACTACTAATTTTTAACTGGGAAAACAGAACTTTCAATGAACCCAATCCTCGCCTTCCTACCGCACATAAACAAGAGCTGGCGTAGCAACTGGTTTTTTTTGTCTCCTCGGAAAAGGGAGGCCATTGAGAGTTCAGTTTTCCCACCAAAAATTCATTGTGCGTTTGGCGTGCATTAACCCTCTTGTGAGTGCAGCCACCAGTCCTGTTCACAGGACTAATGGCTGCATGCACAAGGGGCTTCAAATGCACACCTGCACCAGAAGCTGCACGCACAAAAAGTACACTGTCTCCACGCACTGACCAGGAGGTTGACGATGCAGCTCATGCGGTGTTCCTTGACCTCATCCTGAATGATGTGTCGGTACACCAGCAGCCGCTCCAGAAGCTTCCAGATCATCTCCACGAATGCCTTGCCCTGATCCCGCAGCCCAGCCTGCTCCTTACCATCACACAGGTGCATCAAACTGCAGCACAGAGGGCATCAACACTTTTAACTCCTACCATTTAACTCCCATCTAGAAATAGTGTCTCTGAAACAATGGCCAGACTCACCACCTGATCTGCATGTGAAAAAGGGCCAGCAAGAGGCATAGATCCTCATGAGCCCCCGCAATGCAGGGGCTCATGAAGATCTATGCCTCTTGCATCTGGGTGTTGTTTGCTGTGCTCTGGCAGTGAAACTGAAAGGGTTAAGCTCCTTGTACATGCAGGCACCGGTGCTGTTAACAGAACCGGAGACTACAAGCACCAGGTAGTTTTACAGCATTGTGAAAGATAAAGTGGAAACAATTACATATTAAAGTGTCTGAACAAGTTCACCACTTTTTCTTCTTTGATACTACGCATTGTTTGAGCCGTAGTTTTATTGATAGGACGTCCACAAACAATGAGGTTGCCCTTTAAATTCCACATAATCATGATGTCAGTTTTCACGTACATGGCGCAAGACCATAGTCTGGTTGCAGGTCTAAATATGTAAAGAAGTACAGCTCTTACCTGACAAATTGTGAATCGCATATATATATTACAGGGGGTACCTTGGATCCCCCCCAAAATCGGACCAACCGCGGACGGTGGTGAACCGCGAAATAATTTGTCACCGGCCTTCGCTGTATCGCGCTCCACGGGATGCTGTACAAACGCCTGACGTGACAGCTGGGAGGGTGTCCACACACTGAACACCCACAAATCTTCTCCAGATGAAGAACACATACATACATGTATGTACATAAAAAGGGTAGGAGACAGTCAGTGTATAATGAGGGTCTAGGCTTCTGGCACATGGCAGATGTCTCCCCACTTGTCTGGCTGCTGGGTGCGTGGGAGAAGCTTCACACAGATTACAACGTAACCTCCTCCTAGATATGACCACACGTAAATGCGTTAATAGGAAGCACTGATTCGATGTGCATCAAGGTCTATGCTTTTCACAGGTGTCAAGTTTCGCCATGCTCAGCAGCCGGCGGTTGTGACCTGGAGGGTGCGAAAACTTACGCTGAACCCTCGTTCACCTCCTCAAACAAAGAACACAGGCAATGATAGGAAGACCTTAAGCACAGCTGCGAGGGATAATGAATGTCTATGCTTGCTGCAGAGTTAGGCGATACGCTGTTGAAGTTAAAGAGAGGTGTGCTACCCTACTGCTGGTGCTAACCGGTCATCATAATTGGATTTTTTCACCATGCGTGATGACTTCAAACAATACACACTAGCGAGATGATCAACCTATTCATTGAAGAATAAAGGCTAATTAACTTGTCTCAGAAATTGTCTATTGATGTGTGTGAATGACATAAACGAGAACAGAAGTTGTCCTTTGTGTGTGTGAAATCACTTGCCTTCTGAATTGTCTTTTCCTCCTCCCTTGGCCTCGGCTTTGAAAGAAAGAATGCACAGGCGATAGGTATTGCCTACGCACATGCCCTGATTCTCATCGGATACCCTACCCTCCCCCCTTGCGAAGGGATATACTGTGGTCCCATTTTGTGGATCCCGACGACTGCAATATGTCAGGTCACAGCTGTATATATGAAAAAACAACTCACGTTTCGAACATGAGGTCGCGATACTGCTCGTCCCCCCGCCCCCCTTCCACCAGGGCATCCAGCTGCGTGATCATCTCGTTCTCAACCTGATCGTCAACAGAACACAGAATTGTAACTGTACACTGCTAAACTGCATCCTATAACAGCATTAACCCTTTGCACGTTGGTAGCAGTTTTTATCATCAAAAACTACTACCAACACACAAAGGGTTAACAAAATTTACCTATCAGTACTATGTCCCACACTAGTGTATTCAACACACTGAGCCCGCACGTCAAAGTTCAGAAATTAATGAGGTAGAACATCAATGGTGGTTCTCAACAAAACAAAACAAAAAGCGCAAGTGAAAGTCACAGGCTTTCGCCGCTGCATGATCTTGTACTGTGCTGGTCTGTGGTCAGCACACAAAGGCTGGAAACTTTTTAAAAATGCTAAAAGAATTCTAGGTGTTGAATGACAGAAAGGAAAGTTAAAGAAAAAAAACTTCAAAAGTAAGAATAATCTCTTGCCAGCACGTTTTTAAAACTCACCTCATGGAAATTTCCTTGTATGCGGTTGGAGTTTGGAATGGGCTGCATGTACTCGCACTGCATCATGTCAAAGAAAATGGGGATCGTCGCTCTACGCAGCTCTGCACGCAGGAAAAAAAATACATAGTTCAATTTGGCAAAACTGATCATGAGATGTAAATGAAACTAGCTAGAGGCCCCAATCCTCACGAGCCCTGGCGGAGGTAAGGCTTCATAAAAATCTACTCCCCTTACAGGTACATGCAATAGGTTACTGTGTACTTCACTCAATCACATCTGCGTACAGAGGAACCTGTCATTAACCCATTACATCCTGAGGCTGAGTTTTTTTTTTTTTTTTTTATTTACTTATTGTCCTATGAAGGTTGCATTAAAGATTAGGATATAGATTAACCAGTTTAGTTCAAGGGTGGTACCAGAATAGCTTGGCGCCTCAGGCGCCAAGTTATTCTGGCACCACCCTTAAACTATCAGTCAAATTTATTTCAAGCAATAGTGTATCAGGATGGAAAGGGTTAAAGACTATCATTTAAGTGGCTGTAGCAACCTAAGTAATGGCTTTTAATGACAAGTGACATGTTTTGCTCTTCAAGGCTTGTCTTGAGAGAACATCTATCTTTCAACATCACGTCTTTCTCGGAAAAAAGATGTTCAGATTAGGAGATAGATAACCATTTTAGGTCAAGGGTGCTACCAGAATAGCTTGGCGCTTCAGGCGCCACCCTTAAACTACCATACTCAAATGTTCATTTAGAACACATTAGACTACTTCCATTCCTTCACAGCAAACAATGCCTTTTATAAATATGGGCAAGGTATCATCAATAAATCCTGTGCTCCAGCTGCTATGGCTTGACCATGAAGGGTAGTGCCATATTTACCATGTTTGAAACCTTTTTTGGCAAGAAAAAAAGTGACCTTAAAAAACAGGTGCTCTTCCAAGAGACGTCTTGAAGGGCAAAAAAGTGTCACCTGTCATTAAAGACCATCATCTACATGGCTATAGCCAACTAAACGAGTCTTATATGACAGGTGATCTCTCAAAAGAGCACCTGCTCAATACGGGTTCTATTGCAGAAGTAACCAAAAGTCAATACCTGTCTCCGGAATCAGCGTCATCTCCAGGAAGGGCCCTACCAACTCTGGGATGAATCGGATCTTGTTGGGCCCTGTCACAAAGCAACATCGGCATCAAACTCAAATGCAAGTCTACATGTAGGCAGGCTGGTCTGTAATTTTGGGCCTTGTGGCTGCAAGCCGTAATGTTCAACGTCACAGACCAGGCAACGCATAATGCTACACAGAGGGATCTTCTGTGGCGAGTGTCTGCCCCCCCTTAATCAGCTGTAGCAGGTAGAAATGTAGGCAGCACTATTACAGTATTAGTTCTGGGATTTCAGCACTGGCCAATGAAAGGCCCACTTTGCTGTCCATGAAAAAATGTTTTCAAATCAACCTTTGTGTGTGTGTGTGCATATGTGCACGCGTGCACGCATGGCTGCATGTGTGTGCACAAAAAATGCACAATTATTTTATTTGTAACCCTTTTAGCCCCAAGGCCCCATTTCTCAAATATTGAAGGTGATGCCCGACGACTATGTGCCAGTTGCAGGGGATGGATTGACCATGATAATTCAAGGGTAGTGCCAGATTAGCTTGGCACATACTGGCGCCAAGCTAATCTGGCACTACCCTTCAATTATCTTGATCAATCAACCTCCTGCTGTAGGGAATCGGGGCTAAATGGGTTAACAAGCCGAATCTGCTGAATGTCAGGCAATGTTTGCATCAAGTACATACCTAGATTAAACCACATGGACCTGATCTCAAAGGCTGTCTCTCTTCTCATGTCTTTGTATCTGAAATGTAAGAGTGTACCTAATACATTAGTTCTTTGCGTCTCATGCAAGCCAAGCAAGTGACACAGCAAGTGTACCGAATACAGTAAAACCTGTTGAGGCAACCATCTGTATAAGGTGACCAACTGTCTAAGCTGACCAAGTATTGGAATCCAGCTGGGGTCAAAATTTGTTCTAACCCCACTTCAGTGCCCCATCTCCGAAATCACCTTTGTGGTGGACAAAAGATGTTAATCCCTGAATGTTTAACGTTTTTTTCCGTTACTTAGACACCCTGCATAAAACAACTATCTGTGTAGGGTTTTTGATAGTCCAGTGGGTGGTCCCTCATAAACAGGTCTGACTGTACAGGTAATAACAATACCTTTCATATAACAGCTTAAACTGAAGAACATCTCAAGTGTAACCAATAATATACAGTACACTGAACCTGAAAAAACAGGTAACTCCGTCACTTCCTGCCAGATCCACCAGAAAGGAGTGACCATCGTCTCTTTACAGCAGAACCTGTTCTGAGCAACCACCCTTATGAGAGATCACCTGACATTAAAGTCTTTAATAACAGGTGGCAATTTCTGTCCTTCAAGATTTCTATTGAGAGAGCATTTTTATTTTAAGGTCATTTTCTTCTTGCCAAAAAGACAGTTGCCAAAAACAGACCGGACACATCAACAGGTTTTACTGTATCAAGTTAGTTATTTGGGTTTAACGTCAAGCAGGCAACTATAGCCATCTCACGGCAGTTTGGTGTATTAAGTCCTCTATACCTACAAGGGACCAAAGTGTAATCAATTTGATTACTGAATGAATCATACTGTCTGTACATGATTACCTGCAGATAATTTTGCCGCGTTTGGTGACAGTGAAGTTGTCCAGCTGTAGGGGTTCTTGCGTCAGGAAGGAGATAGCACAGTGGAAAAAGTTGTTCCACAGCTGCACACAACGCAAAACACACTCAGTTAAAGAAAAAAAATCAACACCAACAAAATTACACTAAACACACATAAAAATGAATTTTTTTTCTAAAATGTATTTTTTTGAAAAATACTTACCGATGGCATTACTCGGATGGCCCTCCCACCTGCCCCACTTGCCTCCTTGGCTAAGTGTTTTTGGCTAAGTGTGAAACTGAGGTGAGTTCGCCACACGCATGCCGGGATAGGTTGGTAGGGGAGGCCACCCGGGCTCCTATACTTGGATCCCTGGTGTCTCCTCCCCAGTTGTGTAGGGGACACAACTTTGGGCTGAAATCGTTAGGCTATAGAGTGTATTCCATTATAGTAATGCCATCGGTAAGTATTTTTCAAAAAAATACATTTTAGAAAAAAAACTCATTTGTTTTTTCAAAATACATTACCGATGGCATTACTATATGGAAGAATAGCAAAGAGGAGGAGGGTGCCGACACCCAACCCCCTGTACCTAACACCCGCCGCCAGCCCACAAGGAGCACTCCCGACGATTTCAGTTAAGAAGTGCCTATGGCGCCTGCGGCGCGCAGAGGGAGTGCTGGGCTGCGGAGATGTTGCCCACCATGGCCAGGGAGTCACGCTGGCCGGATAGGTCGCGGAGTTAGAAGCGGGCAAAGGTGGAGTCTGCACGCCCACCTACCGCCGTCACAATGACTTTTAACCCTTTCATTACTGAATTTTCTGGTTCGTGAATACCACTGAGTACTGCTTTTATAAAGTTCTGTATTACCCCTGCATACTGAGTTTAGAGACTAGAAAATACCCAAATATAGTAATGTACGGGAAAGGGTGATAGCGGAGTACCCATCCACTGCAGATACCATAACCCTATATTGCTGTGACGGGCTTTGGAAGGGCTACACATTGACATCATGTGTAAGTGTCGTGTGGTTGCTTTGGTGACACACAGGTGCAAATATGTGACAAAATGACAGTACAATAACAACACACACCTATGAAGCCAGCAAACATGCATGAAAACGGATCCAATAGTGTTTGCATGCTCTTACCGTGATACTGATGTGTTGGAAACTCATAATTCAAACTTGTGACTGTGTCATTGTCTGTTTATTGCTGTCACATAGCAGTGTCCGCAATGCACACACAGGTGTCAAAAATAAAAAGAAATAACTGTAAAAGATCCACTACTAAATACACCTTGATTGTCCGCTTACGCATACACTATGTACAGTTACTGGGAGTCTGAAGATGAAATTACTACACTGTTATACACACTGTCACCCTGTATTTACAGTTGTACCTGTGTGTGTTGTACAAAAAAAAAAAAAAACCAGTTGTTGGCATTACAAAACAAAGGTACATGTCACATTTCCGGCACATAATATCAGATTTGTGCCCGCCTTGTACAGGTTGTTCGCATAGCTAACCACTGGGTTTGCGTCGGCAATAGTAGCGGGTGTGTCGCTTGTAGCATAGATGGTAACGGCTCTCCCTTTTGACAGGTAAGTGGTCAACTCGGTCAAGGCGGCGAGTCTCGTTCAGTGTTGGCTGGCGGCAGAGCAGGAACGGCTCTTTGCTACATTCGCGTGTGTGTACGTTGTGATCGTTTCGAACACACTCTCAGAGTAGAAGAGGTACCCGAATGCACTGACAGATGTGTCACTGAATTACACGTGTCGTCGGACCGGCTAGCCTTCGGGTGAATGTCACCCGCTCAGGTGCAACATATGGGGTCCTACTGTCTCAAATTGTGGCATGATTTCGGAACCACTGTGGCACATTGTCATCGTCAAGTTTATCCCCACTTTCGTCGGCATCACGACCACTGACTATCGTTGTTTGTCGTTAGTATCTTGTCGCACAATATCGGTCCTTTCCTCTGTCAACTGAACTAAATCCAGTCTCCAAAATCGCCTCTATCCCAAAACTCATCATCACTAAATTCGTCGCTGTCACGGTCACTTTTTCCTCTTCGCCATTTTTGCAAGCACAACCAAAGTTCTGGAAGGAATTTTTGATATAAACTCCGCATCCTGTTTCCGGCCAGGCCTCGAGCCGGCTATAACATAAACACTGCGCGCCTGGCGGTACCATTCTAGCACTGTCAAGGTCGCCGCTAATTAGGTAGCCACTTGCAGCAGGTAGCGCGGATTTCGAACGCGGCTAGCGCAAACCGCTTTAGCGGGCAGCCGTACGCGGGGGAGTAGATGCTGCGGCCCCGCTATACCGGGCAGCCGTAAGCAAATGAGGCGTTTCCCATGCCCGCTATAGCGGGCGGCAGTAATGAAAGGGTTAACCGAGCCGTAGCGGTCAAAGGCCACCTGGGGGCTACTGCTCGTACTTCATGCGCCCGGAGCTGTAGCCGTCTATCCCCGTCCGGGAAGAGGTCTTGGTAGGCCAACGAGTCACCCACCCCAGTCAGGGCTGAACTGTCTAGGCCGAGATACCCGGCCTGCCTGATGAAGGAGGTAGGAAGAGGCGGGTACGCCTAGATGGCGTGGCTGTGACCAACTCAGGAATTCTGCAGCGCCCGGACTGGGTCCTGTTGACGCGACCCGTGGGGTCGGTCGTCCCCGACTGGATGTACCATCTGGCGGCAAAGGTCGACTAGTGACGTCTCCCATCGCGAGCAGATCAGGCGAATGACGTCTGAGCGCAGGGACCACTCCGGGAAGTGGCAGGCTCGAAGAGCAAAGTCCCGGTCCTTGCACCAGAGCAGGAAAAAGGAAAGTAGGAAGCACCGGGAGGGCGAGCGAGTGTCTCCTGGTTCCGTATCAAGGCCGCCACTGTCGAGTTGTCTGGCAGACGAGGACCTCCTGGTTGGTCAGAGTCTCTGGCCAGGCGTCGAGGGCCATCCCAACTGCTTATAACTCCCAGTTGATGAGACTCTCTGTGAAGTCCCCAGGCAACAGGTCCGAGGCAAAGTCCTCAGTAGTGCGCCCCAGCTGGACTGGCTCGCGTCTGTGCAGAGAGATCACCGGGCGGAGGGGAGCACAGGGGCACGCCCGTCACCCAACACGCGAGATCTGCCCACGTCCGAGGCGGGGGCAGGAAGTGGGGTAACAGAAATGGATCCGTCAGGGTGCCAATGAAGGGGCGCCAGCGTAGGAGGAGGTGTAGTAGCCGCGGCGAGCCTTCTCACTTTGTATCCTCTAGTGCCAGCCGAAGGGGAACGAGTCCGCTGCCGCGCCGAGCAGTCCCAGGAGCTGAAGCCAGACACTGTCCTTGAAGGAGAACCCTAACTCCAACCACTGAGCGAGTTCGGCGATCTTCTGCCGCCGAGCCAAGGGCAGGCGGAACAGGTTGAAGTCGGTCAGGAGTTCCGTCCCTACGAGCAGAACTGGACGTCTCTGTCCTCTCTGAGAGTAGCGGTGACTAGGTAGCACAGCAGCAAGTCGTCCAGGTAGTGAAGGACAGATTCAGCGACTGCTGGCGTAAGCTGGCCATCACCGAGTCGAGGATCCGCATGAAGACCCAAGGACTGATGTTGAGGTCGACGGGGAGGGCTCGGAACTGGTAGACGATCCCGCCAAGGCAAAGTAGATACCGGCGCGAAGACGGATGAATCGGCACGTGAAGAACCTGTCTGAAGATCGAGGCTGAAAGCGAGATCCAACGGCCGGACTGCTGAGCGGAGAGTCTGGCTGTCTCCATCCGAAAGGGCGGCGCCTAAAGGTAGACTTGTATAGTGCCTATAACAGGGTGCCACCTGCCCAAAGGATCGGGAACAAAAGGAGGCGAAAGTAGAACGTCAGCGAGTCGCATCGGGAGACCACTTCTGTCGCTGTTTTGTTGAGCCAGGTCTTCACCTCTTTGTGCAGAGCGACTGCCTTGAGCCGGTTGAGGGGTCCACAAGGTGGACCGGCGTAAAGGTGGAGGGGACTAGAACGACAGCTGCGGGCCTACGAAGGCGAAACGTAGAAGAGCCAAGGCAGGCCGAGGCCAAAGCGTAGAAGCTTCCGTCACCGAAAGCCCGTGTCCCCGAACAGCTTAAACCTCCGAGCGGGGTCTGGAGGAACCGAGGCTTCACAGTCAAGGGGAGATCTGAGCCGAGTTGCAGGAGAGTGTCCCGACGCCCGAGGTCACAAAGGCGGCCGCAGCCATAGCGTAGTACAAGATAGGAAGGCAGCCCGGCTAGCAGCCACAAGGGAGGATCGGACGTCGCAGAGCGAGGACTTGCTAGGGGAGATCCGTGCAGAGCCGTAGGAGCGAAACACGCGGCCAAGGTCACAGTAGGCGGCCGCTGCCATAGGGATGGTTGAGGAATGGTAGGCGGCCCTGTTAGCAGCAACCAAAATGGACTGTACGTCACGGAGCGGGGACGAGGCTTTCAGGTCCCAAGAGTCCTCCAGGTAAAGTAGAACCGCTTGCGTCGCCAATTCCAAACTAAGGAAGTGAATCCGTCAAGAGGGCGAGGCCAGCATTCTGGACTAGCCGGAGCCCAACCGCCTGGTTGACGGCTGCCGCATCCACCGAAGGAACAGGGACGGTGAAGGCTTGAGAGTGTCCAGCGTACCAAGCCAGGCGACAGGACATAAAAATCCCCGCAGGCCAACGCATAGCTGCGAAAAAAAAATTCCTCGTCGCCGAAGGAGACCTGGCGAAGCCGGGCCGAGAAAGCATCGACGAGATCCCGGAACTGTGTGGCTGAGGGAGAGACGTGCGACCTTAGCCTGCCGCTGAGCATCAACCCTGGCGGACGCCTGTCTCTTCAAAGGAGGCAAAGGTGGACAAAAGTCAGGAGGAGGAGGAAGTTGGCGATCAGACGGGAGGCCTCTTTCCAAAGCACAAACCGTCTGTGAGCTGAGCGAAGGGCCGAAACCCTAGACGAGGAGGAGGTTGCCGAAACAGCTGAGAAGCGGGCGGGATAGCCAGAGGCGAATCCCGCAAGATGAAAGCTGAAGCCGAATCCGCTGGATGCAGGCTTAGTATGTCAGGGTCTACCTCCACTGTCCGCCTATAAAGCAAAGCCTCAAAGGGAGGAGGTAGGGGAACGCCGGCACCCCCAACCTGCTCGCCGCGAATCCACATCTGTGAGTAAATGTCTGAGTCACCCCGGGCCCGCCTGGAAAGTTCAGGGCGGGGGGAGGGGGGGGGTGGGGGGTGGGGGGGTGGGTGGGGGGGGGGACAGAAAATTGTCACGCCAAGCCCGCTCAGGAAAAGCGGAGCGGGGAAGGGACAAATTGGGGCGCGCGAAACCACACCTGTGAGTAATTGTCTGAGTCACCCCAGGCCTGCCTGGAAAGTTCGGGGCGGGGAGGAGGGGGGGGGGGGGGACAGAAAAGTGTGTGTCACGCCAAGCCCGCTCAGGAAACGCGGAGCGGGGAGGGGACAAATTGGGGCGCGTGAATCCGCACCTGTGAGTAAACGTCTGAGTCACCCCAGGCCCGCCTGGAAGGAACGGGGCGGGGGGGGGGGGGGGGGGGGGGGGGTGGGGGTGGGGGGTGGGGTGGGGGGGTGGGGTGGGGGGGAGGGCAGAAAAGTGTCATACCAAGCCCGCTCAGGAAAAGCGGAGCGGGGAGGGGACAAAAATGGTGCGCGCAAAACCGCACCTGTAAGTAATGTCTGAGTCACACCGGGCCCGCCTGGAATGTTCGGGGCCGGGGGGGGGGGGGGGGGGGGGGGGGGGGGGGGGGGACAGAAAAGGTGTCACGCCAAGCCCGCTCAGGAAATGCGGAGCAGGGAGGGGACAAAATTGGGGCGCGCGACCCCCGCTCCAAAGCCTCGGAGCATGGAGCATGGGGGATGCGTGACAAGGTCACACCGGGCCCGCCTGGTCGAACCGGGGGGGGGGGGGGGGGGGGGGAGGGGGGTCATAAACGTAGGTAGCCGGACCCGCTCGGATGAATCAGAGCGGGTGGGCAAAACCTCTACAGGCCTCTGGGCACACGCGTAAGCCGCGGAGCGTGAGGGAGAGCCTCTAAGCCTACGTTGTACTCTTTTTAGTCGTTGCGCTAGTCACGGGCCCGTCAGGAGAACGGAGCGGGGGGGGGGGGGGGGGGAGGGGGGGTGGTGTCAAGTAAGGATGATGATGTACATGCTTACGTCCGCAGCACGGCTCTCAGACGTGCCTGCACGCTTGTGAAGAACAAACGCTTGATGTATGTCGCCGGTCATACATAATAACCTCACTGGGCTATAAGCTAGCATTAGCACACTCCAATCAGGCTACGGCAGTGCGACGTGGGAGTTTTAGGGCATACGGTGATGGCAAGGTAGACAGACACATGCCCGTAGGAGAAAACCCACCGTGGGGTGCAGGGGCCTGGGCTACCCCCCCAGCCCCGGGCAGCCGGGTGGGGTCGTCAAGATAAAGGAGCTCAACCACGCAAGCATGGGGAGCTCGACTCTGATACTTGCCTGCCCTGCTCAGAAAACTCAGAGCGGGGAGGGCATTCCTGCGCGTTTATGGTAAAAGAGGAGGACTTACCTGCGGGCCAGAAGGCCCGGACGCCGGAGCAAAGTGGGGCCCGAGGAGCCGACGGAGAGACGCCATCCTGCAGAGAAGTCTGGGGAGACTGTCGAAACCAGGAAGGAAGGACACGTCTGTAGAAATCCCCCAAAGGAGACCACCGGTCCTCACTCCCATCGGCACACACGACACACATCCTGTCGGGAGAGCAGTCTGAGCACGGCCGGCAGGCGATGAGGGCGTCCGAGGGTCACAGAAAATCCTCACAAAAGGAGGCAAGCCTTCAAACAGAAGCCGCCAAAGCGTTCGGTACACAGTGCCCACAGGAAGGAACACACTCAAGCGCCGAACTCACACCACGAGGCACAAAGCCACGTGAGTAAAGTCACAAGCCGAAACCCAAGGCCGCAGCCAAGGATGAAGGTCACTGAAAGTCAAACCGGTCAGAACCGGTCGGCGCTAAGTCCACACATAGTAAAACGTTGAAGTGTAGAACACACTAACGAAGTACACTGAGTCCAAGGAGAAGTCTAAACCAAACGTTTGTAGTAATAACCACAGAAGACATGTCAAAATCGTAGCAAGGCAAAAAACCCGACCGTCCACGGTTGAGCGAAGAGTGAAACTGAGGCGAGTTCGCCATACGCATGCCGGGATAGGTTGGTAGGGGAGGCCACCCGGGCTCCTATACTTGGATCCCCGGTGTCTCCTCCCCAGTTGTGTAGGGGACACAACTTTGGGCTGAAATCGTTAGGCTATAGAGTGTATTCCATATAGTAATGCCATCGGTAATGTATTTTGAAAAAACAACAATGTGTTTTCTACGCTGGGTCACACTATCTGATTTCCTTTAATGTCCAGGCCAAAGTAAGCGCTAGCCAACTGCAAGAGACGTAAACCCTCATGAGCCCCCGCAGTTGTGGGGGCTCATGAGGATTTATGTCTCTTGTTAGTCCTATGTTATCAATAATTATTTTTAAAATTCCAATTAAACTGTGTTCTTCATATGAATGTCATTGTGCAGTGGTTTCAGACGCAAAATTTGAGATCACTGGCAGTGAAGAAGGGTTCATGAATAAGCACAATAACTGTATATGCATAAATGTTTGCTTGGAAAATTAATTTTTCTCTAAAATATATTTTTTTCGAAAAATACTTACCGATGACATTACTGTCTGGAAGTGTCTACTACTTACTCAATTTCAGCCAAAGAACCTGTTGTGTTGCTACACAACCCAGGAGGCACTCAGGGAACCCTGCCTAGGGCCGAGAGTTGTCTCCCGCCCCTGCCCATCGGTCACGTGCCCCGTGGCGTGAGCATTCAGTCGTGATACTTAGTTTACCAGCGGCAAGCGGGGCAGGCGGGAGGGTCCTCCGAGTAATGTCATCGGTAATTCTTTTTTGACAAAAATGTATTTTAGTGAAAAATTAATTTGTTTCTTTAAAAACATTACCAATGACATTACTGTCTGGAAGAATTGCGAAAAGGCAGGGTTCCCTGAGTGCCTGCCTCCCAGGTTGTGTAGCAACACAACAGGTTGTTAGGCTGAAATTGAGTAAGTAGTAGACACTTCCAGACAGTAATGTCATCGGTAATGTTTTTGAAGAAACAAACTCCTGAACATCTGTTGTAGTATATGGATGCTACATTTGTTTATGGAGCGATTCAAAAAGTCATGATGTGAACGAACTTACCTGCTGTTCAAAGGGATTGGAAAATCTGCTGTGGATGGTGGAGGCAAAGAACCTTAGAGCTCTGAGGATGACACTGAAACAGGCAGAAAATTTAAACAATGCTTTATATTCGCCATAAAAATGTTCAACTTAAAATTTTTTTTTAAATGATCCTGCCTATTCTCCTTTTCAATTTCTTTTTTATAACTTCAGGCCATGATGCCTACATCATCTTAAATACAATCTGGCACTACTCTTGAAGTATCATGGTGTTCCATCTCCTGCGACTAGTACAGTCATTAGGTGACACTTCCAAAAAAATAAAAATGTGGCCCCAGGGTTAACTCATTCAGCCCCCACACACCACAGCAAGATATGGATCAAGCATGACAGTTCAAGGGTGGTGCCAGAATAGCTTTGCACCCTTGAACTATCATGCTCGATCTGTCTCTAGAATTGCAATACAGTCATTCAGAGATCCTGTGGTAGAATGTATTAAATTGGTTAGGCAATTATCTATCCAACCAAGCTAATCTGGCACTACTCTTGAATTATCACGGTTGATCCATCTCCTGCTGTGGTCCATCATACATAATTGGGTTAACCCCACTTGTACATTCGGCCATGACCCCCTTGTGTATGCAGTAGCAGAAAGAGGGTTCAGGCCGCAATGTGTAACTGTGTACCTGTTCTGCAGCATGATCATCTCCAGCCAGTCGGATGGGTACACACTGCGGCCGACCAGGTCCCGGAAGACCATGAGTATCTCCATGAGAAAGTCGAGGAGGTCAAAGGGGGTGACGAAGCTGTTGATGTACTCCTGGTAGTGGGCTTCTGACATCTGGCGCAGGATGGAGATCATCACCGCCACACAGTTTTCCTGTTCAATGATGCCAATGGGTTGACAAAAGCAGGATGCTAATTGTGATGGAGAGTTAAAAAAATAAAGGGGGTAGTGGGGAAGGGGGGGGGGGGTAGCTGGGGGAGGGGGGAGATTTTTAGCAGTTTGTGTTGTCAAAACTAACTCTAAAAGACTTTGCTTTGTTAACCTATTCAAATTTGGAGGGGTCATCTAATGACTATGCACCAGTTGCAGGAGATGGATCGACCATGATAATTCAAGGGCAGGGCCAGATTAGCTTGGTGCCAACAGGCGCCAAGCTAATCTGGCACTACCCTTGAATTATCATGGTCGACCCATCTCCTGCTGTAGTGTGTCCGGGCTGAATGGGTTAAAACAAATAAAAAGTGCAGGATTTCAAAGACTATTTTGTTAAAAGTGCAGAATTTTAATCGTTTTGATACAAAGTCTGATATTTTGTTACATTTCTTTTACTTGTCAGTATATTATGTGTGGATGGGGGAGGCCTGGAAGGGATGGGAAGAAGATATGTTGGGGTTGTGGCCCTACAGCACATTTTGGAACTTGTTATCTCCTACCAACCAGTGGCATCAGCTGTACGCACTGTGGGTGTACAGAAGTTTTACCCCTTCACTGCCAGTCAACACATATTGTGAGTTTTTGAAAGTCATTGTAAATTCAACGTCAACATGTTGGGTTCAAAGAATACAATGTGGTTTTAGCTAAGAGACATAGACCCTCAAGGGCCTCTGCAACTGTGGGGGCTCATGAGCTGCACCTCTTGCATTTGGGTGGAGTGAACCATAGGGGCCCCAACGACTGGTGCTTTGAATAATGCAAATCCACTGCGCCACCACTTGCGCGCGGCCACCGCGTAAATAGCTTGTCAGAATACAAGGGAGGAAACAAAGCAAACCCGCAAAATTCTAGCGGTGGCCAGAAGTATCCCGGACCTCTTTCTCAACATCTAGAGTTTCACACATTAAACCCTTTAGTAGAGTGCCTCTTTAGAGTTTCACACATTAAACCCTTTAGTAGAGTGCCGTGAAAGAGGCAACACTGCACTGCAGTGCATTCATTGTTTTCTGCGGTGTTTACTCTAAAGTCGAAGCGAATTACTCGAAAAGATATTGACAACTGAGCAGTGTTTAAACCAGACGCAATTTAAAGTAGACTTTTTTGGGCTGGGGGAAATACATACCTAAAGTGACTGCTGCATACAGGTCACAAGTTCATGTTGACAGCAAGATGCACTCTTGTTTTAATTTCAATGGATATGCTAATTTACATAAACCAATGAAAAATGAGCATAGGGCCTATTTCTGACCACATCTAAAACCCTACAACTCAACATCTGCTCTGAATGATGCTTGACTGTGCAAAAAGCCTTGATACTAAACTATCAGTTTTAATAATAAAATAATAATAATTACGGTATTTATAATGCGCTTATCTTATAATAATTATAACTCTAAGCGCACACTCACAACTCGCGCATGCTTTAGACGACTCATGTACCACAAATAGTGAAATACATTACAACAGTCAGCTTGGGGTGGGGAGTGTGGTGATATAGTGCTAGAACTGTTGAAAGAGGTGAGTTTTAAGGGCAGACTGGAAGGAGGAGAGAGAGTGTTTCTGATGGAGAGAGAGTGGGAGAGTGTTCCAGGTGGATGGACCGTATACAGAGAAGGAGCGGGGGTCGAAAGTGTTGAGTTTGGTGCGGGGGATGTGGAGGCGGAGAGAGTCGGAGGCGGAGTGGAGGGAGCGGGGAGGAGTGTAGGGGTGAAGTAAGTTTGAGAGATAGGCAGGAGCGCATATGTTCAGTTTTGATCGGAGGACAATAGATTTGTGGCAAAATATCTACCGAGTTTGTTTAGTTTGAGGTTTTAGGCGGATGGTTGCTTTGAGGGTTAAAAACTACTCTGGAATCACAGAGCTTTGCCACTTTGTGTGCCTTTCGTTTCCTCCCTTGTATTCTGAACTGAGCTAGAAGACGCGTTGGAGCGCACCTGGTGGCGCAGATTTGCATTTAGTCAAAGCACCACTCGTCTGTCAGGCCCAAATGGTGTGAACACCACCCAAAGGCAAGAGGCACAGCTCACGAGCCCCCACATTCTTTGCATTCTTGACAGTGAATGTTTTAATATCCATTTAAAAAAAGAAAAGACATCACTGAGGCCAAAAATGGAACCATAGAATTTCCTGCTGATATGGCGCAACACAAGTGAACACGTACAGCACATGCTTCTGATGTTTCTTATTTTGATCACCTGTGATTGAATCTTAACACATTTTGCTCCAGGACCAAACTCCACAAATTTTTAAGTTGCCCCCTAAAGACTGTGTAACACTTCTGGAAACAGATCGAGCATGATAGTTCAAGGGTTGTGCCAGAATAGCTTGGCGCCTATGGGCACCAAGCTATTCTGGTACAACCTTTGAACTATCACGCTCAATCCATGTCTTGCTGTGGAGTGTCGGAGTTGAATGAGTTAAAATAACAATGATACACTAGCAAACAAAAAAGTGTCATCCTTGAAGAAAAACAAAAACTATTACAACTGCCACATAACTTTTGAACTTCATCAGAATGCCAAAAGCAGAAACCAACACAAAAACAAGGAGAGAATATGTGCTGTTCTGTGGTTTTGGACATTACCACTTGACCCTTTGGCTGTGGGTATCACTTCTTGTCGCGATAACTCCTGCAAGAATCATCACAAGAAAGGTGCTACCAACAGCCAAAGGATTGAGTCATAAGCTTCAAAGTCACAGACCAGCACACAAATGGAGCTCGAGACAAGAAATTGCACTAGACATGATGATGGCACAAACACTCTCTTCTACAATGCATGTAGCACACCATGCCAGCAAGCAACTAATCTAGATAGCCTGTCTATCAACACTTTTCAACTTCAAAAGTCACCCATGCACATCATACTGAAATTATGTGTGCCAGTGTGTGATTTGGGACCTTTTGGCCTTGTGCTGTTGGATCAAAACCAAACACCAGTACACATTACCAACACTCGAAACAAACATACATCAAAATGGGCGGCAATATTCTGTGACACTTAACAGACGATTGCGTTCACAGCTTCATGCAGGCACGAAACCAAGATCACAACAAACACTGCTGTAACGGCAAAGAAAGACCCATGCACATCAGACAATATGCAATCAACCACACAAAAAATGCACTCTCTACTATGTAGTCAACCAGAAAAGTGTGCTGTCTACAATTACACATCCAACAAGAAGCCCTTATAGTTTTCAGTGTCACAGAAATGCAGGAACAGTATCTCAAGTCATGATAAATTAGTATGTATGATTGCTACATGTACTATTCATATATAGTTGGGCATCTGATGACAAGACATAATAAATAAAAATGCAATGGACCATGCAAACATTCTCCTGTGCTCATTTGATGCCATAATACATGTTACCTGTCTTATTTTCTGAAACTGCAAGTGAGTGTGTTAGAAAGCGATCTTCTACTCTCAAAACCCATGCTCCAAAAAGCAGCGCCACCTGTGAAACTGGAACAAGAACCCATGCACAAATTCTACATCTACATTTGTTTTCATCCCTATGTCACACGACCAGTCCCTTGAGCGCAAACTGTACCACGTGACCATGATACAAAAACCCTTGTAGTGACAAATGGCAGACTTCTTGTAGCCCTCTTTGTGACGCATCTTGGATGTGAGTGTTTTTTTTAAAAAGATCACCAAAACGTTCTACAGTAAAAAGTTACTTAGTGTTGATCGAAACAAGAAGTACACTCAGTACTGGAGATGGAAACGTCATGAAATATTTTAAATTACGTCATAATTCTACTATGTATAAATGTATATTCCTTTGACGTCAGTCATGTCTGGCGTGATCCAGGTCGGAAGATGTCTTCTTGGTTTCTTTTACGAAAATAGTGGAGGAATGAAAACAAATATGTTATTGGTAGCAGGGGTTTGCTGCATGGACCCTTGTAGACCTTCGGGAGGTCAAAGGAACCATTATACTGCGAGGGCCGAAGGCCTTTAGGGTACAATGGTTACTTTGACCTCCCGAAGGCCTACAACGGTCACTGTAGCAAACCCCTGCGACCAATAACTTATAGTACTTTATTTAGAAACTCTGATAATGACAAGAGTGAATATGACACAGATCCTCCTCAAAACTGCCATAACCGTTTCACTTCCAACCAGTGCAGTGAGACGAGAGTAGTGCAGTACTTGAACTGATCTGGTTCAAACACTGCACCTCTGTTCTTTTCTCATACGTTTCCATGCGCACTGACACTGCCAGGCATTAGGCTGGAGGGTCTAGTATTTAAAATGTTTTAACACTTTGGCTATAGGTAGTTGATTTTGTCACCATGATTCCTTGCAAAAACTCCTACCAACAGCCATAGGGGTAATAAAGTTCCAGAATTGAAACACTGCCACTTGAGCTGAAAAATCAAGTCTATTAGGGGGTACATGGATTTGATCAACGCCTTCACTGTCAGTGGACGTTGATTGTGTTTTAAAAACTGACAATTCTGTCATGCAAAATAGATACAAAGCGGCATAGATCCTCATGAGCCCACAGATCTATGTCTCTTGCAGTCATATGTGTGTGTTTAGGTTTTCTCGGCAGTGAAAGTGTTAAATGTAACACACAGCTGGAGCATAATCAACCATAACCACCAACACTGTCAGTGCAAGCAGACAGCGACAAAACGTTCACAGAAAGACAATGGACCCAAATATTTCTCATCTCCAGATTATGGGGTGTTTTAACCCATTTAGCCCCGAGTCCCTACAGTAGGAGACTGATTGTCCATGATAATTCAAGGGTAGTGCCAGATTAGCTTCAGGCGCCAAGCTAATCTGACACTACCCTTGAATTATCATGGTCAATCCACCTCCTACAACTGGTAAACAGCCGTTAAGTACACATAACGCTTCCAAAATTTGGAAAAAGCAGCTGTGGGGCTAAAAGGGTTAATAAAGAACAGACTTCTTGTTTCAGGGTGACTCACTCCACCCCATAAGAACTGATATATATGTGCCCTTCAATTAAAAAAATAAATCTGATACACTGAGAATAAAATGGCAAGGAAAAAAAGTGTTAGATGGGAACAACAAATCAGAGGCTGACAAAACAGTTGGCAATAAATGAAAGCAAAGGAAACACGATAGGAAAACACCATGTGCATGAAGGTATGGGATAGGTTAACACCTCACTGTTCCTAGTCTTCCAAAATATCAAAAGTCTCACTAGACAACAGTAATGTGTAGGGGCCTGTCACTCACTGATTTCACAATTCACGATCTGAAGGATTCACAGACACTCAACTGTCTGAATAAAATACACAACACTGGAAAGGTAAGAACACTGCCATAACCATTTTGCATTTTCTACAGGAAGTGTGTGTATTAAAAGACATTTCTGCTGGCAAATGTGCAAAGCCCAAGGGATCTCCGATGTATGTGAATACATCAAACGCTTGACTTTTATCTGTAACACAGTTTGGTGGATAAAAAGCATGTGGTTACATGCCCTTTTTCGCCAAGCAGTATCGCCAGTAGTGGTCAAGGGTTTAAAAATAGCCAAAGACATTTTGTTGCTATTTTATCCTTCTGCGATACCCTCTTATGACACAAAAACCACTGCAGATTGTGATTTTTCAAACAGCTACAAATGTACACTGGCTTATTTTTTCTTCTTCTTCTATGACACATCTTTTTAAAGATCCTACTGAAAGTCACAATGAAAGTGTGGGAGTGTGTGGGGCATACGGACGTTTTTAGCGGTAAATTGATAATCTATGACAATGCAATAATTTTGAATCATAGGTCAATGTAAATGTCTCTTGCCAGTAGAAATGCACATACAGTAGTATCCTGATATCTTAAACATTTATGTCTCCGCATGCAGCTGAAAGGTCGGTGACTACAATAATGAATACAAATTGAAAACAATTGACCTTTGTCAGTCAGTACTTACATTGTGGGGGGACCTAACGGACATACTTGGTGGGGGCTGATGTCCAAAGAATTGCTGAAATAGGGATTTAAAAATACACACCCATGCCTTCAAGACACACAAACCAAGCCCACATTATGACAGTAATGAATATAATGATTTCAAATTATTACAAGTACCACAATGAAATCCAAACAAATATACAGACAATGAAACTCTGAAGTCACAGATAGAAGAACAAGTGTCTTTTAACTCTAAACTCCCAGAACTAAGTGACTTCCATTCTAAAGAATGGAAGTCATTTAGTTCTGGGAGTTTAAAGAGTTAAAACAACAAAACAAAAAAAACTAGCACAGTAAACACACTTAGTGCCTTTTCTGTGCACAGCACTACACATACATATATAACTGTTATCAGTCACTGATACCTCACAGTGTATGTGTAGATGTAGTCAAATTTAAAACCCTGACAGAACTTTTGATATCACTCATCTTTCGTTTAAAATCAGAAACCCAATTACTCCAAACTTGACTTGTGACTACATACATGAAGAGATATTCCTGTGAAATGTTCTACTCTTATGCTTCAGAGCTCCATATTGTCTCATATTTCAAGCCAAATGTTTGAAACAAACCCATTAAAGTTGATTAGATCAAAAAGTAAATGTTAACAACAAAATAAACTTATATATCAGAAGCAAGACTCAGAAATTGTCAGTTACCCCCAAAACAGAAAGAAGTAAAGATCACAAGAAACAAATGAAACATAATAACTTTATGAAAGTTACAAGCTATCACTCCAACTATAAATAAAGTATAAAACTCTTTATGAATGTTAGGCTAAAATTGAACAGACTGAAGTAAACTGTTCAAAAATTAAATTTCTGTAAACATTTAGAAAGCAACCTGAAAATGGGCCATTGTCTGAAAAACAAATGGAAGCATGGATGCAGAATGAAGCTTTGTGAAATTGTTCACTTTGAGTGACAGAAGCAAACATAAGTTGTCCCCAAGTTTGTCTCTGATTTAAAAAAAATTAACCCTTTGGGTGTCGGTAGCGATTTTGGTCGAGATGATTCCTGCAGGAATCACCTCAACCAAAATCACTACCGACACCAACAAGGTTAAAATCACAGGACTAAAAAATGTACAGCATTGCACTTGCATTTTTAACACAAGATGAATCAACCCTGACACGCAGCTAATCAGGCACTAACATCAACAGTCGCTTATCCATCCTGTTCACCTCATCTACAAGAGACATAAATTTTCCTGAGCCTCTGGCAATGCCTGGGTTCACAAGATTCTATGCCTCGTGTTGACCAAGGTGAATGGCTCCACAAACCGAGCATGATGTTTCAGTCTAACCCTTTGAATAGCACCGACGATACAATTCAGCAGAAAAAAATGCATGGTTGTGCTTCATTACCACTGAGCAATATTGTCAGTAAAAGTAAAGGGGTTGAGCTGAGGACTGTTGAGGTGTCAAGGTTGACCTCTTCCTCCTGACATATACAGTGCTTAGTAGCCACTAAAAACTGCCAGTCATATCTGACATTAATATCGGTAATTACAAATAAGAAGTTCATCAAAGGAAACTTGAAAAAAATAAAATAAAATATATTTTTTTAAAATCTCCCTAGCAAAATGAAAAGAAGTTTGATCAGAATCAAAGAAATTTAAGCAGTAGCAACACAACAGAGGTGTTCTGTAAATCAGAAGTAGGTCCAAAACACCACATCTCTTGACGCAAACAGTGGATTAACCCGTATCATACCGAGGCTAAAAGCTTCAAATTTGTACACTGCCATATGCAAGCTACATTATAGTATTTACAGATAAGATATAGACCAATGGCTTTAGTTCATGGGTGGTGCCAGAATAGCTTGGAGCCTAGAGGCGCCAAGCTATTCTGGCAATACCCTTGAACTATTTTAGTCAAACTTATTTCACGGACTGGTGTATTCTGAACGATAAGGGTTCAAAACCTGGACAAACACGCAACATTGTATGTCTGTCCAGGCTATTAGTCCAATGTTTTCATTGAAACATGCTCTTTTGACCTACTTCTGATTTCTGAACAATGTCTATTCTCAAAAGAAACACATGAATTTCAGACAAATTTTGCTTAAGAAAAAAGATCATGAAATGCCGCAAAGCATACAGATAAATACACAGAGGCTCAGTGACTCAGTAAGCATGTGTGTTGGCATGTTTACATAATACATGTTGTGTGCTGTACAAGAGAGATCTGGCAAAGTGACAAAAATGTGTAGATGTGTGTAATGAAGAAATCACACCAAAGCTTTTTGCAAGCAAGTTTGACTTGAGAAAGCATAGGGAATCAACCACAGACTGTGAAGGTTGTAACAATCAGAAGTGACAATAACCTTGTTCTAACAATGTCTGGTCTCTGATGGGAGACTCAAAGGACGTGATGGCTTACTCAGTGATAAGACGTGAAGTGCAAGCCCTTGCAGTGAACCATTTGCATGAAGCACAGATCCTAATGAGCCTTCACAGATGCAAGGAGCTCCTAAGGACCTATAGCTATTGCTGGACACAGTTCCACAGCTTCTCCACACATCTGCAAGAAGCATAGATCCTCTTGAGCCCCCGCAATCTGCAGGGGCTCAAGAGGATCCCTGCATCTTGCTGGTTTTCCTATATATCTGCGTTTCTCAGGCGAAAGGGCCTATCAGTCTCAGATGCATTCAGCATTCAGTCCACAAGGAGATGTGAAGAGCACTAGTGATTCAACATTACCAGACTACAAAAAGTAGACACTGTTGACAACATGCAAGGGTTTTTTTGAGGCATATCACGAAGTAGAGCCCCCAAAAGTGGTGCATCTGTACACTGACCATCACTTCTCGCACAGACATATTCATTCCAAAACAAACAGCAAGGTGCACAAAAGACACAGGAACAAACAAGACAACATAAAAGACAAGACTGATCTGCAAATATCGCATGGCTAGGCCTGTACAGCTACGTATGTGAAATGAAACTACATGTACCTACAAGGACGCGTGTGGCCTCTCAAAGTAAACTTAAAGGGTCAAGAGTGTGTCCCACTTGTAAATCAATGTGACGGCCTTAAGCTACTCTCTTCATCCACAGTATTTGACAAGGTAATCAATTCTATTTCCTAACAATACATAAACTGAGGAGCAAACGACGTGCAACATTTTTTGAATCATCGGAAACACTAAAGAGTTTCCGATGATTCTGAAACTGTCGTATTTCTTTTGCTCCTCAGTATACCAGTAAGTTAGCAAGTAAGACCAACAAAAGCATTAGACTTTATTCTGTTGTAGCCGAGGCAGTCATGAGGTGAAAAATGGATGAAGGGTGGGGTTTGCGTTGTAAGCAAACTGACTAAAGCCGTATTTTTGTGTGAGTCTGACTGTTTGGACCTCACAGCTTCAAGCCCTTAGAGGTCACACGACAATCACAGACCAGCACATATTTATTGAGACGCATGAATGCTGGTGGACCCAAGCGATTTCTGTGGGGATGAGGTGGGTTGGGTGGGATGGGGTGGGTGGGACTGCAAGTAATGGTGGTAGTACAGAGGTAATGGTAATTAACCCATTTAGCGGCCCCGGGACCCTACATCAGGAGATTGATTGATCATAATTCAAGGGTAGTGCCAGATGAGCTTGGCGCCTTCAGGCGCCAAGCTCATCTGGCACTACCCTTGAATTATCATGATCAATCCATCTCCTACAACTGGTACATAGTCGATGGACGATGCCTCCAAACGTTTGGAAATGCGGCCATGGGGGTTAAGGGGGTTAAAGCTGGAACGAGGAAGGAAGTGATGGAAGCTTGGCAGAATCACTGCCACTTGCAATACTGAGGGCTCTTGGCGGAAAGTCACTTTGGGGCACAAAATGGGTCCATGAAGCTTTGTTCGTTTGACAAGCGCCTTTGAAACTTTGGAGATTTAAATTCTTGTACCCACACGACAATTTTGCCAGTCCTTCTCCTTGTAATGAGTGACAGATCGCTGGTGACTATAAAACTCCCACACAATTTGTATTTTCTGTGTCAAAACAAGTAGCATTAGATTAATTGTAAGCTGCACTCAATGGGTATGCCTTTGCTTTAGTGCTCGGTTAGATTTGGCAAATATGAAAAACAAAAATATAATAATAATAATTTTTAGCCATCTATAAGATCCTTGGGTCACGTTCATTCAATTTAGTTTTCAGGGCAACTTCGCACAAAATTATCAAGGTAAAGGAGGAGCAGGGCGGGCGGGCATGCAGGCGGGGGTAGGGGGGGATAAGAAGGACTGTCTTTTCTGTAATCTCCACACCACATGTTGCTTATAAATGCCAGCAACTGTTGCAGTCAGATGAGTTCATTTCAAAAGGCTGTTGCAGTTAAGATATGAAAGTTGCTCCGAACACAAAACCTGATGAACAAATCCCAAGAAACCCTAGAAGCTCTTAATACAAGTACACCTAATGCTTGACCCCTTCACTGCCTGTGACAACAATGATGTCTTGCCTTGAAACGATCACAGATGGGTCGCCAGATACCCAACCGTCACAAGGTTAAGGTCAGCAAGAGGCCTACATCCTTGAAAGCCCCTGCGGACGCGGGGGCTCACGAGGATGTAGGCCTCTTGCAGTTGGATGCTGCTCAAGGTGTCCTGGCAAGGAAGGGGTTAACTATGAGAGGCCCTCTAAATTCACTTTACAAACCTTTGGCGACACTTGCATCAGTGCACGATTCATATGCTGTGTACAGCATGCAACACAAAACACCACAGACAATATGTACAAAACAGCAAGCCCACATGCTCAACAAAATACACACAGCAAGTTTCATGTTTCTTTCATGTGTTAAAGCTTTTGACATGTCATGCTCTGTCGAATCATTCTTGGTGAGTGGGAGTTGACAATGTATGCTTTAATCTGGGGTTAAGTTAAACTCAAGAACACATTCTCAATTCAGCCAAGACGACAAAGCCACATTTGCTCAAATTGGGAGGTCTGAAATGTTTACCTCTAATCTTCGCTTTGACTGTTTATGAAAAGATGATTGATAAGAACACTTGAGTTGATCAGTCTACAGCAAAATTCAGTGTGCCTTTGCATCCACATTTTTTTTTCAGTAAAAATTGAAGATCAGTCAAGATCGGTCTAATTTATACATTTCAACAAAAGGCCAAACCACATCTGTTTTCAGTCAAAAGTGACATTATTATCCATGCTGCGCTTTTTAACTGGACCTCCATACCATTCTCAACAGGTTGTTTCACATTTGAAAAATATTCCTGATAAATATTATCATTTGTGTTGACATGCTGATTACATGCATGTAATATCAGTGTTCTCAATCCAGTACATGTACTTACCTATTTTCATTTCAAATGCCCAATGAGGGAGACATATTGACCATGAAAACTCGAGGGCAGCATTGGGCATTCCATAACTACAATGTTTTTTCTATATCCTCTCTAAAACTTTAAACAAAGATGATTCTGTAACCCTTGGCTGCTACTGACAATACCTTTGGCAAAAAAGACGCGTTTTTACGTCTTTTCCTCCAAAAGGTATTGTAGATAGCAACCAAGGAGTTAACTCATTCAGCCCAACGCACGTATTTCCCAAACTTTTGGAGGCGTCATCCAACGACTTTGCACCTGTTGCAGGAGATGGATCAACCATGATAATTCAAAGGTAGTGCCAGATTAGCTTGGCGCCGACATCTCCTGCTGTAGTGCGTCAGGGCTGAATGGGTTAAGAGAATCTCTTTGCTTTTATAGTTCTAGGTTTCTAGTGAAACATAATCTACAAGTAACTACATCTTACAGCTCCCCAAAACAGAGACAAGACAACCCTAGCACCCAAAATTAGTAACTAATCACTAATCACAAACACCAAACATTTTCACTTGAGCCCTTTGGTTGTCGGCGGCAGTTTTTGTCGATGATTCCTGCAGGAATCATCGCAATGAAAACCGCAACTGACAGCCAAAATGTTAAGCCCCTTGCGCATGCAGCCACTGGTACTGTGTATAGTACAGGTGGCTGCAAGCACAAAGGAGTTAACCTCATTTCATGTTCAATAGCCATCAGTGACAGCTCCAGTACTTACCACAAGTTTTGAACTGCGATCCATGCCTATGACAGACTGTATGACAGTCCGAAGAATCAATTTCATGATGACAGTTATGTCTGCCTCAATCGGTCCCTGCACAATGTAGGCCCAAAAAATCTCATTTTACACACCATGCCACAAACTTCATGCATATGAGTAGCTAAGAAGTACCCAACAGAGAAAGAAACACGCTTAGAAAAAACGGGTACAAAACAATTTATTAATATTTCCGGTAAATACCCTTTGTCAAAATAGACAAACAAACAAACAGAGAGATTAGCCGCTACTTATCTTCATTCGCAGAAGGAATGTGGCAATGTAGCCGTTTCTTTTTTTAACCCCAGATAGACAAATTCTAAATTTATTTCAAGCGATGGGTGAAAAGGCTTAGCAGACCTGTTCACACGTAACGAAAAGGGCTCTTGAAAATGTTCAGGCCGTGTAAAACACCTGACTCACAATTTCTGGTGCCCAGAGCTGGTCCATGACGTGACTGAGTACATTGACACATATCTCCATCTCATCCCTCCCCTCCATAAGCTCCTTGGTGTGTTGCAAAAAGGCAGGCAGCAGTATGCGACGGCACTCTGACGACAAAACATATGGTGAATTTATCACTTTGGCCTTCGGTAATGACTTTTCTCAAGGTGATTCCTCCTGCAGGAATCACCACAAGGAAAAGCGCTACCAAAGGCCAAACCCAATGCACAAAAGGCCATTGGCCCAAGGTTTTGCCCGCGCACGGCTGTGCACGGGCCAACGTCAGGCCGATGGCCTTTGAGCACTGGGAACTCTACGGCAGTCGAGAAGACCTGGAGAAAACGACATCATTCATCGCCGGTGCTGGACTGACCATATAGCCCACTGCGAACGACAAGAAGAAGAAGAGCACTGGGAAGTCACATGACAACATTGGCTTAAGAAAGCTAGTAAAGCTGACAAAATATGAATATCACGGTGCTGATTATTTCACCTCAGGACCAAACATCTTGCGGTGTTTCACCCCCACCCATTCAAGGAATACAGATATAAATGGGGCTGGCAAAAGACAGAACACATCTTGTGCCACCCTATATGTAGAAGCTCATGAAGCTCTGTGTCTCTAGTATTTGGGTGATGTTTGCATTTGCCTGACAGTAACAGGGTTGATCTTTTGGGCTCATGAGACAAATACAGTGTAATGTTTTTGACCCATTTAACCCCACGGCTGAATTTCCCAAATTTGGGGTGTCATCTAACGACTATATATACCAGTTGCAGGTGATGGACTGACCACGACAATTCAAGGGTAGTGCCAGATTAGGTGACAAGCTTATCTGGCACTACCCTTGAATTATCATGGTCAATCCAACTCCTGCTGTAGTGTGTCAGGGCTAAAAGAGTTAAGCTATTTTCAAAAACAAATTCAATTTTTCATTTCATTTAACTCATTCAGCCTGACAGCCGTATTTCCCAAATTTTGGAGGCGTCATCTAATGACTATGCACCAGTTGCAGGAGATATATCGACCAACTGGCACTACCCTTAAATTACCATAGTCGACCCATCTCCTGCTGTAGTGTGTCAGGGCTGAATGGGTTAAGAGGTACAAGGCTCTGTAAACTACTGTACAAGAAGGAAATGTGTTTGTGAAACAGAAATAAAGAGCTATGAGAAATAAAGGATTATGAGTTGTTGGGATTTTTTTGTTTCTTTTTTTTACCTGGCAGCTTGAAGAGGTCAGTCTGAATGATCTGGTCGATGGAGGTCATCTTGGTCTTGGTCAGGCGATCCTTGGCCACGTTGCCAACAAATTCCACCATCACATGACTGCACACCATAACACAGATGGTAAATTCACACAGTAATTATGGCGGTCAATGGGGAAGGTCCCCTTCAGTTCTATACTGCCTGTATTGTCCTCACTGTCAAATGGCCATTCCCACTTTCTTTGACCTCATTCTGATAACTAACCTAGGAAACTAACTGTGATACCATTTGATAGATACTGAGAATATAAATGACAGGTACCTGAGTTCCAGTGGATCAAAGACGGTCATGACGTCTCCAATGATAAAACTGATGAACTTGAGAGCTGCTCCCTGTAACAAAGACACAACAGGAAGTTTTTCAGTCATACCCAAGTAAGCGGACGCCTTTGTACATGCAGCAATCCGGTACATGTACAACATGCATTCAGAGACAAACTCTATATGGATCAAATCAAAGACCAGCACACAAATAATGAAATATGCACTTAACATTTAACATGGGTGAAATTTAAATGACTGAACTATGCCCTCTGATCCATGGCCAGCAAGAGACGTAAATTCTCATGAGCCCCTGCAAACGCAGGGACTCATGAGAATTTACGTCTCTTGCAGATAGAACATCCACTGGCCAGAGAAGATCAGCAACGTCAGACTCTGGGAGAGAACAGAGCAGATAACAGCAGAGAATGAAATTGGGCGAAGAAGATGGGGATGGATCGGTCACAGTCTGAGAAAGCCAGCTTCCAGTATCACTAGGCAGGCATTGTCATGGAACCCCCAGGGAAAGAGGAAAAGAGGTAGGCCGAGAAACTCCTGGCGTCGAGACCTCCAAGCAGACATCAAGAGACTGGGAACCACCTGGAGTAGAATCGAAGGAGAAGCACAGGACAGGAGTTGCTGGAGGTCTCTCGTCGACGGCCTATACCCGGGTAGGGGTGACAGGCGTAAGTAAGTAAGTAAAGCAGATAGAACAGGTTGGCCAAAGGGCTGTTCTGCTGGAACCAAGAAGATGAAATTCAGCTTTCTGGGATTTTGAAAAAGCTGAATCAGCCTCCAGGACTGAAAGACTGTCACCCATGATAAACCACAACTTAATCCCTCAACTGCTACTGACAATACCGGCATTGTCAGCAGCAGTCAATAGGTTAAAGGTCGAGTAGCACCTGAACTCAATAAGTCCTGAGGACAAAACTGTCAAATTTTGAGAGATATCCTCTGAGGTCTATTCAGTTTGTGAGACTGACCGACCATGGCATTTCAATGGTGGTGTCAGAACAGCTGGGCGCCGAGAGGCGCCAAGCTATTTTGACACCCCCCCCCCCCCCCTTGAAGCATCTTGGTCACGCCGCATCCTGACATAACGTGACAGGGTTTAATGGGATAAGACAGGTTTCCTTTTATGAGCAAAACATAATGGGTGTTATGATTTTTAACTACGTTTATTTAACCCATGAGTGAAAATATACACCATCTTCTCATAGAAAATAATCAAACGTACTAAGAAGAAAAAAAAGAATAATAATACAGTCAACCTCCACTATAAAAGGGCTGAATATAACAAAAGTAGCACTTTCTCAGACATCCTGACTACACTTTTACTGGGCAATTTACTTCACAATCAAACTTCAGATACGTCAAAACAAAAACGTTTTGGTTCACAGGTATTTTGTTACACTGTATACTCAAAATGTAAAAATAATATAATGTGTGTAGTATATTTATAGAGCGCTTATCTTAAATTAGTTCTAAACGTTTCCATTGCAATGGACACAAAACAAGAAACAAATAACTACTTAGCACACACATACATACACAACAAAATTACACATGTCCACACCCTGCCCACCTGCACACACAAACACACTGTGGTGGAAGGAATTGCACAATACAGAGCATGAGATCTGACGCATGGACTAACAAAAGGCAGTGTTGAAATGGTGTGTCCAAACCAAGATTTGATTTGAATGCAAAAAGCACGGGTCAGTGGTGGACAGGGCAAAAAGGCTACTCCAGGTGATGGAGCCAAAATAAGAAAAAGCACATCCACCACACTTATATTAACCCTTATCATTGGGAATAGACAGTGTGTGAAAGAAGTTTGACTAAAATAGTTCAAGGGGAGTGCCACCCTTCAACCAAAGCCATTGGTCTGTAAGTACTATAAATGTAGCTTTGCATATGGCAGTGTACAAATTTGAAGCTTTTAGCCTCAGTATGAGTGTGTACGATTCAAACATAGACAGTAAAAGGATATGTACGAATGCAGGAGATATAAGAGGAAGTATGGTTTTTGGAATCAAAACATATGCATGAAACTTTGTACAGAATGCACTGCTGTAACCACCTCTTGGAGGAAAAGACATATCATTACACATCTTTTATGCTGAATGGTCAGTAACAGACAAGGGGTTGACATTTGACTTCGAACAACATTCTCAAGGATCTTTCCAATGAATGGGAGGATAAAAATGGATCAGTAGCTCTGCAGGAACATGTGGATCAAGTTTGGTGTTTTCAACAATGGTTTGACGAAGGCAATTTAAAAAAAAAAAAAAACAGCAGTCAAGGACAAATCTAGACCCATTTAGTCCCAAGGCCACATTTCCTAAATTTTGGAGGTGTCACCTAACGATTACATGCCAGCTGTAGGACTTGGATGGACCATGATAATTCAAGGGTAATGCCAGATTAGCTTGGCGCCTGAAGGCGCCAAGCTAATCTGGCACTACCCTTGAATTATCATGGTCCATCCATCTCATGCTGTAGGGCATCAGGGCTTAAAGGGTTAACCCTTTGGCTGTTGGTCGCGCCTTGTAGCAGTGATTCCTGCAGAAATCACAGCAACAAAAAGCACTACTGACAGGCAAAGTGTTATGACATGGGTAATATGACCAATCACCAAACCACTGTCAGGCATAGGCATGGGATCACCCTCACACAAGCTGCATTGGGAACAGTGCCACCTGAGGTTTCATTTATCATTTACCTTAATCTTCTCCAGTGACCCTGGCTGCAAATATGCACACATAAATATGCATAAGCATACTGTCATATTACCTTTGCAATGCATGCACAAACATACACATGTATACCCGCGAAGTTACTGTCACAACACACACCCTTACAAACGCACGCATGCACATATACGCGCACACACACATGCACATGCCAACACCTATCAACACATACACACAGAGTTTGACTGACCTGTACAAGCACTGTGTGCTCCGTTGTATACATCATCATTTTGGTGAAGGAAGTGAGAAGCTGCTTCAGGGAGATCTCAAACTGCTGCTTGCCTCGACCCTCGTTGATCCTGAAAACACAAACATTCCACGTGTACATTCAGCTTACTGGCCATAAAGCCAAAACTCCTGGCAGTGGACCATGGGAAAAACATGAGACATTTCCTCCTGGCGAGGCTGCACTTTTGAACTAATCCCCTCTATTCCAAGCTCCTGTCACCAACACCACTCTGCACACACCCCACACCTACATTTGCACACTCAAAACACCCACACAAAACACGTTAAACTCACATGGAAAAGAGAACCCTCGAACGGATAATGAACTTGAAGATGTACTCCAGTGACTTGACAGCACGCAGCAACATATCATGTCTCTGTTTTTCATTGGCGTTATCCACATAGTCCTTCAGAATCACGATCAGCTTGCTAGAAAAACATTGCACACACACATAAATTACCACAAAAGGTTTGAAGTAAATGAATCCAATGGTTTAACCCATAAAGCCTTCATACGATATGGCATCAACCATGATATTTCAAGGGTGAAGTCAAAACAACTTGGTGCCTTTAGGTGACAAGCTTTTCTGACGCCACAACTGAACTATCATGAATGATCTGCCTCCAGAACTGTGACACTGATCTCACAGGATTTATCCTAAATTAGATAATTTCTTCCTCGAGGTTTACAGTAAACAGTACCAGTGGCTGCATACACAAGGAGTTTAGCCCGCTCAGTGCCTTAGTTAATTCAATGATCAAAAACCCTAGCAGGGAATCTCGAGGATGTACACCTCTTGCAGATGGGCGGTTTTCAAATTTTCTCTGTATTGAACTGGTTAACTCATTCAGCCCGACGCACGTATTTCCCAAATTTGTAAGGCGTCATCTAATGACTATGCACCAGTTGCAGGAAATGGATCGACCATGATAATTCAAGGGCAGTGCCAGATTAGCTTGGTACTGACAAGCGCCAAGCTAATCTGGCACTACCCTTGAATTATCATGGTCGACCCATTTCCTGCTGTAGTGCGTCAGGGCTGAATGAGGTAAGACTTTTCCCCTGAAAATAAATATACAATAATTATTTGGCTGTTGGTATCGCTTTTTGTCATGATGGTTCCAGCAGGAATAGGAATGACAGCCAAAGGGTTACAGATATAAACAAATGTGTCAACCATAACCTAGCTACAACTTGAGAGGTTACTCATGTCACTCCATCCTGTTGAAGACTATCATCAAGTAAATTTTGGATCAAATCTGTCCAAATGACTGCCCAATGTGCAAAAGGCCATTGGGCCAGCAGCAGCCGACATTGGCCCGATGGCCTTTTGCACATTGGGTGGACAGTAATGACATGCAAACAATGAAGCAACAAGGACTTTGAAAAATGTAACCCGCACCAATACCTACAAAAGTGGTGATAAGCATTGCCGTTGACCCTTGTGCATGCAGCCATGCTTACAGTAATGGTGGCTGCACACACATGGGGGAAAAAAAATGTACATAAAATAATCAAAACAAACTTGTATGCCATGGAGAAGCTGAAGGTGGTCTGTATGTAGGCATCCAGCACTGGTCTAAACTGATGATACTTGCGGTCCGAGATCAGTGCTATGATGTACACCTGCAGCAGACATGCACAATTATACACAACTCAAGGGTAGCATATTATTCGCTTGTATCTAGCACCAATGGCTGCAAATATCATGGCTGATCCACATTATGTGGCTTAACCCATTCAGCCCTGACACACTACAGCAGGAGATGGGTCGACCATGATAATTCAAGGGCAGTGCTAGATTAGCTTGGCGCCTGTCGGCGCCAAGCTAATCTGGCACTGCCCTTGAATTATCATGGTCGATCCATCTCCTGCAACAGGTGCATAGCCCTTAGATAATGCCTCCAAAATTTGGGAAATACGTGCACCGGACTGAAGGAGTTAACTGGTCCTTTTCTTTCAGACGTTTTTATTGTCTTCTGCTGCGTTTCAGGTTATCCTGCTGCAAATTTATCAACAAACTACAACACCTGAACAAAAGCCATGATTAGTACAAGCTGACAAGGAGGTGCGCGTAGCCTCACACACTAAACCCTTCGCTGCCCAAGGAAAAACTGAACACCATCTGATTTGTAATCCTCATGAGCCCCCTCAGGATCAGAGGCTCATGTGGATCTATGCCTCTTGCTGAAACTACTCTGTGTCCATACTCCTTTGACAGCTGGGGACCTTTGAAGTTGAACTTTTAAATGTTTTTAAAAAAATACAATTACAATCTGTGTTCACTGGCAGTGAAGGGGGTAAGCCCTAAAAGACAAAATTCAAAATCTGCAAGATGTCCTCTGAAGACTACACAGCAGTTACATTGCTTGATACGTAGCCGTGTCTATGATGCAAGTGACGTGTTTTTATGTTACGATATGTCCTACGTGATTTGCGTCACTGTGATATCGTGTTTACTGCCTTTACATTTAGACCACAATAGTTATTAAGGCATGTGCAGAGGTGCCTACCCCTCTTAGACCATTTTGTGTAATGGGCTGCTTAAAAATGTGTATTTTGTGTAATCATTTCAGCGCACCACGCACGAAAAAAATACACCACAGCAAACAAATTAAAAATAAAGACATTTATCCACACTATTCGCTATTTTATTCATGCAATATCAGGTATCGCTGTAGCAAGCTTGGGTTTGAAGTTGTGAATAGTATAATTTGCGAAAAAAACTTTTTGCGGGGTAAAAATATGGTCATTTTGGACATATTTCTTGAGCTCTTGTGACCCTTGACTTTTCCGAGGAATCAACGAAATTAGTGTGCATATAAAGCTCTTTTCATCAGGTATCTTTGTACCAAGTTTGGGTTTGAAGTTGTGAATGGTATTTGAGAAAAAAGAAATTATGTCCCAAAATAGCTATTTTTGATATATTTCCTGATCCTCTGTGACCTTGACCTTTGTGAGAAAATGTCACTAAAATTGGCATGTTTAGAAAGGTCTTGCCACAAAGTATCCTTGGGCCAAGTTTAATGACTGTAGCTTCAATAGTCTCTGAGAAAATGCCAACGTTAAAGTTTACCACGCACGATGGCGGACGGGACGACCGCCACTGGCTCAAAACATAGACTCACTTTTGCTTCGCAAGTAAGCCAAAAATGTCTTTCGTGCATGACAGGTCTCTGTTACTTAACATGCATCAGTAAAAAGGGCATCTGTTACTGCGACACGTTAGTGTCCATGCATTTCCAGTATGCCGATACACTGTAAGGCTCCTATACCTGGTCACCAGATGTCAATGTTTACACCTGCCACTGTACGGTATATCCACAGTCTAGACAACATGTAATAAGCGGCATTGAACGATGTTGTGTCTCATACACGATCGGATGGAAGTACCAGTGTTGTAAAGACAATGCACGTACTACACGTGTGACCAATGTGTCTCAGTCGGTGTCCACAGAGTCACCTGCATGTGCACCAAGGTGTAGCATCAGAGGAACGGAACATCAATTAGAACCTCCAAATTCAGCTTCAGAATCAAGCTGTACGTTATTGCCGTTGTCAGTGCCTCAACCGTCTATCGCTGCAGCTGACACTGCCAACACGTGGTTATGCTGCCACGCGGTAGGTGGGCACACGCGTCCCAATACATCAAAGCTATCTGCTTTTGAAACCATGTCTCCAAACAAAATTTTTATCACTCCGAATATCTACACATTCACTCGCCATTTCAACCGTAATACGCAAGCTAGCGCCGCAAAGCTGACCGCATACCACGTACAAAAGTACGTACGACACTGTCAGGACCCTGTAGTGTAAACATGATGTATCAGTGCGAAGGGCGAGGTCACCACACGCGCGGCGAGGCTCGCGTATCACCGGGTGCGCGATATAAAACACCCGACACCGCTCTAGCGGTTTTCCGGGCTGCACGGTATACAAGACCGCCAACCAGTACAGCGCCAACCAGTACAGCGGTTTGCCGGGCCGAAAGGGTTAACAAAAAAGTGCTTTTTTGGGATGTACTACTGCCTTGGTCTTGTGCCCAGCGGACTCCAAATGTCTTTGAATATCATACTTTTGTACGCTCCACTGTGAGCAACAACAAAGTCCTTTCTGCACACGTTGCATGCATTTGTAGCAGAGACCCCCTGCTATTGCTAGTTACTATCCGCGAGTCAGAGTTCAGTGTTTCAGTGCACGCTTGGCGCGCTGTGTGCGAGTATTTTTGCTGCCTTGGCTAGTCAGTGTGTAGTGGACTACACGCGCAAAGCTCAGTGACAAGTCCCTGGTTCCATAAGCTACCCGGGTGCCTATATAAAGCGGCTGATCTTCAGTCCACAATTAGCCCCCTACTCCCCCCCCCCCCCCCTCCCCTCCCCCCCCCCCTCCCGCTCCCCCGCCCCCCCCCCCCACCCGCTCCCCCTGGCCCCCCCTCCCCCCCCCAAGTCCGTCCCCCCCCGGCCCGTAACACCCCCCCCCCCCCCGGCCCGTCCCCCTCCTCCCCGGTAAATTGCGTATTTTAGAGGAACTGGTCGTATTAGCATAATTTGAGCTGAAAATGCGTAAAATTACGAGCTAGCGTGTAAGGTAGGCACCTCTGCATACGGGTGTATGTGAGTGTGAGAGTGTGTGTGTATTGTACATGTGTGTGTGTGTGTGTGTGTGTGTGTGTGTGTGTGTGTGTGTGTGTGTGTGTGTGTGTGTGTGTGTGTGTGTGTGTGTGTGTGCGTGTGTGTGTGCACGCGAGTAGCTTAATTATATTTTGATGTGTTGTATGTTCTTTCGAAAAAAGCTGGACTAAAATAGTTCAAGGGTAGTGCCAGAATAGCTTGGCGCCTCTAGGAGCCAAGCTATACTGGCACCACCCTTGAGCTAAAGCCATTGGTCTATATCCTTATCTGCAAGTTCTATTATGTAGCTTGCATAAGGCAGTGGACAAATGTGAAGCTTTTAGCCTCAGTATGATATGGGTTAACCCTTTGCATGTCAGTTGCAGTTTTCGTCGTGATATCACAACTCAAAACGCTACTGACACGCTGATGGATAACCATATTAGCTCAAGGGTGGTGAAAGATTAGCTTGGCACCCCTAAACAACTCTGACTGACAGTTCAAGGGTAGTGCCAAAATCCCTCAGTGCTTACTCTGGCACTAGCCTTGGCCTATCATGGTCGCTTATTCTCCTGCTGCAGCTAGTTAGAGCTGAACAGGTTAAAACCAACTGACCAGAGCATCGAAGACAAGGTTGTCGCACAGCTCACTGTTGTTGTTCTGCAGCAGGATGTTGAACAGAGAGTCCAGTAGATCCTGAAGGAACTGTAAGCCAGACAAACCACATCTGTACACTGTGATGTCAGCTAAGGCCAAAAGAATACACTTAACCCTCTCACGCATGCAGGCACCAGTTATTTGTAAACAATACTGACACCTGCATGCACAGGGGGATTACCCCCTTAACTGCCGGGGCAAGGATAACACTACCCAGCTACAAGAGACATAAATCTTCATGAGCCCCCCGTGAATGCGGGGGCTCATGAGGATTTATGTCTCTTGTTAGTTCTGTGTTCCTTTTGCCTATTTCTGTCCCACTGACATGTGTTCTTCACGCTAATTTTGGTCAAAGTGAAATCGCTTCAGACGTGAAATTTATGATCACTGGCAGTGAAGGGGTTAACCCTTCGGCTGTCGCTAGCGCTTTTTTGTCATGATGATTCCGGCAAGGATCAGCGCAACAAAAAGCGCTATCGACAGCCAAAGACAAACCACGCAGGAAGGTCAGCACACTGATAAACAAGTCTCTTGAACACTTAACTCTTACATCTTTAACTGAAAATGACCTCCTCCAGGCAGTAAAGGGTTAACAGTTTGCAATATCGCATTTATAAGTGTTCTTAGTGTGTCTTACACTAATGCTAGACAAAAGGACTAACTTACATTATGAAAGTTTGAATGCCATTTCTGCTTTTTTAAGTCCCTTCTATTTATAGAAGGGACTTTTTAAGACGGGTCATGGTGGGGCGAATTTAATAGCATGTCCCTGATGTCAAAGGCATGAAGCAACAAGATAAAACTTACGTCATGTCTAGTTACGCTAACCTCGCTGCTGAACGTACATTTGGCGCGAAGCGCCGCATGTGCGTATGTATACATGTATGTGCGTATGTATGTGAGTGCATATATATGTATGTAAACAAGAGAATCTCAGATATTTCTGTACACACAAGCTTAAAACTTGGCGAAATATTATATTTGAATGTCTCATTGAAGAGATAAACAACCGTTTATAGGAAGTCGGTCGACCCAGATTAGAGTCCGTAATTTTTGTTATACTTACTTCAACTTTTGCATATAGCTAGTTTGGAAAAAGACATTGGATGAGTTCGTTAGCAGCTTTGTATCCTTTCAACTTCTTTAGTAAAAATTAATTCTTTTCAGAAAAGAATTTAAACACTAAAAAACATTTACTAGTAGAGAAAGTCAGACAGTGGCGGTGACGTAAAAGAGGCAACTCCGTCACCATGAAGACACCGACATAATACTCTAAATATGATTTCATTCTCTCTCACATGCAGCTCTCTCTCTCTCTCACACAAACATGCACACATCTACAGGAAGAATAGATTCTCATGCACCCTGGAGATGTTTGGAGTACGCGCGCATGCACACACTAACATGCACACACACATCGACGCGCTTTCAGAAGAGCATGCAGGTGACCCGTGTGCTTAGTATATCATGTAGCCAGGTAAAGTCAACCTGCTTTCACATAAATTATAGCAAGACTGAAATTGTACTGTGAAGTTCTAGTTTTGTCACCATTTTCTCAAGTCTATGAAGCGAAAATGAAACTCATATCACGTAAAATATAAAATTACGTAAAAACTAAAACTTAGGTCATGACAAATGACGTTTGACAAATCAATGACGCGTATGTCCTGCGCCCCTTATAGCACTCACTGACGCATTGGCAGATATGCGAGACTTTTTCAATAGGAGATAATTCAACATCAGAATCAGGCCAAAGACAAAAGGTAGAGACCCATGACAGCGAGAACAGCTTTCATATAGAAGTGACTTTGTTCTCTTTTGTATGCATGAGAGTCCCTTCCATTATGATCAAAAGGCAGGAGAAAACTCTGTTAGTGCGCCGGCTCATATCGACTGTGAAAAGAAGGACAGAAAGACAAGACAGGCAACACCAATAACCCATTGTATCTGCAAATTTTAGCAATCAAAACCTGCCATGCAGCAGACACCAGACAGACCATGACAGTTCAAGGATAATACCAGATTAGTTGGTGCCTGAGAAGACCCCAAGCTAAGCTGGCACTACCTTGAGCTATCATGGCTGATCCATCTCCAGCAGCTCATACAACAGCCCTTTATGCGTACCTTTATATATCTAGCAATGAACATTTTTAATTCATGTCCTAGGAATTTATGACTTGCATTTTAATGCATTCTATGGAGTTGTATTTAAAGCGCACATGAGCTCATTTTTGAGTAAATTTAGGAAAAGTTAAAAGTTAAATTCACTGACAACCCACATGTAAAAGTACAACTCACGAACTTTGACCTAAATGTGCATGTTTAACTCACTGACCTTGACAATCTCCTCCCCCTCCTCCTTCATGAGGTGGTTCAGATGTCTCTCTAGTCGCTTGGTGTCGTTCAGAACCTCATGCCACTTCAGCAACCCAAGCAGGTCCACTGTCACACACACACACATATATCATTATGTGTGCTAGTCTATGTTTCGGGACCTTACAGCTTGCTTTAACTCATTCTACCCCATCACCGAAATCCTTAAATTTTGCCCTTGTCCTCTGAAGACTGCATTGCAATGCAGGACACAGATCGACCATGACAGTTCAAGGGTGATGCCAAAATAGCTTGGCGCCCATAGGCGCCAAGCTATTCTGGCATCACCCTTGAACTATCATGGTCGATCCTTATCTTGCTGTGGTGTGTCTGGGGTAGAATGAGTTAACAGGCTGACTGCCACTGATAATAACATTCGGCAGACAAACACACACACACTGTAGTTACACATACGAATGGTATCGTCAGTAGTAGCCACAGCATTAACCCATATCATACTGAGGCTGAAAGCTTCAAATTTGTACAATGCCATATGCAAGCTACATAATAGTATTTACAGATAAGGATACAGACCAATGGCTTTAGTTCAAGGTTGGAGCCAGAACAGCTAGGTGCCTAGAAGAGCCAAGCTATTATGGCACTACTCTTGAACTATTTTAGTCAAACTTATTTCACACACTGGTGTATTCTGAATGATGAGGGTTAACCCATTTGACCCCAAGGCCACTTATTCCAAATTTGGGAGGAGTCACCTGAAGACTATGTACCAGCTGCAGGAGATGGATTGAAGGCGCCAAGCTTCAAGCTCATCTGGCACTACCCTTGAATTATCATGGTCAATCCATCTCCTGCTGTTGGGCATTGGGGCTCAATGGGCTAAGCTGTAAGGTTCAAAGTCACAGACAAGCATACAAAAGAACTTTTGGAAAAAGTGACATACATGTCATTTTCTGCCATACGTGAACTAAATAAAAACTGAGGAACCTTGTGATCTAGGGTTTCTGGTTTTAACACATTTATTCTAATTCCCTTGTGCATGCAGAGCTACCTTTTCAGTACTGGGGATTGCATGCACAAGAGTTAACCCATTACATCCTGAGGCTGATTTTTTAAAAAAATATGTTTATTGTCCCGTGAAAGCTACATTACACATTGCAACACAGATCAACCATTTTAGTTCAAGGGTGGTGCCAGAATAGCTTGGCGCCTCAGGTGCCAGCTATTCTGGCACCACCCTTGAACTATCATCTATAGTCAAATTTATTCCGAGTAATAATGTATCAGGATGAAAATAGCGTTTAACCCCCTTGTGCCTGCAACAATCAGAACTGCGCACTGTAACTGTTGACAGTACCGATGGCAGAATGCATAAGGGGGTAAAAACAAATTGTAACCCCATATGCACGCACCTACTGGTACTGGGAACAGTTCTGGTGGCTGCCTGCATAAGAGCATTTTAGGGGTTTTAACCCCATAATTGCCGAGAGCAAGTGAGCACACTCCAACTGCAAGAGACACGGATCCTCAAGAACCACGTGGTAGCAGGGGCTCACGAGGATTTATGGCATTTACTGACACCACTTTGTATATATGTTCCTAGGATGGCTCAGGCTCTTTGATGTTAACCCTTTTAACCCTAAGGTCCTTCTACCAAGTTTTAGAGGTGTTACTTAACAACTGTGTAGCAGTTCCAAGAGATGGATTACCGACAATTCAACTTTAAGGGCAGTGCCAGATCAGCTTGGTGCCATCAGTTGCCAGGCTAATCTGGCACTACCTTTGAATTATCATGGTTGATCCCGCACTGGTTATCTCCCTCGATTCACTACCGCAGATCTCTTGAATAACTTGCCAGCGTCTCAATGCGCATCTGCTAACCGCAATACAGCGTACTTAGACAGCCAGCAGTTGGGCCACTTTTGAGCGGTTTGTGGTGAGCAGACCCACAATGGCGTTTGAAAATGAGGTCAGCTATATCGTCGTGAAAACAGCCGAAATCTTAAATTGAACACAAAGCCGCCTAAAATAATGAAATATATATGCGACAGAACACAGAACCAGTTAGTTTCTTCGCCATATGACTACAGAAAAAGTGTGATTTCCTTTGTATCTACTCGAATGCTCAAAACGCGAAGTATGCACTACATAGCAACAAAAGAGCTCCTCCGCAGTCAAAAAAGTAGTTCTTCGTTTAAGCCGAACTGATAAATTCGTGAAGCTAAATATTTAATATTTCTTTATAATAAAACCCTGCTGTAAATTTAAAATGAACTGAATGTGCAATGGAGGAGCAAAACTCATCATAACACGGAATTGCACAGATTCACGCAGTTTGGGGGCTAGTTGTGCCAGAGATCAGCGCAGCAATCGAGGGAGACGACTAGTTTGGGTTGACCCATCTCCTGCTGTAGTCCACTGGGGGGAAATGGGTCAAATTTACACATTTCTGGCAGGTGAAGGGGTTAGACAACATAAAAACTTCAACCAATTACATACTGAGGCTGATTTTTTTTAAAAAACTGGCTCATTGTCCTGTGAAGGCTACATTACAGATTAGGAGATTGATCACAACTTTTTTAGTTCAAGGGTGGTTTGAGAATAACTTGGCACCTAAAGGCGCCAAGATATTCTGGCACCACCCTTGAACTATCATCGTCAAAATTTATTTCAAGCAATAGGTATATCACAAGGAAAAGTGTTAGACAACAAACAACAGTGATTTCGGTCCTACCGTTGTGAGTGAGTTTTGTCGAGCAGACAAAGGTGGAGATCACGAGGGAGTCCCTAGAGCTGAGGGTATACCGTCCAGACCCCACCTGGGTTTTTGCAGACATGGGTTGTCCCATTTTCTCAAGATGCTGCTTGGTGTACGGGAGGGACATGTATGCCTTGGGGTCATCATGCTTCTTACCATCCATCTACACAATAAAAAAATAACATGTATTAACTCATTCAAGACGTGCTGCCTACAGATACGTGGCGAACCGCCGCGTATCCATCAGCAGCACGTCTCAAATGAGTTAATCCTCTGGCTGTTGGGAACGATAATTTCTTCAGGAATCATAGCAACAAAAATTGACAGCCAAAGGGTCAACTCCTTTGTGCATGCAGCAACTGGTACTGTAAAAAGTACTGGTGACTGCAAGTTTTCAGGGGCGTCATACTTCTTACCCTCTATCTACAAAAATATTTTCCAAGAGATGTACCCACCAGAGGGTCAGGCATCAAAGAATCAGATAAAACACCTTAATCAGAGAGATTACACACTTCTATGTACATTACTTTGCAGATAACAAACTTCACAAATACACTCAAAAACTATCGCTGCCCTGGGGTCTTGTTATATATCCAAAGTTCCCTGTATTATGTATTGTATTATGTATAAAAAGCAACAAACTATGATCAATAACTTTCAGTCACACATTTAACCCATATCATACTGAGACTAAAAGCTTCAAATTTGTACACTGCCATATGCAAGCTACATTCTAGTACTTAAAGATAATGATATAGACCAATGGCTTTAGTTCAAGGGTAGTGCCAGAACAGCTTGGCGCCTAGAGGCGCCAAGCTATTCTGGCACTATCCTTGAACTATTTTAGTCAAACTTTTTTCACACACTGGTGCATTCAGAATGATAAGAGTTAACACACTAGCTTTTAATTTTACACATTCTCGTGCTATAAAAAAAGGCCTCTAATTCTAAGTGACTTGCCATGAACACCAGGAGTTCATGCGTTTCATCTGCAATGGTCGTCCCATCTTTGTTCATCAGTGGCACGAAGGACATGGCAAAAGGCTTCTCTGTTCTGTCCTTGGCTATCAACAAATAATAACAATGAATACAAATAACAATGGATGCACACCCACAATAAATCTTTACAGTCAAAATATGACGACAGATTCAAAGTTTGCTGATAATTTAAGAATTATAAACACACAGCTTTCCAAGACTAGTTAGTCCAAGACTAATTACAGCCCAAAAATTACAAATTAAAATAATCAAATTTCTTCCATTTATTAACTAAACAACACATAACTTAACCAACAAAACAATTTACTCACAAAACTAGCACAAACATCATGGAACAAACCTTCGTTTGATGCTTTATGCCTGTAGATGAACTTCACATGCAGCCCTTGAAATTCCACCTCCGTTGAAATGGCAATCTGAAAGAACAACAACAAAATGCAAGATGGGGTCTGTGCGTATAATTTTAGACCTTATCCCGTATCATTCAGAATACACCAGTGTGTGAAAAAAGTTTGACTAAAATAGTTCAAGGGTAGTGCCAGAATAGCTTGGCGCCTCTAAATGCCAAGCTATTCTGGCACCACCCTTGAACTAAAGCCATTGGTCTATATCCTTATCTGTAAGTACTATAATGTGGCTTGCATATGGCAGTGTACAAATTTGAAGCTTTTAGTTTTAGCCTCAGTATGATATGGGTTAAGGCCTGCACAAATACAGCTTTCTACGTGCATAGGAATCTTCTGCATATTCTTAATAGTACATATGAAACACTTTCACGTTCACTGTTTTTTTAAAGCAAATCTCCAATACACGTGTGATTAACCTCCCCCCTTCGCCCCCCCCCCCCCCACCCTCCTTTACTGCTGAGAAAAACTGAACATAATGCAACTGCAACTAAGTGCATGAGACACATATCCTCATCAGTTGCGGAGGCTCATGAGGATCTATGCCTCTTGCTAACACCACTTTGTATCAATGTTCCTTGGACGGCTGGGGCTCTTTGGCACTGAACCATAATCGGCCATCATTGGCACTCAATGAAAAGGTTTATACAGATAACAGTGTATTACACTAATTACAGTAAAGTCAGCTAATGATGGTAATGACCTGTTGCATTCTACCCAGTGCTCTCACCTTGATGGTTTCATACCACTTGGGCTTGTCCTCGTGGTAGTACACCATAGACTTGTACTCAGACATCATGCAGTCACCACACCCATAGCTGATCACATCCTGGAAACAGACATGTACCCAAACATCTTCTCATTTATTTTAACTCATTCAAGACATGCCGCCTCTGGATACGCGGCATATGCTGCATATCCTGAGGCGGCATGCCTTGAATGAGTTAACAGTGCGTTCATGACAGTTGCTAACCATTAAAAACAGTGCCGAGAAAACCTGAACATCACCAACTAGAATAAGTATAGATCCTCATGAGCACCTGCAGTTGCGAGGGCTTATGAGGATCTGTGCCTGTTGCTGACACCCCTTTGAATCCATGTTCCTGGCGTATCTAGGGTGTTTTAGTCTTGAATTAAGGAAGAATGCAGAAACACAGTCTGCGTCACCTGGCACTGAAAGGGTCAATATTAATGGGACTCTTAGGGGAAAGTCAAGGATACTTTATTTTATGAGTGAACAGCGAGCTTGAACTAGCCATATTGAAAGATACACTTTATTACCAAATGTATACAGCAACCGCCCTTTCCTGGCAAGAAATGTCAATCAAACTTAGCGCGCATTCACCTCTCGACCAATCAAAACGCAGTAAAACTATCAGTTTCTGAGCGCCAAGTGGACGTGTGGGGGAAAAAACGATGTTTATCCTTGCGGGGCATGGAAGAGCGTCAATGTTTCCATTATTTTAGCCAATTTCGGCAGTATTGGAGATGCCTGGAAAGCACTGTTGTTATGGGGAGTGTAAATCAGATTTCCTGATACCGAAATCGATATCCAGGTGTAGAATCATTTCCGTTCCCAAAGCCTTTATCATGACTGGAATACACGAAAGAATGGATACTGTGAAAAGCTTGCGGTCAGCCACATGGCCAACTGAACCCCGACAGGATCATAAGACATCACTACGTATGCTCGAAAGAAAAATGTCTCCTTTTCCATGTTCCACTACAGTATTTAGCAATTGACTTGATCACTTGCACTTACATTTGGTTTGCTAAATTGGATTGTCAATCTGTCAAGTTGTGTGTGAAGCATTCATGCATGTACGCAGCCTCATTGATGTAAGTCAACTAGCAGCAGTTCTCAGGGGTGGGGGAGGAAACGAGGGGATGGGGGGGGGGGGGGGGAGAGAAGAGACGTTTTCAGACTCAGAAAGTGTACTGATGACTGTCTGCACGAGAAAATTAGAGACTCACTAGCTGGTATACCCACATGTAGGGTAGGTAGGATCACCCATAATTTCAGACTGTAAACACATAAAAACTGATATTACCATTGGAAAGAGCACATAAAAATGTGTGGGTGTGCTAAATTTCAAAGCTCAATCTTTAATCGTCAATGAAAAATCACAACCTGATTAGGCGCAAATGACATGATTTGCGCAATTCATAAAATGTTATGTTTAGGGTTGCTTAACTACATAAACTGACAATATCCCCACTTTCTGTACTGATTAAACCCAATTTGTAAACCTAGTTTGTACTGATTAGTTTACAGCTACAATATTGGTATACTTTAGAAGATATGCCATCCTAAAAATGATTTAAAAAGTCAACGTCGAATAACGCCTTTTACTATACTAGCAGTCTACACTCATACTGTTTTCCATGAAGCACACATAGCACACTTGTCAGACCCCGACTAAAGGGGCAAAGACAAATGTGCGCACAAAAAAAAGTGGATTGGTCTATTATTATGGTGCAACAATTTCCTAATGATTTATGCATGTGATAATAAAATTAACTTTATCTCATCTAATCCAACCAAGGCCAAGCTAACTTATCTTATCCAACCACAATTTCTCAATAACATCTTTGCAGCTGGAGATGACTAAATCGTGATGATTCAAGGCTAATGCCTGATAAGCCTGGCACCTTTCAGGTGCAGAGCGAGTCAGGAACTACCACTGACCTACCCAGTATCAAGGTCAATGCATTTCCTGTGACTTATGAAAGAGGTCACGATCACAGTTTTATCTTCGGGATGAACTACTTCCTACTTATAGCTGTAGACAGCAAATCTTTCACCATGCAAGCCCTGGTAGCACTAATGGTTACGATGATTCCTACAGCAATCATAGTGACAAAAAGCATTGCTGACAGTCAATGGGTTAACTTGGTTCCACTAGCAGTGTTCCATCATATTTAATAATAATGATACCAGTTATTATATAGGCACTTTTTCCCAATTCTGCGAATCAGCTGAAAGCGCTGCGAACTGCACCCAACACTCACGCTCAAGTGACACACACACATTCACTCTGAAGATAAATACAGTACAAGACAAACATAGTTCAGTTCAGCTACTGAGATTTCGGAAATTTTGATCGCTTGTATTTGAAATTTATAAAGTGGCCTGAAACCGGTACCATAGGGGAGGGGGAGGAAGAGTCAGAGTACCCGGAGAAAGAACCCCCCCGACGGTCCACCCGAATTAACGGTGACACTTACTAGAGGATGCCAGAACCCGGTCTCGAACCTTGCACCTTTATCATTGGTGGCAGACGCCTTAACCACTGCGCCACGAACCGCCCCAATTTACTGTAAAACTCAATAACAGATGAGAACTTCAGCTAGTCACTCACTCCAATCTGAGTTCAATAATAAACAAAATTCTGTTCATTTTCTTTGATTTAAACACCTGATGCATGCAGCCATTGGTACTGTTCATAACACAATAGCTATTTCCTTCAGTTATGAAATTACTGCTGCCTCAATTGTAATCCCAAATGACGGTTCATTCAGATGTGGAGACTCACCCTCATGACTTCACCCTCCCTGTCACAGACACAAATGAGCACCTCCACATTTTTGTCTGCTGTCTTCGGTCCCTTGTTGAACTCTCCATGCCTCAAGGTCAGATAGATGTCATTGCGCACATCACCTGTCAACACAACCCACCCACCCCCCAGATTGTATGCACAGACAAGAAAAAATGCCAACATGCAGCTGCATGTATTGGCACAAATTTCTGACTAACACGGCTCCAACACCACAGCAAGACATGGATAGAACATGGTAGTTCAAGGGTGGTGCCAGAATAGCTTGGCGCCCATTGGCGCCAAGCTATTCTGGCACCACCCTTGAACTATCATGCGCGATCTGTCTCTAGAATTGTAATACAGTCCTTCAGAGGGAAAGATCCAAATTTAGGGATTTCGATTCTGGGGTAGAATGTGTTAAATACACAACTGCAATGACAATTTTTGTCTCTTTAAATACACCTGTTATGGCATTAATGCCATCAATAAGGGTGTTTAAAAAGAAACTAAGACACCGACAGGTGTTTACAAAGATAAGAAATGACATCAGCAATTAGTGTTCAAAAACACAAGAAATGATACAGGTAGAGATGTGTTTCAGAAAACAAGACAATTTCTAATGGTTTGTATACTAAAAATACCATATGGAATCAAAACTACAGACATCTGTCACTATGAATTCCTGTCAGACAGGCACTTGTTACAAGGTGAGACAGACTGATATTTTGCCTGATGTCCCACATTTTGCAAACATTTTATTGTTCACATGTAATTCAAAAGTGACTCCACTAACAGAAGGAAAACCAAACTTTCTATTTGCCTGTAAGATGTTGACTATCATCGTTGTGTACCCTAAAGATCATGGCAGTTCGGGTGAGCAGGGGAAAGGCGAGGGGGTAGGGGCGGGGGTATTAATGATCAAGCACAGGAAGTATGTTTGTGCTATACACAGTTTCAAACAGTAAACAGCTTCTACAGAGATTAAAGAGAACATACACCCGGTATGCAAGAGGTAATCAGCCTATGAAGGTTGCAGTTGTTAGGCATGTGTGCCTGCTGACTGCAGTCAATGTCATGCGAATATCATGTGAATAGCCTTTTTGCATACTATGGTAGCTAAAGAAACACGGAGCATGTACCCAAACGGACAACTTTTTTTTTTCAAACACCGATTAGCTAACAAGTTACAAACAATCAAGACAACATTCAATTTTTAACAGAAAACAGCCTAAGTATAAAACAGTCATTATATCTATGCATGTATTAAAAACAAAACAAAAAACAAAAAATGATGCACATGCACTCTGTGCAAATGTATTGAAATAATTAATTTTTAACTTTGAACATCAATAAAAGATACTTGTTCACTAAAAGCCTTGTACACAAGCAACTCTTGAAAACACATTGTGAGTTTGTGGGTATGTGTGCGCACACAAACACTTGCATGTGCAACACCATGTTAATGCTCACAGAAACACAGGAACTTGTAAAAAGAATTACAGGAACTAAAAAATAAAATGTTGGCAACAAAATTGTAACCCTAGTAGCGCTGTAACAGACCACACTAGTTTCAGTGCTGCTGACTGAACATTTTTCCAGCACTGCATTTTGGAGAAAGGGTGCATCCTAAAAGCTGACTGTACAGGTTGATTATATAGCAAAGCATGTAAAGTTGTATTGTTCCCTGGAAGCTGACACAATGGGCTGCTGATTTGTATGTACAATGTTAGTACACTGGTATGAAGATAAATGTATTAGTTATTATCCAAGTAAAACTGTAACTTAACCCCTTCTCTGCCAAGAAAATAGAAGATGATCCAACTGCAAGGCATAGATCATCATGTGCCCAACAAATGCAGGGGCTCATGAGACTCTATGTGATACTGGCAGTGAAGGGGTCAAAATAAAGAAGCTGAATACAAACTCACTGTTTTTAAGTCCTTGCTTTGCTGAACAAAATTGTTGCAAAAACCATACTTGTTAATTTAATACACTGGTATTACTGTAAATTGATCTGCATGAAAAGTTCAGTTGAGTATCACCATCACCGACACTATGAAAGTGCAAAAAGGTGTCACAAATTACATACACAGACAGAAAATCAGGGTTCTATCTGTTCATTTCATATGCCATTGTCTTGAAATGACAGTTCCTCTGTGAGAAACATACCCAAACGGTTGGCTGAAAATCACCATAATCTAGCACTATCGTCTGAAACTCTGGCGCATGTAAGAATCAAAGATGCTCTGGCTGTCACTTACCATCCACCCAGTTAACCATTTTAAGGAAACCACCCTTGTGCCTGCAACATCCAGTACTGCCAACAAAACCAGTTGCCACACAGACAAGGGGGATAAAATAATGTTGTCCCATTTACAGCTAAACCATACAAGCTTTAGTCCTCAATCTCTATGCAATGTCAGTAACATAAAAGAAATTCGTTCATGAGATCCTATTGTTCTCAGATAAGCACAGCCATTTTGGTTCATTCGTGCTCTAAACATCACATGAAAAAATAGCCTATTAACTGTAAAATTCCGCTGCCAGTACAAAATTACAATTTTCGCCTATCGGCATTTTGAAGAATCTCTCCTTATGGTACCTTTCTGCCAAGCTGTCTGTTATCATCCATCACGCACCCTCCATTCCTCCGATGAAAAACTTTTTAAAATCCCAAAGCTTAACATGAAAACTATCAGGGAGTGAACTTTCACAGCCCCAAGTGTGTGGAACTTGCTGCCAATTGAAATGTGGAATCTGCCCACATTGTCACAGTTCAATGCTCACTTAAAGACTTTTCTTTTCTGTCGGGCATTTAACATTTAGCTCAAATTTAGCTAACTGTTGACTGCCTTTTATTCTGATTCTAGAGGGAAGTGGATGCAAGGTGTTGGGAAGGGATGGGGTGGTTTAAAGTAGTGTATAATTGTGCGCGTGTCTGAGAGAGAGAGAGAGAGTGTGCTGTTGTACATGCGCAGTGAGTCCAGTGTTTTCCTGGAAAACAACGCTATACAAGAACTATTTATTATTATTATTATTATTATTACTTCACCACCAAAAACCAATGAAAATGCGGACTTTCATGCATGTGCTGTGATGTGATGGGTGAAATTCAATCAGTTTTGCTATTGCTAGTTATATCAAAGCACTCATGATGCCACAGCAGGCACAGGTATTGCCATGCAGTCTAAGGGACATATTCAAGACAGGCCCAGAAACGGCGCTACTAGGGTTAATACAAACAGTAACATAGAAACTGTATAGACAACGAACTGAAATACACAAACAAATCTGCCCAAAAATGTAACAACAAATCAATTTTCAACAGAAAGGAATGAGAGCCCATTAATCCAGCAAACCCTTACCTTCCACTGATAAGTATCAAGGAGAAGAAAATATCCGTGCTCAATTTGAAAAATTGTAATCCTTAGTTCTATATTTGAACTAATCAAAGACCACCCATGCAAATTACTACAATGTACACATGGTGTAACAACTTGGCTGCATGTACGTAAAAAAACAAAAAACAAACATTAATGGCAATTCCCTTACGGCTCATGTGCAGGACTGATTCAAAACCTTGATAAAACTAAAATTTTATCAACAGCTGGCATTGTTCATACATATGTCAACCTCTTGTAGCCCTTGACCTTTTCAAGGGGTCATCAAAATTAATATGCACAGAAAGGTTTTACCATCAGGTACAGTATCTCAATACCAAGTTTGGGTTTGAAGTTCTGAATAGTATTTGAGAGAGAAAAATTGTGAAAATATGGCTGTTTTTACCTCTTGTGACCCTTGACCTTTCTGAGGGATCATCCAAATTAGTATGCATAGAAAGGTCTTGCCATCTGGTATATCTGTACCAATTTTGGGTTTGAAGTTAAAAACAGTATTTGATAAAAGAACAATTCTTGTGAAAATATGGCTATTTTTACCTATTTCTGGACCTCTTGTGACCCTTGACCTTTCTGAGAGGTCATCCAAATTAGTATGCATAGAAAAGGTCCTACCATCAGGTACAACTATACCAAGTTTGGGTTTAAAGTTGAAAATAGCACTTGAGAAAAAAGAAAAGAAAATATGCCTGTTTTTTTTTTTTACCTATTTCCTGACCTCATGACCCTCGACCTTTCTGCTGGGTCATCCAAATTAGTATGCATAAATAGCCTAATAGGTCTTACCTTCAGGTATCTTTGTACCAAGTTTGGGTTTGAAGTTGAAAATAATATTTAAGAAAGAACAGTTATAGTGAAAATACGGCTTTTTTTTTAACCTATTTCTGGACCCCATGTGACCTTGACCTTTGAGAGAGGTCACTGAAATTTATACGTTTAGAAAGGTCTTGCCACAAAGCACCACTGACTGTGGCTTGAATAGTCTCTGAGAAAATGCCAACATTAAAGTTTACCACCGACAACTGATGACGGACACCAGACGGACAACCACTGGCCCATTACATAGACTCACTGTTGCTATCACACGTGAGCCAAAAAGATAAAATATTTTAATGCGATCAAAAGAATATTTTTTACACCATTTGACTACTGGTAGAGTATTCTGTCAAGATGATTCATGCAGTAATCATCGCAACAAAAAGTGCTACAGACAGCCATAGGGTTCATAACTTCTAGTAACTCTCAAGACACTGAGAACCCCATAATAGAGAAAATGAAATGAAGTTACCAAAACCTTCACCCTTAAGACACAACAGCAGAAGTTGGATTGGCCTTGACAGTTCAAGGGTACAGTCAGATTCATTGAAACCTGGGAAGGCACCAAGCGAATCTGGCACTACTCTCGCACTGTCATGGTAAATCCATCTCCCACAGCTGATACACTCTTTGTGGACTTCTCTGAACAGCTTTAAAACAGTATTAAGCCACTGCATGTCAGTAGTGGTTTTTGTCGCAAATCATCACGACAAAAAAATGCTACCGATGTGCAACGGGTTAAATATAAATATAACAAAAAAGGCAAAGCCCTCATGGCTCAAGTGTATGACCGATCCACACACGTTTGACAATAAGTAATGGGATGGCTTCTGCACTAACAAAATCCATATTTTCTCAAACTTTAATCAGTTTTCACACATCTGTGAAACTCCCGTGACTCTTGACCATTGCAATGAGTCGATTAAATTAGGATACATAGGAAGGTCTTATCATCAGCTACCTTTGTGCCAAATTTGATTGAAAAGTTTGCAAAAATGTTGAATAGTAATTGAGAAAAAAACATTTCTTATCAAAATATGGCTAGTAACTCATCGACTCATAGCTTCACACGTGAGCCAAAAATGAACCTTTTCCTTCATCTATCTCTCCCACTTACCTGGCATGATGACTTCAGGAAAACCCATTTTGCGGGCCACAGCTGTGCCAGGTAAAACCAGGTGAATCTGTTCCTCTTGCACCTGTCAAGCAATTCAGGGATAGTAATGGTACACACCCTACAGTACTCAATATTTCTTATCCATCAATGCTTTTGACAAGAAAAAGATGATAATAAATTTCAGTGTTATGCACATATAGCCGGTATCTTAGGCCCTACAACAGGTAATGTCAATCTGAGACCAATACAGTAGCGCCGCTTATGAACAGTCACCCCTATTGCCAAGACAAAGCGATCGTAAACAGCAGGTGATCGTTCACGGGAGGTTTGATGGAAATGGACCTTGTGCTTGTGAAACTCGGATTGGAGCATATAGATGTGCCACAACCAAAACACAACCTTTGTCAACCTCTTCACGCTTCTGTGAAGTGTGATACATGTACTATTGACGCTGATGTTTTGTTATCTCCAGTGATGAAAGAAAATAAAATTGTGTTCGTGTGTACTAGTAAGGGAGGGAGAAAGAGCAATGCATGTCGATGTGTGTCACTGCCTTGTTCGTGTCTCAAACAAAATTTTAACAGGAAAGGAGAGGACGTGCGGCACAGTACAAAGGGTGTGGTAATGACAGGAGCCAGGGTCAATATCTGGTCACCTTACTGTCCCCACAATTACTGAGCTGAGGCAAAAATGTGTTGCACTTTCTATGTTTTACCATTTTCTTTGTCTCAACATGTTGTTTCCTCGGCTAAGCACTCCTGTGTGTAGCATGGAATCTTTAGTACTGTGTGTAGGCCATGACTTCATGGTTTGTGGCCGGCACATAGAAACTGACAACTCACTCATTTCAGTACTAACTGACCGTTGCTGATTTTATTTTGATGCCGTGATTTCTTGACTTACGAGCTGTGGAATTCATTGATATCCTGAAGAAGTGAATGCTGTGGATACACATCAGTCTCCAAAAATTAGAAACACAAAGAGCATGTACACATTAGATTCTCATGAGCCCCTGAAGTCTGCAGGGGCGCATGAGTAGGAATGTCAGTCCACAGGCCCACAAGTCAATCTCAGCACTACTGTTATACAATACACATGGTATTAGAGTGCTGGAATGGATATGTAGGCCTGTGGCACAGATGCGCGTTTGCTCACGTACACCCTCAATTCTCATGAGCCCCTTCCATCTGCAGGGGTGCGTGAGAATTTATGCGAAGTAGGTTGGCACCCAGGGCAAAAGACATCAAAGAGCAGTAACATTTTGGTGATGTCAGAAGATTACATGACCTCACAGTAAACCAACTCAAAAAAGAGATGTGGACATGGTCAGATAGATAGCGCAACCTTTTACACAGCTGGCATTGATGACATGTCCATCATTGTGTAATGACACGATGTCTGGACTTTGTGTGGCTGTTGACCAGGTGACAGGTGAGCTGTCATTGACCCGGTCTGGCCACGACTGTAAATTTCAGGCATTTTTGCATTTTTGGCTCAGATACGCTGACCCTTGGGCACACTCTGCAGGTGGCCATAAAATCAAGGTACATTATATAGTAAACATTGTCTATGCAATGTGAATGGGACCATACACGGCAGACGACCGTAAAAATCAGTGATCGGTCATAAAGGTCTACTGTATCTTCTGCCTGCTGCTACTTTTCTTTAACGTACTGGCACTAAAAACGGGATACAATACTGAACACTGCCAGTTAACGCAAACACTGTTACGTTGCAGGCAGATCAAATATGGAAGCTCACCCATGGTACCAGAAAAGCTTGGCCCCTATAGGTGCCAAGCTATTCAGGCACCACCTTTGAACTACTATGGCAGCTCAATGTCATGTAGCTTGTCAGGGCTGACTAAAGCATCTACAAATTTAAATTTTTTCTCACCTGTTTGAGGTCACCAGGAAGGACTTTAAGAGATACCCAGAGACCTTGGCCTTTGTGGTTGATCTCTCTGGCACCAATGACCTTCCTTATGACCGCTTCCGTGAAGTCTCCCTGACCACATCTAGGCACATAAGGAAAAATGTTACATATATAACAAGATGAGGATTTCGTCCCAAAGTCTATGGTATTGTTTTGAGCTCACATGCACTGTTCTTTTAGAAACATTCAGAGTTGTTCCTGTATTTAAGCTTATCCTTCTGATTCATGTCTTTCCACCTTAACTCCCCCCCACCCCCACCCCACCCACCCACCCATCCACACAGTACTGTGGGCTGGCATAGCTGAAGAATGACCCATGCCCACAAAGCCTCTTCTATATGAGCTTGGGTGCATTTTCCCACCTTTCTCACAATACATTCGCAGACATTACAGCAAAAATAAAAACTGTCTTACTAAATCAAATTGTCAGAGAGGGAGAGCATTGCCTCATTGCATAACACTGACACGCTGGTGCTTTGTATCAATTGTGACCCTCTCTCACGAAACCAGTCTTAACTCGCAGGGAGCCGATCAGCACTACACGCAATAATATGTGGTGGGGGCCAATCTGTGTCATTTTAACTTTTTTGCAGAAATGTATTCTACATACACCAAAGTATCGTATGGTTAAAATCTTTATCATGAAAATGCCATTAAATAGGTTTAAAATGATTTTAAAAGTCTGCCCTTGGCCCCAATTATGCTGCACACAGAAACTTCCCAGGCGGTTTTCTCAAAATGGCCGCCGGAGGCTTTAACAACTTTAAACACTAACAACTTCTACAATTTTTGCACTATAGCATACAGTCATATCACAGTAATCAGCAAACATTGTAGTTTTCAGAAATGTATATATGTCAAAACATCCAAAATGCGAGTTATGACTGATTTTGTGAGAGAGGGTCACAATTAAGAACATTACATAACACTGACACGCTTGGTGCTTTTACGTCATCGTCACTGTCTGATTCTTCTCCTGAAGTCGAGGAACGTTACTTTTGATATTTGTTTTTTGCAAATGAATTTTATTTTCGACAAAGTTTAAGAGGTAAAAAGCTGGCTAACAAACTCATCCAATGCCTTTCTCAAACTGGCTATATTCTAAATTCAAGGAAATATAATAAAATTACAGACTCTAATAAGGGTTAACCGACTTTCTATGAATGTCATTTAACTCTTCAATGAGACATCAAATTTCAATATGCTCAGAGGCTCTCCTAGACACCCCCTGAATGAAGCATTTTGTCTACTTTCAACCTTGTATGTACGTACACAGAGCTTTGAGATTTTCGTATTTACATACATACGCGAACACACACACACACATGTGGCGTGTTCAACGCAAGGTTATAGTAGCTAGACGTGACATTTTATTTTACTTCTTTACCAGAATATGAGGCCCGCCCACCCATGATGTTATAATCCATGTATGCTGCTGAACGCGCTCCAACCAGCCCCATCTCAAAATCTAGTGTATTTTCAATACAGTAGAAAAAAACAGGCAAATAAAGAGAACAATCATGTGTAATAAATCATGCATATGCACTATTCAAAATAATAGAATATGAGAGGGATGTAGCAATCACTGCACACATCAAAGAGTTCAGCTTAATCGCCCTGTGTCGCCTTTAACCCTGTGGCTGTCCGTAGTGCTTTTTTGTCCATGTGACTCCTGCAGGAATCACCACCACAAAAGGGTAAATGAAATATTTTCTACTCCCTATTCCATCCTCTGTCAGCCCACACTCATTTAAAGTACTGATGCAATTAGGGCATGAAACGTGCACTGCTAGCAAGTCTTGTTCAGTGTCAACTGTTTCTACATAAGATGAACTGTACGTACACAAGATGGCTGTATCAGTAGATTGTCCAATACGAAATGTATGTGCCATTTTTTAAAAAGTTATTTCCAGCTGCCTGGAGATGGCTCACGTGTATGACCAATCCACACATGTCTGACAATTATAAGTACTAAAGGGATGGCTTCTGCACTAACAAAATCCATGTCTTCTCAACATGTAATCAGTTATCACACATCTGTGAAATCCCCATGACCCTTCACCCTTGCGATGAGTCGACTAAATCAGGATACATAGGAAGGTCTTATTATCAGCTAACTTGGTGCCAAATTTGATTAAAAAGTTTGCAAAAATGTTGATAATAACTACAATTATTGGCATTTTATACACATTTGTTGACCTCTTGTGACCCATGAACTTTTCTGAAGGGTCATCCAAATTAGTATGCATAGATAGGTCTTACCATCAGGTATCTCTGTACCAAGTTCGGGTTTGAAGTTGTGAATAGTAATTGAGAACAAACATTTCTTGTCAAAATAAGACTATTTTTTTACCTATTTCCTGAGCTCTTGTGACCCTTGACCTTTCCGAGGGGCAATCCAAATTAGTATGCATAGATAGGTCTTACCATCAGGTATCTCTGTAGCAAGTTTGAGTTTGGAGTTGCGAGCAGTAATTGAGAAAAAAAACATTTCTTGTCAAAATATGGCTACTTTTTAACCTATTTCCTAAGCTCTTGTGACCCTTGACCTTTTAATAGTATGCATAGATAGGTCTTACCATCAGGTATCTCTGTAGCAAGTTTGAGTTTGAAGTTGTGAATAGTATTTGAGAAAAAACATCTTTTGTCAAAATATGGCGATTTTGGACCCATTTCTTGAGCTCTTGTGACACTTGACTTTTCCAAAGGATCAACCAAATTAGTATGCATAGAAAGTTCTTACCATCAGGTATCTTTGTATTAAGTTTGGGTTTAAGTTGTGAAGAGTATTTGAGAAAAAAACATCTTTTGTAAAAATATGGCTATTTTGAACCTATTTTCTAAGCTTTTGTGACCCTTGACCTTTCCAAGGGATCAACCAATTAGTTAGTTAGTTATTTGGGTTTAACGCCGAGCAGGCAACTAAGGCCATCTCACGGCGAGAAGGGTAAAAATCTGGTCAGCCACCTAAAAGAAAGGTCTTAAAACATGATGTAAATATCCCTTTAAAATGTCAGGCTAAAATGTCAGGCTAAAATGTCGCACAGGTCTTTAAAGAAAACGTCGACAGACTCAAAAAGGTCAAAATAATAGAAACAGCATAGTCTATCAATTGGCAAGACATGTCGCGTGATCCACGAAGGGCAGTTCACCAGGGAGAACCGGTGTCAGGCAGGGGTGTCTGCTGTCTCCGTTCCTCTTCCTACTGGCCATAGACTGGGTCATGAAGATGACCACAGAGCACAGACGAAGTGGAATACAGTGGACACTGTGGACACAGCTTGACGACCTCGATTTTGCAGACGACTTGGCATTACATTACTGTCCCACACTCATCAACAAATGCAGGACAAGACCACGAGGCTTGCTGACATCTCGTCCCAAGTGGGCTTCACCATTCACAAACAGAAAACAAAGACAATGAGGCTGAGCGCAACCAGGGAAGAACTAGTCTTGCTTGCTGGCACCTCGTTCGAGGAGGTGGAGTCCTTCACCTATCTCGGGAGCATCATAGACAAAAAAGGCGGCACTGATGCAGATGTCAGAGCACGAATCGGTAAAGCCAGAGCAGCCTTTCTCCAGTTGAAAAAAGTGTGGAGCTCCAAAGAGCTGTCACAACACACCAAAGTCCGGATTTTCAACTCCAATGTAAAAGCAGTTCTCCTATATGGAGCAGAGACTTGGAGATTGACAAAAACCACAGTCAACAGAGTACAGACCTTCATGAACAGTTGCCTTAGAAGAATTTTGAAAATCCACTGGCCAGAGAAGATCAGCAACGTCAGACTCTGGGAGAGAACAGAGCAGATAACAGCAGAGAATGAAATTGGGCGAAGAAGATGGGGATGGATCGGTCACAGTCTGAGAAAGCCAGCTACCAGTATCACTAGGCAGGCATTGTCATGGAACCCCCAGGGAAAGAGGAAAAGATTGATTGATTGATTGATTGTACATTGCTTAACGTCCCGACAGCAACAAGGCTTTCTCAGGACGTGCCTGCACTGCTTGTGAAAAAAAATAAATAAACAGAACATTGAATGTATGTTGCCAGCCAGTCAAATACATTAAATAAACCTAACACATGGGGCCTAAATAAAGCTAAGACCATTTAGCAACACACATCCAATATCAAGAGCTACAGGCAGTGCAGACAGTAGGGAGAGTTTTAAAAAGGCAAATACAGGTGAATGGACAAAGGGTAGACAGAAACACATGCCCCAGAATAGAGAGAAAACCCCACCCTGTGGGGCTGACCAGGGTGACCCTGGGAACTAAAAAATACCTAACCCCACCCAAGTCCCCCAGGGCAGACCCGGGTGGGGGGAAAGAGGAAAAGAGGTAGGCCGAGAAACTCCTGGCGTCGAGACCTCCAAGCAGACAACAAGAGACTGGGAACCACCTGGAGTAGAATCGAAGGAGAAGCACAGGACAGGAGTTGCTGGAGGTCTCTCGTCGACGGCCTATACCCGGGTAGGGGTGACAGGCGTAAGTAAGTAAGTAATAGTCTATCAATGCTCAAATCTTATTAAAAATATGGCACTCTCTCAGAAAACTGAAGATCTTGTCCGGGGGCACATCCCGGAACAAAACCTTCCAGGAGTCTGCTGTGAAATGCTTATACCTTGTGTCGATTAGATCAGCACAAGACAGCAAAAAGTGTTGAACAGAGTACTGCTCATCGCAGGCATAACACCACGGACGCTCCTCCTGTTTTAGTAAATAAGAGTGCGTAACATACGTGTGCCCGATGTGAAGCCGAGCCAGGACAGTCTCCTCACGGCGGCTGCCGCAGCGATAAGGTAGACCATCGGACAACTTAGGAAGGTCTTCATGCAGCTTGTTACCTTCCTCTTTATCCCACTCGGACTGCCACTCACAGGCTATGTATGCACTAACCACATGTCTAAAATCACTATAAACAGTCTGTGTGTCAAGGACAGGGTCGTTGCGGGCATCGTTGGCAGCAGAATCTGCGATTCTGTTGCCTTCGATGCCCACATGCCCTGGGACCCAAATAAAAATGATGTCATAATATTCCTTCATCAAGTCTGCGTAAAGCTCTCTGATCTGCACCAGCAGTGGGTGGTCATTTCCCGTGCCCTGAAGGGCCTGCAGGGCAGAAAGAGAGTCAGACAGAATCAGGAAGTTCCTTTCTCTGGATCAATAAGCATGCCTGAGTGCCAACAGAACTGCCTGCAGTTCTGCACTATATACAGATGAGTGGTCTGGGAGGCGGTGCTTAAATGGGCGTCTAGGATAGTGAGAGGACACCACAGCCGCAGCCACTCTCCCATCCTGACTTTGACCCATCCGTAGAGATACGACAATAGCCAGGAAAAATTGAAAGGAGTTCATTGAGGCTCTGTTGGTATATGGCTGGTGGAGTAGAGTTTTTTTTGTGGGCAGTCAAGTCCAGCAAGATGTCAGGAACTGGTAAGAGCCAAGGTGGAGTGATGTGTTGCAGGGATTCCGAAACTCTGTCCATGTCCAATCCGGCCGCCTACAGATGAGGTCGGACACGGAAAGAAAGTGGACGGACAGCTCCCGGATGGGTATCGTAAATCTCTGCAAACGATGATTTAAAAACACAATCATAGGCCGGATTGTCTGGATGGGCTTTCAGTTTCAGAACATAGCTGAGCATGAGGCGGATGCGGCGGAGCTTGAGAGAAGGCTCCCCTGCCTCGGCATACAGACTAGGAACTGGAGACGTCCTGAAGGCCCCAAGACATATCCGCAGACCCTGATGGTGAATTGTGTTCAGACGCTGTAGCACAGACTTGGAAGCTGAGCCATACACCACAGAGCCGTAATCCAGTTTGGACCGAACAAGGGCCCGGTACAGTCGAAGTAAGACAGTACGGTCCGCACCCCAGTCAGTTCGACCAACGACACGAAGAACGTAGAGAGCCTTCTGACAAGAGGTTCTGAGGAAATTAATATGGTTGCGGAAGATAAGTCTTTTGTCAAAGATAACCCCCAGAAACTTTGCCTCCCCGGCCACCTTAATTGGCACTCCGGCAATGCTCAGGCTAGGTTCTGGAAAAAATTTCGTCTGGTTAGTAAAATACACACAGACTGTCTTGGAGGGCGAGAACTTGAATCCATTGAGAGACACCCACCGCTGGATGCGATCAACGCACAGCTGCAAGCGCCTCTCAAGGGACGCAAGTCCTCGACCACGTGCGCACAAAGCAAAGTCGTCAACAAACAAAGAGCATTCAGAATCATCCTTGACGGCCTTTACAATGTTATTAATTTTAATACTAAATAAAACAGGAGATAGAATTCCGCCCTGCGGAACACCCATCTCCTGCTCAAAGGAGTCAGAGAGGGTGGAGCCCGCACGGACATGGAACGACCAGTTAGACAAAAAATTGTGAATAAAAACGGGCAGGTGCCCTTTAAAACCCATGTCCAACAGGTCAGCCATTATGCCATACTTCCAGGTAGTGTCATATGCCTTCTCAAGATCGAAGAAAATTGCATAGACATGCTGCTTGTTGACAAAAGCATCTCGAATAAATGATTCAAAGCGAACTAAATGGTCAGTTGTGCTACGGAAGAGCCGGAAACCGCACTGGAGGTCTGTGAGGAGACCCTGTGACTCGATGCCACACCAGGCGAGCGTTGACCAGGCGCTCCATAGTTTTACATAAACATGATGTCAAAGTGATAGGCCGGTAGTTGCCCGGGTCGGAAGGATCCTTACCCGCCTTGGGGATCGGCACAACCACAGCCTGGTGCCAAGCCGACCGAAAATGGCCGGTTCTCCAGATATGGTTAAAGGCTTGAGAAGTACAAGGAGTGACCTCTCAGGCAGATGCGTTAGGAATTGATAGTGGATGGTATCTAGGCCAGCAGCAGAGTCATTACATTTCTGCAAGGCTTGCTGCAATTCTGATAATGAAAAAGGGGCATTATAGTCTTCCGAGTTATCGGACTTAAAATCACAAATATGAGACTCTCGCTTCTCCTTCTCTCTCTGGAAGAAGGGTGAATAATGCTCTGTTGAAGAATTATGAGCAATGGTGGAGGCAAGCAAATTGGCCACAGCTTTTTTATCTGTGACCAAGCTGCCACCATCTCTAAGATGGCCGACAGAAGCCGAGCCACCCCTGCCCCTAATTCCCCGAACAGCCTTCCAGACTTTCTAGGACGGAGTCCGAGAAGTTAAAGATGAGACGAAGCGTCTCCAGGAAGCACAGCGTTCACGTTTAAAAATGTACCGGGCTTTTGCCCTCTGTCTTTTAAAGGTTAAAATATTCACTTGCGACGGATTACGGAAAGCACATCGCTGAGCAGATTTGCGCACTTTTTGGGCCTTACGGCACTCTTCATTGAACCATGGTACTCTCGGCTTCCGAGGGACTAATGCGGAAGTTTTAGGGACGGTTTCACCCACAACGTCCAACAAAATAGTAGTAAAAGACAAAACAGGCTCTTCAGCTGACATGACCACCTCCTCTGTAATACGAGACTGACAGAGGGAGGCGAACAGAGGCCAGTTAGCTCTCTTGAGATTCCAGCACCCCACCGGTGGATCCTCCCCACAGCTGACCAATGACAGGACTACTGGGAAGTGGTCACTACCACACAGGTCATCATGGACCTTCCAGTCAAAGTCCAGCATGAGTGAAGGATCACACACAGTGAGGTCTAGAAGAGAACTAGATCCTGAACCTGGGATAGAGTAGGTAGGTGAGCCATCATTAAAAACACATATGTTAAGTTGAGAAAAAACATCTTCTAGCATTTGACCTCTGCCATCATAGTGGTCACTACCCCACAGGTGAGCGTGACCGTTAAAATCTACCATGAAAATAAAGGGAGGGGGCAGCTGATCTACCAAGTTAAAAATATCATTACTACAGACCCACAGGGATGGTGGCAGATAAATACTGCATATGGTTATAGTCTTCTTTAAGGTAACCCGAGCTGCGACAGCCTGAAGACAGGTGTCAACACTAACGGGGCTACATAAAAACTGGTTGCTAATGAGAAGAGCCACTCCACCCGAGCGTCTCTCCGAATCAGAACCTTTATGGATAGCATTAAAACCATTAAAGGAGACAAGGTCAGAAGTCTTCAGGTAAGTCTCCTGAAGAGATATTACCGAGGGGTTATAGGACTTGACTAGAAGGCGTAATTCTTCAAAGTTGGTGTGAAAACCACCACAATTCCACTAAAGAAGAGAGTACATGGTTAGGTTTTATGTGTAGGAGAAGAGTTCCTTCCCCCCTTTTCCTGTGCTTTGGAAGGAGTCGAAGAAACAGAGGGGGGGGGGTCGACTCCCGGGCCTCCTCTGGTTCCTCGGAGATGAGGGGGGAGAAGCTGCCGCAGCACCAGCTACGACAACCTCCACCCCCTCCATCTGCTCCTCCAATGCAGCATATTTGTTTTGAAGGGGGACATCAGTGTCCCCCTTCTGGCCCCGTAGGCACAGTGGTCCCATAACTTTCTTAGACTTCTGGGCCAGGGAAGCATTCCTGCCGCCAGAGTTGGCGGCCTTAGAAGGCTGACCAGAGCCAGAAGCCTTTGTAGTAAGATTGACAGGTTTGGGTGGGGGCTGGGGCTTAGGGGCAGCAGAAGGTGGTGCCACCGGACCAGTAGCATCCACCTTCTGCGTTCCCTGGCTCCTCATCACCACCGGAGGAGGGTTACTCTCCAGGGGCGAGAGGATCCGAGGCTCCGACCCAACCAAGAAGTTGGGGTTTGACAAGAGAAGTCTTTGGTGGGGCGCTTGCCTGCCACCGCAGCACTGAAAGTATACACAAAGTTGTTGTTGGAGTTTGGCGCAGCCTCAGCTGCACCAGGGCCATCAACCAGTTGTTTGGCGTCCGCAAAGGACAGCCCCTTCTCCACACGCACCTGCTGAATCCTGCACTCGGAGATCCAACGAGGGCACTTCTTGTCCGAAGCCATATGCACCCCCTGGCACACAGGGGGATGGCTGTGCAGGACTCAGCAGAGTGTCCGGGCTTAGTGCAGCGGGCGCATAGAGCCTCTGCCTGGCGGCATGTCTTTTGCCCATGGCCATACTTTTGGCACTTAAAGCACCGGAGGGGGAGAGGGACGTACTTTTTCACTTTTAGGGAGTAGTAACCTCCTCAGATGGTAGTAGGAGCGGTGGGGGTGCCAAACATCAGGATGATGGTAGGGAGACGGATCTCCCTACCACCTCATTTGAAAATGAAGCGCCTGACGTAGGTCACTCCCTGTGACTTAAGGTTCCGTACAGTTCATCTTCAGACAGTTCGGCCAATGCTTGATCTTTAATCACTCCTCTAGAAGAATTCATCGTTTTGTGGGAAGTGACCTCCACTGGAGTGTCTCCGATAGAGGAGAGCCTCAGTAGCCCATTGGAGTGTGCCCGGGTACGGCACTCTACCAGCAAGTCACCAGACCTGAGGCACTGGGCCTCAGGCCTGCCAACACGGCTCTTGAGGGTCTCCCCTACCAGGAAAGGGTGCAGCTTGGAAACAGGCTTCTCTTTAACTTTGCTGTGGATAATGAGAAAGCGAGGCCAGACGGCCGATGCCTGAGGCGTTGCTTCCTCACAATCGGAGTCGCTATCATTTTCAAGGTCAATGTCAGTGGCTATGTGCCGCTTTGGTGCCAGTTTTTTTATTTTTTTATTTTTTCCATATTATTATAGTAGAGATATTCATCCCCCGGGGGTCCCCGCCCGCCACCGAGCCCAACAAGGGAAAGTGCAACTGTCGGCGGGTTTCCAGCCGACGCACAATGGAGACTGCCCGAAAGATGTACTCAAGGGGGTAAGCCCGATTGAACCGTTTAAGCCACCGCCTTCTATCACACTGTTGAATGCAGGGGAATACTGGCGTAAAGCACCTAATCAGCAGCAGAGGCTACAGCACGGTGCTCCGTATAGCAACCCGCATGTCAACAGTGGGATAGGGCTCAACGTGACAAGAGCCGATTGACTAGGCCGGTACGACTAGCCTCCCGTTTAGGCAGAAGTCAAGGCCAAAGTGGAATGTTTCAGCCACCAAGATCCTCTTCTTCCCCGACACGGGTCTACAAGCACGGCAAACACTTGGGATCCAAAGGACCAAAAGCTCACGCGTATTTTTAAGGACCAATCCAACATGGCAGGACCTGGGTAAGCACAGCTCCTTAAAAACCGGACCAGTGAAAAAGACTGAACAACATATCTGCTGACATCAAGTCCTAATCCTGGACAAAGATGGCACCCCTCTGCTAGCCCACTCAGTCAGGGACTGAGGGGACTACCCACCCACGCCACGTGGAGGCAGGTGCCCAGTGGGTGAGGGATCAACCAAGTTAGTGTGCGTATAAAGGTCTTACATCAGGTATCTTTGTACCAAGTTTGAGTTTGAAGTTGTGAATAGTATTTGAGAAAAAATAAATTATGTCCATAAATAGCTATTTTTTTATATTTTTCCTGATCCCATGTGACCATGACCTTTGTGGGAGGTCACTGAAATTGGTATGTTTAGAAAGATCTTGCCACAAAGTATCTTTGGGCCAAGTTTGAAGACTGTAGCTTGAAAAGTCTCCGAGAAAATGCCAATGTTAAGAGTTTACCACGGACGACCACTGGCCCAGAACATACTCACTTTTGCTTCACACGTGTGCCAATAATAAGGGGTGGAGGAAAACTGACTTAGTTGTCAATGACTATATACAATGACTCTTTTACTAGAGACATGTGAGTGGACGTGTGTGGGTGTGTACGTAAATGTGTGTGCAGGTGAGAGTGTGTGTGTGTGTGTAAGTGTGATGTTTGCATGCTGGTAGTGTCTTTTAATATATTATGTGTGTTTATAAATGTTTAATTTTCTTAAATTCCTTTGTTTTTCTTTTTAATTTGATGGAGCAGACAGTGTAATTTCCCGATTTTGGGGGATTAATAAAGTTATCTTGTATATTGTAATGGGTTAACCCATTCTGCCCCAGGACCGAAATCCCCTATGAAGGATGGTATTACAATTCTAGAGAAAGATTGAGCATGGCAGTTCAAGGGTGGTGCCAGAAGAGCTTGGCGCCTATGGGCGCCAAGCTATTCTTACACCACCCTTGAACTATCATGCTTGAGCCATGTCTTGCTGTGGTGTGTCAGGGCTGAATGAGTTAACCCATTCAGTGCCAGTTAACACAGACTGTGTTTGTACAACCTCCGTTAATTCAATTTTTTTTTAACAAGAAAGGCAAAGCCATTATGGCTCACGTGTATGACCGATTTACATATGTGTGACCTTTGTGACAAGGGCTGGCTTCTGCAGCAGCAAAATCCATGTTTTCTGAAAATGTAAGCATTTTTCACACATTTGTCAACCCCCCATGACCCTTGACCTTTGTGATGAGTTGACTAAATTAGTATGCATAGGAAGATCTTATCATCAGCTATCTTTGGCTGAAAAATTTGCAAAATTGTTGGTAATACCTACAATTTTATCAAAAATCTGCATTTTACACACATTTGCCAGCCTCTTGTGACCCTTGACCTTTCCAAGGGGTCATGCAAATTAGTATGCATAGTCTTACCATCAGGTATCTCTGAACCAAATTTGGGTTTGAAGTTGTGAATACTAATTGAGAAAAAACATCTTTTGTCAAAATATGGCTACTTTTTACCTAGTGCCTGAGCTCTCGTGACCTTTGACCTTTCTGAGGGATCAACCAAATTACTGTGCATAGAAAGGTCTTCCCATCAGGTATCTCTGTAGCAAGTTTGGGTTTAAAGTTGTGAATAGTATTTGAGAAAAAAACATCTTTTGTCAAAATGTCTATTTCGGACCAATTTCCTGAGCCCTTTGTGACCCTTGACCTTTCCGAGGGGTAATCCAAATTAGTATGCATAGATAGGTCTTACCATCAGGTATCTCTGTACCAAATGTGGGTTTGAAGTTGTGAATAGTATTTGAGAAGAAAACATCTTTTCAAAATATGGCTATTTTTCACCTATTGCTTGAGCTCTTGTGACCCTTGACCTTTCCGAGGGAGAAACCAAATTAGTATGCATAGAAAGGTCCTACTATCAGGTATCTTCGTACCAAGTTTGGGTTTGAAGTTGTGAATAGTATTTGAGAAAAAATAAATAATGTCAAAATATAGCTATTTCTGACGTCTTTCCTGATCCCCTGTGAGCTTGACCTTTGTGAGAGTTCATTCAAACTGATATGTTTAGAAAGGTCTTGCCACAAAGTATCCTTGAGCCAAGTTTGAAGAATCTGGCTTGAATAGTCTCCGAGAAAATGGCAACGTTACAGTTTACCACGGATGACGGCAGACTGACGGACAACCACTGGCCCAAAACATACTTTTGCTTCACATGTGATCCAAAAATAGCTGTCCCGAGAACACGGATTCAAAGTGGTATCAGCAAGAGGCATAGAACCTCATTAACTCGTGTACCCCCCCCCCCTCCCCCCCCCCCCCCCCCACCACCACTGCAGGGGACTCATGAGGAGTTATGTCTTGCAGTTGGGTGGTGTTAAAAATTTTCTGGGGACGGAACTGGTTAAACTGATGTTGATACTTACTGCTGGAAAGGGATGAAATGCTGGTCGTCCTCTTTACTGTCTTTCATGCCTTGCATCAGTTCAGAGATGTCCATTGCTGGTAGATGAAGTGGCACAAGGAGTTAGTGTACTGTCCATAACTTTTCCAAGCACACAAAGTAGAGTCTCATATCTCAAAGATTATGAATAAAGTTGCCAAATTCCACCAAACCTGCTCTAGCAGCTGACTTTATATAGTAGTCACCTGTCTATAGCAACCACCCAAGAAGTATACCTCCTCTTCACTTTTACTATACAAGACCCTTTTTAACACATTCTACCCCAGGACTGAAATCCCCAAATTTTAAAGTTGCCCTCTTAAGAACTGTTTTACAATCTAGAGACAAATCCAGCATGATAGTTCAAGGGTGGTGCCAGAATAGCTTGGTGCCTATGGGCGCCAAGCTATTCTGGCACCACCCTTGAACCATCATGCTCCAACCATGTCTTACTGTGGTGTGTCGGGGCTGAATGAGTTAAAATCTTGACCTGTCTATAGCAGCAACATTTAGTCTACACCTTAGGTGACTATTACATGCGCATTTAACAGTATCCTGACACTATTGTCTATAAAATGCCCCCTATTTTCTCTTCAGAAGAATCTAGAGGGAAAACTACCCTTTACAACTACACTATAAAACAATATTATAATACAAGGAGAATACACTATGCAAGAAATCATACCACTCGAGCATGACATTTGAGTTAACCCATTTACTGCCAGATGTGATGGCCTTAAAACCATCGCTAATTCACTGTTAGATAACCTCATCTGCCTGAGGCTTAGCCTCAGGCAGATAAGGTTATCTGACAGTGAATCGGCAATAACTTTAGGGACATCACAGAGATGAATGAGGCCAGCAAAAGACATAACTCCTCAAGAGCCCCTACAACTGCAGGGGTTCACGAAGATCGATACCCCTTTCATTTCAGAGTTGTCTCATTCTGACAGTGACCAGGTCAATATTTCATAATGTAACATAACTGGCACACTTCTGAAAGAGTTGGTATAAAGTAAGCTATTTTTACCTGCAACACCAAACGCTCGTCGGATGCCCTGAGTCTGCCTCTTGTTGTCCACATTCTTTGGATCCATGACACCTGAAAAAAAGGACACAACAAAAAAGGCTGTCAGTGTGAAAGCACAGCACTATCTGCGTTGTATATAAAAACACAGCCCTATCTGTGTTGTACCGGAGGTTGTGCCTTGGAGAACTGATCATTTAACACTGCAGCAGGGTGACACTGCAGTCAATTTTGGGGCCCCATTCATCCCCAACCTGGCAGATTTACATGGTCCCTGCAGGGGATCATGAGAATCTATACCTCTCATGCTGTTCCTCAATCTGAGAGCCCTAGTTTGGGTTGTGTGTGACAATCATCAAAGTAACAAAGTAACAGTTTGAACAGTATGAGAACAAAAATACTATTCTCTGTAAGGGTTCATTCTAAAAATGTATGCACGTGTCAATGACCCGCATAGTACAAGTCCAACTGATGGGCCACGTGACAGCTAAGCGTGCGTATGAGTGAGCGCCTTCTCACCAACCACCGAAATATCCAAAAGCAGGGTGGGGGTGTCAACGTTTTGGTTTGGATTCTCTCAGTCACACAAACATCCATCAACATATTCCGCCGTGAGATGGCCTTAGTTGACTGCTCGGCGTTAAACCCAAATAACTAACTAACCATCAACATATTGATATGTGTACTTGTATGTAATTTTGGACCAAAGGTCTATAGCTGTACAGTCCAAAATAATAGATCAGCTTGCTATTATGGCAAATCTGCACCAAGCTATCAAATCGAACTCACCAATACGAATGATCTGAAACACAAGGAACACCTTCTCCCTCATCCTGTCTTTGGAGCCAAGATCCTGCAAAGTGAAATAAAAAGTATGTCAGAATTGTATGTGCTTTGACAGACACTTCAAATCATCTATGACGGCCATGTTATTGGTAAGCAGCAAATATTGGCCATCCTTGAAACTATAAAAATAGCTTGTTTAACCCACCTGTGTATGCTATCACAAGTACTGTTAACCCAAATAACCCCACGGCCGCATTTCCCAAAGTTGGAGGTGTTATCTAATGACTATATGTACAAGTTGTAGGAGGTGAAGCAATCATGATAATTCAAGGGTAGTGCCAGGTGAGCTTGGCGCCTTCCGGCGCCAAGCTCATCTGGCACTACCCTTAAATTCTCATGATCAATGCATCTCCTGCTGCAGAGTGTTGGGGCTAATTGGGTTAACAAAGTGGTAGCTGCATTCACAAAAGGTTAATAAATTCAGCAGTAACACACTGCAAATAACAATAAAGGAGATTTGTTAAGCGCTTATTCCAAAAGTAGCTCTAAGCGCTGATACAATGAAAAGGCTAACAGCTAACACGCACACACACACAATATACGCACACATATAATTATGACCGTGATGATGAATTGTGCATGGCTGGGGAAATGAACTAGTTAAAGGCAGCATTGTAGAGGTGGGCTTTGAGAAGTGATTTAAATGAGAGCGTTTGACAGTTATGGATTGGGGCGGGGAGGCTGTTCCAAGTGGCGGAGCCAAGATGGGAGAAGGCATGACCGTCATGTGTTTTACATTTGAAGTTGGGAAGGCGAAATACAGGTCAGCCTCAGTATAACACAGTACTCAGAAGCCATGTTATTCATGATTGTGTTATTGTTGTGATAAATTTACATAGACTTGTGAAGAAAAACCAGTTAATAAGCAAATGGTCCTCGAGCCAACGTCAGCCTTGGCTGGTGTGTGCACATCTGTCGGCACAATGAGCATCCCAGCAGACGCCAGAGACCTGTGTGTGTTATATCCAATACCAAGGTATACTGAAGTGTGCAATACTGAGTCTGACTTATAGATGTGGATCCACCCTGCTATTTAAAAGAAATGGTGCCAGAAAAGACTGGCACCCATAGCTGCCCAGTTGTTCCGGCACTGCCCTTGAATCATCACGCTCAATGCGTCTTGTCAAACTAATGCAATTTTCCCAAAACAACTCCCAAATTTATGAATTTCAACCTCAGGACTCAATGTCTTAATTGTGCCATGCTTAATCATTTAGCTGCCTCTAGCGCATTTTGTCAAGGTGATCACCTGGACAAAACGCACTAGGAACAGCCAAATGGTTAATAATTAGAAAAGCAATACTCAAGCAGCTCTTGCGCATGCTGAAGTTGCACTGTTTAAATAAGCCACCTGCAGTTCATAAAATGATAACTCAATACCACTGCGTGAAAGAGTGTTCTGATTTACTGTAGGTTAAAAGACTGTCACATTTTACAGCACATTCATTTAAAACACTTATTTCCAAAGATGTTGACAACTAAAACCACAAACAATGGACATGCAATGCTCAAACTGACAGAGAGACACAGCAAACTCAAAATACCAACACAATGGGGGAGGGCAAAAGGATTCAGGTTTGGGAGGAGGGTCAGTGGGTGGGTGGGTGCGTGTGTGTGCATGTATCTGTGTGTGTGTGTGTGTGTGTGTGTGTGTGTGTGTAGGCATAAAGTAATGATGCTACTTACTGTGAAGACCACCCTGAAGTTGTTCAGCATGTCGATGTTCATTGGAACACCCTGCTTGCTCCATTTTACCAGGTAGTTCTCACTGCAGCACAAACATAAACATTCTTTAACCCATTTAGCCCCAAGGCCACATTTCCGAAATTTTGGAAATTCTCTTAACGATTATGTACCAGTTGCAGGAGATGGATGGACCATGATAATTCAAGGGCAGTGCCAGATTAGCTTGGCGCCTGAAGATGCCAAGTTAGTCTGGCACTACCCTTGAATTATCATGGTCCATTCATCTCCTGCTGTAGGGCATTGGGGCTAAACGGGTTAATGCCCCTGTGCACGTAGCTGCTATTAACTCCTTTACTGCCAGTGGACGCAGACTGTGTTCGTTAAAGCTTTGTTAATTCAATGCCAAGGAGCACCAGCCGTCAAAGGAACATGGCCAGAGAGTGGTTTCAGCAAAGAGGAATATATCCTCATACGCCCCAGCAACTGCAGGGGCTCATGTGGATCTATACCTTTTGCAGTTGGGTGACATTAAGTTTATCTTGGCCGTGAAGGGGTCAATGTAAACAGTATTGATGGCTGCATGCGCATCACGTCACCGTAACATGTGGATATAAATATGTAAACCACCATAAGCTAGACTCGCACTGAAATAAAATCTGATGCTGCTAGCGTTTTCATCAAGTCTCTCCAATTTATGGAAAGACTTTCTAGGGAGGGACATGGTGGAGCACTTTCAATAGTATGCACACGAAGTTACAGGCAGACAGGCCTCAAATTCAAACTGACAGTGAAATAACAATATGATATGAATGGCAAAGCCCTCAAAGCTCACCTGCATGACTGATCCACATAATCAATGACCTTTGCGACCGTGACCTTCTAACAGGTCACTAAAATAAGCAAATACTCAAGTGTTCTAACATAACATTGCATTTATGCCTGCAAAATTCAATGTTTTCTCAAAATGTACGCATTTTTCACCTTTGTCAACCTCCCATGATCATTGACCTTTTTGATGAGTGAACCAAATTAGTATGCATAGAAAGGTCTTTTCCTCAGCTACCTTTCTGCCAAATTTGGTTGAAAAGTACTGTAAAAATCCTGAAATTCAACCCTTCCCCTCCCCCCCCCCCAAAAAAAAGAAGACATTTTGCACATCATTTGCTGATCTCGTGACCTTTTAGACAGTTACCATCAGCTGTCCAGACAAGAGCAGGTGACCATCTTTCGTCTGAGGACCGGGCACAACCGACTCAATTTCCACCTGCACAGACGCTTCCACCTCGTGCCATCTCCCCTGTGCCCTTGTGGAGAAGCAGAGCAGACCACAGAGCACATCCTCCAGGACTGTGGGAACCTCCAGCCGCTGAGGGAGGAGATATGGCCGAAGCCCGCCACTCTACAAGAGAAACTGTACGGGCCTGTGGAGGCGCTACAGAAGACCACAGATTTCATTTTGAGAGCCAAACTCCAAGTGTGACGGCGTTCGAGAATAAGAAGAAGAAGAAGAAGTGACCTTTGACCTTTCCAAGAGGTCATCCAAGTCTGCATGAATACAAAGGTCTTACCATCAGGTACCTCTGTACTAGGTTTGTGATGAAAGGAGTAAACAGTATTTGATTTTTTTTTTTTAAATGTCAGAAAATGGCTATTTATGACCAATTTTCAGATTTCTTGTGACCATGGACATTTCTGAGGGGTCATCTAATAAGGTGGTCTTACCATCAGGTATCTCTGTACCAAGTTGGAGTTTGAAGTTGTGAATCTGGCCCAGAACATAGACTCACTATTGTTTCATACGTGAGCCAAAAATTAGGTGATGTCTAGTTGCGCCAACCTCACTGCAGATCGTACTTTTGGAGCCAAGTGCAGCATGTGAGTGTGTAAGCACTAAAATCTCTGATGATTGCTTACGTACATCACTAGTAGTTACATGCTTCAAAATTGAGGAAATGCTTTGAGGAATTGTAACTGAATGTCTAATTGAAGAGTTAAATGAATAGACCCACATTTGAGCCCACAAATTTTTGGGCTACACTGGTGAAATACATTGGATGAGTTCGTTCACCAGCTTTGTACATCGTCAACTTAAAAATAAAAAAAATTCACTGCAGAAAAAAATGTCAAAAGTAAGACCCCGACAAACAGACTGTGACAGTGACGTAAAAGCACCAGACACCACAATCTTATACAATGTTCCTGAATTGACGCAAAGCAGCAGACACGTCATGGCTCTCAGTCTTGCCTTAGTCTGATCAACAGCGAGTTCACAAACATTGGTGGCTGCAGTGTTCGCTTCCAGAAATGTGTCAAATATCTGGGTGTGAAGATTGATTCAATGCTCTCCATGCATGATCATATCAGTAGCGTCTGCCGGGCTGGTTTCCTTGAGCTGCGCAGAATCTCTTCCCTTAGACTGTATCTTACAGAAAGTGCTTCAAGACTTGTAAATGCATTCATTACGTCCAGGCTCGATTACTGCAATTCTGTCCTGGCAGGTTTACCGGCAGACCAAATTTCACGCTTGCAGATGATTCAGAACAATGTGGCGTGTCTCATCTTGAAGAGACGAAAGAGAGACCACATTACGCCTCTGCTGAAGCAGCTGCACTGGCTGCCCAAGAAATTCTGCTGCCAGTACAAAATTGCAATTTTTGCCTATCGGCATTTTGACGGATCTCTCCCGCCGTACCTTTCTGCCAAGCTGTTTGCTTATCAGCCATCACGTACTCTTCGTTCCTCCAGTGAAAACTTTTTAAAATCCCGAAGCTTAACATGAAAACTGTCGGGGAGCGTTCTTTCACCTTTTAAGCCCCAAGTGTGTGGAACTCGCTGCCAGCTGAAATGCAGAATCTGCCCACATTGTCACAATTGAAAGCTAACTTAAAGACTTTTCTTTTCTGTCGGGCATTTAACAGTTAGCTCACCTTTAGCTAACTGTTGACCATTTATTCTGATTCTGGGGGAAGTGGATGTAAGGTGATAGGGTGGGTTAAAGTATTGTATAACTGTGCGTGTGTCTGAGAGAGAGAGTGTGCTGTTGTGCACGTGCAGTGAGTCCAGTGTTTTCCTGGAGAACAGCGCTATACAAGAACTATTTATTAATATTTTTATTATTATTATGTCGGTGTTAGACATGAAGATGATGAACTGATGCAATGCTCTTCCTTTCTCTCACTCTGACAATTTGATTTAGAAAGACAGTCACTATCTTTGTTATGATGTCTGTCAATATGGAGCGTTTTGTGCAAAAAAGTGGAAAAATGCGTACATACAGGACAGACTTTATGCGCATGGCTCATACCGTCTTGTTGATTCTGGACCAGTAACTTACACAAACTAAATTAGTGGTGGGAGACCCTCCCCCACATACCTACCCCACCACAGGCCACAAAAGTTATTGGGATCAAAGCTTATCGGTGAGGACAAAAGAAAGCTAACCACATACTGTAATGATTACATCTTTTAAAGACTGACCAGTGGGTCATAGATTGATGCATTCTGAACTCACTGTTAATTCAACACAGAAGAGCCCCAACCATACAAGGAACATGGATACAAAGTTGTGACAGCAAGAGGCATGGATCCTCATGAGCCTTTGCAACTGTGGGAGTGCATGAGGATCTATGTCTCTGCAGATGGCTTGTGTTCACTTGTTCTCAGCAGTCACAAAGTCAACGCTGTGCACACGGCAAAGAAAACTTTCTGAGATGGACAGAATGTACCTTATAAAGCGCATCTCCCTGGCATCATAGATGTTCATGAGAATGTCGGCATCTTCACCTATCTTGCACACAAAGTTGCGGAGCATCACATACAGGTTAAAACTGGACGGCCATGAGGGCCTGGCATCAGTCTCCGACTCATGAAGACTCTGTAACCAATCAATAAAACAAAAATAATTTTTTCTCTAAAATGCATTATTTCGAAAAATACTTACCAATGACATTACTACCTACATGGCAGGGAAGGCAACAAGGGGTGCTATAACCTAGCCAGTAACCCGAGTAGCCTCCCTTCCAACCCCATCCGGGCACGCGCCCACCTGATTCCCGCCAGTCTGTTTGTTTAGCGGACCAGCGGCAAGCGGGGCAGGTGGGAGGGTCATCCAAGTAATGTCATCGTTAAGTATCTTTTGAAAAAATACATTTTAGAGAAAAATTCATTTGTTTCCTCAAAACACATTACCAATGACATTACTGTTAAGAAGAATAACGAAGAGGAGGTGGGTGCCGCTTATAACGCCCCCTAACCCCCAAATACTGCCAACGAGACCCGCCCTTCCTGGAGCAACCTCCCGATAATTTCAGCTAAGAATTACCTACGGCATATGCGGTGTTGCGCCGCTGCGATGTCTCCCACCAGCAATAGGTTCTCGCACTGGCTGGAGAGGTCCCTCAGGTAGAATCGGGCGAAAGTCGACTCTGCTCGTGACGCCTAGGCTGACGGCAAAGTCCATAGGCTGCACTGCGGCACGAAGAGCTCAGGCGGTCTCCATGCGGAAGGACGGGGCGATGATGAACTTGTTCAATGCGGAGAGGTCAATGACGGGGCGCCACTTGCCGCCCGGCTTGGGTACCACGAAGAGGAGGCTGTAGAAGGCTGAAGAGTTGCGCCATGTCACCACCTCCATGGCGGCCTTCTGAAGCAAGGCGGCGACTTCGCTGCGCAGGGCATCAGCTCTGAACTGGTCCGTTGGCACCGAGGTCCACTGGGGCGAGCGGCGCAAGGGGGGTGGGGACCAAAAGGAGATCTGCAGTCCCTCGGGGATGGTTGAGAGAATCTACGGGTCGTCCGGTAGCAGTGACCGCCACACGTTGCTGCGGACAGCAAGCCTCCCGCCGACAGGAGACCCGGAAGCAGTCGGCGGGGGCCAAGGAGGGAGGCAGTCAGTGGGCCCTGCCTCGCCCAGGGTGACGGGCAGGCCTGTGCCAGGCTGGGGCAGGGGCGTTGGTGGAGCCGGTGAGCGTGTGGGAGCGACGAAAGGCCGGGGCTTGGGGGGTAGACGGCCACCTCTGGTGAGGGGGTGAGCGGTGGGTCTAACGGACCGCAGGGTGCGACCCACGGCCTTGCAGGCTGCCTGAAAGCTGGCTGGAACGGCGCGGCTGGGCCAAAGGTCCTTGTTAGCGTCCTTCACTGCCTGCCAAGTCGGGCTGAACAGGAGTTCTCCGCCGAGCGATGCCTGCCAAAGCTGTTTCTTCAATTTGGTCAGAAGCCCGCAGATGTGTAGGAAGGCATCCCGACGCATCAGGCCACAGTTAGTGGCCACGGCGTTGACGGAGGTGTGGTACAGAGCGTGGTTGCCCGAGATCACTAAAGCTAGTATGTCCCCCAACAGTGGTGTGATCGACGGGTGCCAAGCTTCCTCGACACGACGAACAATGGCTTGCGTCCCCACGTCCAGGAATCCCACCGATGCCAGGGAATTGCGAATGAGGGTTGCTGTCAGCTCCATGCCGGGGACGAGATTACGTGGCCGGGAGGTACCCACCAATGACAGAGCCAACGAATCCTCCTTCGGAAGTGGGCAGGCGAAGGCCTGCGAGTGACCAGCGTACCAACGCTGATGGAAGGCGATGTCCAAGTCCGCCAGCCACCTGGAATCGGAGAAGAATCGCCCAAGGAGCCCTGCAGCAGATGAGTGGAATCCCGGGAGGTCCTGGAATCCCGGAGGCTGGGGAAGAGACTTGAAATGCTTGGTCTGTCGCTCCGCGTCCACGAAGGCCGATGCTTTCCTCGAGTGGGGGGGAAGGTGGGCAGTCCTCTGTGAGAGAACGCAGCGATGAGACGCGCCGCCTCATCCAGGGACGGAGAGTCTCCATCCTATGGCCCAGGGGAGCCGACTGCGATCTACGTCATCCAGGGAGCGCGAGCGTCTGGACGGTGTGGAGCAGTCATCCCTGAGAAGCGCCGACACCGAGTCATCTGAGGCCAAGCTGAGGCTGTAATCCTCTAATTGCGCAGGGAAGCCGCATGGGACCAATTCCACTGTACGTCGGTTGTTGGAAGTCTCGCTAGCGGCGTCCCGTCTAGTGGTCGTCGCGCTGGGAGGTGCCCTTCTCACCTGTGAGCGGTGTCGCGAGGAATGAACCGATGTAGAGTCCCGTGGAGAGACCGTACTGCGATGTGTTGACCGGCAGTCACGCGGAGAGCGGATGCGACGGGGGGACCGTGGTAGCCTGGAGCGAGAGAGATGCCGAGGCTGGTGTCTAGCCAGGGAAGCCGAACTTCTAGGCCGGCGGGATGAGGAGCGTCGTGACGCACCAGGAGTCAGTCCCGGCTTCAAAGGATGCGCCGTGGCAGGACGATCAACGTGGGCCGTGTCATGCCTGGAGGTAGGTCTAGAGTGTCGGCTTGCATCCGAGACGCGGGAAGCAGTCCGCCGGCGAGTCGTCCTGTCCCGCTAGCGCGAATGTCATCAAGGTACGGGAGTCCGATCGGTACTTCTAGCCACCAGTGGCCTGTCTGCACGGGGTAGATGGGGCGTGTGATCTCGTCGTGAACCCGGCTCATCCCTTTATCCGACGAGCGGGCGCACGTTAGTCCAGCAGTCTTGTCAGGTCGTGGGCCCCTGTCACTGACCTTAGAGCGGGACACCGAATGTCTGTGCTGGACTTGTGCCGAGGATTTGGAGGGCCGTACTCCAGAAGCCGCCGCCGGGCTCCCAGCCAGGGAGCGGGTCGTGCATGCACGTTGCGGGCCAGATTCATACTGGATACTCTCAGTACTTAACGAGTTGGCGCGAAAACTGGCCGAAGTCCTAGGATCGGTAGAGGGTGGCCTATCCCGTGCAGCCCGAGACTCCACAACCGGGGAAACACGTCTTGACCCAACTGTGGAAGTTGCAGGGGCGGGCACAGGTGCTCGCTCTTGGGCTGGTGTCGGCCGTTCACGGCGGTAGAAACCCCACAGCTGGGACCATTGCGCTTCCAGCCAGGGGGCGCAGACCATGCACGGGTGAGTGGAGGCACAGCCGGAACAGGGTAGGCACACGGCATGCTCGTCACTCGGCCATTGAAAGTCCCCACAGCGCGTGCAGGTGCGGACTTGAAAACGGCAACACATAGTCAACATTGATAGGTGTGGCCCCCGAGGCCCCGCAAACAAGCATATGCACGCAAAGACGAGCACGAAACCAAGCCAAATGCACGGCGTATGACGACGCCCGGCACTCCTTTCCCTCTCCCCTGAGCGTCGGTCGCGGGCAATAACCGAGGTTTTACCTTGCCATAACGGAGCGACCAGCAAACTAACGAAGGTCGGAGGGGACCAACCAAGTCACAGCAAATGACACCCAGCCTCAACCACTGGCATAGGCCCCACCAAGTCCGCCGCAGGCTCACCAAAGTCCAGTGCAACTCCACACAAAACTCCAGGAAGATCAATCCCACAGGTAAAGCTTCCAAGCTTAGCACAGAGCACACGGTAGCTATCACAGAGCACACAGTAGCTAGCACAGATACGTGAAGTGAGTCCAAGTCACACGACGACCGGTCACACCACACACAGTCAAAGAGAGACGTCTAGGTACACAACCATCCACAGTCTAGCTAAGAAACAGACTGGCGGGAATCCGGTGGGCGCGTGCCCGGATGGGGTTGGAAGGGAGACTACTCGGGTTATTATTATTATTATTATTATAATAACGGTATTATTATTATTATTATTATGTTACTGGCTAGTTATAGCACCCCTTGTTGCCTCCCCTGTCATGTAGGTACACAACAATTTTGGCTGAAATTAGTCTAGCTAAGACATTATTCCTAGTCACAGTAATGTCATCGGTAATGTGTTTTGAGGAAACAAACAATGGCTACCTCCCCTCCCCTCTTCTGAAGCATGATGCACAGAAGATCAAGGAAGGTAAGCAGGGTAAACAGACTTTTCAATAATAACTGTTCAGAGAAGGAAATCCAGAAATTAACATATCTTTAACCCATTTAACGCCATGAGCAGATGATAGATGGACCATGATAATTCAAGGATAGTGCCGGATTAGCTTGGCACCATCAGGCGCCAAGCTAATCTGGCACTACCCTTGAATTATCATGGTCCATTCATCTCCTGCTGTAGGGTGCCGGGGCTAAACAGATTAAGAGATGTTTACCTGTAACTTAAATAAAAGAACACAATACAATTTAGAGATGAACAGCAGGATCAGGATGGTTTTTGTTGTTCCTATTTATAAAAATAAAAGAACAACTTTAAGCAAGACGCAGCAGACTGCGTTCTGTAGCAAGTGTGCCCAATGCCATCAGACGCCAAGCTAATCTGGCACTATCCTTGAATTATCATGGTCCATTCATCTCCTGCTGTAGGGTGCCGGGGCTAAACAGATTAAGAGATGTTTACCTGTAACTTAAATAAAAGTACACAATACAATTTAGAGATGAACAGCAGGATCAGGATGGTTTTTGTTGTTCCTATTTATTAATAAAAAAAGAACAACTTTAAACGGGACGCAGCAGACTGCGTTCTGTAGTAAGTGTGCCCAATGCAAATGACATCAGGAAGACATGGCCTGATGCTTCTTGAAATAGTCAAAAATTATGTCATGTATGTGTGTGTGCATGTGTACGTGACAGTGTATAGCGCCTGTGTTTTTGGATGGACAAGCTTAAAACTCTACAATATTTTCCATGCAAGCAGTCTTCCGGAAAGACTCCATGTTTAATGTAATTGGAACATTTATTGATGAGAAAATGGCTGTTTCATGTGAGTTCGTAATTTTTCTTATTTTTACAAGATATTTTAAATATCCATGTAGCTAGAATAAAGGAAGACACTAAATGAGTTTGTTAGCCAGCATTGTAACTCTTCAACATATTTTGTGACAGTTAATTCATTTTGGGAAAAAAATCTGAATTTAAAAAAAAAAAATATGTACAGACAGTATAGTAAATAAATCAAATTTGTCTTTATTTTAACCCTACAAGATGTCCGAAAGAACGCCTCCTTTGATTTTGAAATTGGAGTACCAGTACTCACTCACCAGAAAATGGTTGTTTTATAAAAAAAAAAGTTGACCTGCCTATCAGTGGATAATTTTTGTTTTACTTACTTGATATTTTGCATATGATATAGATAGACTGGAAAAAGACATAGTATTAGTTCGCTAACTAGCTGCATAGCTCTTCAACTTTTTTAGAGAAAAGTGTAGTGCGTTTGTATTTTTTTAAATCACATTTTAGGGATTATTTTTAAAACAGTTAAGAAATTAAAATCTTCTTAAAGGCAATCATTTAAATGGTATTTACATACATTACAGCTTGTCCTGGCTGTTGGGTATGATTAGGTCAAATTGTGACCAAATAGATCCGAATGTCAAAATCCAAGTTTGATCCTCTAACATATAAATTTTTAGAACTAGTGGGTGGCGTGAGTGTCATAAAACGTCATTTTAACCTTTTCACCGTCGGTAGGAATTACCACAACTAAAACTGCTATCGACAGCCAAAGGGTCAATGTTGTAAGAAAACCACAAATGGGAATGTCTGAGTACGAGTGCGGTTGCACACCAAAAGTGCTAGACAGGCCTATTTCAGTTTGATGTTTTATAGTTCCTTTCATAAAGACAGTCTGAATAGTTCAGTGCAGGCATGCAGGTCTGCTGTACAAAAAAACAAGATGGGATTCCCAGCCCAAAGTTGTACCTATTTTTAAGCTTATCCCTCTGATCCATCTCCCTCTACCCAAACCCACCCTACCCTATGATCACTGTACACTGGCACAAAGTGATGGCCTTTCTGAAGAAGAATAATAGCATGAGCAGCGAAATGACATCACTATAAGCTTCACGTCACGGCACGGCATCGTTAGTCCCATGATGCTATGTACACAGTGATTTTTGAAATAGTGTATACTTACAGAACGTTTCCGGATATTTTCCGCTGCATCCACATGCTGAAACAATCAAAGTATTCATACAGTACATGTAATAATCATGGTAATAATAATAATATTAATACAAATAATGAAATTTATCAGGCACTTATTTGAAAACAAGCTCCTAGTGTCAGGCATAACAATGGGAATAATGCTGCAAGGTGCAAACACAAATGTCTGGTTCTGAAGCCAAGACATGCAATATACACGAGCCACAAATGATGTTTCATCATCATTTTTCAAATAACCATTAAATAAGTTTGGAGACCACTCACCCTTCTGTATATTTCAATGGTACTGTGCTTTGTGGGGTCAAGGACATTTCCAAGGTCATCTCGCACAACCAAGTCTAGACTGAGCAAGCTGCAAAAATAGGAAAGAAAAAATCAATAAATTCAACCTCAATTTTTTTTTTTAAAGTTTATTCATAACATACATAATAATTACTAACCCATGAATTGTTGAGATCAAACAATAGTGTCTGCTGAAGTGACTTTTGTTTCTTCAAAACCATTACCGATGACATGACTTTATGGAAGTGTCTACTACTTACTCAATTCTAGCCTAAGAACCCGTTGTGTTACCACACAACCTGGGAGGCACTCGGGGAACCCCCCCAGAGGGCCCAAGAGTTGTCTCCCGTTACTGCCCATCCGGTCCCGTGTCGACTAACCAGTCATGCTACTTAGGCTCACACCGTTCAGACGTGTTGCTCTAGCCTACGGACTTAGAAACTTTTTCAACCGGTTGCTTCACCGGTCTTCCGGCCTCTTGGCTTCTTGTTAGACTTCTGCTTCGTCGGCCCTGCCTGTGCCCAGTGTGAGTCTGCTGGTCCCCTCGTCATTAGCTGCTGCCCTCTCTTATGCCTTGGGTTGCTTGGACGGCTCGGCGGTCAGTTTTTGCTGGGACGTCGCCCGCGTTCACGCTGTGGGTGTTGTGGACGTTTCTTCCCCCGTTCCCGCACCGGCAGAGAGGTAAGGTAGTGGTATTAGCTCTCTGCCGGCTCCCGAGCTGGGCGCCGTTTCAAGCAGGGATGAAGACAGTCTTCGCTGTAACTTTCGCGCCGAAATTACCCCTTAGCTTGGCGGGGCCCCACGTGCCCGCGCTCACTCGCCTTTCAGCTGATTGGCGTGGCAAGATTTGGCGCTTACCTGCTGGCTTGTACCTTCTTGGGTTTTGTGGGGGTGAATGTTACTGTCCCGGGATGCTTGCTTCATGCCTGTACCTGTCGTGACATGCTTGAGTTTGTTGTACAGGATGCGTCGTATGCTCACCTTAGCTCCCACTATGCTCTCCAGACCAAAAGGGTGACTGCCAAGCGTGGGGAATGTAGGGAGGCCCCCAACGGAGAAAGAGACACACTTGGAAAGGATGGGTACAACACAATTATTCATATATCCGGTAAATACCCTTTGGCAAAATGGCCAAACAGACAGATTAGCCGCTACTTGTCTTCATTCGCAGACGGAATGTCGCAAATGTAGTATGCTTGCCTTAGCTTTGCGGGGCCCCCCGTGCCCGCGCCCACTAGCTTTACGGGGATGGATTTTGCCAGCCCAGACGCTTACCGACAGGCTTGTTTTGTGCCTTTTTTTGTGTGTGTTGCGAAGGCTAGCTTACCAGGGCGGGGTCCCACAGGCCCTCGCCCGCGTGCCTTCAGGTGTGTTGTGTGTTGCAGTGGCCTGTTGATGACCTGCATGCAATGCAGAGGGATCCAGTGGCCGACGGATGACCATGCGGTCTGCCTACCCTATGCTGGTTGCTCCTCGGACCTCCTTTGTGATGTCGGCGCGTCCTGGCCGGAACTACGGTGGTCTCTCCTTTGGAGTTTTTTACCGGTGCGAGCGCCCACAGCCAGCTACCTTGCACCCGGCTCCTATGCTGTCCCCGGCCTCCGCTCACGTAGCGACTGCCTCTTCCCGTCCCGGCCTTACGGAACGGACCTCTCGTCAGGTAAACACCGGAACTGCTGACCACAGGACTGCCCCTGCTGCCACGCCCGCTGATCCTTCCGTAGGATCTGTATGCCGGCACAGTGCCCGCCTCATTGAGCCCGGCCTGCAGCAGCGTGCCTCGAGCCGTCCCTTAGTGACTGCCAAGACCAGGTCTCCTTTGACCGCGCCACAGGTGATCACCTTATGGCCGCTGAGAGGGACGACTTCCCCCAGGAGACCAGGCAACAAGATCCTGTGCGAACCCTACGCGTGTACCTGCACCGAACCAAAGCCGTCCGGAGAGGACGCTCATGCCTCTTTCTGCCTTAAGCCCAGCAGAACTGACATACAGCCCAGACGATCTCTTCCTGGCTACGCTGAGTCATACGGTCCACCTACCAGGACCTTTCCACAGGGAGCAAAGAGGCTAAAGATACGAGCACACGAGGTACACGCCATAGCCACGAGCGTCGCGTTCCACAGGAACTGCACTGTCAAAGATATCATGCTGCCGTGGGCTGGCGGGCAGGATCAACCTTCACCTGCTTCTACCGCCGGGATCTGGCAGGCCAGGGAGGTATCCTCGCACTGGTGAGGGACATCACTGCGGCGCAACCCCCCCCCCCCCCCCCCCCCCCCCCCCCCCCTGGCGCCACAGGTATACACCTAGCTAGGGTTGTCGGGAGTTTGTGGCAGGGAGGAGGGCTTCAATTGGCCCTAACGGGGTGTTGAGATGCGGCACCCTCCTCCTTATTGCAATTCTTCCATGAAGTCATGTCATCGGTAATGGTTTTGAAGAAACAAATTCATTTTTCTCTAAAAGGTATTTTTTCGAAAAATACTTAGCCATGACATGACTCGGAGGACCCTCCCACCTGTCCCGCTTGCCGCTGGTCAGCTAAGTATCCTGACTGGTTAGTTGACTCGGGACCGGATGGGCAGTAACAGGAGACAACTCTTGGCCCCTCTGGGGGTTCCCAGAGTGCCTCCCGGGTTGTGTGGTAACACAACGGGTTCTTAGGCTAGAATTGAGTAAGTAGTAGACACTTCCATAAAGTCATGTCATCGGTAAGTATTTTTCGAAAAAATACCTTTTAGAGAAAAATGAATTTTGTTTTAGATGACCACAGACCAACAACAATAAGCTCACAAACTAAGTAATACCCCAACACTTACGCATTTCCACTGTCAATCAGATTTGTGACTTGCTGCTGAATTCCCTTTTGTTCATCCTGGCAAATGAGAAAATCTTTGTTAATTCCACACCAAAAGAGTCACAGCTGTCCAAGGAAAATGGGCACAAAGTGGAGTCAGCAATAGACATACATCATCATGAGCCACCACAACTGTGGGGGCTCATGAAGATCTATATATCTGATGACAGAATATTGACTATCCCCAGAGTGTCCTTAAAAACCTTTGGACAGCGGTCCTTTTCTTTCCAAGCTCCCAAAGTGTGGAATGGTCTTCCCCATGATATTCGCCATGCACCATCTTTGGCCATTTTCAGGGCTAGATTAAAAACATATTTTTTTAATCTGGCCTTTGAAAGGAATTGATCAAACCTATGTTTTCCCATCAACATGTATATATCTGATCAGGCTCTTGACATGTTATGTTTATTATTTTAGTATTGGTCAGTGTGCATGAATGATTGTGTTTTTGTACGTTGTCAGTACTTTAGTTAGTTAATTTCAATTAGTTAGATTATCTAGATGTAAAGCGCTCTGAGCCTTTCTTTGTGGGGATATTGCGCTATAGAAGAGTTATATATTATTATTATTATATCTCCTGCAGTTGGACTGTGTTCAGTTTTCCTTGGCAGTGAAGGGTTAACTCTTTCGAGACGTGCCGCATCCGGATTCGCAGCTTTACGCTGCGAATCCGGATGCGGCACGTCTCAAAAGAGTTAATCAAAGTGATTTTGTAGATCTTAAACTAAATAATTTTGTACAAAAGATCACAGCAGGAAAACATCTAATTCTAAGCAGATATGGAGACTGAACGCAGGTATAAATTTCAATCTAATTCAAAGATAAAATAGGCAATGAATATCCAAAATGACAGAAACTTCTTTCTAATGCTTATGATCTACCCACAGCAGCAGGCCTACCAGTAAGTAAGCAAGTATATCAGGATACCTGGGAAGAGTATAACAGTATAGTCAAAGCATGTTATTCATGTTAATGTGGTGCTCAATTTATGTAGGACAGTAAACAAAAAGTCATCAGGTTCATATCAGCCTTAGTTGTTCCATGAACAGCTGTGTAGAGGTCAATTATGGCTATGTGAGCCTGAGGACATTTTGCTCCCTGGGTATTCACTTATGACCCACAGACATGTTCGTATTCTGTCCGATTTACCAATTGTATGTAATATTGAGGGTGATTTATAGTAAGTAAATAATGAATGAAGTAGTTGCACCTACCACAGTGTACTTGCGGGTGAGAAGTTTACTCCGCCAGTCAATCAGATCAAGGATCATCTTTTTCACCTTTTCTATCTCTGAACTTTTCTCCTGGAATTTGAAAAAAGAAAAAAAGCTGACATGACAAAATTATTTATATTAATAAAATCACACACACACATTTTTCAGGCAAATTTATCAGTCATATGCCAATTTTCTGATAGCTAGCTCCTTTACTGCAAACACATACAGAGGTGCCTACCCCTCTTAGACCATTTTGTGTAATGGGCTGCTTAAAAATGTGTATTTTGTGTAATCATTTCAGCGCAACACGCAACAAAAAAAATACACCACAGCAAACAAATTAAAAATAAAGACATTTATCCATACTGTTAGTTATTTTATTCACACAATATCAGGTATCGCTGTAGCAAGTTTGGGTTTAAAGTTGTGAATAGTATTTGCGAATTTTTTTATTTATTTATTTTATTTTTTATTTATTTATTTATTTATTTATTTATTTTTTTATTTTTTTTTTTTTTGGGGGGGGGGGGGGTAAAAATATGGTCATTTTAGACATATTTCTTGAGCTCTTGTGACCCCTCGACTTTTCCGAGGGATCAACGAAATTAGTGTTCATATAAAGGTCTTTTCATCAGGTATCTTTGTACCAAGTTTGGGTTTGAAGTTGTGAATAGTATTTGAGAACATGTCCCAAAATAGCTATTTTTGATATATATTTCCTGATCCTCTGTGGCCTTAGTAGCCTGCTCGGCGTTAAACCCCAATAACTAACTAAATGATCCTCTGTGACCTTGACCTTTGTGAGAAACTGTCACTAAAACTGGCATATTTAGAAAAGTCTTGCCACAAAGTATCATTGGGCCAAGTTTGAAGACTGTAGCTTCAATATTCTCCGAGAAAATGCCAAAGTTAAAGTCTCAGAACATACTCACTTTTACTTCGCACGTGAGCCAAAAATGTCTTTCGTGCATGACAGGTAGCTGTTACTTAACATGCATCAGTAAAAAGGGGATCTGTTACTGCGACACATTAGTGTCCATGCATTTCCAGTATGCCGGCGATACACTGTAAGTCTCCTACCTGGTCGCCAGATGTCAATGTTTACACCTGCCACTGTACGGTATATCCACAGTCTAGACAGCATGTAATAAGCGGCATTGAACGATGTTGTGTCTCATACATGATCGGCTGGAAGTATCAGTGTTGTAAAGACTGACAATGCACGTACTACACGTGTGACCAATGTGTGTCAGTGTCCACAGAGTCACCTACAGGTGCACCAAGGTGTAGCATCAGAGGAACGGAATATCAATTAGAACCTCCAAATTCAGCTTCAGAATCAAGCCGTACGTCATTGCCGTTGTCAGTGCCTCAACCGTCGATCGCTCCAGCTGACACTGCCAACACGTGGTCAGTTATGCTGCCATGCAGTAGGTGGGCACACGTGTCCCAATACATCAAAGCTATCTGCTTTTGAAACCATGTCTCCAAACACAAAATATTATCACTCCGAATATCTACACATTCACTCGCCATTTTGACCGTAATACGTTATGCTAGCACTGCAAAGCTGACCGCATACCACGTACAAAAGTACACATGCACTGTCAGGATCCTGTAGTGTAAACATGATGTGTCAGTGCGACGGGCAAGGTCACCCCACACGCGCGGCGAGGCTCGCGTATCACCGGGTGTGCGATATAAAACACTGGACACTGCTCTAAGCGGTTTTCTGGGCTGCACGGTATACGAGACCGCCAACCAGTACAGTGGTTTGCCGGACCGAAAGGGTTAACAAAAAAGTGCTTTATGTCAGCTTTGGGATGTACTACTGCCTTGGCCTTGTGCCCAGCGGACGCCAAATGTCTTTGAATATCATACTTTTGTACGCACCACTGTGAGCAACACCAAAGTCCTTTCTGCACACGTTGCATGCATTTGTAGCAGAGGAGCCCCCTGCTATCGCTAGTTACTACCCGCGAGTCAGATTTCAGTGTACGCTTGGCGTGCTGTGTGCGAGTATTCTTGCTGCCTTGGCTAGTTAGTGTCTAGCGGACTACACGCCAAAGCTCAGTGACATAGTCTCTGGTTCCAGAGGCTGAGGAGCCTATAAAGCGGCCGATCTTCAGTCCACAAAAAAGGCCCCCCCCCCCCCCCCCCCCCCCCCCCCACGTAAATTGCGTATTTTGGAGGAGCTAGTCGTATTCGCGTAACTTGAGCCGAAAATGCGTAAAAATACGAGCCAGCGCGTAAGGTAGGCACCTCTGCACATATGATGAAATCAAAAAGAAACATTTCATATTGATGAGGGACAATTACTGAATTAGGCATATATTCAAATTTCGAATTTTTTTCCCCAAAGACACACATACATTCTCCATAGCCCATGCAGCAATAGAATCATGAAAATCTCTGCCTCCTCTTGATGAAATGGTTTTGTTGGATAACTGTCTACACATATTATGAAACCAGTATCAAGGGTTTGAGTTTCTTACCACAAACAGCTGTTTCCAAATTGTGTGCCATTCCTTAAGAACACAAGTGAGCTCCTGAACCAGAGGTGGCTCTGTACTCTGGATAGATTCTAGTGACCTGCAAATAAGCCACCAAATTAGAATAATACTACGATCTCTGCAAATTTCACACCAAATATTAAGATTTCAGACAGATCACTAAGACAGATCAAAGACATCAGGTGAAATGTTTAAACTCTTAACTGCCCAAATACAGTGAAATGGAACAACACCCAAATGAAAGATGAATAAATCCTCATGAGCCCCCACTGATGCAAGGGTTCACAAAAATTTATGCCTCTTGTTAACATGATTCATTTATGTGCATGGGTGAAAACTGGCAAGGTTGGATTTCTTGGTTGGAAAGTTTAGCTGGGAGTCCAGCACAGGCCTGCTGGTAGGATTGAGGCGCATCCATGGAGGTCCAGGGGGCAAACCCCCTGGAAAAAAAGATGTTAACATGATAACAATTCCTGTTTATTTAAGGCTGAAATTAATTTTTTTCCCTTTGACAAGGGAAATTACATCTGAGCATAACAAAATAAAAGATACTGGTAGTGGTACCAAAGAAAATAAACACGTACAAACACACAGTAACTCTTGTTGTCCAGTGCGAATTAATTTTATTTATTTACCTGTGGCAGCCAGACACTGACTGACCTCTTAGTTTAACTCATTCGCAGCCATCCGCATCCGGATGCGCAGCCAGATGCGGCTGACCGTAAATGAGTTAACTCTCAGTGTCCCTGCAAAAGCAGCACTCTCATCTTTCGAATGACTGCAATGAAAGTGTCATGGAGCTGTGGGCACCTACAAACACACTTTCAGCCACCTTCTTTTGAGATAATCCTCTAGGATAGCATTAGCCATCACTGATTATCTACATGCTGAATCGATCAGATGTAAACAAAGCAACCTCATAAATGAACTTCTCATAATGGTCATGTGTGAAAACATGGACCAGATACCTGGTTTTTCAAAAACACCGACTGGCAGAACAGACGGAACTTTTGTTTGAAAACTGATATTTCCCACATCCCAGATATCGAGCCTTTGAAATTCCATGTTTCTGGCAGCCAACTTTCACCCATGCATGTGCATCTTACAGGGGTAGCCGGCAGTGACTGACAGCCATTTTTTTTATTAAAATAATTTCTAGCTGCAGACAGTGAAGGGGATAAATGTAAATAAATGTAAAATATACAGAATGGTTTATAGAAATCACCTACCCAGTAATTTGTACAGTTGCTTCTTTGACCTGAATGTAGCTCCGGGGGAAAATCCCTTTATTGGCTTTATCCTTTGCTGTACATCCTCGAAACCAGTCTAAGACAAATACAACATTCCTAATGATCATTTTCAAAATTATAAATGCATTCTACATACGCTATAAATTGAATAATTAACATACTGATTAACACAAAGCCTAAAATAAATAAATCAAAATGCTTTGCTTTCTCTCTCACTCTTTGCAATCAAAAATGTACCACAGACTTAAATGCACACACAGTTACATAAAGTTTGATAAAGGCAATCAAGCGTGGATAGTTTTTACATGACGATAGAAAACTATAGCATATCTACTTGATAGTTTTTTCACCATACATGGTGATAGCTCTACACAAGCTGCGTATGCATCATGGGTGGGACAGAAAAAAAAGTTGAATCTTGAAGCGGGGGTCTGAGCAAAAGGCCCCCAGTAACAACAAAAAAAAACGAGAAAAAAAAAAGGCAATCTTTTGAAATCCAGCTGCAGCCAGAAAAGTCCCACCCATGGTATGCGCTATTTGCTTATGTGGAAAATACTGTTCAATTTGTATCTGTCCTCAAGACAAAATGGAAGACGAAGAACTGAGAACAACTGCTGCAGCAACCACATTCAGCCCTGAAAATGGCGAGTAATTGATTTTTTTTTTTTTGGCGAGTAAAAAAAAAAATCCACTCGCCAAATGCGAGTGTGCTCATGTATTTTCCAATCCGTACTTTTTCAGTCCTAAATCCGAAAGTGCCCTAACGTTCAACTTTCACTTCTCGTAATACTAAGCAAGCAATAGCGACAAGTCAGGGCTTCCGTTTTAGTGCGTCTATGACGCATTAAAACTCAAAATCACGTACTGAAAATGTAACTACAGGATAGTCAAACGCACTAAAATTCAGTGCATCTGCGTCCGAGACGCATCATCTTTGCACCACTGTGCGTACCCTAACAGAAGTCGGTGCAGTCGTTCTACTTTTAGTGACGACTGAGTTGATTCGTTTAGCCGCTCGCTTGGTCGTGGCTGCGTTCAGAATCACCCCGACTCCGGGGTCCGTGCGAGTGTAACTGGACGGGCAAACTGTTAGTTTATGTGTGGTGTCAGCATGTTATTACAAAGTGCGCGCTACATGTTGAACGCGTTACTTGCAGTGACGTCACCATTCATATTATTAGGGGATACCGCATAGTCCGTTTCACTTTCGATCTTGAACGAAGTTGTAAATGGCGGAGAAAAAGCAAAGGAAGCTGGAATGCTTCTGATTCTTCAATCCGGCACCGTCTGATCATGATAATCACTTAGAAGAAAGTTGCACTTCGACACCGTCGTCTCCATAAACAAGCGACAGTACCAGAAATGATACCCCTGGGCCGTGTGTGGCACCACCGCTGCGACTCTCAGTTTTCAGAGTTCATGGCTGCGTGTATTTCCATGGCTAAAGCACGACGGCACACGGATGGCATGCGCAATGTGCATAGAGGCGAACTCATAAAGCAAGTCCAGAAACTTTGAACAGAAATAAGTTTGTCAGGTTGTTTGTTTTTTTACTCGTCGTCGATCCGGCCATCTTCTGGTACACAGGTATTAGGCAAAAGCTCTAAAATTGGAAAAATACATCTTTCGGGTTAAATGGGTTGAAACCAACTTTTAAGTACATTAGTTCACACACACACACACACACATACACATACAGAGAGAGAGAGAGAGAGGAAAACGCTATATTCTCTGTTACAATACATTATCAAACGATCATACAAATATATATGTTTTTCTGCATGTGTGAGAGAGAGAGGGAGACAGGCTTTTGCACGATAGCTCATCAGTTAAAGAATCTGTATCATGGAAAGGACACACACACACTGTCACAACACATTTGAAAAGGAGAGAGCGAAATGAGTTAATTTATTTTAAGGAACATACAGATGATGCAGTTTTTCCTAAATAAATCTGCGGACCCTCTATAAATATAATGCTAATGCTAAGATGGGGGTCTGTGTACCCTCTAAAATTTATACCTGGGGGTCTACAGACCCTTTAACCTGTTGTGAAAACAGAAGCCCTCCTCTACTTACCAAAAAAAAATAAATAAATAAAAATCCTACCACAGTTCATGTGGGGACTTTGTCAGTTATTTCTCCACTTGACACTATCAAAAGCCTGAAGTCAGGACATAAACATTAACTTGGTTATAATTGTCTGTTCAAATATTTGTTCTCAATGCCTCTGGGCAGAAAACAATCTCTAAAATTGGGCGTCAAACACTTGTATTATATTGTTGCGCTGGGCTATTTTCAGTACTAGTACAATTTTTAGTTTGGCTAGTAACATTTTCAGTTTGGCTAGTAAAACTTTGAAGTCACTAGCCAAAGGCTGGTGGGCAAAATTTTAGAGTTTCAGGGCTGACATTGTGGTGAGAGAAAAGCAGAAATGAGTGTGGATGAGGGAGTGGCTACTTCAGCATCCGGTTTTGAGAGCAAAGCTTGTGCAAGAGATGTGTGCGCAAGATCCACACAGCTACAACTCAATTTAGCATTTAAACATTTCAATGAAGTTCTCATCTGCGTGGAACAACTGCTGACAGCAAGATACCGTCACTGATGTGTGACGTATTGGGATTTGCTAAGTGGTTGTTTGTGGACAGGAGAGCTGGCTAGGATAGGAAAAATAGAAGCAAGTTCTATTCGGACTAAGGTGGATAGAAAAGTATCGCTGAGCTAGCGAGACCTATCAACAAACTATCGCGTGGATGGATAGGCATAGATAGGACAGGATAGTCCCATTAAGTTTTCTAGTAGGTTGTGATTTTTAAAATGTATTTTGTCAGCTATAAAACTGATAGCATTAGATAGATACCAAATTTGTTTTGATTATAATTATATACAGTATCAGTTGGTTTCATTATGATTTATTTTCATATTTAAAAGTAACGCAATTTCTATTCCATTTTGTGACAACACAAAAAGCCATTGTCACTGGCTCATAACTCAGAAGTTAAAGGCCCGCTACCACCGTAACTGTTCAAAAATACACTTCTGTAACAGATGGTTATGAAATGTTACACACAGGTCTAGTTACTGTTCATTTAGACACAGAAGAATCCAGTTCAGCACACGTCATCTTTATATCAAGTTGACAATGACTCCACTCTGTTCTAGAAATACAATGCTTTAAGTATGAGAAACAGCTAAAAATAGATCGACACGTTAACGGCAGCTCAGAATAAATAAGTGCGATTAATGCATGTGCTTTTGCTGCTTGACAAAACTACTGTTAGTGTTAAAGTTCATTAGGTATGTCGACAAGCTATAAATGGTGCTGAAATGTGACTTCAGGTTTTATTGCTTAATGGTACTTTAATTATCTGATACACGATAGGTATCTCAGGTTCTGACTTACACACAAAGTAAAAAGAATTATCAAAATGTTCAGTATTTGAAGATCTGTTATGCAAGTTAAGATACAACTCAAGAAGGTTCAAATGAAAAAAAAATTATATTTTTCATAATTTATGAAGTACTGCTTAATGGTTCTTTATCCCTTTGTTGTTGACCTGCCAAAGTTTGTCTCAATGCCTCAATTTACTGTCAACAGGAATTGTATCACAACTATTGTATTTGAAATCAGTGGGATTGGTGTGTTTAGTACTAATCAGAATTAGCCCTTAAGTACATTTTAAAACTGTCATCCGAGATAATTTAAAAAAGAAAGAAACAATGCATGTGCATAAACACCTGCTGTAACTAAATCAAGGAACTTCCTAGTCCAAGTCACAGAGTTTCGCTTTGAAAAAGCATCGTACTTTTATCACTGCAGATTTTTTTAAAATTTGATTACAAGAAGTTTTATCTACCTAGAATATCACTGCAGATGCCAAGAAGATGGGCCACACCTGGGGACAGCTGGAGAGACTCGCCCAGGACAGAGACGGCTGGAGGGACCTTGTCGGCAGCCTATGCCCCAGGGGGGGGGTGATGGGCGTAAGTAAGAATGAATATCACTGAAAGCAGTCTGGTTTGTAACAGTTTATGAGCAAGCCACACCAGTTCACAGAACGGTCTCACAAACAAGTTGTGCTGTCCGCCATAGCTTCTTTTGATCACAGGCAGCGTGCATGTAAAGCTACACATTATATTTTTGTTTTCACATCGGACAGTCATAAGACCTAGATATTCTGAAAAAAACATAATTTGCAGATTTGTGCATAATAAAAAATGTTTCATGTAATGAGAGTACATGTACAAAAAAAAATCAGCTTTCAAAACTTGAACTAAAAAAATGTGTTCCACCTGTGTCGTGCATACTAAATTTATACAAAACTAATCTACAAAGCTAGCCCTTTCAAACGAGTGTACTATCGTAACTGACCGCTCAATGCACGCTGAGCCCAAGACCATAGAAAGTAGCCATTTGTTTAGAAGAAAAGCTTTGAAACAGCAGCTGGCTCCCAAACACCTTTCTTCCCCCCACCCCCACCCCCCCCCCACCCCTCTCTGGAATTAGGAATAGTACATTCATTAGTAGAAATAGTTTGTTGGGTTTTTTTTTTTTTTTTGCTGTGCACCATCAACAAACCAGAAGACAGACAGTGGTGCATCGCACCATGCTGAAATTGGCGCTGTGGGTGCAACAGCAAAAAATTTAAAATAAACATTTTGGGTTGAGCAACAGCAACCAAAAAAAAAAGTTTATTTGAAAGGCAATTAAACAAGTTATTTGCTGCATAACTATATAAACACACACAGTACCTGTAGTTTCTTCTAATATGTAAACAATGTCCCCAATATCCAACTGCAGCTGGTGTTGTCCTTTCGGGTGGAAATTGTAGATAGCTGAAAAAAATACACAGGAGAGGGTACAACAGATCTAGAGCTTGGACCGTACAACTGAAACTAACAAAACTCGCTGTCAAGGAAGTCAAAAGTGGGCGTTCTTCGTGAGCTCTGTGGTTGGAATTAAACCACGCCCTGAAGTGCAGAATGACATTGTAATGTATTGTAGTGTGCACTGCCGTATGTAATAATCGCGAAAAAATAACTGATCGCCATTAACCAAACAGTGTCATCAAAACCTAATTCACCATGTAGAAGCTTCAATGCCTTCTACGATAGGTTTCATGAAATCGGCTTCCGCCTATGGACAACTTCCTAGTTCCTTGTTTATCAGTCTTCTTTTTGGACACAATCGCGAAAACATAATTAATGTATGCGATGCGAACTAACTTACCAACACCAAGTTTAGTTCTGCTATCTGTTTTCCGCCACACAGTCATCTTTGTTCGTCGTCTATGCGCTGAATCTGATGACTAATCTGCTGAAATCGTCTGCGGAAAAATGGTTTTCTTCCTTCGGCGGCCATAGACGATCATGTGACTTAAAATGCTTCCGCTATGCTCCTATATGCGTGCGCATTCCGTTGCTAAGTGCAAAACAACATGGAGTACTTGCTTCAATAGCAGCGGTTTGGCTACAATTTCTTCCTTAATTCCTGCACATCGCAGATACTCGAAAAGGTATTTTCGTCGCTTGTGAACAAAATTCGATTTACTAATTAATTTAAACGAATAGTAAATGTTTTTTTCGTGTGTCTTTTTAGCAGAGTATTTTTTGCTGATACTCGTAATTTTAGCAGACGACTTTTTCAGAGACCTTAGAAAGACAGTTACAACACAATTTATTAATATTAATATTTTTCAAAATAGACATACAACCAAGTGCACAATTTACATAGATCTTACATTTCTGTGCTGGGAAGATGTAACCAAAGGCCTGGATTTAGACGACGTTTTCGTTATGGTCTCAAAATGCACGTAATGCATCCTCTCTCTCTCTCTCTCTCTCTCTCTCTCTCTCTCTCTCTCTCTCTCTCTCTCTCTCTCTCTCTCTCTCTCTCTCTCTCTCTCTCTCTCTCTCTCTCTCTCTCAGTGTGTGTGTGTGTGTGTGTGTGTGTGTGTGTGTGCTTGCATGCGTACGTGTGTGTGTGTGTGTGTGTGTGTGTGTGTGTGTGTGTGTGTGTGTGTGTGTGTGTGAGAGAGAGAATTGAATTGAATTGAAACTTTATTTTCTAAGGATGAAGACAGTAGGCACGCAGGCCTTTTTACACGTCTGTCCTTAATAACATTTTAAATAAATATAACAGCAGAAAAGATAACATGACAAATAAATAAAAATAAAAAGAAGACAGGATAATAATAATAATAATAATAATAATAATAATAATAATAATAATAAACAGAAATATTTTGCGCGCGCACACACACACACACACACACGCACACACACACACACACACACACACACACACAAATACACACACACACACATACACACACACACACACACACACACACACACACACACACACACACACACACACTTTCAGTCAGAGAGAGAGAGAGAGAGAGAGAGAGAGAGAGAGAAATAGAGAGAGAGAGAAGTTTACTTTCTAAACTACAGTTAGCGCACAAATAGTGGTAAGACAGAAACACACGAATAAGACACAATCCCAGTCAACCCATTCATCTGCTGACCATTGTTTGTTTGTTTGTTTGTTTGTTTGTTTACTACAAATAGAGTTTGTCTGACAGCTATCTATTTTTTCTCCCTTACAGTACTGAGATGTCTCGGGCTCAAGCAGAAAGTGTCATAAAAAATATCATTCGAGAAATATCCCAGGAATGTGCCAGCAAGGGACAAGCAGTGTCGGAGACATTGGTTGCCTTCATGGTATGTGTGACTTTTAATATATTTATGATGATGATGACGATGATTAGTATTATTACTGGGTATTACAGTAGAACCTTCAATGAGCTCTCACCCCTGTTGCCAACAAAAAAAAATGGCCATAAACAGCTGGTGGCTATTCACGAGAGGTTTAATGGAAATGGACCTAGGTGTGCTTATGACACTCGGATATGAGCTCATGGTTGTGTCATCACGTTTTACACCAAATCGGGACCTCCGTCGACCTCTTCACACTTCTATGAAGTGTGATACATGTACAAGTGATGCAAGTACAAGTTTCGTTATCATCAGTGATGAAAGAAAAAAAAGTGTTTGTGTACACTAAGGGAGGGAGTGAGAGTGGCATGTGTTGATGTGTGTCACTGCTGTGTTTTTGTCTTAAACAAATTAGAAAGGATGGGGTGGAGTGAGGAGGGGTTGGCACCAGCACACACATGCCAGAGTCAATGTCCAGTCGCCTTATTGTCCCAATAATTACCAGGCACCTGGGGCGAAATGCAGTGCACTTCTTTTTCTATGTGTTACCATTTTTTGTTCTCAGCATGTTTTCCTTGGTTAAGCATCTGCATGGAATTGTTAGTATTGACAGTTTGTGGCCAGTGCATAGAAACTGGCAAGTTATTCATTTCATTACTGACTGCCCACCACTGATTCATTTTGATGCTGCAATGTATTGACTAAAGAGCCATGGAATTCATAGATCTGAAGAATTTAAACCTAAAATTACAAAAACACAATTAATTAAGACATGCGTGTTGGCGCATGTACACACTAGGTTCAATTGAGCCACTGCAGTCTGCAGGGATGCATGGATTGAAATGTCAGTCCAAAAGCCTACAAGTTGATCTCAGTACTGTTATTCTATACAAATTGCACTGTATAGTATGAGAGTACCGAGATCGATTTGAAGGCCTGTGGTCAGTCAAGTCGGTACACACACAATCACATGTACATTGGCGCACATACACACTCAATTTTCATGAGCTCCATCCATCTGCAGGTGCACATGAGAGTTTCTGTCAAATTGGCACCTGGTGTGAAAGAGCAGTCAATTTTTGGTCACCTCAGCGGAAGATTACATGACCACACAGTAAAGTGACTTGAAAAAGAGTTGTGGGCATTCAAATAGATAACATGACTTTTGTTGCGGACTGCTTACACAGCTCGTGAGCCGATGGCATGTCCATTGTTGCATAATGACACAACGCCTGGGCTTTGTCAGAGTGTGTGGCGGCTGACTAGGTGTCAAGCAAACTGTCATTGACCCATCATGCGTGACGCCTTCAATCGCGCCAGTCTGGCTGTGGCCATAAATTTCAGGTATTTTCCCTGTTTTTGGCTCCATGACACTGACTGTTGGCCGTGTTGTATTGGAAACATCATTAAGTGCAATGTGAATGCAACCGAAAAGAACAGGTGACCGTAAAAAAGGGTGACCGTTATATGAGCTTCTACTGTACTATTGTTATTATTATATATTATGCACATGATCTTGCTGTTAGACTGCATTTGGTGATAAAGGGGTTCTTCTTACTGTTTGTTTGGCTGGATGTTTTTTGTGTTGTTTTTCTTCTTCTCTCTCTCTGTCTTTGGTGGTGGGGGGGGGGGCGGGGGGGGGGGGATAAGGTGGGGGGGGGAATCGGCATTGGGGAAGGGAGGGGGTGGGGAGATTGGCATTGGGGAAGGTGGGGGAGGGGGGGCAATGTTTCTGTGATTCAAAATTAGATGTGTGTCATTTGTCTTGGTACATTTCAGCCACAGGAATAGCAAATGCTCCATATGACCAGCTTTAGCAACTTTATACTAATTTTTTTGTTCAAAATATACAAGTTGTAATGCACAGATTTCTAACATTTCTTTTTGTTTTTCAGGTGAAAGCAGTGGTACTTGATCCAGCCAATGAATTCAATGTGGACCGCACACTCACAAAGGATGATGTCCAGAAACTCATTCGGGTATGAAATCTGACAATATGGCAGAATGAATTTGTTGAACTGCATGCGTATAAGAACCACACCTTATACAGACTGATGGATATGTTAATTAATTTATCATCATCATTATCTTTTTATATTGACACAAGCAACACTTTCTGTAAGTGACGTGAGACCATTAGTTCAAAGTATAGTGAGCTGTCTGTGGTCAGATGATCTTCAGCTCCCATTTGTCTAGGGTAGCTGCTATAAATGTATGTGTATTCTGGTTAAGTATTAACTGGTAATTAATAATAATAATAATTACGGTATTTATAATGTGCTTATCTTATAATAATTGTAACTCTAAGCGCGCACTCACAACTCGCACACGCATGCGCACGCTTTAGACAATGACTCACATACCACAAATAGTGAAAATACATTACGACAGTCAGCTTGGGGTGGGGAGTGTGGTGATATAGTTCTAGAACTGTTGAAAGAGGTGAGTTTTGAGGGCGGACTGGAAGGAGGAGAGAGAGAGTGTTTCTGATGGAGAGAGAGTGGGAGAGTGTTCCATGTGGCTGGACCGTATACTGAGAAGGAGCAGGGGCTGAAACTACTGAAAGTGCTGAGTTTGGTGCGGGGGATGAGGAGGCGGAGAGGGTCAGAGGCGGAGCGGAGGGAGCGGGGAGGAGTGTAGGGGTGAAGTAAGTTGGAGAGATAGGTAGGAGCGTAGTTGTTCAGGGATTTGTAGCAGAGAGACAAAATCTTGTATTGGATGTGTTGGGGGATGGGGCGCCAGTGAAGGAGCTTGAGCAGGGGAGTGATGTGGTTGGATTTTTTCTTTCCGAGGACGAGGCGGGCAGCATTGTTCTGGATGCGCTGGAGAGTGAGAGTGGTGGAGTGAGGAAGGCCTGAAAGGAGAGAGTTGCAGTAGTCGATGCGAGATAAGATGAGAGAGACAGTGAGTTTGGTGGCAGCTTCGGTAGTGAGGTATTTTCTGATCTGACTGATGCAGCAGAGGTGGAAATAACATGCCTGGACCGTGGCGGAGACGAAGCTAGTCATGGAAAGAGAGGAATCAAGGATAATGCCAAGGTTCTTGACGGGTGACCGAGTCAGAGAGGGAGATGGGGGTGCTGTCGAGTTGAAGGTGGAGAGAGGGAGGGAGCTGGGAAAGTTTCTGGTGAGTGCCTACCAGCATGGCTTCCGTTTTGTCGTCGTTCAGTTTGAGCTTGTTTGCTGTCATCCAGTTTTTCACGTCTTCATAGCAGTCAGCCATGCGAGTCAGTAGTGACTGAGTGTTGTCGAGTTTGTCTTTGTCTAGTAGTTGTGAGTCGTCAGCGTAGAGGTGGTGGTGTATGTGGTGAGACTGGATGATGTTGGACAGGGGAGAGGTGTAGAGTGTGAAAAGGACCGGCCCTGGACGGACCCCTGTGGAACGCCGCAGGAGAGCCTGACTGGGTTGGAGGAGACGCCGTCGATGGTGAAAGGACTGCTGTCTGTCGGAGAGGTAGGAGAAAAACCAGGAGTGAGCAGAGTCAGTGATGCCAAAGGAGTGGTGAAGGCGGTGGAGGAGGATAGAGTGGTCTATGGTGTCGAAGGCGGCAGAGAGGTCAAGTAGCGTAAGAAGGGAGATGTTGCCCGAGTCAGTGGAGAGAAGCAGGTCGTTTAGGATATGTAGAAGGGCTGTTTCAGTGCTGTGATGTTTGTGATAGGCAGACTAGAAGGGACTGAGGAGGTTGTTGTCGGCGAGGTGGGGGTTGAGTTGGTTGAGTACAACTTTCTCAAGAAGCTTGGACAGGAAAGAGAGATTGGAGACTGGGCGGTAGTTCTTGAGTTCGTTTAGGTCGAGGTTGTGTTTTTTGAGGAGAGGACAGACGATGGCAGACTTGAAGATATCGGGGACGGAGCCATTCTCTAGAGATGTGTTGATGATGTCGGTAATGAAGGGCAAAAGTTTTGGGAGGCCGTCCCGGTAGAGAGAAGCTGGGAGGGGGTCTAGTTCGCAGGTTTTGAAAGGCATGGACTTTATGGTCTTGAGGACTTCATCCTGAGCGACGGGGCGGAAGGACAAGAGGGGAGTGCCGGAAAAGGAGGGGGGGGGGGGGGGGGGGTCAGGAAGGCAAGGCGGAGAAGGCAGAGTGTCGAGTGTGTTGCGCAGAGTTTGGATTTTGTCGGAGAAATAGGAGGAAAAAGCGGACGGAAGTTCTTCTTTGCTGTGTGTGTTGGGAAGAGGAGAGTCTTTAGAAGTGACTATAGGAGTGTGTTCTCTGTGAAGGCAAGTACCAAAAAGAAAAGTAACAGCTGGTAGATGACACCCATCAGAATTGAAAAATACCGGTTGTGGAGGCAGGGATACCAACAATACAAGCTGTATATATGTATACGAATTTATAATAAAGTAGCAATGTAAATATGTGTGTGCTGTAACACCCCCCACCCCCTCCCCCACACACATACACACACACATACACACCCTTACCCCCCACCACCCACCCTACCCCACACACACTCACACACATACACACCCTTTTTATGTGTGTGCTCTAACTCTTACACCCCTTCCCCCCCACCCCCCCCCACCCCCCTGCACCCACTTGCCCATGCACCCCCTCTTCCCCCATCATTACATTTTTCTCACTTGGAGCAGTTAGTGTTGTGCCCACACTCACTCACCAACCCATCCCTTTTCCCCTCATGGTTAGATTTTGCAAGGCCTGACTTGGAACCATTAGTGTCTTGTCAGGTCCGATTCTGGCCATGTTTATAACAAAGTAAACACTGTTTGTCAAAAAACATAGTGAAGTGGTACTGTCAAAGCTACATAAAAGGGACATAAATGGAGCCTATTTCTGCTAGCAAAAGGCACATATTTTCATGAGGCACTGCAACTGCAGAGACTCAAGAGAATCTGTGCCCTTATATGAGGCTGGATACATAACATTTTACCAGTATAGTTTACTTCAATGTAACCAAATAATACAGCTTGTAGAGTTAACGAATGACTGTACACTCATACAATTTGTGTCTGATTTTACAGCTGTGCGTGGAGAGGCTTATGGACTCCCGGTCTCCAGCGCTGGACACTGTCAAAATGCAGGTGTATTTTGACATGAACTACACAACACGATGTAAATGATGCTGATTTGTTATTTTTTGCCATAACTTGGGCAGTGCAAATGCACCCATTGTTTTGGTATCCTTCCCATTCATACTGAGGTGTATAATGTACCTGAGAGTATAATATCATGTGTTACTTTACAGCAATGCTAAAACGCTGACAGAGTGATTTCATAAATTAGTAATTTTGTCACCTCCAGTGTCCAATTGTTGACACTTAGAAAGACTTTTGCTTAGCACTTCATATGAATACAGTATACATTTTGTGCCAAGAGGTTGGACATGAGTGAAGGCAGAAACTGCACATGTGAAGAGGAAGATACGGTGTATCTTTGAAATTATGAGTACAGTGTACATGCAGGTAAATGGGATTCCAGTTTGTTACACATGTACCACAAATAAATTAAAATATTTAATACCTTTTTTAACCACTGACGATATCTTTATTTTCAACCATCTTTTATGACAAACAATGAAAATAACACACTGTGTACTATCAAGTGTTCTTTGGTGACACTAAAGTTTCTACCAGCGTGCAGAAATAAACAATTCTTGCTTTAAAAAGTGATAAATAGGATAGCAGCTATGATAATTGCATGTTTAATACAGTAATTTGCTTTTAATTTTTACCACTTTTTAAGCCACAGTAGACCAACTTCTATTGATGGATACATTATTTTGATTTGTCATTTCTTTCTTATCTCCAGCTGATTTTCTGGAGGAGCATCGTCGAGTGTTAGAGTCTCGCCTGCAGCCGGTAGTGCGTGAGATCACTGACAGCCGAGCACGCACTAGAGAGGAGCTGGAAAGTCTGTACCGCAAAATTGTGTCTGCTGTTCTGCTGCGCTCCGGTCTTGGAAGTCCCACAGACATTGCTGTTGTTCGTGAAGCTACAGGTGCATGTCAGCAGTAATTCAGTCACAGTAAGCAATATAGCTACTTGGGCAGACATCAGCTGTATTTGGCCTGTGCTCAGCTTTGTGCGGGTTGACTATGGCTTATGTCAATCTGAGGAACTGTTGCCTGCTGGTATTAGAGCAAACATATTTAGCATCGTCATCAGTAGTTCTGGTAGTGGGTGAGTTATGAAGAGAATATGTGTGTAAGGGTGAGGGGGATGTTGCTGACAACCATTTGAGTGAAAGGTCCTCAGCATCAGCTACCACAAGCAGAGGTGTGCATTGCTCATCTGTGGTGAATGTCAGCGGCCCAGTGTCCCATTGCTTGCAGGGAAGAGTGAGATTGTTTAACCCATTACATCCTGAGGCTGATTTTTTTTGGCTCATGTGCGAAGCAAAAGTGAGTCTATGTTCTGGGCCAGTGGTCGTCCGTCCGTCGTCTGTTGTCCGTCATAAACTTTAACGTTGACATTTTCTCAGAGACTATTCATGCCACAGTCTTCAAACTTGGCCCAAGTATACCTTGTAGCAAGACCTTTCTAAACATACCAATTTGAGTGACCTCTCACACAGGTCACGGTCACAGGGGATCAGGGAATAGGTAAAAATATATCTATATTTTGACATAATTTATTTTTTCTCAAATACTATTGGCAACTTCAAACCAAAACTTGGTACAAAGATACCTGATGTGAAGACCTTTCTATGCATACTAATTTGGTTGATCCCTCGGAAAGGTCAAGGGTCACCAGTGCTCAGAAAATAGGTAAAATAATAGCCATATTTTGACAAAAGATGTTTTTTCTCATATACTATTCACAACTTCAAACCCAAACTTGCTACAGAGATACCTGATGGTAAGACCTATGCATACTACTTTGGATGACCCCTCAGAAAGGTCAAGGGTCACAACAGTGCAGAAACTTGGTAAAAAATAGCCATATTTTGACAAAAGATGTTTTTCTCTACAAATACTGTTCAAACCCAAACTTGCTACAGAGATATCTAATGGTAAGACCTATCTATGCATACTAATTTGGATGAGCCCTCAGAAAGGTCAAGGGTCACAAGAGGTTAGCAGATGTGTTAAAATGACAATTTTTGATAGAATTGTAGTTATTATAAACAGTTTTGCAACTTTTCAATCAAATTTGGCACAAAGGTAGCTGATGATGCTAAGACCTTCCTATGTATACTAATTTAGTCTACTCATTGCAAAGGTCAAGGGTCACGGGGGTTTGACAGATGTGTGAAAACTGATTAAATTTGGAGAAAACATGGATTTTGCTGGTGCAGAAGCCATCCCTTTACTTATTGTCACAAAGGTCACACATGTAGATCGGTCATACAAGTGAGCCATAAGGGCTTTGCCTTTCTTGTTCAAATTTGCTTATTGTCCTATGAAGGCTACATTACAGATGAGGAGATAGATCAACCAATTTAGTTCAAGGGTGGTGCCAGAATAGCTTGGCGCCTCAGGCGCCAAGCTATTCTGGCACCACCCTTGAACTATCATAGTCAAATTTGTTTCAATAAATAGTGTATCGGGATTAAAAGGGTTAATTGACTCACTTTTGAAAGATCTTTACATTTCCTCAAGCAGAAATAAAACTTTGTAGCCTCCTTAGCAAGATCATCTTTAGATCTAATGCACGATAGCTAGCAATCATGATGCTCTAGAATCAATTTCATTGCAATATTGTAATATTTCATGTGGTCTTTCACAGCTGCCCTTCAGTCTGTGTTCCCCCAAACTGAGCTGGGGTCCTTCATGTCTTTGTCTAAACGGGACAAGGAGAGACAACTCTTGGAGCTGACAATGATTGTGACAGGAATCCGTCTGTTTAACAAGGAGTGTGGCAAAGGTGGAGAAGGCATTGATGACTGTAAGTACACACATTTTGTTGTGATTGCCTTTCACATATTGTAGAGAGGAAAAGGCATCACACCTTTGGGAGTGATCTACATGAGTTTTGTTTAACCCATTTTACACCCCACGGCTGCATTTTTTTAAATGTTGGAGGTGTCGCCTACTACCACAGGAGATGGATTGACCATGGGCATTCAATGGTGGTGCCAGATTAGCTTGGCGCTTGTTAGCTCCAAGCTAATCTGGCACCACCCTTGAATTACCATGGTCGATCCACCTGCTGTAGGGCGCCAGAGCTAAATGGGTTAATCTGACATGCTGAGAATGAAACTCTCATAAACTGCATATTTTGACTTCTTTTTCAGTGCCTGCCATTTTGAATGAAGCTGTTCCTGCCACAACCCAAAGTGTGGACTCAGAAATCCAGAGCACTCTGAAATGTGCCTACAGATACACAGGTAAAGTAATTTGATGTACTGTAAACTCTGTGGCATTTCAGGGAGAACAAACCATCCATATATGTAAGGAGAAGGAACAGTCTTAAAGGATTGTAGGCAGATACAAACAGACAGGCCTACAGATCAACAGTGATATGCTTTATTTTCAAGTCAGGCCAGGCTGTGCATTTTCTTTGTAAAACAAATAAAAGTTTAAGACCTTGTCATTCGTCATCTACTGTACACACACACACAAACACACATGCACACATATGCAAGCATGCACACATACACACACACACACACACACACACACTGACTGTGCACTTTCTGTTTGCAGCACTGATTGAGGATTTGCAAACGCGTCCAAGGCAAGAGGGACCATCCAGCCAACTGCTGAAGGAGGCTCTTATCAACACTCGACAGCATGAGGCATTCCTCAGAATCATCCTGGTATGTTTTACAATAAAATTTGTACTCTTTGTTCAAAATCTGATTGGGAAATAAATTGTATACATGTACTGATACCAGTTGTGATTATTCAGGTTTGGTCAGTAGTGGTACTGTAACAGCTCTCATCATGAGAAATCAGACTTTTCTGTATGTGTTCAAGGCTATGAGTGCATTCTCAGAGAAGATCAGTATCATTTCTCTGTTTCAATTCTTTCATTCCCCTGTTAGATAGATTCATGCAACGAAGATCCACCCTAGCTTTAAGCCTGCCCAAGGCCTCAGTTATTTTCATCAGTTCTAGAGTTGAGGCCCTGAATCCAACCGTTCAGAATCGTTGATGCATAAACTTACTGGATGATCTGGTGGTGACACATAAGATATATTGGATCCTCATGCTCTCGGAAACCTAACTTCACAGCAGATATCATGGCACACAATGTAAGTTGAGCAGATCCATTGCTTGGGGTGAATTGGTTTTCATCGTTAGACTGAAAAAAAATCTCCATTTTTGAACATGTTATGATTTTATCTCTGCTGCAGATTTGTCTTGGTAAAATATTCAGCTGGTGTGCAGAATTACTAGTATTTTTCTTTTTCTTCCCATAAAGAGCCTTCTCAAGGAGAACAGCTAATGTTTTCCAAGAATCACATGTAACCGGTACTATAGCTGCATAAATGAGGTGTCAAAGAAAAATTAGAACTACACCTACAAGAATCTTGCTGACAAGTGACGTAAATGTTTTCTTGTTACCATCATTATAAAATGAAATCTATTCCAAATTCTTAAATTTCTTGTGGACAAAATGGCAGCAGGTCTGAAATCTTTCACATCGCAGTAGCTGACAGACGCTTGAGAATTGTCTAGAACCTTCTACATGATTAGTGTTGGCACAGGAGCTCCAGGTAGGTAGATTTTCTGGCTCCTTCCTTTCGTTTTTAGTATTTATGTCATTTTTAATTAGCGCTGCACCACAGCTCCTGCACGTTTTTTAACATAGCTGGGACTCTAAGCACTGTTCCTTGGTCTACGAGCTACCCCATGGCAGCTTATAGTAAAATATACCCACTTGGATTTATTTCTTGAATGTTTCCCTAAATGATTTTCTTGTCTCAGAATGATGTAATCAGCTGTGCCCAGCAAGTGGAACTGTTAGAAAACCAACTGGCCACACGCATGGAGCAACTACAGGCTACTGTTCAGTCCAAGACAGCTGTTCCTACTGCTCAAGTTTATGTAAGCAGCCTTTCAGGGTACTTTTGGGAATCAGTTAAACACATTTGACATGTGCTAGTGCATTCAGGTACGCATCCATTTGCTGCATATCCGGGTGCAGCACATCTCAAATGAGTTAACCCCCTTGTGCATGCAGCCACTAGTACTGTAAACAGCACTGTTGGCTGCATGCATAGGGGGTTAAATGAAGTTCAGTACATTAAAGTCAGTATGTCACTCAGAAAGACATTTACGTATGTGCTTCAATCACCACACCCCTCAGAAGTTTCATGAGAGTCCATCTCAAGAATGTAGTAATGTTTATACTGACTTAGGACAAAATACTTATTCTCATAGATTTTTATGGGTCATTTTGAGTGAATATTACAGACTTGATTAGATTGTTCAAAATGTCATTTTAATTACGCTCACAGAAGGTTGCATGCAAATATCATTGTGAAGAGTAGTCGACCCTGAATCACAGAATCAGTTCATGATATCACATATTCAAGCTGAATATTTTAAAACAACAAGCGTGCAGCAGGGTACAGATGGCCCATCTTTTAAATGATAAGGCTGTTACAATACTTACGATGCTGGGCTTAAAATAGCAGACGAACTTTGTACAATTATCTCCCTTGATGCACACCATTGTTTTAACTGTCTGTTTGGAGCCGTCCTCTGAAGACTTCATTGCAGTTTAGAAGATATATGTAGCACAAGGGTGATGCATGAATAGCTTAGTGTATAGAGGCACCAAGCTATTCAGGTATGACCCTTGAACTATTATAATATGTCATACTGTGTCAGGGCTGAAGGAGTTAAGCCATGCTGTGTGGTATGTTTTACCCCTGACAGCCCCAGTTTATCCATCTGGCCCAGATGTGGAGTGGCTTTCAGGACGAGATGGTGCTCCTCAGTGTGCTCAGCAACATCCTCGCCAGTCTGGAGCCTTTCACCAGGGTCAGTACCTGTATTTATAGCCAGGGAGCAGACCAACATAGACTGCAGTTGACCCACACATGGCAGTTCACCGGCTAACTGCAGCCAACGTTAGTCCAAGGACTACAAAAATGTACACTCTGTCACTTTCATGAAATTTATAGCAGTACAGCTGTCTGACAAACATACCGTAATCTTTAAAACAATTGTTGGGTTTCTGTCACAGTTTACATACTAATTTGGTTCACTACCTATACTCAAAAGGGTAAAGGGTCTTGGGAGGTTGACAAAGTGAAAAATGGGTAAATTTGAGAAAACACAGGATTTTGCAGTACAAATGACAACCCTTTCCTTATGTTAGAACTCTTAGTCAAGGTCACAAGGCCATTAATTATGTGGATCGGATGCACATGAACCTTGAGGGCTTTGCCATTCTTCTTGTTTATTGAAGTGATCTACAAAACTAACTATATACATTATGGCGTGCTCACACATACAATGTACTGGAAAGTCCATTGGGCAACATAAAAAAAGCATAGGTGTGTTCACAACCACAATGTACTAATAAAGAGTTTAACTACATAAAATGTATGAGTTCGCTGACACCTCTCATGTTCTTGCTTTGTAGTGTAGAGTGATATACATGCAAAGGTTTATGTATCTGTTGACATCATTTGTGATGCATGTTGCAGAAACACCGAGAGCTGTTTAGCGAGGAACTGCTCAGCCCTTACATCTTGGATAGTGTCACCATTCTCACTGATGAGGAGCGCATTCAGGCTGTAAGTTAAACAAAAAAAAAAAAGCTATATCTCTTTTTCTTCTCTCTCTCTCTCTCTTTCTCTGTCTCTGAATTGGTGCTTTGCTGTCTCTTTTCTTTCAAAACCTCTTCCTACAAAGCGCATTGAGCATTCAGCACTGGATGGAGAAATGTGCTCTACAAATGAACATCATCATCATCATATACCAACAAATCATTACCATTGGATGGATGCTGACAATTTGATCTTTCTGACAATGATAGGTAACCTGCTGCCCAAAAGTGACCTGTAAATGAAAGAATGTTTAATGGGATTGGAATTATTATCATTATGACATTGGTGGCAAATCATACATCAGTTCACAAATTAAAATGTACATTGCTTTTTGGCACATGTGCATTAGCTAAAAGTGAGTCTATGTGTTGGGCCAGTGATTGTCCGTCCATCATCTGTCCATTGTCCTGTGCCTGTCATCCAGTGTCCATGGTAAACTTTAACTCTTGGAGACCAGATTTCCCGTTAGGATTTAAAATTGTCCATCATCAGGATGGACAGCATGACAAAAAATCCATCCCAGGCGCTCTACAGTCCATCACATACTTTAAGCCTTATCATTCGGAATACACCAGTGTGTGAAGTAAGTTTGACTAAAATAGTTCAATATGGGTTAAACACGGCAGGAACAATTACATCCCCAGTGCGCATAAGGCCATCGGGCAGACATCAGCTGCCGTTGGCCAGCGCATGGCAGTGTGTGGTCCGGCATCCGACGTTGGACCAATGGCCTTTGCGCACTGGTCAGTACTGATTGCAAGCATACAAGGGGATTTGTATGGTATGTAGGATTAGGTTGTCATCATGTAATTAATCTTCCAAAATTGCAACAGCATGAAATTATTGCATGCGTCCCACACCACAGGCACAGAATCTGCCTCTGGACTGGACTGCACTGGACATTTCTTTTCTCTCAAGGTTTTTCTATCAGGGTAATGTCAAAATTTGTCCGTCAAATATGAAGAATATTTCTGTTAATAGAATGCCAGGAGACTATACAAGTCACAGACTGCAAACTTGGCCCGAGGATACATATTTCTAAAAATACCAGTTTTAAGTGAACTCTTTCAAAGATCAGTGCCACAGTAGGTCAATAAATAAGTAAATAAATTTCCATATTTTAACTCCAAATTTGTGTTCTCAAGTACTGTTTTCAGTTTCAAAGCCAGACCTAGTACAGAGATATCAGCTATCCTTTAAAGACTATCCTATGCGTACCAATTTGGTTGACCCACCTGAAAGATCAAGGGTCACAAGATGTCAGCTGCTGTGTGAAGATGTCTATTTTGTGATAGAAGTTTATTTTTTGTGATGCACTTTTGCTAATTTTACAATCAAACTTGGCACAAAGGTAGTAGATGAAAAGACCTTCCAGTGCATATAAACTCCTTATGCCCTGATGATGAAATGGTTCTATTTGTGTACATATCCTCTGAGGTCTATATCACAGTTCTGGAGACAGATCGACCATGATATTTCAAAATTATTGTCAGAATAGCTTGGCACCTATAGGAGCCAGCCTATTCTGACACCAACCTTGAAATATCATGGTCAATCCACATCCTGTCATAGTCATTCAGGGCTTAATGGGTTAAGTTGCTTGCCACTCATACAGGTCAAAGGTCATGAGAGGTGGTTGAATGTGTGAAAACTGTGTGTTTACAAAATATGGGATTTTGACAGAGACTATAGTTAACTGTGCATAACACTTTAACACTTGCTCATTTGAGTGACTTGTTGAGGTCAAGGTCACAGAAAGTTTGAGAAGTAAGATAGATGCAACATGTTCACGAGGGCTTTAATTGCAATTCTTAATCTGTTTCATTTTTCACTGACAGATCAAAATTTAAAAAAACATAGATGTACTAGCTTAGAATCCAATAATCAGAAACCCTCAGTCCAACATCAGCCATCATTGTCCCATGTGCATGTGCATGGGCCAACAATGGGTGACATCACCACAAGCACCTTTTGATGATGATAAAATCAATGAGTTCTGCATCATTAAATACATTTTTGCAGTAATGTCTGTTTCGATGGACGTTTTGCAGACCAGTGGACCAGAGCACAAGGTGAACCCCAAAGATTACCAGGTGGAGAACAGAGACTGGCTGTTCGCAGAGACCACCAAAAACTTCAGCAAGCTTCCACTGCAGTACAAAGTAAGTGAGGACAGTCTTGCAGTTGTGAAAGAGGCCAGCAAGACGCACAGATCCACATGAGTCCCCATATCTGCAGGGCTTATGAGGATATGTTCCTCTTACAGTTAGATGTTGTTTACTGTGTCCCAGTAGTTGACAGTTGATTGGTTTATCATTGCGATTTATTTTTGCAATTTTATTTTGTATTTACAGGGCTACTGTGCATACACGCTGGCCAAGTATGATCGCCTTTTGGTTCCAGCCAACCCTGAGATTGGTGTCATGCGATACAGAGATCATTACTACACCTTTTGTTCCAAAGAAGCAGCGTATGAGTTTGCACAGAACCCACAAGAGTAAGTTTGTATAGATAATGTGTTTTGTAGTTTTGATCCTTGAAAATTCCTTTTACCCCAGTGAATTTCAGATGTAGAATAAAATGCCCAGGGAGGGGGGGGGGGGGGGTGATTTTTGTGTGTTGTTATATTCAGAGTTTGTAACACATGGGTGATGAAAATGGCAGCCTGGTCATTCATCATCCATGGTGACAGGCAACAGAAAAATGATTCGGGAGACTTGACAAGTCCATAAACATTAGCCCAGCTGACGACCTCAAATTTATAGTCTCATGCTACTAACTGTTGCGTTGCTATAAAATTGTTGGGCTTTCATCACCCCTTAACAGGGGGAACCCATATGATACTGAGGCTAAAAGCTTCAAATTTGTACACTGCCATAAGCAAGCTACATTGTTTTCATCCCTAGGTCACACAACCAGTCACTTTAGCGCAAACCGTACCATGTGACCGTGATACAAAATACCTTGTAGCGACAAATGGCAGACTTCTTGTAGCCCTTTTTGTGACGGCATCTTGGATGCGAGTTTTGTTCTATAAAAGATCACCAAAACGTTCTAAAGTAAAAAGTTACTTAGTGTTGTTCAAAACAACAAGCACACTCAGTACTGGAGAATGTAACATCATGAAATATTTTAAATTACGTCATAAGTCTATTATATATAAATGTATATTCCTTTGACATCAGTCATGTCTGGCGTGATCCAGGTCAAAAGATGTCTTCTTGATTTCTTTTACTAAAATAGTGGGGGAATGAAAACAAACACGTTATTGGTAGCAGGGGCTTGCTGCACGGACCCTTGAAGACCTTCGGGAGGTCAAAGGAACCATTGTACCCCTCAGGCCTTTGACCTTCGGGGTACAATGGTTCCTTTGACCTCCCTCAGGCCTACAAGGGTCCGTGTAGCAAACCTCTGCGACCAATAGCTTATATTATAGTACTTACAGATAAGGATATAGACCAATGGCTTTAGTTCAAGGATGGTGCCAGAATAGCTTGGTGCCTAGAGGCGCCAAGCTATTCTGGCACTACCCTTTGACTATTTTAGTCAAACTTATTTCACACACTGGTGTATTCCGAATGATAAGGGTTAAATGAATAGACTAGGTAAATGAAGTACATGTAACTAGACTGTATTTTGATATACTAAATGTAGTGAAATAATTATATACACACAAACATTAAACACGTTATGACATACACTAAAGGGTATCCACTTTTTGGGGCAGGTTTATACGGTTGATAGGAGAGGGCGCCAAGAAAAGTCCGGAACTGATCCAGCTGCTTGAACTTCACACTCAGTTTTCCACCATCACACCATACTCACAGGTGGGCTATATGGTCTAAATGTTGTTCGTTGCATTCTTTACCATTGTATGTCGGGGGTTCTTTCTCTGGGTAATCCGGTTCTTCCACCCCCTCCATTTTGTTACCAGTTTCAGGCCACTTTATAAATTTCAAATACAAGCGATGAAAATTTCCGAAACCTCAGTAGCTGAGCTGACCCTTCGCACCACGTGAATGTCATGTGTTTGTCTTGTACTGTGTTTGTCTTCAGAGTGAATGCGTGTGTGTCATGTGAGCGTGCGTGTTGGGTTCAGTTCATGGCGCTTTGAGCCCATTCGCGGAATTAAGAAAAAGCGCCTATATAATAACCGGTATTATTATTATTATTATGTCATGAGGTACAAGTCAGCCTAAATACATTGCTGTGCATGGCAGCCAAAAGCTCAGACCATGTTATTCATGACTGCATTATTGTAGTGATTTATTTACATACATGGTAAGCGAAAGGTCCTTGTCTGACATCAGCCTTAGATGACCTGTATGGCTGTGCGCAGGCCAGATAAGGCTGACGTCAGTGCACGGACCTTTTGCTCACCATCAGGCATCCACATGCCTATAGTGCACAAAGGCCACAGCTGTGCGCGGGCCAATGTTGGCCGACGTTGGCCCTAGGGCCTTTTGAACATTTGCTGGGAGCCAGAGACCTGTACACATTATATCCAATACTAGTCTGCTGTACCACACAATACTGAGGCTGTCCTGTATATAACACTGCCTATCTGCCAAAATGATGCTGTTTGTATGTGTGTGAATATTGGAGGATAATATATGTATACATCAGTAAATGTGATTCCTACATCTGAATGACACATTTGATTCCAGGGCCGTGATGCTGGGAAAATGGTGGAAAAACCGGTGACCAAATGTGACAGCAGCTCACAGACAGACACACACTTCATGGAATCAAACATCGTCAAATCCTACGAGTGGAATGAATGGGAACTCAGACGGAAAGCCATCAAGCTGGTGAGCATTACTTTTTTCATTTTGAATCTCTTTTTGTAGTTCATACGGTCATCTAATGGTTTGAGCTGACGTGCAATGGTATGTACATGTTACTCATAACACATTTAATTACATACCCAGGGAAAAGGCTACTGGGCTGATGTTGGCTGCAGCTTGCACATGCATGGCTCTGTGTGGGCCAGCTGCAGCTGACATCAGCTCAATGATCTTTTGCTCACTATGTATATTTATCTTAACCCATTTAGCCCCGATGCACTATAGCAGGAGATGGACCGACCATGATAATTCAAGGGTTGTGCTAGATTTGCTTGGTGCCAAGCTAAACTGCCGCTACCCTTGAATTATAATGGTCGATCCATCTCCTGCAAACGTCTCCATAGTTGTTTGATGGCACCTTTGAAATGGAATTACAGCCTTGGGGCTAAATGGGGTAACTCATTCAATATATGTGTGTGCTATGTATCCGAATGCTGAACATCTCAAATGAGGTGTTGTGTCAAAAGTGTTATGCTATATGCAAGATCATTGGACCATGACAGTTCAAGACGCCTGATTTAAGCACATTTGTGTGCCAAACTAATCGGGCCCTGACTATTAGCTATATGATGGATGCGTGTCATGCCTGGTTTCAACCTCAGATATCTTTGTGTGATAGGCCAACCTGCGTACACGGCTGACAACCAGTATGCAGACTAACTTGAGCAACATGAGACGAGACAATGTCACCCAGTGCTATCCTCCCAAGTGAGTTTTTGTTTATCTATCACCAGTAGTTTGGCAGAACTGCCATCACATGAAATGATAGGGCAGGTTACAATGTTGTGATGCTGCACTCAGTTATTGTATAGTAACCTATGGAGCCTTACACACTATAAGAAGATATGGATGGACCATGATAGTTCAAGGGTGACGCCAAAATAGCTTTGTGCCTCTATTATGATAGTTCCATGGTGTTGTCAGAATTGTTTGCCACCTCTGGGCGATAATTATTCTGGCACCAACACTAAACTATCATGGTTGATTTGGCTCCAGAAATGTAATTAGTCTCAGAGGACATTAGCTTTTGAATTTTAGAATTTCAGCCTTTTCTCAGTCTTTTTTCCTGTTCCTGGATCACAGCTAGTGTACTATACAAGTGAACATTTCGTCATCATCATGTGTTAACATTGCATTTTATGCTTCCAGGGAGGTGGACACACAGACCAAGACGGACGGCTACAGTAACGTTCCCAAGCCCCAGGTCTTCCTGGCAGGACTTCGGGGTGGTGGCATGAGCGTTCCTACTGTCATGACCAAGGTTGATCTCACCATCGACGTCGACCAGACGTAAAATGCATACAGGCAGGGCCACATGCATTTTGGGTTGGGCGAAACATCAGTCTTAACATCCCAGTCAGCAAAAGGTCCTTGGGCTGCCGTCTGCAGCAGACTTCACTCTGAGAACATTTTGCACACAGGGGTAGCAGTCCAACTGCCTGCATGCAAGTTATCAATGTGATCCATGCAAAAATAACTCCAGCAACCAAGAGATGAACTGTTATCAAAATGGAACAATGATCCTTTGTTTTTGTCACCATGTATTGTATAATATTGTTTTAAATTTAGCAGCTCAGCTGCCTTCTTCTGATTAAAACAAGGATTAAAAAAAAAAAAATTAATGGTACATTTGTATGATTGATGCACAATTTCTGACCATTTGCAATCTTGACTTAACAGACTTGAATAGCTTCACAGAAAGTTTCAATATTTACAGTTTATTACTCTCAGTGAGTGTATAACAGATGTCTCGATCGGTATGTAAACTTACATATAAGCCAAAAAGGACGTTTTACTTTTAACAGAAACTTAAATGACTGAATTCTGATGACTAAACCTGTCTGTGTCAGTGTGCTACATAGTACATCCGCAAACCAGTGCACAGCTGTGTGATGTTGTTACACAGGCAGAGAACTCAAACCCTGACTTTTTTTTTGTCGCTGGCGATTTCAATAAAGCTAATCTTAGCAAAGAGATGCCTAAGTTTGTACAGCAAGTATCTTGTTCCACTAGAGACAGTAAAATTTTAGATCATTGTTATTCAACCATGAAAGATGCTTACCGTTCCATTGCCCGTGCTCCACTCGGACAGTCAGACCATGCCATGATTTGTCTTGTGCCAGCATACAAGCAACAACTCAAAAGTGCAAAAGCAAAAGTAAAAACAATCAGTGGTAACCTAAAGCAGCTGAAACACTCCCTGGCTGTCTAGAGTGCACCGACTAGGATGTGTTTAAGGAGGTAACATCAGACATTCACGAGTACACGGAGACTGTCACTGACTACATTACCTTCTGTGAGAGCCTCTGTATTCCCACAAAGACCTGCAAGAGTTTTTCTAATGACAAGCCATAGTTTACGGCAGACATTAAACACAAACTCCAGGAAAAACATGACGCGTACAAAGACAACGCCAGAGAAAGGTACAAACAAGCCAGGTATGAAGTACAAAAAGCAATTAAGACTACCAAGCACAACTTCAGAGACAGACTAGAAAAGAAAATCGCAGCTAGTAACCCTAGAGACATCTGGCAAGGCCTCGAAGACATTACAAACTATAAACCAGCATCCAAGTCTGCTGATGTTACAGATGCGTCTCTCCCAGACACTCTGAATGACTTTTATAGTCGTTTTGATAAAAAGAATACGACCCCACCTCTTTCTGTGGTGAGGAGTCATACTGAGAACCCACCTTTCACTGTTCTGGACGCCGATATGAGGTGCATGTTTCAGTGTCTAGACAGCAGGAAAGCTGCCGGTCCAGATAACATTTATCACGTTTATTCAGAAACTGTGTGGACCAGCTCTCGGGCGTCCTTACTGACATTTTCAACATGTCTCTCTCTCGGTGCATTGTTCCTCAGTGTTTCAAAAGGTCCACCGTCATTCCTGTTCCCGAAAAATCCAGTGTCCTCTCTAAACGACTTTAGACCGGTCGTTCTGACCTCAGTTGTCATGAAGACGCTCGAGCGCCTGGTCCTCCGGTTTCTGAGAACACTTACCGATCCTCTGCTGGATTGTTTTCAATTCGCGTATCGTGAAAAACGTTCCATGGAGGATGCTGTGTCACTTGGTTTGTTTTATATTTTACAACACCTTGAAATCCCAAACACCTATGCCAGAATTTTATTTGTTGATTACAGGTCCGCTTTCAACACCATTATTCCATCCAAACTGTACCAGAAGATCCAGCAAATCGGAGTTCCAGAGGCATTGTGCCTCTGGACCCTCGATTTCCTGTTGATGAGACCGCAGGCTGTTAAAATTGGTGAAAATGTGTCATCCACCCTCATTCTATCCACGGGCACGCCTCGGGGGTGCGTTCTCTCCCCTATGCTCTACTCCCTGTTTACTTTTTATGACTGTGCTTCATGCCACGCCAGTACTAAACTTCTGAAATTTGCAGACGACACCACAGTGGAGGGGTGCATTACAAACTTAGATGAATCCGCCTACCGAAGTCAGGTTGAGACTCTAATTAGCTGGTGTAATAACAACCTTGAACTGCACACTGGCAAAACAAAAGAAATGATTGTGGACTGTAGAAAGAAACAGTCCCCCCCCCCCTTAGTTTTTTTGCACTACCCTGTCATGTGACCTTAAGTGGGAGGAAAATACTCGCCTCATCGTCCAAAAAGCACAGCAGCGCTTGTTCTTCCTGCAACGTCTGAAAAGTTTTGGTCTCGGTGCCCACATGTTGATGCAATTTTACCGAGCTGATTGAGAGTGTGCTCACCTTTTCAATCACGGTTTGGTATGGTTCCATCACGGCCAAAGAGAAAATCAGACTGAGCAGGGTGGTCAAGACCGCTTCAAAAATCATAGGCAGAGATCTTCCTAGCCTGGACTCACTGTACCAGCAGCGTCTCTTACGTAGAGCAGGTCTTATCTCCAGTGATTCCACCCACCCTGGCAATGAGCTTTTCCAACTTTTACAATCAGGGTGTAGGTACAGGTCCATCAGTACCAGCAGATTCTGCAACAGTTTTTTCCCTCTGGCTGTTTGCACTCTCTCCGATCAGCTGGACGGATTGGAGAGAGCGCGAGCGGCGAGTGAAAACTTGTCGGAATGTGTAGTCAGTTTATAACTGAATCAGTGAGGTGTGCCTATTCACTGTGTTTAATACCAGTATTTGCTTAGTATTTAGCATGAAAATCATATTTTAAAGTTTACTCTGTGTGTGTGTGTGTATTATTTTAGTCTTAGCAACTGACATCAAGACAAATTCCAATGTTTTTTTTTTTTTTTTTTTTTTTACATGGAAACATATGGCAATAAACTATCTTATCTTATCCCAGAATGTATGACTAAAATGTATAATTTACAACAGAGCGCAATGATTCTCTCATGTGCATACACACATACATACTCAAAACACACACACACACACAGAAACATACATGAGTAAAAATAACCATTATATTGTTTATTGTTTCCCACTTCAACAAGAATATCACAACTCAAAATTAACATTTTATCAACAACTTTGGTTTTAACCAATTAGACATAAATCCAACGACAAAAATTTCCAATGGAATATACCCCAATCATTTTCTGCTGCAAGCTTCAAGACCATTATAAACACTATTGAAATTCAATTGATCAATGAAGCAAATGCAAAATAGCAAACCAAAGCTGCACTAAGCAACATCCTGGTAACAATAGTGCAAACATAATTAACCCCCCATTGCTGGGACACAAAACCACCAATATGTAAGCATAGATCGCCATGGTTTCAGCGACATGCATTGATCCTTCTGGGCCCCTGCACCAGCAGGGGCCCAGAAGGATCAATGCATGTCCCTGGAACCAATGATATCAATATATATATATATATATATGCAAAAGGTGTTGTCAGTCAATCTGTTACAGTTGAATGTCTTTTCATAGCTGCTGTCACTGAAGGTGTTAACAAGATATTAACAGGCAATGAACAATGCAATGAAATCAAAACAATATCCTTTCGTTCCCCAGTTCAAGAGGAGTTGGAGATAATGACGTGAAAATGTGACACTACAAGCCGGTTTGAAAAAACAAACATATCAAGAATAAACAAAATAATTATGAGTAACCGGACACAATGGAGTTTACAGCAGATTACACAATAAGGCATGAGGGGATGGGGTTGGTGTTGGTGGTGTGCTGATCCAAAGCCCTTATGCCTCACATATGACCAGTCTACACAATAAGTGCGACCTTTGTGACCTTGAACTTTCCCACAGGTCACTGAAATGAGCAAGTGTTCAGTAAACATGAGTAAAGGGTTGGCTGTTGTACCAGTGAAATCTGAGTTGTTTTCTCAAAAGGTATACATTTTTCACAAATTTATCGACCCTTCTTGGGGGATCAAAACCAGAAATACTGTCCAGGATTGTGCAAACAGCGCTGACAAGACTGAAGACCATATGGAAGGACAAAAACATCATACTCTGCTCCAAGATCAGACTGGTGCGCTCCTTAGTCATCTCAGTGTTCTTATATGCCTGCGAGTCATGGACCCACAGCAGACCTCGAAAGGAAGATACAAGCCACTGAAATGAGATGTTTTCGGAGGCTGCTTGTCATTTCATACAGAGATCACATCACGACCGAGGAAGTGGGAAGAAGAATCAGGCAAGCCATCGGGCCCTATGAAGACCTATTAGCCATTGTGAAAAAACACAAACTGAAGTCACGCATGTCACGCGATCAGCAGGGCTTGCCAAGACAATCATGCAAGGCAGCGTGTAAGTAGGACGAAGGAGAGGAAGACAGAGAAAAAGATGGGAGGATAATATCTCAGAGTGGACAGGACTGAAGCTGAGCAACACACTAAGAATGGCAGAGAACAGAGTGGAATGGAGGGAGCTGGTTGCCAAGTCATCAGTGGTGCCCCAACAGTCGGCAAGACTATGGGATAGATCGACCCTTCTTGACCCTTAACCTTTGTGGGAGGGTGACTAAACTAGCATGCATAGAAAGGTGTTATCGTAAGCCACCTTTATGCCAAGTTTGATTGAAAAGTTTGCAAAAACTTTTATAAAAACTACAATTTTATTTTTAAAAAAAGGTCTTACCATCAGGTACCTCTGTACTATGTTTGCTTTTTGAAGTTGACAGTAGCATTTGCGGAAAAACAATTTATGTCAAAATATGGCTATTTCTTACCCATTTCTGAATCCCCAGTGACCTTGACCTTTGAGAGAAGTCACTGAAATTGATATGTTTAGAAAGGTTTTACCATAAAATACCCTTGGGCCAAGTTTGAAGTCCGAGGCTTGAAAAGTCTCCAAGAAAATGCAAACATTAAAGTTTACCACGGATGTCAGCTGCCAGATGGCCCATTACATAGACTCACTTTTGATATCACACTTAAGCCCAAACAAAATAGACAGATTCATATTATATAGTTATTTGAAGACTGACGGCATTACAAAACCCAGCCGAACATTGAGGGAAGAAAAAGAAGAGAACAAAATGGCAAGTGAAATTTGTGTAGGTTAGTGAGGTACGGGGATGAAGGCTGAAATTTCGTAAGGACAAATACAAAACAAGAAACGCAAAGCCCTTATGGCTCATGTGTATGACCAATCCACATAATGTGACCTTGACCTTTCGAACAGGTCAATGAAATGAGCAAGTGTTGAAGTGTCTAAACATAAGGGTGGTTTTTTGTACCAGCCAAATTTGAGTTGTCACAAAATGTATTTTTCTCACATTTGTCAACCCAACCGTGACCCTTGACCTTTTTGAAGGGTCAACTGAATTAGCATGCATAAAAAGGTGTTATCATCAGCTACCTACGCTAAATTTGAAAAGTTTGCAATAAGTTTGAAAAAAAGTACAATTTTATTTATAAAAAACAGACATTTTTCACACACACTTGCCATCCTCCTGTGACCCGTGTCCTTTCTGAGGGGTCATCCAAATTAGTATGCATAGAAAGGCTTTATCATCAGGTATCTCTATACCAAGTTTGGGTTTAAAGTTGAAGATGGAACTTGGAATTAGAGAAAAAAAAAGTTTTTGTCAAAATATGGCTATTTTGGACCTTTTCTGGACCCCCCCCCCCCCCCCTTGTGAGGAGACTGCTAAATTAGTATGCATAGAAAGGCCATATCATCAGCTACCTTTGTGGCAAATCTTACTTAAAAATTGGCGAAAACTTTGATAAAAACTAAAATTTTATCAAAAACTGGCATCAGGCATGTTTTCCACATATTTGCTGACCCCTTGAACTTTCCAAGGGGTCATCCAAATTAGTATGCACAGAAAGGACTTACCATCATGTATCTCTGTATCAAGTTTGGGTTTCAAGTTGACAATAGTATTTGAGGAGAAACAATTTATGTCAAAATATGGCTATTTTTCGTTTTACCCCTTTCTGGACCCCCTGTCACCTTGACCTTTGAGAGGTCACTGAAGTTTGTATATTTAAAAAGGTTTTGAGACAAAGCACCCTTAGGCCAAGTTTGAAATCTGAGGCTGGAATAGTCTCCGAGAAAATCCCAACGTTAAAGTTTACCACAGACGACAGCCGCCAGACAGATAGCCCATTACATACTCACTTTTGCTATTGCACGCGAGCCAACAAATGCTTGTCCTCATGGCATTCTTTAGTCACACACACAAGTGTACATCATGCATTCCCTCTTCCATAAACAGTAAAGCACCTCATTCAGTGTTAACAAAAATTGCACATGCAGCATCACTAGGAAAAATATAATTGCAGAAGGGCACACTAGCTTAAAAAATATACACGTAATGATGCACCATATTATATCTCAAACCATTCAACTTGAAAATCTTTACAGCTGGATAAGGGTTCACCACCCACATCTGGGGGTAGTGCCCAAGTACTATGGTCCATGAGAAGGTGTGAAGCTAATCAAAATCCTCACTGGTGGTCTACCTCAGTGTGAACTGAGAAAGTCAACCACTGCTGTACAAATCTTGAATCATCCTGATCGACTCATGTCCAGCAGCTGGTAAAACAACTTCAACAAACATGTCCCAAATTTGCAAAGCTCTGTGTTTAGGTTGAATGTACCTACACCACAATATCTTGTCCACTTACATCACTTGGGTAGCTGGGAGGCTCAGTGGTAGAGCATTTCGACGCTCATCCAAAAGGTCCTGGGTTTGAAACCAGCTGTGGTCAACATTTGTACAGACCTCTTTTCAGTGCCTTGTCTTTGAAACCACCTTTGTGGTGGTCAAAAGATGTTAAGCCCTAAACATTTAACTTTTTTTTTAACTTACATCATTGCTCCCTAAATGGATACACCAAAACATCAGTGAAATAAAACTTGATCAGACCTAGCTCTGGAACATACATTTTATAGCACACTGATTCATCAGAGTAAAGTTCTGTTAGCAAGACTGACAATATCACACTCTTAGAATGCAGTGCTACAAAATGTCTGTTCACAAATCAACATGCTTGGCAGTGTCATTTTCATGTGAATTTATAATTCCTGTGTTTCTCTCATACTATCATAGATAGTGATATCACATTATCAGCAATACTTTTTGCAGTGAAGTGAAATCAAGTGGACATAAAATGTCAGAGCCCACTGTAACTGCAAAGACAATCAGTCAGAAAAAGACAAGAGAAAATGAGCATCAATGCTCAGTGAGACTTAGTTTTGTAATACAAGACATTATGATGGTTGTAAGAAAACATCTGAAACTGAAATTTATGTTTTCTATCAGTCAAAAACCATGACCACCATACATCATTACAGTGACAACAATTATGCATGCTACTCAAGAAAGTTTTCAAAATCGTGGGGGACTGCCTGTCTCTTTCCTTGTGGGATTAATATGAGATACATTCTGGTTGGTTGTTACTATAAGAGGGTGCGAATAGATGAGCATAGACCCCCCTCTGATTTATCCCTAGTACTATGCTTCACTAAGAACAACAGTTGACAACCCTAACTTTGAGGAACAGCTAGAACTGAGCTTGTTCAGAAAGAGAAGACAGTCTCATGAACCACTAGGACTGCAGAGGCTCGTGTGAATCCATGTCTCTTACACATGCAAAGAGCTGCATGTGGCTCTGTATCATTATTTCAAGCAGTGAGTGTCACTGCATGCTGGCAAGACCAATCAATATATGTATCAGTAACATGGCAATCAATACTAACAGCTACAGCTACAGGGTGGGACAGAAAAAAAAGTTGAATCCTGAAAAAAAAAAAGTTGAATCCTGAAGCAGGGGTCTGGGAAAACAAAAAACAAAACCCCCCGAAAAAACAATTTTTTTTCATCCAGAAATCCCGCTGTAGCCGGAAAAGTCCCACCCATGGCTACATTAACTCATTCAATTCCGACACGCCACGGCAAGACATGGATTGAGCATGATAGTTCAAGGGTTGTGCCAGAATAGTTTGGCGCCCATAGGCGCCAAGCTATTCTGGCACAACCCTTAAACTTAAACTATCACGCTCTATCTGTTTCCAGAAGTGTAATACAGTCTTCAGGGGGCAACTTCAAAATCTGCAGATTTTGGCCATGGAGCAGAATGTGTTAACAAACAACATAAATTACACTGTGTACTTGTAGTTTATCCCATTACAAGGCCAATCCAAAAAAAAAAACATGATGATGGCAATAATAAACAGCTTCAATATAACCATCTGAGCAACATGAAGAATGTGAGATGATAGTAAACAGGTTATAATTTCACATACAAGATCATACATGACAAAAGTAAAAAATAACAACACTTTTTCTGTAGTCCCAACCAGTTCTTCTATGTAAACAACTTTGCTTATATTACAAGGGTGATGAAAGCCTACAATTTACAGCTTGGCTATCAAGACTCAAATATTAGTTGCGTTGGACAAAAATTTAGTCGCCCATCAAATGAATAGCTGTCAATATATGATGTTGAGTTCACTAGGAACCATTTCGTCATCAGCCAAGCTACTGTTCATGGAGTGCAAGTTGCCCAAAGCTTTTTCAAATTGTCATGGGTGACACTTTCATCAAACCTCTAACAACAAGAAAAAGTGGGTCCCCTGGCGATGTTAGAAGTTTACAGTATTCAGTCCATACACGAGACGACAGTGTGCGTTTTGGTGACCAGCACCAAATACCCATTACAAATAACAAACCCTCATCATTAATACATATAAGTACAAATGAACATAAAAACAAACCACATGATACACACCACTCCAAACACCAATTCTAAAAAGGTGTCTGCCAAGTATGTCACCCTTAACAATGAAAGAAAGACAGATGCTATAAAAGGATAAGCACAAGAATCACAAAGCGCTCATGGCTCACATGCATGAGGAGTCTGTATTATTTCTCTAACCTGTGTATGACCTTCCAAAAGGTCATTAAAATGATCAAGTGTTACAGTAAAATATAGTTAGCCATAGTACTTGCAAAATCATATCTTTTGTAAACACATATTTCACACATTTATCCATTTCCCTTGAACCTAAAAACTTTATGTATGGTAGCCAAATTAGTATGCATTAGGTCTTACTATCTATTACATTTATGCCAAGTTTGACTGAAAAGAACTGACCACGAGTGACCATAAAAATACAATTCTGTCACAAAATAGGCATTGTTCACACATTAGCTGACCTTCTGTCACCCTTGACCTTATACTTATAGGTGGGCCACCCAAATGGTATGCATTGGAAGGTCTCATCATGAGGTATGTATGTGCTAAGTTTGGCTTTGAAGTTGAAAATCATACTTAAGAGAACACAACTTTTGTCAAAAGAAGTAATTTTTCTAACCTATTTATTAACCATTTGACCTCGACTCTGAAAAAGGTCACTTTTTTAGTTTTTAAAGTTGTATGTGTTTTGAAAAGTCTGCCAAAGTGCCACAAAGTATCCTTGGGTCAAGTTTGAAGTCTGTGGCTTGAATAATCTCTGAGAAAATGCCAACGTTAAAGTTTACCATGCTGCCTGGTTTTAGCTGCGTCCTCTGCAGATGCTCCCCGTTTTACTTTCAATATCCCGTCACAATAACTGAGTAAGGTCATTGATGACATCATAAGTCAGTGACATAAGATTTTTAAGACTAAACACTCTCTACACAAGACATACCATTCATTTCGCAACATTCTCTAATAAACTGTGTCAAAATAACACGGAACAAAATAGATGAAGAAAAATGCAACAGGAAAATTTTGCATTTTTATTGCCTCATGGTTTACTTTGAAAAAGAAACCCCAAATTTAATAGTTTTGTGCCTGTTATATGTTACACACTGCATCATGCATCTATACATACATTCCATACCTTTACAATGTTACTACCAGAACTTGTTGTATTCATATCTTCATGTTACATACATTGCATAGTTACAAAAGATAAACTACATCAAAATTCATGTTGCCAAAACTTATTTTATTTCATCTAAAGTGGGTTTTGTAGACTCTTTAGAGAAATGAATCTTTAAAATGTGCCACACCAGTCTGTCAAATAACTGTACATGCAAAGTTTTCAGCTGTGTTCAACAAAGAATACATAATAAGTATTTTTTTTACCCCTTATGCATGCAGTTTACCAGTACTTACTGTAAACAGTACCAATGGCTGTGCACACAGGCAGGGGGTGGGGGGTGCGGTGCTGGGGGGTGGGTGGGTGGGGTGGTGGAGGAGGAATTCTGTTTGATTCAAATCTCAAGTTTTGACCATGCTTCGTCCGAGAAAGTACAGTTCAATGTCCTCCAGTGACTTGCCCTTTGTTTCTGGAAGGTACTTGTAGACGAACCACACCCCCGCAGAACAGCAGGCGCTGAAAAAGTAGAACACACCATCCTTGCCAAGCATCATCTGAAGGGTCATGAACTCCTTGGTGATGAAAAATGCACACAGCCAGTTACAGAAGATTACCAATGCTCCTGCTGTACCACGGCCACGCGTAGGGAAGATTTCTGACATCAGGAGCATAGGGATGGGGCCCCAGCCAAGTGAGAAGCCAATGATGTACACAGTAAGGCAGACCACTGGGATCCAGGCACTGACAGCCTCTGGTAGCACTTTCTTTTCTGCGAGTTTGTAATAGAGACCGAAGGCAAACAGAGTCAGGGACATGACTATCCCTGCCAACATCAACAGCTTCTTGCGTCCAGTGCGATCCATAAGCATGCAAGCCATCAGAGTTGCAGCCACCTGCACAAGCCCAATGATGTTGGTTGCCACATATGCCTGTCCAGGGATAGCACTCTCAAATATGGAAACAGTGTAGAACATTACAGCATTGATGCCACTGAACTGCTGGATTACCATGATCACTGCGGTGATAAAAAGTGGGCGTGTCAGCTCAGGCTTGCTAAAAAATTCTGACCAGGACATGTCTTCCTTGTTGTCATCAAGTCCCTCCTCAATGTCTTTTAACTCATCCTGCACGTCAGCATGAGGGTCACGCACAGCAGCAAGTGCCTGTCTGGCGTCCAGCTTCCTGTTCATCACCAGCAGCCACCTGGGCGTCTCTGGAATCATGAAACTGGCCACAATGGCCAGGATTGCGGGAATAAGGGCCACATTCGCCATTTCTCTCCACTCGAGTGTCAGGCCGAGCATGTAGGCCAGGCTGATTCCGATGACGATGAACAGCTGAACGCATGAACCAAGCTGACCGCGTCTGGACTTGGTGGCGATCTCTGCAATATACATGGGAACGGCCACCGTTGTCATTCCACTCCCCAGGCCCGTCAGCAGCCGACCGATAAATAGGTACCAGACGTTGGATGCAGCAATCATAAAACTGTAGCCGAAAAGGAAAGGCATGTTTGACAATAGTATGGTGCGCTTACGGCCGAGTTTCTCGATGAACCATCCTCCTAACGGTCCACCGACTAGTGCTCCAACCGTCATCAGAGACCCGAACCAACCCGTTTCGTCCGAACTCAAAACGCCATGCTTCACCATGCTCGGGATGGCTGGAGAGCTAAAGCCGATAGTAAATCCAAAACTAAGAGCGCCTAAACACGCAAACAGTGTGCACATCACCATATTTCGTGCAGAGCCTTCATATTTTGAGGCGATAGGTCGCCCTGCCATTTCCACGTCTAGTTTATCCGCCATGTTGCTTGTTGCGGTGTAGGCGTTTAAGCAACATTGTGCCCCTCAGGCAAAAAGTACTCAGTACGCGGGCTAAACATTCATGGATTATTTTTGTTTATATTTGCAATAATAGTGAGCACTATATATTCATTAATCTGATATCATGGTATTGTTTATGACAAATGATTTTTATTTCGGTGCGTTGAACATTTTTAACATTAACTTTAAATGGGGAATTAGATTTAGTGAACACCGAAAAAAAAAAAAAAAAAAAAAAAAAAAAAAACAGTCTCTCGGTTACTTCCGGAAATCTTCGTTGCCCCGATGGCTCAGCATAGAGCCGACCGTCGAGGGCCAGCGGATGTAGTTAGTCAGTGAGAAGAACCCAGTGGAGAAAGAAACACGTTTAGAAAAGAGTTACAATTTAATAATATTTTTAATATTAATATATTACTTTTCATATCTTGTCAGAGGCAAAGTGGCAACTTTAGTTGCCACTTTGCCACCGACTTCGCTGAGAAGATCAGTGCCGGCCGGAGTACTGAGGCGGCCGCCGCGGCCAGCTAGTGCCGACCGGCTGACTCAGATCCGGCAACTCCGCAGTACTACTGGTAAAGTAGCGACTGAATCAGTTGCATAATTGTATGTCTATTTTGAAAATTGTGTTGTAGGCCTAACTGTCTTCTCTAAACATGTTTCTTACTTGGGTTGTTCAGTCTCTGCATTCCGTATCGCCGGCCGCGCGGCGGCGGCGGCTTGGCGGCCGCCGCCGGCGCCGCGTCCGGCCCCGGTGACCTTATATATATATATATATATATATATATATATATATATATATATATATATATATATATATATATATATATATATATATATATATATATATATATATATATATATATATATATATATATCTTGTCTTTTCGCGAACGACTTTTTATAGGAGAGTCAGTTGCCCACGACGTCTGCAGGCTTGTTCGTGGCTGCGGAGGCCAATCCGGGACACTGAGGCAGGTTCGACCGCAGTGGCTCACCAGGGGGAGGTATGGCCAGGGTTCTGAGTTGCGGCATCTCTGTTTTTTCTCCTGAGCCGCTTGTCTTTAAGCGGCTAGCTCTGCGAGAGTCCTCAAAGGAGACAGCTCAGTGCCTTGTGGTGGAGCGCCAGGTGTCACGGTCCACAGCAAGCAAAGACCACTGGTGGTGGTCGATTTGGCAGGCACTAAGTGACTTCTCAGTTGAGACAGTCTTTGTATCTCTTCTTTGATGCCCCTCTGTCACGGTGTCCAGTAGCAAGCTCGCCGAACAGGGTGATCTTTGGTAGGCGATGATCCTCCATCCTGGAGACATGCCCCGCCCAGCGGAGCTGTGTCCGCAGCAGCAAAGCCTCGATGCTCACAGTTTCAGCCCGCAAGGACCTCGACGTTGGTGACATAGTCACTCCAGTGAATGCCCAGGATGGTGCGCAGGCAGCGCTGGTGGAAGCGTTCGAGGAGTCGTAGTTGGCTGCGGTAAAGGGCCCAGGACTCGGAACCATACAGCAGGGTGGTGAGGACCACAGCTCTGTACACGCTGATCTTGGTGCCTGTTTTCAGCTGTTGGATTGTGCCACACCCGCTTGAAAAGTCGCCCGAAAGCCGCGCTGCTCGCTTTTGCCAGCCTGCTATATCTATATATATATATATATATATATATATATATATATAGCTGCACTATTCCCTTATCTGTCTGGGAATAGTACTATTGTTTTCAGCCGGGTTTTCCCGCGTAACTCTTCGATCTGCACTTTTTTTGGTCAACGCCTAAGGCAGAGAAACTGAGTCGGCTGAACTCAAACGGCGGCAGTCTTTCTCCCCAGAACAGACTGTCGTTCTCGATGCCGTGGCCGAGTCGCAGACTCAGTGTCAAGTTATTCTGATCGCCAGCGATGATCACGGTCTTTCTGAGTCTAACATTGTTAACCTTTTCATCCTGATACACTACTGCTTGAAATTAAATTATAATAGTTCAAGGGTGGTGTCCGAATAGCCTGGCTTTGTGGCGCCTGATGCGCCAAGCGGCTATCGTTCGGGCACTACCACCCTAGAACTAAGACTGATGATGTTTGATATATCTCCTAATCTGTAATGTAGCGGCATAGGACAATAAGCAAATTTTTTTAAAAAGCAGCCTCAGGATGTAATGGGTTAAACCACAAAAGTAACCTGCAGCCCCTCTTACAGGCACCCATGCCGTTTTCAAAGTCAGTCGATTTTTGGGCGGTCACAACTGCAGGGTTTGGCTCAGTGGCGTCTGTTGTGTGCGACTGAAGGTAGTCCCTAACCAACATTTGCCTCCCCCCCCCCCCCCCCCTGTACTGCTTCTTCCTCTCGCTTTGTTTGGTCTTTCGGAGGTTATATCATCGCCTCTAGCCGCCCCCCCCCCCCCCTCAACTGACCCCCTCTTCGGCCCTTCCCAGGACTGCCCTGGGGGACTGACTTGGGCAGGGTTAGCTACTTTGTAATTCCCGGGGTCACCCTAGCCGCTGTCATCCACAGAAAGAGGGGTTTTCTTTCAGTTTATGGGGCACGTTTCTATCTACCACAGGGGCCAGTTGCATGACTGAGCGATCTTATCATCCTGCACCAGCCACTAAGCAAGGTGCGGCGCACCTTGCTTAGTGGCTGGTGTGGGACTAAGCTCTCTCATGCAATTGGCCCCTGGTCCACATTGATTCACCTGTATTTTCCTTTTAAGAAAAAATTCTCCTTACTATCTGCACTTTCTGTAGCTCTTGCTATTGGGTGTGTGTGCTAAATGGTCTGCTGTACCTACAATGAGAGATGATAAGTTATGTGTTTGCGGTAAATGCATTTTATATATATATAATTCCCCTTTACATATTTTGTAATTGTAATGCTTTTCTGCTCTTTTGGGTAAACTAGGGTACAATAGATTAACATGAAGGTGCAGCGTCCCCTAACGTGTCTTTAGCACGTGTTTATTTAGCATATTAGACCGGCTGACGACACTATACATCGAACTGAATATTCTGTTGTTTTTCACAGGCAGCGCAGGCATGTCATGAGAAAGTCTTGTTGCTGTCGGGACGTAAAGCAAGGTACAGACAGCCAACCAACCTCTACCCTCCCACCCCCTACCCTCCCACCCCTACCCCCTACCCTCCCACCCCCTACCCTCCCACCCCATACCCCATTCATGTTTTATTTATTTATTTATTTATTTATTTTTTGAGGGGAGGGGAGGGGAATAATATGTCAGGAACGTTGCCCCCCCCCCCTCCACACACACACACACACACACACACACACACACACACACACACACACACACACACACACACACACAAGATAGAGAGTCAGTGTCTAATTAACATGTTGTCTGACTGCTAATCAAGGAGCTGCCAGCATTAGGCCTACCGATGAAGTGGACATTATGATTGCCTCGACGGTATTCTTTTTAAATAACTTGAGAACAAAACATATTTCAGGACAACACTATGAACAAAAGTGATGTGAACGGAGCCTCAGTCATAACTTGACTTGTCTGATTAGTAGCCGCATCAGTCAAACCCAACGACGGTTTACGGGCCACTACCATTGGGAGATTATGGAGTCGACCTACTTTGGAAGTTGTACCCGCCTGTTCAGCAGGTGTCTGTGGCCACCGACCTGCATCAATGATACTGACTGAAACCCTAGGGGCCTGACGATGGTGCTTTGACTAAATGCAAATCCGCTGCGCCACCGCGTGCGCGCACGCCATACGGTGGAGCAGCGGCTTTGCGGCATTTAGCCAAAGCACCATCGTCAGGCCCCTATGCTTGGGCACACACTCTCGTCGCGTCGGTGAATAGTACGCATCACTGATTCAGGTATGCTTTCGATCCTACCGGCCCCACAGGCACACACAATGACTTTATTGCCCGGACCCTGAGACTCGTGGCACTTGTCCGTCACTGATTTAATATGCTTAGGGTGACATGATCCGGATTGTGAAACCTTTGATCACTGACCTCAGTGTTTTAAGTTGCACTAAGCTTGAAAGGGATCAGATATATCTCTAGTTTTCAGAGCTGCAAATTTTCATTTCTTGAAAGATGCCGCCTTTTTTCCCGCCCCGCGGCTCAGGGCACAGCACCGCTTTCAGCCTCTGAGTACACTGACACCGTACTTAATTGTCCACCTGAGTCCCCGCCTCCACCACACCGCATCACCAAAGGCAAAACAAGCTGTAAACGAGCGCTACTATCCTTTGGTGATGTTCATTTTTTTAACCCGTTCCGCAGTGCCGAGAAAATTGAACACACCCAACTGCAAGAGGTATAGATCCTCATGAGCCCCCGCGACTGCGGGGGCTCATGAGGACTATATGCCTCTTTCGGCTGACACCGCTTTAAATCCATCTTCATAGGACAGCTAGGGCTTGTTGATGTTGAATTCACAGCAGGGAACCGTTTCCGTCAACTAATACAAGAAAATGAGCGGCCTGTCTTTTACTCCGTCATGCTGGATTTGAAGGCGGCTATTTCAAGTTGGGTCCCAACCTCGGCGTCGAGAGGGTCAAGTTGGCGGCGGCGATGTGACCACACGTAGTGTGGCGGTCCAGCTATTTGTGGCCCTACCTCCGTCAAACGACGTTTTGGGAGCCAAGTTATCGTCGCTTTCACCGCCTTAACTGAACCGATTTCATGAAAGGACATTTGTGTGTGGATAATTGCTTTTTATGCTGCGCAATTTGTGGTTTGTGTGTGTACAGTTTTTGCTGGGACTATATTGGATTCCAGTATCATCACATGCTACACACTGTGGAGTTCAGCTATGGCGTAAGTCCATCTAGACCATAATTCTTTACCGGTGATGGCCACTTAGTTCATCTCAATATTTCTCTCTGTTGAGTAGGAGGAGACGAGGGTAGCACATTCTATTGAGCCGGACCTTTACGCGTGCCTAGACTTACAATCGCAAGAGAAAAATAAACATGTATGTTTTTTTTTCCTACTGACTGAATAATCTGGGAACAGGCGATAGTAGCAGTGACAGTGGCCCCGTGTGACAGCGGTGCAAACATGCTCTCCTCGTGCTGATAATGGATCGTGCAGTCAATGACTCTACTGTGTTTGTTGATGTGTTGATGTGTCATGGATGCTACAGGTGTTGTGTGGCTAAGATGATGCAGAAACTATGGGCAAAAGCAGTAAAAAGCGTAGACTGAGAAATTCAAGTGACCTTGACAATAGTGGACAAACTTTGGACTCAACATATGTGGTTTCGGCAGTAAAGAATAGCTCAGAAGACAAAAACATGTCCGAGGTCAATATGAACACAATAATTCTGGCCAAGATTGCAGAGTGCCAAAGTCAGACAATTAAAGAGGTGACTCTCGCAGTACATAAGGCTGAGAGTGACATGAAGATAGAATTGGAGAAGGTAAACTCAGCCTTAATGGACCTGCAGTTAGAAAATGCTCGGTTGCGACAGGCGGTAGAGTCTTACGAAAACAAACAAGTGCAGTTAGAAGAAGAATTAGAAGCTTTGAAATACAAATTGAAATCGCAAGAGAAGCGCATGAATGAATGCGAGCAATATAGCAGGATGAATACCATTAAGATCTATGGCTTGCCCGAGGGAGAGGGCCGTGAGTCTGCGGAGGAAACGTCAGAAAATGTGAGAAAAATGTTCAGAGCCAAGCTTGGGGTGCCCGTGGAGGAGGTAGATATTGACATTGCACACAGGCTAGGAAAGAAAGAGGACGGCAAGCACAGGTCGGTAACTGTCAAGTTTGTGCGCAGAGAAGTAAAGTTTCGAGTACTGAAGCAAAGGAATAAACTAAAGGGCAAGGGAATTGTAATTACCGACAGCCTCTCCCCCCAAAACCAGAAGCTGCTAAGAGACATGAAAGAACTGGTGGGACACTACAATACTTGGTCATACGAGGGCCAGGTGTTCATCAAAATCAACAACAAGGTGAGGAAGGTGGACATCCACACAACGCCCGAGGACATCAGGAAGTCGGAGGGTTTGTCAGCGTCTCTGCCCCGCCACTTCCATTCACCCCAACCCAGCGACAGGCAAACAGATACACAGTGGTCGACCTCCACCCCCCCATCTTCAGCTGAGAGGCTTTGGCCGCGGTGCCAGAGGTAGAGGCAAAGGCGGGTGGTCTCCGACGGCTCCTTCAAGCCAGATACGCGCGTCCCCCGGGTATAGTGCTGGTCAAGGCCAGTCACTGAAGCATGTGTCCCTCTACCCGCGAGTGTGTGTTAGAAATGGAGATGCCATCGAGGAGTTACCGTCAGAAATTGCCTAGATTGGAATCATCAATAACCTAACTCATTCTGCCCCAACACCTAAATCCCCAAATTTTGCTGTTGTCCTCTGAAGACTGCATTGCAGTGCAGGACACGGATCGGCCATGGTGGTTCAGGGGTGATGCCGGAATAGCTTGGCGCCCATAGGCGCCAGGCTGTTCTGGCATCGCCCCTGAATTATCATGGTCGATCCTTGTCTTCCTGGGGTGTGCCTGGGGTAGAGTGGGTTAACGTGCCACGGATTCAGACACGAACCATTATCTTAACCCCTTGGCTGCCTGAACGCTGTATTGATAACACCACCCAATACAGGAAGCTTGGCTGGCAGTCAAGGGGTTAACACTCCTTAGAGAGGGAGGATTACGGTCTCTCCTCGGGAGGGAAGACGATATCTCGAGCTCTCTTTAGAAGCCAGATGATATGCGTTTTTTCCTCTTGCGGAGAGAGTATGCATAACACCTTTTGCCTAATATATGTGAATGGCAACTCGTATGAATGTTTATGGTGTGTGCCTGTGTGTGTGCGGGAGTGTGTGTATGTGTGTGTGAGTGTGTTTGTGAGTGGTGTGTGTGTGAAGAGTGAATAAACGTGCGCGAATAGTAATGCAGACTGTCTGTACTCAAGCATTTGGTGACAAACTTTTGCGCTCTCAAAATTAAAAAAAGAAAGAACAAGTACGGTTCCTATTCAAGCCTCTTAACTCTACTCATCAGTGTGGAAAATTCAGGCTTCGAGGCATGGTGTTCACGTAAAATGGAAAGTGTGTATGAAATGACAAGCTATATTTTGTGGCCCCGGTAGGTGCAGACTGAATGAGCGGTTGACGGGCACCGGATGATCGTTGCGCGATCGGAGGTGGTGTCGGCTCTCGACCAGCTGTGCCGTGGATAGTTGAATTTTTTTTTTTTTTTTTTTTAATCCACTGTTGTTCGGATGGTCGGCCGATTCTGGGCTCGATTGCGGGACGGTCATCCCATGCCTGTGCTGGGTTGACAAGCCTGTGTCAGTGTGTGTCCCGTGTGTTAGGGAGAAAAGCCGTGGAAAACAGAGATACATGGGCTATGTTCTGCTCTTGCTACTGCCACGCAGTGGTGGGGGCAGAACATGGCTTATGTTAGCCGGTGTGAAAACAATCTATAGTATTTCCAAGTGCATGTTTTACGAGATGTCTTGCTGGGGATGCTCAGATTTGACTCATTTGCGGCTGCCGCAGCCGGATACGTAGCTTTAGGTCGTGTGTCCGGATGCGGATTGCCGAGAAGGAGTTACTACGGACTATACTTTTCAGCCTCAGTAAAACCATGAAAGGCACACATAGGCCGTGTTCCGTTCTCACTAATGTATCGCAGAGGTGGGGACGGAACATGGCTTGTGTTTGGTCAGTGTGAAAACAGACTATACTAGTGTCTCTAGATGTATGCTTCACGTCCACGTTCTGATATCAGTTGCTCCAAGTTTCCGGGTAAATGGGCAGGGTCCATCGGCCGTGCTGTCTCGGAAGTGGTGTCTAGTTTATTCGGTTGCGCCGGGTAGACGAGTCACTGAGTTTCGACGTCGCGGTCGCTCGATCCACCGAGACTGCACCAAGTATATTAGTAGAATGATTTGGTGTCATGAGCCTCTGGCTCCGGGGTGGAAAGTTCACTCGGGTAAATTGGGCATTCTACAGCAGACGAGAGTTGCATGCAAAAGAAAAAAAAAGGACTCTGTGTGTGTGTGTGTGTGTGTGTGTGTGTGGACGCAAGGATATTGGTAGCACACAGGCCACTGTAGCAGCATATGATAAGATGCAAATGCGTACGTTTCCCCCCCCCCCCCCCTCATTCTCCCGTTTCCTCTTCCTCTCTCTCCCTCTCTCTCTTTTCTTTCTCTTTTTCTCTCTCTCCTTTTTCTTTCTCTCTCTTTCTCTCCTTTTTGTCTCCCTCTCTCTCTGTCTCTCTGTCTCTCTCTCTCTCTGTCTCTCTCTCTCTCTCTCTCTCTCTCTCTCTCTCTCTCTCTCTCTCTCTCTCTCTCTCTCTCTCTCTCTCTCTTCTCTCTCACTCTCCCCTCCTCTTTTTTCCTATTTCTATACTTACCTTTCTAGTTTTTAACCCACCTAGATTTTTGGGTGGTTTAATATTATGGATTGAATGGCCTCACTGGGTTTGTTTTCATATTCTGCGAAAAAGTTTGTGTTTATTTGTGAATTTTGTTGTTTATTCATTATTTTTTTTTACTTTCTATTTAGTAGTTATGTTTGTACAAGACGTTGTGCGTGTTTGCTTGCTGGTATTTTGCAGAACGGGCTCTCATACAACTGACCTCAGTGACTATACTATTACAGCAGTTGATTATAGTGGTACCTCCATTAGAATAGGTGTAGCGCCCCTTCAGGCTATTGTATCTAGGTGGGCAGTTTGTGAAACTGACATGTTACACACTTTACTGTGGCTATGTCGAGTCTTACCATTTGCTCCATGAATTGTCAAGGGCTGGGAGATCAGCGGAAGAGAAGAGATGTATTCAATTTCATTAAGGAAAAAAACTGCTCGGTATACTTTCTACAAGATACTCACTTTGACGCTAAACGTGAAAACTACATACGGGCAGAATGGGGATATACATGCTACTTTTCGTCCTTTAATACCCAGTCTAGAGGGGTTGGTATTCTCTTCAATAATAATTTTGAGTTCTCCGTAAAAAAGGTGTATAAGGACGAAGACGGGAACTTTGTCATGATTATAATGGAACACAAGAAACAGCTCTTTTTACTGGTCAACATCTATGGACCTAATAGTGACAGTCCCGTCTTCTATGAAGAGCTAGAAAACCGTATCAGAGATGCAGGAACTATAAACATGGTAATTGGAGGAGACTGGAACCTGGTTTTGGATCCTCAACTAGATTATTACAATTACAAACACACCAATAACCCTAAAGCTCAAGAAAGAGTAGAAAAGATGATAGATAAATTAGACTTGGTTGATGTGTGGAGGACATTAAATCCAGAATTAAAAAGATTTACCTGGAGACGCAAAACACCCCCACAACAAAGCAGATTAGACTTTTTTCTCTTATCAGAGAGTGTCTTTGGACACGTTATAAACGCGGACATTGAATATGGATATAGGACTGATCACTCCATGATTTCAGTCAAACTTCAGTTTGAAATGGAAAATAGTAACAAACGAAATACATTTTGGAAATTCAATAGTTCGTTGCTAAAAGATGGTGCGTACGTAAGAGTAGTCAACGAGACTATCTATAGGGTGATAGACGCGTATTCGGCAACACCTTACAATAGAGAAAAACTTTTAGATATAAATGATGTGCACATACATTTAATAATTTCCGACCGTGTATTTTTAGACGTTCTGCTTATGGAAATACGAGGGAAAACAATTGGATACGCGTCAATGAAAGCTAAAAAAAGCAGAGAATTGGAGAAACAGTTAGAAAAAGAACTAGAGGAACTGGAGAGAAAACCGAACAAAAACAACGAAGAAGTTGAAACGTTAGATGCAAAAGGTGAAAATCTGAAAGCCCTTAGGGAAAAAAGAATGGAAGGTGTGTTGTTGAGATCAAAGGCAAAATGGGTTGCGGAGGGAGAAAAAATAACTAAATACTTCTGTGGACTAGAAAAGAGGAATTATGTTAGTAAACAAATGACGAAAATCACAAAAGGAGATGGTTCGTCTATTACAGACAAGAAAGCTATTACAGAAGAAGTAAGAATGTTTTATGAAAACCTATATAGCATAAGGAATACAGACGACTGTACAATAGAGGAAATGGTTACAAGCATTCCAAAGCTAATAAAAAGCGAGTCAGACGCACTAGAGGGAGAGATAGATATAACGGAGGCCGCCTCAGCATTAAAAAGAATGAAAAATGGAAAGAGCCCAGGTACAGACGGGTTCACAGTTGAATTCTTCAAATTTTTTTGGAGAAGATTAGGACAGTTTATTGTGAGGTCCTTAAACGAAGCTTTCAGATGTGGCGAACTGTCTCAGACACAAAAGGAAGGGATAATTATATGTCTACCTAAAGGAGATAAACCTAGGGAATATATTGGTAACTGGAGACCCATCTCTCTGCTTAACGTCGTCTATAAGATTGGGTCAGCCTGTATAGCATCGAGAATAAAAAATGTATTACCACGCATAATAAATGAAGACCAAACCGGATTCATGGCAAACAGATTTATCGGAGACAATATCAGGTTAGTCTATGACATTATAAACTATCTAAACGTAACAAACAAGCGGGGTTTGCTCCTCAGCCTTGATTTTGAAAAAGCATTTGATTCAATTGACTGGAAATTCATGCATCAAGTATTGAAGGCCTTTGGCTTTGGACGAGACATTTTGAAATGGATTAACCTCTTCTACACTAAAATTAAATCTGCTGTGTTAGTTAATGGTAATATATCTCAATGGTTTAACATCGAGCGCGGCTGCAGACAGGGAGACCCGGTCTCACCTTATATCTTCATAATGTGTGTAGAAATATTAGCGCTAATGATAAGACAGAATACAAATATTAAAGGTATTTATACAGGTAACAAAGAACATAAAATAACACAGTTTGCGGACGACACACACATTTTCCTTGACGGAGGTACAGAATCCTTCGAGGCAGTTATTGAAACTTTAAACAAATTTAGCATATGTTCGGGTTTGCATCTAAATTTTGGGAAAACTGATGCTATTTGGCTGGGTAGTAAAAGAAATTCTACAGTCAGATATTTGCCATATCTTAAATTAAACTGGAACCCACCAGAGTTTAAAGTCTTAGGCATTTGGCTGACAAATGATTTAAAGAGCTGTCATCTTCGAAACTTTAAAGACAAGTATATTGAGATAAAAATGCTTATGAAAATGTGGCTAAAGAGGCCAATTACACCCTTAGGCAGAGTTGCTGTATTAAAATCATTGATCTTATCAAAACTGGTCTACCTATGGATTTTGCTCCCTAACCCACCAGATAAACATGTTGAAGAGTTGCAAACACTGTGCTTCAGATTTGTATGGGATCAAAAACCGGACAAAATAAACAGAAAAGTTGCAACAAGAACTTTACAAAACGGAGGAATCGGTATTCCAAATTTAAAGCAGTATATGAGAGCATTGAAAATTAGCTGGATTAGAAAATTAAACAGCACAAGTCACAGATGGAAACATGTTATCCATAATACATATCCAGATCTCAAGCACCTGGACAAATATGGTCCAGAATTATACAACAAAATAAAGCACACAAACTTGTTCTGGAAAGATGTTCTGTGTGCTTATAAGGAATTTAGGTGCAAAGTGGAACCAAATACGCCAGAAGAAGTGTTGGCGGAGCCCGTCTTTTTGAATGATAATATTAAGATTGGAAGCAAATGTATTTTATATAAACAATGGGCAAAAAAAGGGATATACTGCATTGGCCAGTTCTATAATGAAGTAGGGCAGCCAAGGAAATATACTGAATTTAAAATAAAATATGGTGTAAACATCGACTTTCTTACATATGCAGGGTGCATTCAAGCTATACAAAAATATATTCGCAGCACTAACATCCAAATTAAAAATAACGATATGAATGATAAACCAAAATCCTTGCAACTTCTTTATTCCGTGCAAAAGGGCTCAAAACGTTATTATGAAATCTTCACAATGAATAACAAAAATCCACAAAGTTTAGATAAATGGGATAAAGAACTTAGCTTTCATATGGACTGGAAGAAAACTTTGAAGAAACTGCAACAGGTAAAAGACGTTAAACTGAAGTGGTTTCAGACCAGAATTCTTCATAGAATTATTGGCACAAATATAATTATGCAAAAAATTGGTATTCAAAATTCAGACAGGTGTACTTTCTGCACGAATAAAAGAGAAAGTATTGAGCATATATTTTGGAAATGCGGTTATGTACAATCTTTTTGGGTAAACTTAGCAAGTGTTATGGGTGAAAAATGTGATAATGTAGGTTGTTTCAGTTTCAGTGAAAGACTTATAATTTTTGGAAACGATACTAACTTTAAAACAGGTGAAGTTTTTGACTTGATAATACTGTTGGCAAAATTCTATATTTATAAATGTAAAATAAAGAAGACAAAGCCAACGATGCGGCATTTTCGTAGAGAACTGAAAAACAGGTATAACATTGAAAAGCATAATGCAAAACTGAACATGGAACACACAGACTTTAAATTAAAATGGGCACACTATGAACATTTTATTAATATATAGGTTGGTAACTTGTTAGACTAAAATATCTGCAGCAAACTTGTCTATTTAATTGTTTTCTACTGTCTATGTAATTGGATTGTATTAGTGTTTGTTTTCGGGTTGAATGTTTTGACTTTTGTTTATATTGTTTTTTATGGTTATTGTAACTTTTGTGACATTGTAATTGTTCATGTGTATGTTGTATATGTGAAATAAATAAAAAAAAAAAAAAAAAAACCTCGGCGTCGACCCATAGCCATGCCACTGGCCTACAATTTCACAACATTGGTGTGACATATAGTGCTCACAAAAAGTAAAGGACGTATTACTTTTGGCTTGAATTATTAAAATGTCCCCAAACATGGTTTAAACATTAATCAGACCAAAAAGATGCCGGACTGCACTTTGTAGATGTAAGGTGTTTTCCGGCCAACATTGTAATAATTCAAACTGAAATTATGATCTCCCTTACTTTTGGTGAGCACTATATGTCACACCAATGTTGTGAAATTGTAGGCCAATGTGATTTCTAATCACTGATATAACCATTATTATACCCATTCCGCGGAGAACCTTTAGTAATTCAAGCTGAACAGTTACCTTATTATTTTAAAGTCCCTTCTATTTATAGAAGGGACTTTTTAGGACGGGTCGCGGTTAGGCGAATTTAATAGCATGCCCATGATGTCAAAGGCGGGCAGGCCTAAACCTCTCACAATTGAAGTAACAAGATAAACATTACGTCATGTCTAGTTACGCTAATCTCGCTGCTGAACGTACATTTGGCGCGAAGCGCCGTATGTGCGTATGCATATATATGTATGTATGGATGTATGAATGTGTATGCGTATGTATGTAAACAAGAGAATCTCCGATATTTCTGACCACACAATTGGCGAAATACTTTCTTAAAGGGGTGGCTAAGTGAGCTTCCGAGCATATTCTAATTGAATGTCTCAATTAAGACATAAACAACCGTTTATAGGAAGTCGGTTGACCAAGATTACAGTCCGTAATTTTTGTTATATTTACTTGAAATTTTGGATATAGCTAGTTGGATAACGACATTGGATGAGTTTGTTAGCCAGCTTTGTATCTTTTCAATTTCTTTAGTAAAAATTACTTCTTTTCAGAAAAGAATAAAAACAGTAAAAAAAAAAAAAAAAAAAAAAAAAAAAAAAAAAAAAAAAAAAAACTTTACTTCTAGAGAAATTCAAACAGTGGTGGTGACGTAAAAGAGTCAACTCCGTCACCACGCAGACATTGACATAATACTCTAAATATGACGTGATTCTCTCTAGCGCGCGTCGCTCTCGCCGCTCTCTCTCTCTCTCTCTCTCTCTCTCACACACACAGACATGCGCGCATCTCCAAGAGGCATAGATCCTCATGCGCCCGGAAAGCGCATGAGAATCTATGTCTCTTGGAGATGTTTGGAGCGCGCGCACTAACACGCACGCACGCACGCACACACACACACACACACACACACACACACACACACACACACACACACACACACACACACACACACACACACACACACACACACACACACGCAAGTCACAGCAGCCTAGTAGTATCTCAAATAGTCTCAAGTAGATTTTTATTTGTCCAGATTTCCGGGAAAGTTTTAAACAGCACATCTAATAAAATCACTGCAATCGTAATAATAATCGCAATAAGACGGCACGCACACACCATCACACGTACACACACACACAGACACACACACACACACACACACACACACACACACACACACACACACACGCACGCACACGCACGCACTCACGCACGCACGCACACAGACACACACACACACACACACACACACACACACACACACACACACACACACACACACTACCGCCACTACCGTCGACAGCAACAATAATAACGCCGACAAGGAGAGGCACTTGTAACTCAGTAATACTTCAGTTGCGCCACTGATTTTATCCTAACTAATGATAAGTAAACCGATGACGTCGTCGGACAAACTCAGTGTCCACTCAGCCAGTAAGCAACACTGAGGTCATCAGATCTCATCATGATCGGGCCAGGGTCAGCCGCAGTTAGCCTGCGCGCAGCCGTGCACGAGCAAACAGCGGCAGACTTTGGTACTGGTTTTATCCTTTTAATCCCCTGGCGTAGGAACTCTGGGGTAGCCGGGAAGGGGGGTGGGGGATGGGAGGAGGGGGGGGGGGCTGTGTATCTCCTGGCCCGAAAAGAGCCTAGAGGAAAAACAATTTGGAGGAAACATAGTATCAGTAGAAACTAAATTATGTACTTGTATTTTTTATTTACAAAAGTTTTTTTTTTTTTATAAGAAAAAAAAAAAGAAGAAAATATCACAGGATATCGATTGTTATGTCTTATTATTTAGGAGGTTGGACTGTGGCTTGCTCTTTCATATCCCTCCCCCTTTCCCCTTAACTGATTTTTTAAAATTTGTTGGAGGCTGGAAATTAACATGTCAGGTTGGGAGTCGCAGTTCGGCTTAGGCCGGCGGATCTTTTACGTCCGGGGTGGGGGGGGGGGGAGGGGGCAACAGGTGCACAAAGCCAAAGGACAAGGGAAGGGGCTGTTTGAAGACCTTTATACCACTGGGCAAAAGATCAAGGGGGTGGGGTTGGGGGTGGGGATGGGGGGGGGGAGGTGAGCGGAGGGGGTCCACGTTCTCAATATATCACATAGCATTTTAAAATATTTGTTGGCTGTCCAGAACTCCCAGACCCACCTACTGCCCAGTGCGCAAAGGCCATCCGGCCGACGTCAGCCCAATGGCCTTTGGCGCATTGGGATTCCACCCCACCCGATCCGCTCCTGACGGCAAAGAAACGTGTAGCGTGATGAGCGCTTTTGAAAAAAACAAGGCGGCTAGCTTTCGACTGCAGAACGTTCAGAGACAGGAGAGGTCTTGCTGTCAGGCTGGTCGTCAGTTAGGGGCGGGCGTAGTCGGGAGGTCTTGGGGCGGATGCCGTGAGACCCCCACTGGTGGCGCGCGAGAGCATCGGAGCGTGTATAGCGCTGACGGCATCCAGCCACGTGACACGCGTGCACCTTCTTGTCGCACGTGCGGAGATGTGTCTTCTGGTGCTGGACAACAAAATGGCGGTGAGGCATGGGATGATCGTTGGGTCGTTGGTCACCTTTTAACCCTTTTCATCCTGATGCACTTTTGCTTGAAATAAATTTGACTATGATCAGTTCAAGGGTGGTGCCAGAATAGCTTGGCGCCTGAAGCGCCAAGCTATTCTGGCACCACCCTTAAACTAAAATGGTTGCTCTATCTTGTAGTCTGTAATGTAGCCTTCATAGGACAATAAGCAAATAAAAACGCTTCAGGATGTAATGGGTTAACAAGGGCAGTAGTAAATTACTACTACCCGTAAAGAGGTGACAAATTCAGGCTTCCCCAGTGGCCGAAAAATCAAAAAAGCGGATTGAGGGGGTGGGTGGGTTAATACGGGCAGTAGTAAATTACTACTACTCTTTTTAAGAGGTGACAAATTCATGCGCGGATGAGTTATCCCCCCCCCCGCTCCCCTGTTGAATTAAATTTGACTATGATAGTTCAAGGATAGTGCCAGAATAGCTTGGCGCTTCTGGCACCAGCCTTGAACTAAAATGGATGATCTATCTTGTAATCTGTAGTGGCCACTGCGAACGACAAGACTGAAGAGTAATCTGTAGTGTAGCTTGCATAGGACAATACGCTTTTTTTTTTTTAAAGCCTCAGGACGTAATGGGCAAACACAAGCAGTAGTAGGTTACTAACTACTCGTTATAAGAGGTAACAAGGGGTAAACGGTAACAAATTCAGGCGCGAATCATTTATCACCCTCCCTCCCCCGTTGAGGATGGTTCCAACTTTTGGTTTGGGATCAACCTGGCACGAAAGGCCTCCAGATGCCAGACCTTGCTTCCCCAGTGGCCGAAAAATAAAAAAAAGCGGATTGAGGTTGATGGTTCCAACTTTTGGTTTGGGATCAACCTGGCACGAAAGGCCTCCAGATGCCAGACCTTGCTTCCCCAGTGGCCGAAAAATAAAAAAAGCGGATTGAGGGGGAGAGGGGGGGGGGATGGGGGTGTAAGTGTGTGGGTGGGGAGTAAAGAGAAGCTTCTGTGTATGTGATCTTTAACGCACGCTTCCCTACCAAATTTACTTCTATGTAAATTTACAGAGGAGTGCGCGTGCAAGGAACAGGGGTGGTGGAGGGAAACCCCTACCCCCAAGATCCGCCCCTGCAATTACGCTACTATCATTCCATGCCTGTGATCATTCATGAATTAATTAACCCATTCAGCCCTGACGCACTAACGCAGGAGATGATAATTGCCTCAGCAGCGAACAAAGACTGACTTACTGAATACTCAATATATCAAGGGTAGTGCCAGATTAGCTTGGCGCCTGTCTGCGCCAAGCTAATCTGGCACCGCCCTTGAATCATCATGGTCGATCCATCTCCTGCAACTGGTGCATAGTCATTAGATGACGCTTCCAAAATTTGGGAAATACGGCCGTCGGGCTGAATGCGTTTTGAAGAGATCTGTTCCAGAAGCGACCTTGCGGATTGCCAAAATGTACCAATACAGCGGGTTCCCTAAGCTGTCTTGCCGCCTCAGCGAAGACTTTCTACCTTTTTAGACCGAAAGGATTTCTACCTTTTTGTTTCATGATCCATGTGAGTGTGCACACTAACTGAGGTTTTCAGCTGCCGGCCTCTTGTAGTACGCGTTGGTCAGTGGAGTTCTCTCATTCGTACAAAAGAGACGGAGAACCGGCAGAAAAGTCTTATTTTACGAAATTCCAGCTTCATGAATAAAAAGTTTAATCGTTCGCAGAAGACTGCGACTAATAAAAAATAATAAATAATAATAATAATTTAAAAAAGCGCTACAAGAATAGCCAAAGGGCAAGCGGGCTTATTCTTATCTGACGAGATGGATTCATCAGTAGCACTGACTAGTTTTTTTTTAACCCTTGGGCTGTCGGTAGCGCGTTTGGTCGAGGTGACTCAGTGATTCCTGCAGGAATCACATCGAAAAAAACGCATTACTAGCAGCCAAGGGGTTAGTTGTTACCTATAGATATCTGAGCTGAGACAGACATGTCGCCGTTAGATAATCTTTTTCGTTTGCATGTCCTCACACACTGAGCACAAGAAATAAACGATTGTACATGAGCTAAAGGACTAGAATACACACGGTGAACAGATATGCCTTGATTGCCGACAAGAGCTCTATAGTAACAAAAACAACTTTTGGAGCTGTCCTCTAAAGACTACGTAAATATAGGAGACAGATTGACCAGGACAGTTCAAGGATGACGCCAGAATATAAACATATCGAGCTAAACGGTCGAAAGTTCCAAACTGTCCTCCTGGTTCTGTCTCTGAAGAAAATATTTTAGTTCACGAGACAGATCGACCGATAACGATGATAGTCCAATGGCGCTGTCAGAATATCTCTGTTTATGCCCGTACCGCTAAAGACCGCCGCATTTCAGTTCAGGAGACAGATTGACCACGATAGTCAAAGGGTCACGCCAGAATAGCTTCGAGCCTGTAAGCGCCAAGCTATTCTGACACCACCCTTCGACTATCATGATCGATCCAATGCTCGTTAGTTGTTGTGTAACAGGTATGAATGCGTTGACGCCGTAAGATTGCCTTGGTCATGCTCGGCGTAAAATTCGGACACACAACTGACCAGCTGAAGGACTGACCTGGACTGACAAAACTGTACATAATACCTACCTTGTTGAGGTGGTCTTTGCGTCCGAAGCGCTTGCCGCACGTTTTACACTGATGGGGCCGGAGTCCCGAGTGTATACGGCGGTGGCGAGTCAGTTCTTCATTTCGCGCGAATGCTCTCCCACAGTCACATTGGTACGGTTTCTCGCCTGAAAAAAAAAAAGCGTATTGAGTAAGTCTTTGTTCGATGCTGAGGCAATAAGCAGACTGCGCTAGTGGCCTTGTTGTAAAGGTTTGCTATGACTTTGATCAGGTTGGCATTGACGTTGTATAGCTTCATGGTGGACCAAAGGGCTGCATGCCAGACCCTGTCAAACGCTTTCTTAAAATCCACAAAGGCATGATAGAGGTCTTGCTGGTGCTGGAGGTACCTCTCACATAGAACTCTCTGGTTGAAGATCTGCTCAGTTGTGCTAAGTCCTGGTCTGAAGCCTGCCTGTTCCTCAGCTATGATTTACTCTGCCTGTGGTTTCAGCCTGTTCAGTAAGATCTTTAACATGACTTTGCTTGGGTGGCATATAAGACTGATCGTGCGAAAGTTCTGGCATTGATGTAATCAAAGTCATAGCAAACCTTTACAACAAGGCCACTGGCGCAGTCTGCTTCAACGGCAAAATAAAAAAAAAAACTGGTTTAGGACTACAGTCGGAGTCAGACAAGGCTGCGTGCTCTCACCTACTCTTTTCAACATCTTCCTGGAAAGAATCATGACAGGCGCTCGGAAAGATCATGAAGGAACTGTCAGTATTAGAGGCAGAACAATCACAAACTTGCGCTTTGCGGACGACATTGTTGGCCTTGCAGGAACAGAGAAGGAGCTAGCTCAGCTGGTGGAAAAGCTGGACAGTACAGCCATTGCGTTTGGGATGGAAATCAGTGCAGAGAAGACCAAACTGATTACCAATAACACCAGTGGCATTGGCACTGACATCATGATTGTAGGCCAAAACTGGAAACAGTTAATAAGTTCAAATACTAGGAGCCATTGTGACAGATGAGGGATCAAAACCAGAAATACAGGATTGCGCAGACAACAACAGCACTGACAATACTGAAGACCATATGGAAGGACAGAAACATCACACTCTGCTCCAAGATCAGACTGATGCGCTCCTTAGTCACCTCAGTGTTCTTATATGCCTGTGAGTCATGGACCCTCACAGCAGACCTTAAAAGGAGGATACAAGCCACTGAAATGAGATGTTTTCGAAGGCTGCTTGGCATTTCATACAGAGATCACATCACGAACGAGGGCCCAATGAAGACCTACTAGCCATTGTGAAAAAAACATCGGGCCCAATGAAGACCTACTAGCCATTGTGAAAAAACGCAAACTGAAGTGGTATGGGCATGTCACGCGTTCAGCAGGGCTTGCCAACACAATCATGCAAGACACTGTGCAAGGAGGACGAAGGAGAGGAAGACAGAGGAAAAGATGAGAGGACAATATCTCAGAGTGGACAGGACTGAAACTGGGTGATACACTAAGAATGGCAGAGAACAGAGAGGAATGGAGGGAGCTGCTTGTCAAGTCATCAGTGGTGCCCCAAAGGTCAGTAAGACTACGGGAGATAGATAGATAGATAGATAGATAGATAGATAGATAGATAGATAGATAGATAGATAGATAGATAGATAGATAGATAGATAGATAGATAGATAGATAGATAGATAGATAGACAGATAGACAGACAGATAGATAGATAGATAGATAGACAGACAGACAGACAGACAGATAGATAGATAGATAGATAGATAGATAGATAGATAGATAGATAGATAGATAGATAGATAGATAGATAGATAGATAGATAGATAGATAGATAGATAGATAGATAGATAGATAGATAGATAGATAGATAGATAGATAGATAGATAGATAGATAGATAGATAGATAGAATAAGCTAAGTACGAACTAACTTCTTCAGGCTGGTATAGAATAAAGCAGTCATGTTAGTCATTTAACAGTTTAAACACATAGCATGAATAAACTTGCAAGAAACTGACATCGTAATCTCTCTCAAACGGCTAGCTCCTTTGCAGCTAATGTAATGAGTTTCTGCACAGCCGCGGACGTTGTGGTCGTCGCGTCATTACTCCTAACACGAGTAGTAGTAAATAGTATTATTTACTTACTACCCGTGTTAGGAGTAACATGCACGTGTGTTGGTTATTTCCTTGTATTTACGGGCTCGACAGTTACCCGACTTTTGGTTCTGATTTGTTCTTGAAGGCCCACTACCGCCGTAACTGTTCCAAGATACACTTCTGTAACAGATGGTTACGAAACGCTACACACAGGTCTAGTTATGGTTCATTTAGACACAGGGGAATCCATTTTAGCACAGGTCGTCTTTATATCGAGTAACCTGACAATACTCCACTCCGTTCTATAAAAGCAACGCTTTTAGTACGAGAAACAGCTAAAAATAGACCGACACGCTAAAGGCTACGCAGAATATATAAGTGCTATTACGCGTGTGCTTTTGCTGCATGTGCAGACTGCTATAGAAGCTCATTAGGTGTGTCGACAAGTCATAACACACACAAAAAGTGCTGAAATTTGTATTGAATTTTACGCGTGATGGTACTTGATGATGAAATTATTAGTTTGTAGACACCCTTTGAGGTATGCGTCACAGTCCTGGAGACTGATCGACCATGATATTTCAAGGGTGGTGTCAGAATAGCTTGGCGCCTAGAGGCGCCAAGCTATTCTGACACCACCCTTGAACTATCATGGTCGATCCATGTCCTGAGGTAGCGGGTCAGAGTGTTATGGGTTAACAAGTCCATACATGCAGGCGCTGATGTCTACAGACGTTGGGCCGGCTCAATAGACTGGTAAGGCTCGTGGTTTATGTCTCTAGGCTGATTGTATACGAACCTTCGACCGTAGATGTACATACCTGTGTGGACGCGAAGATGTCCCTTGAGCTGGCCGTTATTGTTGCAGGCCACTTGGCAGTATGGACACTTGTACCTGCGGCTCTCTCGCTCCTCCGCGTCCTCATCTATTTCACCCAGTAGGTCCGTGTGCAAAGCAGTCGTCTGGTCGGAGATGGGCGGGAATGCTATGTCACGATGCAAGCCTAAATTATGCTTGATGTCGCGATTTGGAGTTCCAGGTGTGGGTATGCGAGTTACGGCGGCAGGAGGGTCCACAAGTAAGGGCAGGTCAGGGGAGTAGAGCAACTGCAGAAAACTGCCACATGATGGTTTTGCAGGCCAGTCCTGCCAACCGTCAGTAGAGTCCGGAATGTGGAGGTTGCCTGGAGGCCCCTGAAAGTTCGGACCAGGCAGTGGCCACGACTGTACCGGAAGCTGAAGCGGTGATGGCTGGATGGTGCCTGGCTTAAAACTATCCTTTGATGAAGTGCTGATGGGACTACACTCACATCCGACAGGCAGCACGCCGCTCTGGGCAACAACTCTGTGGTTTTTCAGGTGGGTGATACCGGTCTTGTCTGTGTGTGGTGAACAGATTCCACAGCAGTCTGAGTGCATCGGGTGCTTCTGTAATAGCGCCCGTCTGATTTCACTTGACGGCCATAAACTGGGCTGGTTCATGGGATGCTTAATGGCGGAGGAAAACAGGGTCCTTTGGGGGAAAACACTGATGGCTTCACTCTGCACACATGGGTTAGGTTTTTGGCAGAGACACCCATGTTCTTTTTGGTGATAAGTGCCCCACTTGGCAGTCATGAACCGATCACTTGGAACACACAACTCCCTCAAAGGGTTTTGAGGTCCTGTGCCCAGAAGCGATTTGTTGTTTAAACCACCCAGTTGGCCTGGACTTGTCTGGTGCATTATTGCCGATCTGTCACAGCTCGTGACGTTCGTCCAGTCAGGTAGTGTGTTCGTCAATCTTGACCCACCGTGCCAAATGACCTGGGACAAACCTGATGCGTCACCATTAGCGATACATTGTATTCCGACAGATCCCGGCAACTCTTCTTTTGTCTTGACCGGGACCCAAAGTCGTGCGGCAAGACTACCATCCGAACAGACTATGCATTGTTTTCCGGCATGACTTCCGGCCTCCTCAAACCGTTTTTTGACATCCGGTTTGTCACTACGACTATGACTGTTGGTTACATTTGTACAAGAATCTGGTACCTTATTCAGTCCATTGCTCCCTTTTGTTTTGTTGCGACCATTGTTCGTCCAGCCGGACAAGCTACAATTGGGTTTTATTGCGAATGATCGTGATAAGTCGTCGAGTGTTTGATCATTTGTGTCAAACCTATTACGACATCCGGAAATGTCACCAGAAATAGGCCTACCATTCAGGAGAGCAGGCTGTGTTTCCAAAGCCCCATTCAGATTATCAGGCCCCTTGTGTTTTGGGTCTAGACCGCCAATGCAAATCTCATTCGTATAGTCAAAGACACCACTACGAACACCGGGCTGCACTTTATACATTTCCGGTAACCCATCAGTTTTATTTCCTGTGAGATCTGGTGCACAACAGCTACTGTTTGCAAAGTCACGGATACCACCTGAGATAATTGGCTGAATTCCGTACAGCGATCCAGGTGACTGTTCCGGTCTCTGGTACAACAAGATAGGCCTAAAGGTCTTTGGTCTTCTGGGCACCGGTCCTGGCTTTGGCCCTCCGCAACACCCATACACAGGATGGCCATGCCACAAAGTCCCTTGGCTGTCCCCACCCCAGGGGTAAGCGTTTTGAAGTGGCGCGCTTCCAACCGGTCTGGCGCCGCCTGTTCTAGGATCTGTGACGGACCAGGCAACTCGCGTGCTGAAATCCACAAGGCTGGAGGAGGAGATCCCGTGCCTCTCAGAGAAACTGAACATGCCGGACGACAGGTCCCCTTCCGCAAACACGTGCAGCTTGTCGCGTGGATCAACGCCGATCTCGGATTCCATAACCTGCTAAACCTCTCAGACTATTTTTTTTCTTCTGCGCAGACTATCTTTTCACGACGATAAACAGTTGTCTATTTCTAACGAAAGGTAAAAGCTGCTTACACTTTTCCCCCCCAATTAAATAAGCAAATAAAACGACGATCAATGGACAGGCCCCTAAAAACAAGTGAACAGGACCGAATGATAGGTCTGTATCAAACCTAGTGAGTAGACTGTTATAAGTGATGTCGGGTAGATGCTGTGTGGGTATTTTTATTTATACCGTATGTAATGCGTACATAAGAGATAAAATTGAGCATGTCTGATCAGAGCCCTAAACAAAGTTCGATGCCGCGACGTTGCTTGTCCGCCCCTTGCTCTTTGCACTGTCAATCTATTCTCTTGCCCCCACGAACAAAGAAGGGAACAGTCCTACGGATATCGCCGTGGTACTACTACTACTACTACTACTAACAATACTATTACTACTAACAATAATAATAATTTATTTCACTTCCAACTTCAACTGCGGAGATAGATTGACCGTGGTAGTTAGAGAGTAGTGCCTGAATACGACTCAGATCATCAGTTGCACATAAGGAACACTCAGCAGAAGGTAACGGGCGCCGCCCGACGAATTTCCCCCAAACGTCTCCACGCGTAGTCCTTCATCGGTACACAGAGTGGTGTACTCAGAAACGAACCCTTTATCAACAGTGACAACCACTGTCTGCCCTCTTCAGTCTCCAAGAGTTATAGATTCTTATGAGCCACTGCAGCTTCGAGTGCTCAAGGGAATATGTGTCTCAAGCATGTAGATATGGAGTCCATTTATTTGCGTCTAGCGTGCGAAGTCATTCTTTCATATTCAAATAAGTGGATCTCTTGGGCCTGTAGCTGCGGCCGCAGGGGCCCAGGACACTCCATTGTCTCTTGCTTGTATGAACGGTCCGTTACATCTCTGCTCCTCATAAGAAGGGGGTCGTAGGAGTTTTGCCTGTAAGTGGCACAGCCCCCATCGCTATCACTGAGGTTCACAGGGGCAAAGTAGCGATTGTCAACAGTGCACAGTAGATACTGAAAAGAGATGATCAGGCAAACCGTGCCTTCCATTGAAAAAGCCATAGATTCTCATAAGCCTCTGCAGCTGCAGAGAGTCATGAGAATCCATGCCTTTCGCAAACGTGGATAGGCTCCATAAGTAATGACATCATGCTCACAGCTCCTCACGGGCGGAGAAAGACTACAGTGACATGAAGAGACAATCCCGAATTCGGGACATTCATGAGTCCGTAACCCTAACGTGTCCAGAGCGAAATTAGTCGCATATACTTTCGTTTACCAATTCAAATAATCACTTTCGCATTTTTGGGAAGCGTCTACAAAACTGTGTAATAGTGTATCAACTGTCCTTGATGAATCGGTCATGATAGTTCAAGGGTAGTGCCAGATTAACACGGTGTAATGGAAGATTTGGGACACCGAGTGTAATACGCGTTCACGCCCTTTTTCAAGTTAAATTTTCACTGGGACACTGTACTGTTTCCCAATGCGCAAAAGGCCATCGGGCCGACGTCAGCCGCCGTTGGCCCGCGCACGACCGTGCGCGGGTCAACGGTGGCCGACGTCGGCCCGACGGATGGCTTTGATCAGAATTAACGCGTGATGACTGAGGGGAAAACAGTGTGGAGGCTTTATTGTGGAGGTCGTGGGCGTCTTGAGGGGGGTACGCCCACCATTTAGCCATAAGGCCTACATCAGTGTCACCTGGTTGTTCAGAACTTGTGGGGCCGGCTGAGCCGCTGTTGTGACCACTACTGATCCAATTAGAGTTACCTTGATGGCACCCTTCCTACGTACCTCTTCTCCTCAACCACTATGTATCCAATGTGCAAAAGGCCATGGGGCCGCCGTTGGCCTGCGCACGGCCGCACCCATGCACGGGCCAGCGTCGGCCCCATGGCCTTTTGCGCATTGGGATATGCGCCCTCCAGACCCCTCAGGTCCTGTCAGTACTGAAAAGGTGCTATATGTACCCCGTGTGAAACTCTTTTGGCAAAAAGGACCGGCCTTGTCTGGAATACGCTACCTTCTTCCCATGTCCGTCAGACTCCATCTCTGTCAGCCTTCAAGCAGCAACGTAAGACTTATCTTTTCTCTAGAACTTTCTTATAAATCCAAAGCAGTTCTGACTGTGTTTGTGTTTGTTTGTTCTTAGAAATTGCATGGTGTGTGTAACGCCGCCCACTTCCGCCGTAACTGACTGTTCAAAGGTACACTTCTGTTACAGATGGTTGAAACGGCACACACAGGTCAGAGTTATGGTTTATTGAGACACAGGACAATCCAGTTCAGCACACGACTTTATATCAAGGCCTGACAATGACTCCACTCCGTCCGTCAGTTCTAGAAATACAACGCTTTTAGTACGAGAAACAGCTAAAAATAGATTGACACGCTAACAGCAGCGCAGAATAAATAAGTGCGATTACGCCTGTGCTTTTGCTGCGTGTCCAAACTGCTGTTAAATTTCATTAGGTGCGCCGACAAGGCATAACGGTGCTGAAATGTGTCTTCATATTTATGCGGCGTAATGGTACTTTAAGCCTGACTGTAGGGATAATGCGCTTTTGTAAGTATGATTTTAAAAATAATCTTGAAGAGTAAGAATAAGGAAGTAGGCGCAGAAAGATTACAGCGACCTAGTACAAATCAAATGCGTGTGGGTGAGCGACTGTCTTCGTACATAAATTTTGGCAGGTGACTTCAAAACAGGAGACTGTTTACTGTTGACCTATTTGCAAGTTGCGGCCCGCTATCTGATTTTCCCCACCGACAGCTTAACCTTTGGTCGTGATCACATTTTGCCGTCAGTGAAACTGACGTAAGTGTACTACACTTATACTGCGTGTAGTCAAAGCAGCATGATAACCACGATTAACTTAGAACATAGTTATACATTCTCTCTCTCACACACCATAGGAGGGGCCTGACGATAGATATTCATTTTTACTAAATGCGAATACTGCTGCGCCACCGCGTGCGGTGGCGCAGCGACATTTGCATTCAGTAAAATCTCTATCTTCAGGCCCATCATGTGACACACGCACACACACACGTACGGCTGTAACAGTCACGCAAGCCTGTAGTAGAAGATAATGATTCCCGGCCACTAATGCAGTCAGTGACCTTTTTACACATATGTGAAGAGCAACAACCACACTGAAAAAAAAACCAAACAACAACAACAAAATGATAACACAACACGACATGAAACACTCGTCATTCTAGTCGTACAAAAATCGTCTTTTATTCATTGTTGATTACACAGGTCTCTTAGCAAGCGGCAAGATTATGTGACAAAGAGAGTGAGCATTTCGTATTTCCCCCCATCAATCAGTGATCATACGGCGTCCCACGCGGACACATGAGTTGAAACTGGTCAGGTATTCCGCTCTGGCTGTCGGCAGCGCATTTGGCTGAAGTGATTCCTGCCGGAATTCGACCAAACGCGCTACCGACAGCCAAAGGTTTAACACATTAACTCATTCGAGACGTGCCGCGTTCGGATACGCGGCAAAAAAAGCCGCGCATCCGAATTCAGTAATCACGTCTCGCATGTCAGTAGTGAGTCGTGGTCACTGAAAATGGCCAAAATTTGAGAATTTTTCAATGAAGATCCCATCACTTGTTTTACATTTCAGGACTGAGACAGGTCGACCGTGATAGTTCAAGGGTGGTGTAAAAATGGCGGTTTTAGTACCGCTATTCTAGCACTATCATCATTCGCTCATGGTCGATCCTTATCGTATCACGCAGTGCGTCCCCAGGTCAGTCACAACTAAAAGCTATCGGGCCGAAGCCGCTGTCCCGCGCACAACCGCGCGTGGGCCCACTGCGGCCGACTTCGGTCCAAAGGCCTTTGCGTACTGGGCGTCATTGCTGACTGGGTACATGATGTGAAAAAATCTGACACGAGAGAGAGAGAGAGAGAGAGAGAGAGAGAGAGAGAGAGAGAGAGAGAGAGAGAGAGAGAGAGAGAGAGAGAGAGAGAGAGAGAGAGAGCCAGAGAGAGAGAGAATTTCATGGAACACATCAGTTTCTCTTAGTTCCCAGGGATAATAAATTTGAACTATTACTCAGCTGGGAACCACGCTTGGGACACAAAATGTTGCAACAGGACAACGTTACCACTGAATGATAATTACACCCTCCAAGTTTAATGAAACAGTTTAAACATTATTCAGTATTACTTATTACTTGCTGCTTCAATGTCGACACAAATATCAGCAGTTTCCTCTCTCAGTGCAAATACCTTTCGTTCCGGCCCTACATTATCACCGAGATAGATACATTTGTGGACGTTAGTGGTGGATATGCCAGCGTATACTGTGACCCTTTGCGTGTCGGTAGCGGTTTTTGACAAAACAAAAACCGCTACCGACACGCAAAGGGTTAAATCAATCAGAAGACAAATTATGCTGCCAGGTACACGTGTGTAACTCACAAGGCTCACTGGAATGGAATGGTTAATCAGTCTCAAGGATAATCGAGTCAAAACTGTCGATAAAATAAACATTAAAACGAATAGACTTTAAAATGGAATGGGCTTTTTTTTTACAATAAGAAAATAATTATGTATATCAAAATTTTAATGTACGTCATCAATGGGCACAACCAACAGGCTCGTACCGTGAGTTCGTATAATGTATAGCGCGTCTTAATCCGCTTGAAAGAACATATTAACTCATTCAAGGCGTCGCAGGCAACGCTTCACGACACTTTCGCTGCTATTGATGCGGGGCCCCTTGAATGAGTAAACTCATTCGAGACGTGCCGCATACGGATACGCGGCTATATGCCGGCCGCGTATCCGGACACGTCTCGAACTCTCTTGACTAAGGGCCGTTCGGTCGCTCCTTGATCATGCAGCCGAGAAACTGCATACAACCGATGGCTAACTGAGAAGTTTGTTGTAGACGAACATCTTTGCCGGCCATTCAATCAGGCCTCACTTGAAGAAAGCGTACACACAATATGCATGTTTCCCTGTGAATTACTTCGTAGGCCTAAGTAGCAGTACATCCCGCATGGCAGTGTTGACAAAAACCACAGTAAGCGAAGGTCCTCGGGTCGACGTCGGTCCTCGGACCTTTTCTTTACTGGGACACGCGTAGGGTAGAATGTCTTGTGCCACTGAACTTATGACGTAGGGGCAGCCACAATTTAAAAAAAAAAACAAAAACACTTTTAATCCTAACGTCATAAAATAATGCCTTCGTAATCACAGAGCAGTCCCCAAAATGAATACGGAAATTCATGCGGGGCCTGCCGCCGTATTGTTTCATCAGTTTGCTTCTCAAGTTCCCATCAGTCACAGACATTTACCCATGACTGAAATATCATGACCAACCCATTTCCCGCTGTACTGCATGTCAGGGCTAGGGGAAAACAAAAAAATCATATATAACGCATAACGTCTAAGGGCGTATATGAATTACATGAATGAGGAGCAAGAATTCGAAACAAAGTTAAATGAAGCATTGCCTACCCTTCTGCTGTAATAGAGGTGGTGTTCCGATAATCAGAAGTAGGTCAACGCTGCGTGTCTTTTGATCCAAACAGTGCCACATTCCTTCTGCGAATGAAGATAATTAGCGGCTAATCTCTGTCTGTTTGTTTGTCTATTTTGACAAAGGGTATTTACCCAAAATATTAATAAATTGTGTTGTACCCGTCTTTTCTAAGCGTGTTTCTTTCTCCGTTGGGTACTTCTTTTCAGTGGATTAAAAGCCCGGACAAACATGTCGCAATATTGCATGTTTGTCCAGATTTTAATCCACTGTGAAATCTTGACCTACTTCTGATTTCCGAACAACGTCTATTGCCGTGAAAACTGGCCTTTATCATAAAGCAAATGTACAAAAATATACAGAATCAATGACATTAAAAGCATATTTAAACTCCAACAAGCAACAAAAGAAAGGTCTGTCAATCACATCACAAAGCATAGATCGGGGTTACACAACATTATAAATAATAATTTTCAAAAAGTGAAAGCGTTGGCTATTTCTTCTTTTTCTTTTCGATTGCCTCAGCCATATCACTTCAAAGTCCAATAGCCGTGATGAATTCCGCTGTCCAGTAAAACTGATTACAACATGTGAATGAAACCCTTGAAATTTACTGCCGCGATCACCACAGACAGCAGTAATCAAGTCTTGTTAAACCATAATGCCCAGACTTGCTACCACTGGATGATGATCGACTATGATAGTTCAAGGGGGTGACAGAATAGCTCGGCGCCTGGTGGCAACAAGCTATTCTGACACCACCCTTTAACTATCATGGTCCATCTGCCTTCAGAACTGTGATGTAGTCCTCCGAGAATATAGAACAAAAATGATAATTTAGGATGTCACAGGTTAAACAGCCCCGGTCACATGAGCCAACACAAACTGACTACAGATTTCTGTGAAAAGCATTTACTTCAGTGTATTCTTTTCGTAGAAACTTTTTGTCAGTTACATCTTTCCAGTTCATGGCCAATGATTATGTAACCAGGTGATGGTAGCAACCAGCTTCCAAACAGTCTTGTCAGTCCTGACTTTTACTGGCTGAAACTCAGCAAGACAATGGGTAGCGGAACTATGCCAACAAAACAATTAATCCTTTGGCTGTACAAAGCGCTTTTTGTCATTGTGATTCCTACATAAATTACTGAACTCTGCTATATATAAAAAATAAAAAAAAAACCAAAAAAATCCATCCACTTTATGGACAGCAAAAGGGCAATAATCCATGTCGCATGTCATCACGCTCAGATTAAAACAAAGTCTAAATTTTCCATTATACTCACTGAAAGAGATCGGACCAAGAAAGATCTACAAGTACAGTGTCAGTGATGCAATATTTGTGCGTGTTACGCCTGAAAATGAATTTCTCCTCACTATGTGTGCCATGGAAGGTCTAACTGGGCAATAATATTGCACACAAAATTATCATAAACACGACCACTGTGCCATTTACCCAAATTACATGTGTCCAGAATATCAACATGTCAACTAAAAACAAGAAGCACTAATTAAACATATGGAGATTTTGTTAAAGTGAAAACTTGGAGAAACCTTAACGGACTATTACAAGGAGCATGCCAAGAAAACCTAGGCTTTTACAATAAAATATATTACCAGTGTGCCCAAAGGCCATCGGGTCGATATCGGCCACTGTTGGCCCGCGCACAGCTGTGCGCGGGCCAACGACGGCCGACGTAGGCCCGATGATCTTTTGCGCATTGGGTTTATATGGTTTTACACTTTGTTAACTAATATGCATAATATCACTTGGAGCATGCAGTCTAGCGAGGAAACTGATCCAGCTACAGGGAAAATGCTCAAGTGAGCATACTGGTACTGTTAGTATTTTCGGTATTTTCAGAGATTTTCTGTACAGCAACTATCATTATAATGTGGTAATCCCAAGGTTGAGAAATATTTCACAGTGCAACCTTCGAGTCCAAAGTAACGGACACAAAAATATAATATTTCTGTATTATAAAGCACACTACTAAAAACAACAACAACAAAAAACGAAAAAACAAACAAACACACAAAAAAAAGACTTATGTGCAGTCCATGTGTACAAGTAAATAAACAGATTGGCGTAATAACAATGAAAGTATCAGTAAAATGCTTTTATCACTGGTGACATGTACAAGTGCAAATCACGTACAAAAGTGTTGTCAATGTGACTGTTTCTGTTACCACAGTTCACTCCCACTTCTGTTGCAACATAATTATGAAAAAGTGTGGACTGTTACCCTTTAAAGTCAGTGGAATGTTGAAGAGGAATTCTTGTTCGAATGGAATAAAAGGTATTCTCAAAGTATATGAAAGGCAATTTCAAAGCCGTCACTTTGATTTCCGTCCATCGACTTAAGGAAACCATGATCACATTTTCAAGCCTTGGGCCAAATTTGTGATTAAGCTGTGCCAGTTCTCTGTGGACCCCCACCCCCCTTTATCCCGAGGTATGATGCAATAAGGTCACGTGATTTACTGTTTCGGACGACTGTTTCGCAGACTGTCTGCAGGGTAGCGTGGGAGGGGTGGTGGGGGGGGGGGGGGGGGAGGGGGGAATGGGGGGGGGGGGGGGGGGGGGGGGAGGAGAGGAGGGGCAATTTGAATACTGAAAGGCGTTTCTGGAGACTGAAGACAATGGTTCAATGGAAGAAGAAAAATATTCTGCTGTTATTTGAAGGTTTGTTCATTTATGGAATGTAAGTGAAGAGGTAGGTCTTGAGTATCATAATTGTTCAGGGGGTATATATATATATATATATATATATATATATATATATATATATATATATATATATATATATATATATATATATATATATATATATATATATATATATATATATATTTACACATTATGATTAATTACAACCATACACATCAAAGAAATATTTAAAAAAAATTATTTAAAAAAACAACAACCACAAAACATAATGTTACTTTTTTGAACAATACAAAAGTATGCACTACTGAGGACTTAGTCACTTTCACACACACACACCCTCTCTCTCTCACACACATACATGTGCATGTGGAGCAAAAAGGGCAGATTTTCTGCTTCGGCTGTAAACAAAACAGACCAATACAGATATTTGGTACAGCTATTTCGCCAATTTCTAAAACTGGTGCTGCACTACACATGGCACAATTTTCTTGAAATCAAAATACAGAGTCGTCATATCAACTTTAGCATTCATGAATCGTCTAAAGTGCATGATAAAAGAAAAAACAAACAAACAAACATAAAAGCAATAACTAACGAAATAATGAAAATGTCAAGCTGTGATTATTTTCAGCCAAATAAATGTTTTTCAATTATTGAATAACTTCATTAAATATCAGCATTGAATATCAGCATATTCTAAGCACGTACATTTCCAATGTGCATGAAGTATACGAACACTACAAGATTTCAAAATGTGATTCAACAGTACAAGTGCAAGCGGAGTCAACCACCAGCACAAAGCTGTACACAGGCATGCAGAAGGGAACCCTCTGGCTGTCAGTAGCAGGTTTTGTTGAGGTGATGCCTCCACAGGAAGACCCTTCTTTGTGTCATGCCTCATGGACTCACACAGTTCATCACACATTACTGCCAAATGTGGCAATTTTGTAATTTGCAGTTTTGATGTTTCAGAATGATAGTTTAATTTGTCTTTTGCACATCATCCAAATTTGAGTTTTGCAAAATGCCTTCACTGTCCAAGGCTGGGCTGACAAATATAAATCTGTGCAGCCAGAGCGTCAGCTTAACCCATTACATCCTGAGAATGATTTTTAACAAATGTGATTATTGTCCTAAGAAAGCTACATTACAGATCAGCTGTTTTAGTTCAAGGGTGGTGCCAGAATAGCTTGGCACCTCAGGCACCAAGCTATTCTGGCACTACCCTTGAACTATCATGGTCAAGTTTATTTCAAGCGATGGGTGTATCAGGATGAAAAGGGTTAATGATACTCATGTTTACAATATTGGTGGATGATTGCATAACAGGGTTAATCTTAGTCCTCTGGCTGTCAGCGGCACTTTTTTTTTGCAATGATTTCTGCAGGAATAATCAGAACAAAAAGCGCTGCCGACAACCGAAGGGCTAGCTGACGGTGAAAAGGCACAGCCAGCGTTGCATCTGTTTGCTGTGGTACACCTTCACCCGAATTCAGCTATCACTCATAACCACCTCCAAATCAAAGGTTTCAAACCACCATTAACATGTCCTACTGAACATTCTATTTTGCAGGGACGCAACTAGACAGTTTCTGCAGATGGGTCAAATGTCCTATGTTTGCAAACAGGAATAGGACATATGTCTGCCATATAAAAATGTAATACTGACAAGCGAAAGAAATGCAACATTATTCGAGTCATCGGAAACACTTCAGTGTTTCCGAAGCCTCGAATGATGTTGCATTTCTTTTGCTTCTCAGCGAAAGAAATGCAACATTATTCGAGTCATCGGAAACACTTCAGTGATGTTGCATTTCTTTTGCTTGTCAGTATAGTAGGTACACATAAGATAGTGTTTCACGTGTGGTCACTGTGCGCAAAGCAGACTTAGACTCTGGCTGGCTAATTTTTTACGTAAAATAAGAATTCCAAGACAACACAAAAGTGATCAGACATGGGCAACTTCAAGGCAATCATAACAGGATATCTGACCTACTGGAACCTGCATTAATGGGACATTTTACCCCTGCAATCGGACTATGACCGATGTCCAACGCCTAGTCCAACGCCTAGTAGCATCCATAATTTTGCCACTTGTCTTGAGTGAAAACACAATCACAGCTCCTTGGGTGTTTATCCTTTTCCACATCTTCTCTCACAAAATCACTGTAAAACGGGTTAAATGGGCAAAACTCACTGATATGCTTTAAATGCGCTTTGAAAAAAAGAGACAAAGTCTATTTTTTCTTTCCACAACATGTTTTTCAAAACTGTCAGCACTTTTCCTAAAACTGCCCTCCAGTTTGCCATAGTCATTCTCCAGCAGCAAAATGTCTTCGGGCCCATGACAGCTGCAGTGGGCCCGCGCACAGCCTTGTGGACCCGAGGCCTGCAGCTGTTGTCAACCCGAGGACCTTTGCATAATGGGTTCAGATAAAGCTTCCCTCTAATGGCTGTCTGTTCTGGGGACTTTGCTGGTAACCCCATGATGGTGACTTTTCACCATTGCCATGCCTGTAGTTTGCACTTGACGGTGGTGTGTAATTGTACTGCTTTCCACTCACATCATTTGGTGAGGGGATGATACCCCGAGAGGAGGGCACAGGAAGACCGGGCTTACCGTTTGTGTAGTAGGTGTCTCTTTCAGAAGTGTGTGAACTATGCGATCGGAGTCTCTGCTGTCGGCTGTCATGGTAACTGCGCTGGTCAACTGGCTCTGAGTTCACAGCCAAGGAGCCAGAGCCACCCATCATCTTGGCAACAAGTTCCTTGTGTTTACGCATGGCCTCACTAACGTCAGCCTCTTCATAGTGAAAGCCCATGTTGAGCATTGCGTAGGGGTGTTCAGAGCTGCCAGGGCTCAGTTTATTGTAAGTCAGAGCCTGGTCAAAGCTGCCCTCTCGTGCATGTCCGTCACTGTCGATACCACTATCTGCCACTCCTGAGCTGGCCGTCTCCGAACGAGATGACCGATCACTGCCTTGCATGTGAAGCCTGGTGAACTGAGACTGCAGCTGGGCTTCCTGCTGCGGGGCAGTGTAGGATGGACTCACCCCATGTCCTTGCGATGGCTTCCTGTTGCGTCCCTGTTCTGCGTTCACCCTCACCTCTGGGAACATGTGACCATGCGAGTCATACTGAGCATTCGTTCTGTAAGTCTTGGGCTTAGCTCCTTTCTCCTCATAGAACCCATCATCCGGATATGTGCTGGGATACTGTTCCACGGGACGTCTGTTAGAGGCACCCTCATCATAATATGCAGCCTTAGCACCATAGGCACCAAGGGAATGTGGGGTGCGGGGGTTGCAACTGTCAGGTCCTGCACCATACCCACCACCTTGGGACCTGAACCCATGATCATCCTCCTCTTGATCCTCGTAACCATGGTGACTACGACCATGCCAGTCCCCAACCTCATTCCTCATGACCTTGAGCTCGATGCCATCAGAAATTGTGGGTCGTGGTTCTGCCACCCCTCCACTGGCTCCTTCACCGACATCTGTGCGTGGTTTTCGCTTCTTCTTGCGGAAGCTCTCATACAGCTTGCCAGCCTGAGCGTAGGAGTAGTTCTCAGCAGGTGCATGCTCACCCACGTTCTCTAGTGGAGACACGCTGTTTATTGTCCACTCTGGCAAACACTCCCGGATCTCATCTGAAACCAGAACAATGGTGTTAACCCATTTAGCCATGATGCACTACAGCAAGAGATGGCTTGAATATGATAATTAAAGGGTAGTGCCAGATTAGCTTGGCGCCTGATGGCGCTATGCTAATCTGGCACTACCCTTGAATTGTCATGGTTGAGCCATCCCTACCACTTGTACATAGTCGTTAGCTGACACCTCCAAAATCTGACCTTGGGGTCAAATGATTTAATTTAAAGTGACTTCTTCCAAGCAATAATGGTTAGCAGTTCATAATATTCCCATACTACAATTTCTTGGTATGTTTTCCATAATGCTACACAAAAAGGGACTAATAATAATAATAATAATGATTTCTGTGGTGCCTAACCTCAGATAGAGCTCTAGGTGCCTTACAAATTTCAAAAATACAATTACAAAAACTGTACACAGTATTACACATACACATTCCAGGTACCACAGCAAAAATACAATAGAATCCTCTGCAGTCAATTTTAATCGGTGGGGTAATGGACTAGCTTAACCTTTGTTTAATTATGAAGTTTGAATGTCGGAAAGTATAAGTTGTTCTGCTCTTATTTCCCCTTTGCTATCCAGGAAAGTTCATGATGGATTAAAGGTCCGTAACGACACCTTTGTCAGGTGACCTTTGAGAAGGAAAGGCTGAGTAAAAATAGTAGCAGATTCTGTCACAATGATTCCTATCAACACGCAAAGGACAAACACTGACTCGAGGGCCTGTTTTATGTTAGTGCTCAAAGCCTGCCCTGTTGAAGGCAGCTACAAGTAAACCTGATTAATTTGGTATGATAAACTTGGTATGCAGGTTGCCTCAAGACTGATCATCAAATCAGCCCTTTGCTGTCGGTAGCGCCTTTTGTTGAGGTGATTCCTGCAGAAATATCGCCTCAACAAAAGGAGCTACAGGCAGCAAAGGAGTCACTTTGACAAAAGTTGGACAAACAGCCAAAGAGTTCAGCTCTGAAGGTAAAATTACTAAACGTAACTGCCCTCATCCCCTTCCCTGCCCATGCGGGCCACAGACACTGTCGACAGTACCAGTAGCTGCACGCATTGGGAAGTGGTTGGGGAGTGAAATTTCACCCTTTGTCGGACACATGCACAAGGGGGTAACCCATTTAGCCTTGATGCTCTACAGCAAAGAGATGGACTGACCATGATAATTCAAAGGTAGTGCCAGATTAGCTTGGCACCTTCAGGCGCCAAGCTAATAAAGCACTACCCTTGAATTGTCATGGTCAAGCTATATCCTGTAACTGGTACATGGTTGTTAGGTAACAGTCTAACACCTCCAAAATTTGGGAAAAAAGTGGTCGTGGGGTTCAAAGGGTTAATGGTTGTCTTCTGCAGATGACATTATAGTTATTCAGTTAAATTAAGAAGACTGACCATGATAGTTCAGAAGTGATGCTAAAAACTCTAAAGTTGCCTGCCTATCATTGTTGACTCAAATCTTGATTGTAGTGTGCTGGGGATGAATGGTTGATAAAAATATCCTCAGTGCATGTGTTTGCTGATTAAGCAACGTTGTCAACTTACGGCCTAACACATGCCTGTGACAACGTTTGTTTGAAAAGTCTGCCCATGGTATGAATGAATGATACAAATAAAGAGACAAATAACTAATATATCTGAATGCTCTGATGAAATGGGACACACACCTGAAAAACCAAGGGTAGTGCTGGATCAATTTCATGTCAAGAGAACTTGAGTTGCTACAATATATATATATTCATGGTGGATTTGGCATCAAAAGTGACGCATTATTTTATGAACTTACCTTCTGTGACAGGAGCCAGATGTGGACGTGGGAAATATTCAGCACCAAGTATTTTCCAGCTGATCTCCTCATGCAGAAGGTCCTCAAACCCAAACTTCAAGTTCAGTGTCTGCATTAAAACACAGCAAAAATTACTTGATCTGCATCATGATTTTAGACTGATGATTACATTATACCCAGTGAGCTAAAGACCATAATATCCAAAAAGTGCACTATAAAACTGTTAATTTCAAATCAACACAAATAATCACTTACATTCACATCATTAAATCCACCGCCTCTCCCTAACATGGCAGCATATCCATGGTAACGCAAGATGAGGTCTCCATGCTCCCACTCCGCGTATCTGAAGTAGGTTTTTACAAGGTCAAGATTAGAAGCTGCCGCCTCCTGCTCCTTCTTGGTCAGTGTTTTGCGGTAAATCTTCTCCACTACCTTGCTGAAGGCAAACTAAACAACAAAAATATAAAATCATATCAGAATGGTTTACAAATCATGTAAATGTTTGTATGAATTCCTTTTATTTCTGAAGCCAAATGCATGGGTGACAGTGCAAAAAATTTAAATGACTGAAACAGTCCATGAACTAACTGTGCCCCATAATCCATAGCCAGCAAGAGACATAAATTCTCATGAGCCCCTGCAAGATGTGTAGGGGCTCATGAGAATTTATGCCTCTTGCAGATGGAGCATGCTGGCTGAAGGACTGTTCTGTCTGAAAAAAAAGGCTGAAATTCAGATTTTGGGGATTTTGACAAAGCTGAGTCAGTCCGTCCAGGACTGTAGACTGTCACCCATGCATCTGGCTCGACTACCTCAGCACAACACACCCAATGTAACTATACATCTTTTCTGCTGAACAGTATCAACAGTAGCAGCTAAGGAGTTAATGAAATATCCAAGGAAAGGCACTGAGATGGTCTTTGCTTCCCTTGAACACCACCATTGCAAGAAAAAAAATTCTATTCTGGCACTACCCTTGAACTATTTTAGTCAAACTTATTTCACACACTGGTGTATTCCAAATGATATGGGTTAACACAGCTCAACACTCTGGCTTCAGCATAAGAGCAAACATTATCTTGATGAACCTAAATTTCACAAATGACTACTTTTGTGCATGAGATTTGGACAAAATTGGAAACCTACTGTGATTTCAAAAGACTGCCCACTGGCCATGGCTTTCTGTGCTGCATCCAAACCAATCTGAAGACGACTGAGGATCTTGGGGTGCGTCTGGTTTACCATCATCACCCATTTGTCTGCAATTGAACATATGAAACAAAATAAAACCATCACCTGACACAAACTATTTCTGCAATCTTTGTTAATTCAACACAAACAAACTCTAGCTGTCCCAGGAAAATGGATTCAAAGTGATGTCAACAGTCGGCATATATCCTAATGAGCCCCTGTGAATGCGGGGGATCATCGGGTCTATGCCTCATGCAAATGGGTGGTATTCACATTTTCTCAACACTGAACAGGTTAAAAAAAAACCTAACTTAATTTCCCTGTGCACACATGCAGCCACTAATACTAATGCATACATAAAAGAATTATCAGTATGACACAACTGTCAGAAGTATTTAGAAGTTAAACATTGTTCAACACTAAAATTTGTCAAAATAGCTCATTAAAATAAACTGTTAACAAGAGAGCTCCTGTAAGCAAAAGATACTCGGGATGGCATCTGCCGCAGTTGGCCTGTGCACAAATGTGCACAGACGAACTGTGGCTGACTTAAGTCCGACAACCTGCTGTATATTCCTACTGACCATCCTTGTAGCACATGCCACATGCCATGCTGCCCCGTCCCAAACCACGGCCCAGGTGCACTATAGGCTGCAACACTATGGGGCGCTTCAGCAGTTGCACGCAAAAATCCTTCAACTCATCTTTCCGATCAAAACGGTAGCTCCTGAAAGCAGTTGGACAAAACAGCATAACATACTCATGAAGTGTAAACTAGACATGAAGCAAGTCCACAAAAAAACTTTTAAGTGTAAGAAAAAGCACAATTTTTTTTAACCCATATCATACTAAGGCTAAAAGCTTCAAATTTGTACACTGCCATATATATGCTAGCTACAATAGTACTTACAGATCAATAAGGATATAGACCAATGGCTTTAGATCAAGGGTGGTGCCAGAATAGCTTGGTGCCTAAAGGCACCAAGCTATTCACTACCCTTGTTGAACTATTTTAGTCAAACTTATTTCACACACTGGTGTATTCCAAATGATAAGGGTTAATAAATAAACTTTAACAAACAGCTTTGGAATTAATGTTCCTCGTCCAAATAATTAAAATGTAAAACATGTGGCGGTCGTGCCTTCTCCCATCTTGGCCCTGCCACTTGGAACAGCCTCCCCACCCCTGACCGTAACTGTCAAACGCTCTCCTCCTTTAAATCACTTCTCAAAACCCACCTCTACAATGCTGCCTTTCACTAGTTCATTTCCCCAGCCATGCACAATTCATCACCACTGTCACGTGTGTGTGTGTGTGCACGCGTGTGTTGTGCGTGTGTGTGCGCATGTTGGTTGTTAGCCTTTTCATTGTATAAGCGCTTAGAGCTACTTTTAGAATAAGCGCTTAACAAATCTCCTTTATTAATATAATATGATACCAAAAAGTTGAAAAGAATTTGCAATTTCAGTATTTGTAATTTATAATGTTGTTCTAAACTTTTTCAACCATTGTGCCCTCGTGTTGACTTCCCCAAATTGGAGCTGTCATCTGAAGACTGCATTACAATCCAGGAAACTGACTGACTGTAATAGTTCAAGTTGTGCCAAAGTAGCTTTGGCGTCCATACACACCAAGCTTTTCTGGCACCACCCTTGGGTCGATCAGTTATCTTGCTATGGCATGCCAGAGATAAAAGCGTAATACATTTGCTTCTACAGTGTTGTCAACTCATTGTGTCCCAGGTATTAAATAATTAATACCCACATTTTTTAGTTGTCCTTTGAAGACTGCGTAACAATTCAGAAGACAGATTGACCATGATAGTTCAAGGGTAGTGCCAGAATAGTTGGTGCCTTTAGGTGCCAAGCTATTCTGGCAACACCCTTGAACTATCATGGTCAAGCCATATATTGCTGTGGTGTGTCGGGGCTGATTGAGTTAAGACACCACAGTGGGGGATGAATTGGTCATGACATGCCACTTGAGCATTGGAAGGCAAACTATCATGTCCGATCCATCTTCCACCGCTGGTACAGAATGTGTGTAGTCACCTAACCCTTTGCGTGTCGGTGGCCGTTTTTGGCGTGATGCTTCCTGTAGGAATCATTGTGATAAAAACCGCCACCGACAAAGGCAAAGGGTTCAAATTGCAAGTTGCATTTATTGTGTGAACAAGTAAAAATCAATTCAGTTTTCAGACCATATCAAAACTTTGCCACCCAGCTTACCGTCTGTGTGGAACAACATTGACCAGCCTGTCGACTGACACAACTTGTGTTCCTTCCTCTGTGGGCCGCACCAGGCGATGGAGGACATTGTTGTTCATAACTACATCCTGCAGCCGAGCTATCAGGATTGCAGAGGGAAAATCCATTTTCTGAAAAAAGAAAAAGAAAAAAATACCATGTAAACAAAATTGTACTAATTGAAGAATATTTCACAGATATCTAAACAAAATTTTAGACCTTCACGTGTATGTCTCTGTGTGAAAACATCATAACAAAGAATGACTATAATAAAAATGGCAAAATTCACTTCTTAAAAAAGATTGGCATAAAAATGACATTTCATTGTCACCAGCACTTTTGGCCACTTCTAGAACAATAACAGGGGGTATGCCCTGTCTGTAGTCTATCTTTAACCCTTTTATCCCCAACACCCTACAGCAGAAGATTGACTGACCATGATAATTCAAGGGTAGTGCCAGATTAGCATGGCGCCTTGAGGCGCCAAGCTAATTTGGCACTACACTTTATTTAATATTTTTATCATGGTCAATCCACCCCCTGTAACTGGTACAGTCGTTAACACTTCCAAAATTTTGGAAATGCACCTGTGAAGCTAAAAGGGTTAACAACCATTCGCGCAAATTGGGCGTCATCTCAAAGATGCATGCATAAGTGGGACACCTTCAACAATTGTGTAAGGCCTCCCTCCAAAAACAAACAAACAGCGATCACGACCCTTTAGTAATGTCCTCATTACATTCATAAATCATTCTCGGAGGATGTAATGATCAACCACATGATTTCTTGACATGTATCCATAGGTGGCATAGGAGGCAAGCGGCCACTAAGAGATGGAACTGAGCTGTTACCGAACAGGAGTTGTCAGAATCAGAATCAATTCAAAGACAGTAGGATGCATCCCTCTATAGTAAGGACATCCACCTAGTAATAAAGGGACACTTTGCCTGGGTTGCCACAATGACTGTGCCATGTCTCCTCACAGTCAATCAGTTAATGCCAGACAAGCAACTTAAATCTTTTAGCGCCAAGGTCTCATTTCTAAAATTTTGGAGTTGTTTCCTAATGACTATGTTATGTACCAGTTGCAAGAGACAGATTGCCCATGATAATTCAAGGATATTGCCAGATTAGCTTGGCGCCTGAAGACACCAAGCTAATCTGGCACTACCCTTGAATTATCATGGTCAATCCGTCTCCTGCTGTAGGGACTTGGGGCTAAATGGGTTAAACTGGGAATGTAAAGGACTGCAACTCCCAGTATGAGCATGAGGCATATTATTCTCACACTGGGGCTCATGAGAAAATACGCCTCTTGCACTAGTGCAGACAGAGTGGGTTTGATGAATCTACTGAAAGTTTGAATACTGTGTGCACTGTTTGACCTACATGTACTTCTGATTTAGGGATACCCGTGGCAGCACTGAAACAGTGCAGGCCACGAATTTCATTGTCCTGTAACATTTTCACTTCCCCAGCCAAACTGCTCACAGTACAAAACTGTCTGTTCCGTAATATGCATAAGCCACAGGAGACCAGCATTGATAGCTAAAATGATAGTGACAGGTTCTTTCTCTAGGCACTCCTGCTCTTCCTCATCCACGACTTTGGTATCGATATCATCCCACTTAATCGAATTTCAAAATACAAAGGATTTCACAAAAACCTCAGTAGCTCGCTTGAGCATGCCCTTAGCACCACTTGAATGTTCCGTGTTTATGTGTGAGTGAATGCACGTGATCGTGCATGTTGGGTTCAGTTCGCGGTGATGCCGCTTTAATCGCTTAAAGCCGATTTCAACTTAGGGATAAAGCGCCTATATAATGCGCTAAATGTATTTATTTATAAACATGGCACCCTTGAGCTATCATGTCTCGCGCAGTTGCCGCTAGAAAGGAAAAATCCAGCTTGGAAGTAATCATCTACATAGCGAGCCATACTCCCACACGACAACAAACGACAGAGGCGGAAATGATCAACACGGTTACCCTTGATAAGATAGTATTGCAGATAAGCGTGCTCCGTTTAGTTTATGTGTACGGAAAGCATGTGTATTGTTCTCAACGTACCAAAAAATGTTGTATTTACACATTCACGTGACTTATTTAATATTCAAATGTATAGCTTGCGTTATTTCCACAACTTTCCTGCCCGTGACAGCCAAGCTTCTCTTCCGCACTACGCACTTACAATCACCAACCCCCCCGACGACTTTTTTTGCACCTGTCCCAACGGCCCAAAATTCAAACACGAAATCGCCTTGTCAGCGTCCTCACCTTTTATTTTGACACAGATGGCGTCCAAGACAATCACAGATGGGACTACGTAATCCCTGGAACTCCGACCATGCGATGCAATATGCGGAAGTACCTTCAAACGCTGTCAACCAGCACTCGTCGAGGTACACGCCGCCATTTTGTGTCGCAAATTTAGCACGGGAAAGTGGGTCAGCACAGGTAGGCGACCAGACATACCTGACAGGTTAATCACGACGGTGTATGCATCAGTTTGTTACAGGAGCTGAAACATTCAATACATGCCGTGGAAAAGGCCCCCCCCCCCCCCCTCCCCCTGCTGTGAGCTGGCCGGGGTGGCTTTCATGAGTAGTTGCCTGCTCGGCGTTAAGCCTAATAACTATGACCTCAGTCAATGCACAAATGGCCATCGCGGGGCCGGCGGTTGGCCCGCGCGCTACTTTGCCCCGCGTCGACTACAGGGCCAAAGCGGCGCGGTCCGACGTCGTCGGCCGCCTGCGCAGCGGACGCGCCTTAAGTAAGCGCATTAGGTGGCAAAGGTGGCTAATTGGAAAAGGGACAAATTTGTAACTGACTTGCCGAATTTTTAGTGTTGCCGTTTTACAAAAAAAAAAAAAAAAAAAATATTATTGAAACTGTACAATTTGAAAATATAATTTGATTCTTTTCATTCTATAAACGGAGGATGGTGCGGCAACTGTAAAAGTACACAACAGCCTAATCCCAGTACGATAAATGTAATCAGTTTGATTTGATGAACCGTCATTTTTGTCCGCAGCCCGGCAAGACCTGGATTTTCTTCTAAATAATGTTTCTTCTCACAGGCCTTATGGTATTATTATCACCGTAAAATGTTCCCACAGAATTAACCTTAAATTGAAATATTCGCTGACTTTCTCTGCTTTATGAACTTCACTCAAGATTTAAATCATAGAAAGAAGTTTAGTTATTTGGGTTTAACGCCGAGCAGGCGACTAAGGCCATCTCACGGCGGAAATCATAGAAAGAAGAGCAAATTTTAGTGGATACGGGCCAATGCGCAAATTGAAAGGCCGGCATCGGGCCGATGTCGGCCCGATGGCCTTTTGCGCATTGGATATATATAAAAGTGTTAAAATAATATGTTGACAAATTTGGTGGATATAAACGTGCTAAAATATGGTGACAAATTTAGTGAATACAATGATATGCATGTTAAAATAATATGGTGACAAATTGATACCTTACATACACATCATTCTGGCCAAGCTTACGCCAAGAATCATTCGGTGGCATGTCCAACTGAACCATTAAACATACTAATTCATACGGAAGGTTATGTAAGCTGACAACATTTTAGATTCGTAATATTTCTTTTTACATTTTGATAACAAACACACACACACACACACACACACACACACACACACACACACACACACACACACACACACACACACACACACACACACATTAAAAGACTGACTTTATACCGCGGCATTTCGCAATGAAATAAAATATTAATAATATCCTGAAAAATGAGGATGGCTACTGAGAAGTGTTCTTTATTCACATGGGTAACACAACTGGTGTGGACACCGCTGTAAGTGTGTGCACAGCGGCCGTGTGTGTGTGTGTGCTTAACCAGCCGTAACGTGCTTGGGCAGACTGTGTAATTTCCCGGCTGGACAATGGGGTTTTGGGAGGAGTGCCTGCACTTTTTATTTCCCATAGTGCATGACAGAGACCCATCACTGCCTCAAAACTGCGTTGGGCTCAGGGCTCGAGAATCATACCTTATTTGATTTTTTTTGTCCTCCCCGCTGTGCTGACGTGAGTTGATATCGTCAACAGATCCATCTAAAACTTGTGCTGCGGATCTCCCGTATGATAACTCATTCTACCCCAGGCACACCACAGCAAGATAAGGATCGACCGTGATAGTTCAAGGGTGATGCCGGAATAGCTTGGCGCCTATGGCTGGCGCCAAGCTATTCCGGCATCACCCTTGAACTATCATGGTCGATCTGCACGGTCCTGCCGCTGCAATGCTGTCTTCAGAGGACGACGGCAAAATCTGGGGACTTCGGCGATGGGGTAGAATGAGTTAAATAGTGAGGCTACGTTTGCGACGAACGACTCCCGGCCAACAACGAACGAGAGCAAAATCACCTTCTACCATAGACAACATTCCAAACATCTTCAAGAGGCATATATCCTCATGAGCCAGGACTCGTGAGGATCTATGCCTTTTGGAGATGTTTGGAGTGTTGTCTATGCTTAGGGTACAAACCTGGCGGTTATCCACGGTGACTTCGCTCGACGGTTCGTTGTTGGGAGTCGTTCGTTGCAAACCGCGAAACCTCACTCCAACACACCACCAAATCACATACCGACATATATTCCACGAGATCGCGCGATCCTGTAATAATAATAATAATAATAATAATAATAATAATAATATAATAATAATCGTCATTATATAAGCGCTATATAGGCTAATTCCTGAATTCTATGAATCGGCGCATTGCGCCGCGAACTGAACCCAATACGCACACGGCACGTACATGAAACCACCACCCGGGTCCTCCCTGAGAAACTTGGGTGGGGTTCACTAACTACTTTTTAGTTCCCACGCAGGGCCGCCGTGAGATGGTCTTAATTGCCTGCGGCTCGGCGTTAAACCCAAATTAATAACTAACTAACTTATCAACGCAGGGGCGGATCGGGGAGGGGAGGGGTCCAGGGATTTGGCCCCCCCCCCCCCCCCTACCACGTTGTTTGATTTTTCGGCCACTGGAAGCCGCAAGGTTTAGCGTCAGGAGGTCTTTTGTTTTGTGTGTCAGGTTAAAGGTCCCAAATGAAAATGAGAAGTTGGAAATCCCTCTTCCCATACCCCCCCCCCCTCCCCGAGGTAACTTATTCGCCCCTGCCACGGTCACCCTGTTCCGGCCCGGTCACAGTGTGGGGTAGTTTCCTCTAATGTTTCTGTCTACTTTTGTTCCATCAGTTGGCCTGTATTTTTCTGTTTTAAAAATTTCCCTATTGTCTGCGCTGCCTGTAGTCCTTGATATCGGGTACACGTGTGTTGCTAAATATGGTCGGCTACACTTCGAGATGATAAGTTTATTTGTTTGTGGTTAATACATTTTTATATCGTTTGATATTTTGTAACTGTAATGATTTTGTACTCTTGTTTAAATATCGATTCTTATTTTGTAATTGTAACGATTTTATATTGTTTTTTTTTTTTTTTTTTTTTGTTTTTTTTTTTGTAAACTAGGGGTCGATAAGTTAGTAAGAAGTTGCAGAGTCGCTATAGCATGTCTTGAGGGTGGGTGGGTGGGGTGGGGGTGGGGTGGGGAGGGGGAGAGGATGGTTTTGGTTTACTAGTTTTGCTTCATATAAGATCGACTGACGACATGCATTCAGTATTTAGTTGTTGTTATTGTTTGTTTGTAAATTGTTTGTTGTTGTTTTTTTTTTTTCACAAGCAGCGCAGTCACGTCCTGAGGAAAGTCAGTCTTGTCACTTGCTGTCGAGAAGTTGAGGCGAAAAAAGACAATGTCAGTATTCAGTTTCGGCCGGGTGGGTATCGAATTTCGTCCTTTGCTGGCTCGTCTATGCTTATAAAGTACACCACAGATGCCAAGCCAGCTACTATTTCAACAGTCAAATTGATTTAAGACAATGCTGCTCACAGTACAAAAGGACATCTCAAGATCACAGCGCTGTGCACCGACACTGGTTGTCTCCCTCGTTTGCAGCGCAGCAAAATAGGGAGACAACCAGTGTGCACTATGCACTGACACTGTCTCCCACGATTCGCTACCGCTGCTACAACGCGGCCCGTAGTGAACCGAAGGGAGACAACCAGCGTGGGCACTATGAACTCACCAGTATATAATTATTATAACTCATTCAGCCCGACGCACTGACGTATTTCCCACATTTTGGAGGCGTCATCTAACGACTATGCACCTGTTGCAGAAGATGGACCGGCGCCAAGCTAATCTGGCACTACCCTGAATTATCATGGTCACGACGGTGACTGACCCGGCCATCTCTTGCTGAATGGGATAGGCCTGCTCAGTTTCGCCGTAATTAGTTGTCAGTCACACTCTAGGGCTTACATGTTTATGAAGTGTATGCATAAAATAGCCACGGGGCCGGGCTGACCTTATACTGAGGTGCATCCACAAACAGCCCACTTCACATATTATATACATGTACAACTTACGAGGTCGGATCCAAACAATTCACTTATTTTAAAGCACCATTACGCATAACTGAATCCAAAGACACGTTTCTGCACCACTTGTGTTTGTTGTCGACATACCTAATGAACTTTAACAGCAGTTTGGACAGGCAGCGGCAACAGCGGCACATGCGTAATCGCACATTCGGGCCGCTGTACAGCCGTTAGCGTTTCAAACTATTTTTTAGCTGTTTCTGGTACTAATAACACTGTATTTATAACTAGGAGTGGAATCATTGTCAGGTTACTTTATATTAAGACGACGTGTGCTGAACTGGATTCTCTTGTGTCCAAATCTTCTTCTTCTTCTGCGCTCTGTCGGGTCTGCTCTGCTTCTCCACAAGGGCACAGGGGAGATGGGCGGCACGAGGTGCGTCAGTAGATGCGTCTGTGCAGGTGGAAATTGAATCGGTTGTGCCCGGGCCTCAGACGGAAGATCGTCACCTGCTCTTGTTTAGACAGCTGATGGTAACTGTCTTGGGGCCGTTGTGGTGGTTTTTTGGCTTGCTTTACCAGGGCGGAAAGTCGTTAGCAGGATTCAGAGCCTCTACTTGCGCAGGGAGCTTTGCCTGGTGTTTTCTCTGCAGCGCTCTCGTCTCCTTCACAAAGCTTGATCTTTTCAGTCTCCCTGAGTTTGGTTGTTTCATACTGGCGTTCATAGGACGGTCTTTGGAAGACTTGACCCTTGTGAACTGTATCAAGGCTTTGCAATCTCTTCTCATGCGCAGGGGTGGGATGCCTGTTGTCTCTTCTATCTTTTCAATTGGTGTGGATCTCATTGCACCGATAATGATACGCAGTGCCTGGTTCTGAACTCTGTCAATGGTCTGCTGGTGTGACTGGACTGCCGTCAACTATGCATTGGATCTGTACTCAAGGTGTGGTCTCACTGTGCCTTGATATACATTTTTGAGGATCTTTTCATTGGCTCCTCATTGTGTTCCAGCCAGCTTCCTCATGATGTTCAGCTTTCTTCTAGCTTTCGCTTCTGCGTTCCAGATGTGCGGCTTCCACGTCAGTCTCTTGTCAAAGGTGACTCCCAGGTATGTCTATTGGTCTTCATACTGCAGCGGGGTGTTGCCCAGTGTTAGGTTGCCAGCCTTTGCTTTGCTGGAGAGAGAGAGAAGAGTGTGGCTGATGATTTTTCTGTGTTGATGGTCACACACCAGTTGTTGGTCCAGTCTGTCAGCCTGTCCAGGACTAACTGCATCCTGTATGTAGCGGTTGTTGCATACTGTGTCCAAATGAACCATAACTAGACCTGTGTGTAGCGTTTCATAATCGTTTGTTACTCAGAAGTGTATCTTTGAACAGTTACGGCGGTAGTAGGCCTTTAAGGTCAGGTATAACACAAGTCGGATATAACATTATTTTTCACTTTCAGTGGTGCAAACCACAAACTTTTCCTTCGCTTAAAACAAACTTTAGATATAAAAACCAAACATATCGTCTACAGGCACTTTGTTACATGTATATGTCCAAAGTTTAATGTTGATGTAGTGTTGATTCAGTTGATTGAGCAGTACAGTAATTCAGTCCTGATACCAGGGCACTACCAAAAATTAAATTAAATTAAATTAAATTAATTTAATTTTAAAAAAAATACTGTACTTATCGACCATGATAGTTAAAAGGGTGGTGCCGCCAGAATAACGGACTTGACAGTAGCCACCAAGCTATTCAGTCTGGTACTACCCATGAACTATCATGACCGATCTCAGTGCGCAAAGTTCCTCGGGCCGACGTCGGCCGCAGTAGGCCCGCGCACGGCTGTGCGCGGGCCGACTGCGGCCATGGTCGGCTCGAAGTCCTTTGCTATTGCGGATGTCTCCGGAACTGGTTATTCTGTTCAGAGGATAACAGTCTCTTATGAATTTCGAGGAGTTTAGAGCACCCGGAAGAGGGTGTGGGGGGGGGGGGTCGGGGCGACATAGACTTACTTACGCCTGTCACCCCTACCCGGGTATAGGCCGTCGACGAGAGACCTCCAGCGACTCCTGTCCTGTGCTTCTCCTTCTATTTTACTCCAGGTGGTTCCCAGTCTCTTGATGTCTGCTTGGAGGTCTCGACGCCAGGAGTTTCTCGGCCTACCTCTTTTCCTCTTTCCCTGGGGGGTTCCATGACAATGCCTGCCTAGTGATACTGGAAGCTGGCTTTCTCAGACTGTGACCAATCCATCCCCATCTTCTTCGCCCAATTTCATTCTCTGCTGTTATCTGCTCTGTTCTCTCCCAGAGTCTGACGTTGCTGATCTTCTGTGGAAAGTGGATTTTCAAAATTCTTCTAAGGCAACTGTTTATGAAGATCTGTACTCTGTTGACTGTGGTTTTTGTCAATCTCCAAGTCTCTGCTCCATATAGGAGAACTGCTTTTACGTTGGAGTTGCCAAATCCGGACTTTGGTGTGTTGTGACAGCTCTCTGGAACTCCAGGGCGACATAGAGTTCACCTGTAAATTGTTGGTGCAGTCTGATGTCGCCTGTCCTAGCCGGATTTGAGCCGCCGTTCAGTTCCGCCGATATGCGCCTGAAGCTGTGTAAACTTACACCTGGCAGCCAGTAAACATTAAAGGCAGTGCGTGAACGGGACGGTCAATGAACCTCGGGGGACAGAGCTGACAATGATTTTCTCTTGTTCTTTTTCGCCCAGGGGGCAGTTTTCAACAGTGAGCCGCGGCATCACTTTTGACAGAGGGCGAGGAGGGGGGTGGGGGCTGGCCGGGGGCGGGAGGAGGGGAGGGGGGGGGGGAAGGATGCCCTAAAAAAACAAACATGATGCGTAACTGGCGTTTTTTCTCAGGTTGATGCGCAGTTTGCAATGTTTTTATCATTGTGATCCGTGAAGAAAGAGGTCGTGATATGTACATGTAAATGCCATTAAGATCTCCATGCGGACACGTGAAACTTGAACGTCTCGGTTAATTTGTGAAACGTGAAAAAGTCTGTTACACTGTAAGTTATTGCTATTAGACACACCCTCTCCTCCTTTTCTCGCCGACCCCCCCCCCCCCCCCCCCCCCCCCACACACACACTTCTTCTCGACCCCCATCCCACCATTACACCCTCTCCCTCGTTAGAGTTTCCGGCCAATGACAAGAGGTGATCAGGTGAACAGTCTTCTGTCCGTTCAGTCATCGGCTCTTTGCTTCGTGAAACGTAAATGCTGTTTTGGGGATTTGCGATTCGTGAATCGCAGAATAATCGTCACGTGAATTTGTGATGGTATTGGTACCCCCCATCCTCCAAACACACACACACACACACACACCACACCACACACTACTCTTTAAAACTTGAGCAATGACACGATTCAACGTGGCAAGCTGTCGCCGTCGCTGATCGCGGTGTCCGTAATCTGTAAGGGGGCACTACATTTTCAAACTTGAAGTACCACTGAATGACACGATTGCTTCCCTTCAACATGATGTCCGGCGTCTTCATAACTTTCATTAGTGCTACGTTGTTATGATCTGTATGTAGTAACACACACACACACACACACACAGGCGCACAAAAGCCTCACAGTGGGTTACCTACCATTTCATGTGAAAATGGGTTCCCATATTTCTATTTATTCTAGGGCTCTGGAATTGATGCGAATGTTTAGAACTCACCTTATAACTAAGCTCTATAACTTAAAATAAAATAGACATTTTCTAGAAACAGAGCCACTAGATGCCGAAAAAATGGGTTTCTGCCAATAAAGTGGGTGGGTGTCTCTCTCACACAAAAACTGGCATTACAGTCAAAATGGGTGTCTTCACAACAGTAGGCGTCTGTAATAAGGTCAAGTTCATGGAATACTTCTTTTTCACATTAATTTTTTTTTCCCAACTTAATGTGTATGTGTGCTTTAACATTCTTTACATTGTATGGTGCAAAATTCAATAAACACTGGCCCGAAACCTTTCGATTATGATTTTTACCGAGGAAATCTTTTAAACATTGCTGCGTTTTGTCCTTCTGAAGCAAAACAGTTTATCATGGCATTGATGTGAGAATCAACATAATGTATTCTGGAAATTAAAGGACTTTTTTGTTTTGTTTTTGGGTACTCTGGAGTTTCAGACAAACAGCAACAGAGCATTTTGAATATTAACCCTTATCATTCGGAATACACCAGTGTGTGCAACTAGTGTGACTGAAATAGTCCAAAGGTTAGTGCCAGAATAGCTTGGTGCCTCTAGGCGCCAAGCTATTGTGGCACCACCCTTGAACTAAAGCCATTGGTCTATGTCCTCATCTGTAAGTACTGTAATGTAGCTTGCATAGAATTATGGCAGTGAACAAATTTGAAGCTATTAGCCTCAGTATGACTATGATGCGGGTCAAAAAGTGTGGAAAAATATGAAAGATAGAAAAAGACCCAGACGAAGAAACTAACACTTAACTTATTCTACCCCAGCAAAATTTAAGATCCACCACGATAGTTCAAGGGTGATGCCAGAATAGCTTGGCGCCTATGGGCGCCAAGCTATTCTGGCATCACCCTTGAAATATCGTGGTGGATCTGTGTCCTGCACTGCAACGCAGTCTTCTGAAGACGACTTCAACATTTGGGCTTAACTTATTCTACCCCAGACACACCACAGCAAAATAAAAGATCCACCATGATAGTTCAAGGGTGATGCCAGAATAGCTTGGCGCCTATGGGCGCCAAGCTATTCTGGTATCACCCTTGAGCTATCGTGGTGGATCCGTGTCCTGCACTGCAACGCAGTCTTCTGAAGACGACTTCAACAACTTATTGTACCCCAGACACACCACAGCAAAATAAAAGATCCACCACGATAGTTCAAGGGTGATGCCAGAATAGCTTGGCGCCTATGGGCGCCAAGCTATTCTGGCATCACCCTTGAACTATCATGGTGGATCTGTGTCTCCTGCACTGCAACGCAGTCTTCTGAAGACGACTTCAACATTTGGGCTTAACTTATTCTACCCCAGACACACCACAGCAAAATAAAGATCCACCATGATAGTTCAAGGGTGATGCCAGAATAGCTTGGCGCCTATGGGCGCCAAGCTATTCTGGCATCACCCTTGAACTATCATGGTGGATCTGTGTCCTGCACTGCAACGCAGTCTTCTGAAGACGACTTCAACATTTGGGGATTCCGGTCTTGGGGTAGAATGAGTTAAAATGACAGAACAGAACACTGACATTAATTAATTAACTGACAACATAAGAAATCACTTGAAATTCAAGAGTGAAACTTCAGCCTTTATTTAACATCTTTCGTCTCCAACAACCAACCATTCTTTCATTTGCAGAGTTTTTAAAATGGTATGCAGTACAACCAACCATTCTTTCATTTGCAGAGTTTTTAAAATGGTATGCAGTATATTCAGTGTTAATTATTTTCTTAAATATAGGGGGTCAGATCTAGCGCGGCAGATTAAGTTTACAGTTGCCAGAGGGTCAGCAGGATTTCCCAAGGGGTCACAGAAATGATGAAGTCTTAGATGATCACATACTTTGTAACACACACACAATTAGAACGGATAAGTCTGTCAACAACAACTTTTTTACACAAGTTTTCTTTTAAAGTTTTTATTAAGTTGCTATTCTCTGCCTTGTGAGAACTCTTATAGACTGAATGTTTTACAGTCGTCTCTTCTTTTTCCCATGAAAGTATTGCACTGCTCTGTTGACAATTTTCTGACGGTCTGAGGCAGCAGCAAGAACAGACTTTATAAGCATCTTCTGATGTAGTCTTTTGATGCCAAGTCTGTTCCTGCTGGCATTTCTCAGTCTGTTCTGAGCAGAGAAACCTCTTTCACAAGGCACAGAGGTCAGGGGAACAGCAAGTACAATCTGTGCCAACACAGTAAAATCAGGAAACTGGTTCCCTGACCTTATGAGGAGAGAACAGAATTCCTGCAGGTTCATGTGCTTGTGTGCAGCAGCAAAACACTTGAACTGCAGGAAGTCCATTTTAGTCCTTTCCTCAGCAATGAGAGATCCCTGTAGTGTACCATCTACAGTGTGCTGCTCACCATAGATGCTGAGCAAAACCTCCAGCTTGTCTTCCCCATACCTGGCAAGTTCATAAGGGGTACTGGGAATACATGCTGGATTGAGTACAGCATTGAGACAGCCCAGGAGGTTCAACTGATCACTGGAAAACCGCTTTTCCAATTGATCAGTGAGTGCTTTGAGATAGTTTTCCCTCAGTCTAGAGAACTGCTGTTTGACATTTTCACTGATCTGAATCACCACACCATGAAAACTGCCATCTCCTGAATCTCTGACATGAGCATACAGGTCTTTCACTGTTTTACTATCCTCACATATCATGGCTTGGACAGACAAAACGGTAGCTGACAGCATGCTGATCATCCGGCCTATGTCTATTACATCCTCTTGAAAAACCTTGCTGAGTTTGGTAATGGCACTGAGAACATCCTTCAGCAGGCAAAGAGCAAGCAGAAAGTTTGGCTTTTTTACTTTCTTCAATATGCCCTTTGCCTCTGGAGTGTTCTTGACTGTAATCTCGTGCTCCAGTGCCAGAACTAGCACCGACCAGCATCCATGGAGAGCATCTACTGCCTCGTAGATACTCAACCATCTGACACTGCTGGGCCTTTTGAAACGCTTCACATTTGCACGCATGACTGCAGACAGTTCTCTTATTTTCTGGTATCTGGCAGGGGAATATGAAAAGAAGTTGTATATATTGTTCATGGTTGTCTGCAAGTCTGTCAAGAATGGGATGCCTTTAGCAGCATGAAATGCTGCTAAAGCTAGCCTGTGGGCAGCACAGTGAGTGGTGATGGCAAATGGCACACATCTTGTCAGTCTAATGCCCACCCCATTCTTTTTCCCCATCATGACACTGGCTCCATCTGATGAGAAGCCAACAACCTTTGACAAAGGAATGTTGTTTTTCCTCAGAAAGGAGAGCATGGCATCATATACTGTCTCAGCTTTCCCATCTGCAATTTCAATGTTGTCTCCAAAAATTATTTTGGATTTTCCATCACAAACAAATTTGACATACAAAATGAGTTTCTTGTGTGTGGCAATGTCAATGGATTCATCTACCATCAATCCAATGAACTGACTGGCAGCAATCAAATCAGTGAACTCATCCTCAGCTGAATCACAGAGTGCCATTTCCATCTCCTGAAATATCTGCTGAGACTGGTAGGCTCCTCCTGCTGACTTCAGTCCTTCACAGCCATGCTTCTCCTGAAAAGAGAAAGGGGTGGAGAGGGAGGAAAGAAAATTAAGTTTGAAATGTTAAAGCTGTTTACTTTCACATGCACGTATATATACTCACTCACTCAACTCTCTCTCTCTCTCTCTCTCTCTCTCTCTCTCTCACACACACACACACACACACACACACACAAAGGAAAAGGAAGAGAGGCTAGAGACACGTACCATGTGTTGTACGATGGACTGGAATTTCACGTCTGGGATGTCCTCCTCGATCATCATTGTGGTCGTATCAATGAGCACTTCAACCGCCGGCGCCATTTTCTGCTTGTGTTTGACAAGCGCGTCAGGCAAACTTGTGACCGTCTGGCTGCTGCCTGATGAGGTAACTCCAATAGCTAGGCGATGATCGTCTGAAGCCTGATGACGAACAAGTGCAGAGCGCTGAAAATTTGTTGATCCTTTCACAAAAGCGTTTTTCGACTGTGCAACTTGGCATACAGCGCAGAACATCTGCCCATCCAAATGGCGTAGCCATGTAAATTGTCCGAGCCAGTCGTGCTGGAAAACACGCGTGGTCTTTTTTTCACTATCCGATGTGCTTGTAGGAGCTCCAGAGATTGTAGGAGAAGGCTGTGATTTTGAGCTCGAGAACCCGAATTTCATGAGTCCGGCCATGCTTTCGCCACAGGAAATGCCGATAACCACTTGACTTCGGCTCCGCCGCGCAAGAGTTATATCTGTTAATTTTCTGTTGCTGCGCATGCGGTACTGTTGCTGCGTTGGTGTTCGGCGCTCTGACAATGGTCTGCTCGGCACGCGCGGCTGTGAAACGTTCACAATGACGCACTGGTGCGTTTTTCAGTGCGTAAAGATAAAGCTTAATGCATCTGAGTAAAATTACTTACGTCAGTCTGACGCAGAGCTCGGAACACTAGTGCGTCAGAGGTGGCTTTAGAGGGTCAGATACGCACATTTCTGCGTAATAATTATCACTGATATTACAAAATGATCCTCCGCCACCCCCCCCCCCCCCCCCCAATAACACTCTTGTAATCAATCTTTACATTGTCAATGGTTTTCTTATCTTATTATTGTCTTTTGTCCCCAGCCGGCTGTTTCGTTTTGCAAATCCAAAGGTTATTCAGTATACAAAATGATCCAGGCGTCCATCAGATTAAAAAAAAAAAGCAGGCTATACATGCTGAAACCACCCCAATAATAACACTCATGTAATAAATCTGTATGAAATCGAAAATGCTGCGAGTGGCGGGGAACCTCAATTCATTTCTTTTGTAACGTTTTCAGTCTGTTGCGGACGTAATCCTTAATGTTTGTCCAGCGCCTATGTCTAAGTGCAGGCTCCTCTGCCATTGAGTACTGTATCTCGGCCTTTCCAGGAAGTTTGTTCATGACGAGGTGTGTCTTGAAATGAGTTTGAACAGCTTTCTCTTCAGCTTCCCCCCATGGTTTCCTTGTAAATCTAGCTTTCTTTCGAACAGGAGCTGACGCAGTACTGTCATCATCAAAACTATCTAGATTGTCATCAGGCTCTGGACGTCTTTTCTCCGTCATGCTCATCGATTCCTGTGTTGTTGACTTGCTACTTGCTTCATTCACAGGTGCTGTTCCCCCCCGAGACCTCTCTGCCAGTTTCTGATGTGTCTTCATTGTCAAAGTCAATCTCTTCATCATCGTCCAGCTCAGCTCTAATGCAACTCTCAAAATCTGTCATCCCATTGTTAACTGACAGAAGAATCTTTGCCACTTTTGCCTTTTGAAGGACGTCTTGAGGTTGGCGGTAGATATGGCGATGTATCCGAATATCATGGCCAAGGAAGTCTGCCAGCTGATCCTGGTCTAACTCCGAGATGGCCATTGACTGAGCCAAAGTTGCAACCTGCTTCCGCAACTGAGTAAATGTGAACATGGCTGGGTATGACACACTTGCTTCTAGGGCATGGGCCTTCAGAACATCATGGCCTCTGTAAGGCCTCTGACCAGAAGGTGTGGCAAAGATGTACTGGGAATCAGCGAGAGCTGGCACTGATTGCCTCATTTGAAGGATTCTGTCCACAGTTGTCATCTTCTTCGTCAGCAAAACGGGAACACTCCTATTAAACTTGCCTCTGATTTCCACTCACTGAAAATGATTCACCATTTTCTTCTCAACCTCTGTGAGACCTTTCAAGATATCTTGATTGGTGATCGATCCAATCTTAGCATTCTGGAAGTCTGACACCTTCATTCTCTGAACTTCTCCCCCTCGTTTTCGGTTGAAAAGTGATACAGCACAAAGAGTTGCTTTAACCACTGTCGGATAATCTTCCGAAACCATCCTTGTCTCAAGAAGCTGTTGGACCTTCCTCACATCTTCACATGATGGAATCAGCTTGGGTTTGTTCATGGTCATTTTCCCGACCGACTGGGCTGCTGTAGCGGACACACAATCATACCAGTCCCCGTTGAAGACAGAGTCAAACCGCTGCGCCTCAGAGAGCTCCTGTCGCCACCTGTCGTCTGAACCCTGCCCAAGCTGTTTGGATGCCTGTGACTGTTTGATTTGTGAACACTTTTTCAAAGCATGGCCTATGCGCATTGCGAGATTGCCTTTTTTGAACTGATGTGTGTCCTCATCAAAATCTGCTAGCTCTTTTACAGCCAGGACAACATGATCAAAGCTAGCTGAATTGATCACATCATTTAAACTTGCGATTTTCATTTCTGACCTCACTCTGATAATCTTTAATAGTCTCCCTAACTCCCGCATCCTGGAGCTGATTTGTCCAGCCGTGTGTTCTTCAATGTCCCTGCGGTCAAATAATCTCTTTCCATACTCAAGAAGCAAGGGGTCAGTTCTGATGAGACGGCTTATCTCATCATCTCTCTGGCTGGCCAAGACCTTGTGATAGAAGGAAAATTCAACGTCTAAGGGTATTGGAAGCATTAGCCGACCACGGCGCGCCGCGTCTCCTCGCCGAGTGATCTGAAACCCTCCTGGCTTCTGACAGCAACGTTATGAGTGTACAGAGATCAGCTTTTTTTGATAGAACCCTTTGCAATGGCTACAGGCGAGAAGGTCGTCTACCTTACTAGTTTTGGTGCGATACTTAGGAATCAAACATCCGGATTTGTTTTCAAGAACAGCAACGTTATGCATGTAATCACCCTCATCTTGTAGTCTGATCCATGCTCGACGTCTCTGCTTGGTCCCTTTTTTATCGACAAAATTTTAGCAACGTCTGCCTCATCTGCATGGACATCTTGTAAGTGCGTGCTCATTTTCAAGACAAGCTTGCCACACAATTTGCATGCATGTTTCTTGTCCCATTTGTACTTTCCTTTCCCTCTCTGCGACACGTGCACACCTGTTTCTTCTGTAAGTGCTCTTTCCCCACTCTTTCCAGCATCATGTTCCTCCTGCCTATCCACATTCTCATTGCCACCCCCTAACGCACAATGCACCTTGCTGGTACTAGCGTCACCAACACCTGGCCACCCCGAACCTGCCACTTTGATGAAATCTAACATAGTCGATACAATACTGTCTATGTCAGAGATCCCAGCAATTGATGCCGACACACCCTCTGAATCTGGTGAGCTCGAGCCAGGAACAAACTCCTCGTCATCACTGCCCTCGTATTGCGATGCGCTGGCACTACTCTCAGTCTCGGGTCCATCCCAGGCGCCATTTGCCAACTGGAGAAAGAAAGATTGAAACCAAAGCTGCATTAGAAACAGAAACAGCCCAATTTTGGTTTAAGGGGGCCTTGCACAAGAATAAAAAGAGTAATCCCGTGTATGACCGATTTACATATGTGTGACCTCGGTGACGAGGGCTGGCTTCTGCAGCAGCAAAATCCACGTTTTCTGAAAATGCAAGCAGTTTTCACACATTTGTCAACCCTGCGTGACCCTTTGAGAGAGGTCACTAAAATTGGCATGTTTAAAAAGGTCTTGCCACAAAGTATCCTTGGGACAAGCTTGAAGAATGTGGCTTGAATAGTCTCCGAGAAAATGCCACCGTTAACTCATTCTACCCCCAGACACACCACAGCAGGATAACAGGGGTGGGATTCTAGTAACAAAGAAAACGCGGAAAATCAAACGACAAAAATCAAATGACAGGGGAAGGGGGTGGGGGGGGGGGGGGGGGATAGGCGCGTGTCCACCTTTCGCCAAAGTATCCAAAAACCGACAGGGGGAGCGAGACCAAACACACCCAAAAATGGACTTTGTTATGACACTCCTGATCTGCAGTATAAAAATGGAATGTGCGTACCAGTTTATGTTCAGATGCACACTAAACGGCACTCTGTCATGGACAATATCCTTTTTCACCGCCATTTTCCACTGCGACCTAAAGCTACCGGAAGTGTCGGGCGATAGTGAACCAAACTACATACAAATCCAACCCATTTGAGAATTTTTTGCCATTTAAGAAGAATTTTTTTCTTCGTCTTTTTCGTTGTTATTAGACGCGGAAAATAAATATGCTTCAGCGGAATTGTGAAAGAATTTCCGCGGAAATCCGTGGAAACGCGGAAGAATCCCACCCCTGGGATAAGGATCGACCATGATAGTTCAAAGGTGATGCCAGAACAGCTTGGCGCCTACGGGCGCCAAGCTATTCTGGCATCACCCTTGAACTATCATGGTCGATCTGTGTCCTGCACTGCAATGCGGTCTTGAGAGGACAGGGGCAAAATTTAAGGATTTTGGTGTTGGGGTAGAATGAGTTAAAGTTTACCATGGACGACGGACGGACGACCAGTGGCCCAGAACATAAACTCACTTTTGCTTCGCACACACGCCAGCCAATAAAATGAAGATGATCATAGAATCACTTTACTTACCAGTTTGTAATTGGGAGCATTCCGCTGTCGTCCATGCACCCTCCTACCAGACGCACCCTCTGTGGCAGAGGCTGGGGGGGGCCATGATTCTGCAGCATAGATCCCGATGGGTTTGGACATCCTGCTGCCATCCGGCGCTGGGTGTGTGCAGAAAGTCCTGAGCCGGTGTGACCAAAACGGTGTTGCTGCGAACATGTCCAATACAACCATGTAAACCAACTGACATTTTGAATCAGATTGATTGTACATTGCTTAACGTCCCGACAGCAACAAGGCTTTCTCAGGACGTGCCTGCACTGCTTGTGAAAAAAAAAAACACCTAAACAGAACATTGCCATGTATGTCGCCTGCCGGTCAAATACGTTAACTCATTCTACCCCAACACCAAAATCCTTAAATTTTGCCCCTGTCCTCTCAAGACTGCATTGCAGTGCAGGGCACAGATCGACCATGATAGTTCAAGGGAGATGCCAGAATAGCTTGGCGCCCGTAGTCGCCAAGCTATTCTGGCATCACCCTTGAACTATCATGGTGGATCCTTATCCTGCCGTGGTGTGTCTGGGGTAGAATGAGTTAAATAAACCTAACACATGGGGCCTAAATAAAGCTAAGACCATTTAGCACACATGGGGCCTAAATAAAGCTAAGACCATTTAGCAACACACATCCAATATCAAGAGCTACAGGCAGTGCAGACAGTAGGGAGAGTTTTAAAAAGGCAAATGCAGGTGAATGGACAAAGGGTAGACAGAAACACATGCCCCTGGCCAGAATAGAGAGAAAAACCCACCCTGTGGGGCTGACCAGGGTGACCCTGAGAACTAAAAACTGGCAATACAGTAAAAAGCGACACTTCAGTTGCACATTCCGAAAGACCTGTTTGTGGACGTTTGTTCTTCGAATCGCGAGGCAGTTTTGCGAACGAGGATTGAAATCTGGCGCCATTTTTGTTTTTTAAAAAAAAGTCAACTGATACTGTGCATGCATGTGGCAAGTTAACACATGTCAGAAAAAAAAGAAGAAACAAAATCGCGTGGCAGATTGACCTTGTAATGGGGTTATTGAACAAATTCCTTTCATTGAAGAAGAAAGCTTTTGTTAAAATCGTGGGGTTCTATTATCATTTACTACAAGACTCAATGGTCAGAGAGAGGAAGACACGGACCGAGCCACGCAGCAGACGCCTTATTTTTCTGGGCCAAACGGGTATCGGGGATTGGAGGCATCTCTCAGTTAAATAACTGCACTGAACAAGTACATTTGGGCGTGCTCTTAACTAAGAAATATTGCATAAAGTACCTCTGCAAACGCGAAAGAATGGCCGGTCACGGTTGGAGACGAAAGACGTTTAATTAAGCAAGGGAAACAACTCCATTCATCGGTGTTGGGCTAACCAATCAGCGATCATCAAATTGATCTGAAAACACTCCGGCCGCTTCCGTGTCAATACACAGGCCCAGGGCATCGCCGAAACACAACCATGAAGTAAATCTGTCAAAATGGGGACATTGTATTTTGATATTTTTTTCTGACTTTTGAATGAAAGATAATACAGAAACAACCCTCAGAAAAAATGGGTGTCTGACTTGGTCACCCAGAATTTTACACACACCCATTTTGCATAAGGATGGTAAAGAAAGTAACCCATTTGAGTGATTTGGTGTACGCACACACACACACACACACACACACACACACACACAGTGACACACACACACACATGCACGGCACACAAAGAGCGGCGACAGGCAGACCGTATAAGACAGACACAGACACACTCCACACCACACACACGGCCAGCGCGGCATACTTGCGCAGACAAACATGCCGGCACGTCATTGCGTGCATCACAATAACGTGGCCGCTTTACCTCATCACGTTAATCGGGCACTACATTTGGACTATCAGTCACGGCTGCACCTACTATATGACAGGTACATCGGTATAGGCAGCCATGTCTGAATCAGTAGAGGTGTGGTGGTGGGTCCGCAGTGGTGGTTTCAGAAAGAACACCTCACAAATCTAGAAAATCAGTCGATCGTGTTTTGACATGGCTGACGAAGTTAATCCGGAAAGCACAGCCTGGTGATCAGAATACCCGTGTTGTCTGTCTGTTTATGCAGCTGTTTCCCCGGACCTGCTGTGTGACGCACGCAAACATCAACCCATTCACCAGATCCTCACGGCCCCCGCAAATGCAGGGGCACTTGAGGATCTATGGCTCTTGGTCACCACAGTTTGTATCGATATCATTCCTAAGTCGTTCAGATTGGATTGTGGTTTTTTTTTTTTTTTCTCGCCCGGCCGTCTGAATTTACAAAGATTTCAGAAACATAACTAATTGCGTCTGACAGCGGGAAGGGATTATCAAAAGACAAGCAGACCGGCCAACTAAAAAAAAAAATACATGTTTGTTGAACAGCCTACATTTATTATGCTCTAGTGGGGGGGGGGGGGGAGGGGGGAGGGGGGGGGGGGGGGGAGTTGACTACGTTTAGTCTGATTTGATCCGAATACATGCTTTGTCTAGCAGCTCAAACATGTTGTCTTAATATATGCTTGTGGTGGATCTATTCTACAGATAAGCTGTGTTAATCTCAATCATGTTATGCCACTCATAATACCAGAATGGCACATCAGCGTACAGCCACGCACTGTACAAACGCAACATCGATCTTTGATCAGTTATATCTACGTCGTATACATGCAGTTTTTTTTAAAAAAGCAATGGATCTGCTTTGTATCAAAATTTAACCTCGTGATTGCCGGGACCCAACTACAAGAGGCATAGAACCTCATGAGCCCCCTCAGTCGCGGGGGCTCATGAGGTTCTATGTCTCTTGCTGCACCTATTTTGCATCGGTGTTCGTCAGGCAGCTGGGGTTCTTTGGCTTTGTACATACTGTTTAAAAACAAATCGTGTTCATTGGCAAGGAAGAGGTTAATAACTTCAAATAAAAAAAAAATTCTGTGCGCTATTAATTGCATAGCTTTTTGTCGCGTTTATTATGTGCGTGACTGTAATGTATCTGTTGACTTTTTTTAACCTACAGTACGCTGTGACATGTGATTTCATTATTTTATCCTTGTATACACCCAAGCGGTGAAGTGTGTTTATTTTATATTATTGAAATATATTGTCGTTGTTTGTTTGTCTGCTTTGAAAATTTAGTAAACGGTCGTGTGCTCGGACTTTCAAAGCGTGTTTATTTCTTTGTAGGTTACATATATAGGCCGCCTATATACGCTTGGCTGTCACCTGTTTGGTCAGGATTTCGCTTATTTTCTGTTGAAAATACCATCCATCTGCGATAGGAACTTCATTTAGAAGGTGTTCTCTCACGTCTGTCGTAATTACTTTTAAAAAATCCCATCGTGACGATTTAAATTTTGTTTATCTATATTCGTCAAGTAATGGTATATTTAATCCCTTTCCGAACACGACCCAACTGCAAGAGACATAGCTGCGGGGGCTCATGAAGATCTATGAATCTTGCTGACACCATTTTGGTTCCGTGTTCCTTGGACAGCCAGTGTTCTTTGGCGTTGAATTAACACAGCTTTCAGAAACACAATCTGACGCCTCGACATTTAAATTACAACTGGTTGATCTATATCTGGCGGCTTTTTGTACTGAATGATAAATGATCAACAAAAACAAAACAAAACAAAAATCCTCGCGCTAATAAGACACAGTGGAACTGATTATTTGTACTTATATTGATCAAGACTCAAAGCTGATCAGCACAGGTCGTGCAATAGTTTTTGACCGTGTTGTGAATACATGGTCATCATTATTCCCGCCGTCTCAGTCACTGCAACTGTTCGCACAATCTATAATTTGCAACAGGCGTACGGCGAACCCAATTATCCGATGAATGCCGTTCAGGAGTATTGCATGCCTCTCAATGCAGCGTAATCTTTCTTTACGTCTGTGTTCGCCAGACGGGAGAGGATGATAATCGGACTGTTTTTCGTAACCCTTTGGCTGTCGGTAGCGGGTTTTGTCGCGATGATTCCTGCGGGAATCATCGCGACAAAACACGCTGACGACAGCCAAAGGGTTAACCCTTTGGGTGTCGGTCGCGATTTTGGTCGAGGTGACTATTCGATCCTGCAGGAATCACCTTGACCAAAATTGCTGCCGACTGACCCAAAGGGTTAAGGGGGTGGCTGTTAAACACACGCACAAGAGGGTTAATGAGTATGCGTATTCATGAGTATTTTCTCAGCCGCTTGGCTCAAGTAGCAAAATCGTCTATCACAGTACACTCAAATCGCGGGAGATCGATCGACCGTGATAGTTAAGGGCAGTGCCTGGCGTCTTTTCGATTTTTATCATTTTTCTCAACCACATGACTTACGCAGTACCATGGTCTGATCACCATGACATACCAATCTCTGGTAGACATATCGAACATAAAAGTTCTATGGTAGTGGCTGGATGGCTTGGCGCCTTTCAAGCTCCAAGCCAATCAGGCACTACCCTTGATTTATAACGGTCGATCCCTCTCTCGCAATAAGTTCGGCGCGAAAGAGCTGATCAGCGGCCGCACCCACCCGGAACCGATCCGGTTAGAGCCTCTGGCTTTCTGTAACTCTCCCGTGTTCAGTCCATCCGTTTGCAAGAGACATAGATTCGTATGAACCCTGCAGATGCAGGGGTTCATGTGAATCTATGCCTCTTGCTGACCAAGACCGGCGCTAGCTGCTCCTCAAACTGAGGATGTTCGTATAACGGAATGGTATAAACCCTTGTTCGGTTGTGTGGGATTTATGGGTACACACACCTCAGACTTTGTTTTAACAGTTTGACGGACTCACTCAAGTTCTGACGCGTGAAAGGAATCGAAATACTGGCTACCCATTGTTCCTCCTTACTAAGTTCGGACGCGAATGAATGGAATGGTCACGTCCGTACGGCGGAACAGTCCGTCACGGTCACACTGACGGTCGGTGACAGCCGTTTAATACATTAAATCCTGAGGCTGAATTAAAAAAAAAAAATGCTCATTGTCCTGTGAAGACTACATTACAGATCAGGAGACAGATCAACTATTTCAGTTCAAGGGTGGTGCCTGAATAGCTTGGCGCCTCAGGCGCCAAGCTCTTCTGGCACCACCCTTGAACTATCATCGTTAAACTTTCAAGCAATAGCGAATCAGGATGAAAAGGGTTAATAGACATTAATAGGGAATCAGAAGTCAGAACTGCACGTTATCCGACGAAAGCAGTAGATTAAAAGGCCGCCTGGACAAACACAGGATACCGTATGTTTGTCCGGGCTCTTAATCAGAAATCGTCTATTCAGTTTGTTTGACTGGTTAAAATCTAAACGAGTATCTAATATTCACGGTTCCTATTTTGTAGTCCTTTCCGCTCACATCAGTCATACCGCTTTCGCTTTCCCCCTGTTTATTTTATTTTATTTTATTGTGTTTTTTATACAAAATTCACGACCCTTTTCAGAGCCATAAGCGAGGTGAGTCATATGAGGCGCAATTAAAACACTTTTTTGAATATACTCACTTTACGACAAGGACCCCGTCACCCACGTGTGCCAGTCCCGTAAAAGAAACAACAGGGATTTAATGCCCAATATTAGTAGAACACAGTCTATGACTTGTAAAAACGTTCTCGGAGTCCTTTCGACTCTAGGGTCAACATCGACTCTGACAGAAGGGCCGTAGTGCTTGATGGACTTGTCCCCTGTCCAGGCGCCAAACCCATCAAGCACTAGCCTTGGGCTGTAGGTAGATAAATCTTTCTTGACTTGCGTACCAGATGATAACGAAATGTGAATAATTCAGTTAGAGGTTGTAGAAATAGCCGACAGCCAGGATTTAACGCTTGATACCGGCATCAGAACATGGTCCATGACTTGCATAAACCTCTCCTCATACAGAACGTGTTCACGATTACATTCTATTTGGCTGAACAAGTTCTAATGGAGATTTGACCGCGCCAGGGTGGACAGAAATGAAGCCTGTTACTCAGCATTGTGGAATAAAAACTCAGACGTGAAAGGACTCTAAAGATTCAATCAGACTGCTTCCAGTTTTCGCCTCTTCTGCTAGTAAAACCATCTGGGTCAACACTGGAACAATACGTACGGTATTGAAGCAATGTTTACAAATCACATCGGAAACTTTGGGACCACTTCTCTCCTGTGAAGATAAAAGACAGTAAGTCCATTTTTTTGGTGAAAAGCGAGATTTTCATTGCAGTACAATGCTAATCTTGCTTTTCAAAAAACCGTACTTACTGTCGTCTGCTTCCGCTGGACAAAGTTGTCCCACTTGATCAGCCTTGTGGATACTGTTTGCGATCCGCACCACGCTGACTATAGTCAGTACAGTACCCAGTAAGCCAAGGTCCTAGGGTCCACGACGGCCGCAGTGGGCCCGCGCACGACTGTGCGCGGGCCCACTGCGGCCGTCGTGGGCCCGAAGACGTTTTGCTGCTGGGATAGCGTGCTTGAAAGTGATTTTGGACTCCGACGGTCTGTCTAGAAATTGCTGGGTTTGAAACAGCACTCACATAGTCGACTCTTTCTCCTCCTTCGTCTTGAAAAGTCTCTCGTGAGATTTGTGACATAGTAGCTGATGATCGAGTTCTTATGTTTGTTTGTTTTTATTTTACACCCAAACGCTTCAACTAAATTTGAAGGGACGTGGAACAAGAGAGCAGGGCAGGATGAAAAAAAGTATTGAATATTGATGAATTGAGACCCATAAAAATTATGTGGGTATCAAATCTATCGTAAGTCAGCTTGACTGTCAGTGTCACAGCCGGCCGCAGTGGATGCACACAACCGAAACAAAACAACAAAACAGGACATACGTGACCATGCAATAAAATGCATTACACCCTCAACAGAGACGGTCATTGGACAAGGGGTGGATCTGTATATATGGAGGTATGCCTGTTTTATTTCACTCCCATTGCCAAATTTGGGAGTTTAACCCGTTCAGTGCCCGTTGACGGAAACTGTTTCTGCAGTCTTCGTCCGTCACTTCAACATCAACAAACCGTAGGAACATGGATGCAAGAGGCATAGATCCTCATGAGCCCCCCCCCCCTCCCCCCGCAACTGCGGGGCTCATGAGGATCTTTACCGCTTGCAGTTGGGCGTGTTCAAATTTTCTCGGCACTTAACGGGTTATTAGAACTTGACCATCTCAAAGCCGGCAGCGGATGTTGCAGTACATTCACGAACCATCCTGACTCAGGCCGATGGCTCATCGTACGCAGTGTCCGACTGGCGCTCGGGTAGGACTGTGCTCAGTCTTTAGTACGTTGTGTCTGATTGGCTACCGGAGAGGACGGTTCATGATACGTATTATCTGGTGCCTGGATGGTTCATTGTACGCGGTGTCCGATTCGCGCCTGGACTGGATTGCTCATGTCGTGTCTGACTGGCTCCTGAGGACTGGACGGCATATGGTACGTAGTGTACTGGCGCCGATATAGGTTGGTTCATGGTACCAAAGACAATACATTATAAGACAAATCACTCGCCCCGAGAGTGCGAGGACGCGTTTTACGAGTTTTCTCCCTTGTAATCGTGTTGAATGATGGCTGACCGAACGAGGCAAGGGTCTGACTTTTGCAACGCAATTTCTTGTTTGAACGCCCGCTACACGCCAAGCTGCACCGGCATATCATTTTTCCTTTTTTCCAAGGAAGAAACAAGGTAAGCCGATTACTCTGTGGTCTTATCTTTGCATAAATTTACGTCCGTAGGCCCTATAATAATTTCATGGCGCAGAGGATGTCTATCGAAAATTTTCGATTCTGAATTAGAGTTGCCAGGGCGATCCTCAGGCAAAGGTCCCTCGTGTGATATGTATCTTTGGGTTTAAATCTGGGAGAGTGGAAAACTGATCCAACTGCAAACAGACCCTAGCCGGCTCTCCACGCCGTGAATTCCGAGAATTGTCAGTGGAAAAGTGGTCTAACGACCATTTAGATCCAGAGTAATTATAAGTTTCTAGTAATTTTGTTTTCAAATGTAGAAGATGGCCATATGTACATAGACAAGTTTTCCTGTCCCATTTTATCCACGTAATGTTAGACTAACCCAAGTTAGATCTAGTCATGTGTGCCACACGTGCTTATCTTGGGCGAGGAAAAGTATTCTTTAGTCTACACGGACCTTTCCCTTTCGTTCAAGGCAATACGACTGATAGGGAGAAGCCTGTCTAAGTTTCAAGTTCTTAATCAAGTTGTTTTAAGACCGATGTTCCGATCAAAAACAGGAAAGTACTGGAGAGAAATTAAGCAAAGAAACCTTGAGTTGTAAGGTTGATAAAATTCAGTCATTGCAAAGTTACTTCGCTTTCATTGTCTATCAAGACTTAGAATACAAAAGTATAAAAGGTCATGCAGAACTCTGTCCACTTTACTGTTCTCACGAACTACGCCTACAGACTACAGTGTTTCGCTGGTGGTGTTTTAGTACTTGTATTTCAGTCTTTGTTATTCTCCCAACAGATGTCAGAAATGGGTGCAAAATACGCGCAGGGAAGAGTTTGGACTGACTGTCACCTGCTGAGTTGCGTTCACGTTGCTGCAGGCTGTGCAGTGCCCATTTTGAAAACAACCAGTTCACGTGTGCCACGCAAAGGTGCAGGCTGCTATGGAATGCTGTGCCGACTTTGTTTTCGGTGCCCAACCCACCCCCACAACTAACAACAAAGAGACAGCCACCCAGGACGATGGATAGTGCTACAGATTCAGAATCGCCGCCTCACGGGCACGCATGTCACTGCAACTAGGTACTAGGTACTTTCAATGAATATATATGAATCTGATTTATAATTTGTAAGCTGAAAATTTTAATTTATATAAAATTACCAAAAAAATGACAGCACAAAAGATTAGTTGTGTGAGTTGTTTTCACAACTGTGGTCTAAAATCTGTTAACTATTAAAATCACACAAGCAGATTTTAAATTTGGATGAATTTTCAATGGCCTTTTTGTGTGTGTTCAGTTCGCGCCTGCACGTGTGTGTGAAAATATATTTCTTGTCAGTCAGATGAAATGTGAATTGATTTTTTGATCTGAGTAAATATGCTATGGATTATCACGATATCATTAATGGTTTAATGCATGGCCGGTTGTTTGTGTGTGTGCAGATGAGTCCAGTGGAGAAACTGATGTGGGGGGAACTGCAGCAACAGGTGGTGAGGACAGCGATTCACCAAGAAAGCAGGCTTTGAAGAAAAGTATTAAAACTGTGCGCAACAGATTGTACTGCCTGCAGAAGAAATGTGTTACGACAGAAAGACGGCAAACAAGGAAAGAAAAGACATAAACACTCAAAGAGAAGAAGGATGCAGCAGTGAAGAGCTTGGCCCATTTTTTTTTTTTTTGCCTGATTCGTGTGTTCAGTTTATTTCTGCACAGTTGCGTGAAATACACAAAAAGAAACAAGGCCGGAGACAGACAAAACAACAGTTCTATCTTTGTTTCATGCAAGCCCCAAGGCATATCGTATATTTGCAAAAATCGTCCTCCCGTCAGTTTCAACCTTACGGAAAACTATGCAAAAGGTTTCAGTCTGCCCCGGCTTTAATGCCAAGATGCTGAAAGCGCTTCAGATTAAAGTGTTTGCATTGCCGCCAAAGTCAGATCTGTGTGAAATAGACAGTCTGTGTGTAATAGTACTAGATGAAATGACAATAGAAGAACAACTCACCTACAAAACAAAACACAATGAAAAGCAGAAAAAAAAACAAACAAAAAAAAAAACCGTGATCAAATAGAAGAAGCAGAGGATTTTGGGGACGATGAGAGGAGGATAAGAGGACAAAGCTTGTGGCAAACCATGCGACTGTCTTTGGTGTATGGGGTTTAGTTTTCCCGGAAGAAGCCGTTGATTGATTGTACATTGCTTAACGTCCCGACAGCAACAAGGCTTTCTCAGGACGTGCCTGCACTGCTTGTGAAAAAAAACTAAACAGAAAATTGAATGTATGTCGCCAGCCGGTCAAATACGTTAAATAAACCTACAACATGGGGCCTAAATAAAGCTAAGACCATTTAGCAACACACATCCAATGTCAAGAGCTACAGGCAGTGCAGACAGTAGGGAGAGTTATAAAAAGGCAAATACAGGTGAATAGACAAAGGGTAGACAGAAACACATGCCCCAGAATAGAGAGAAAAACCCACCCTGTGGGGCTGACCAGGGTGACCCTGGGAACTAAAAAATACCTAACCCCACCCAAGTCCCCCAGGGCAGACCCGAGTGGGGACCGGAAGAAGCCGATAGTCTTGTAGGGGAGGAGGGGGCTGTTGGAGAACATAATTCTGATCGGTGGTGATATGTTTATCTGTTTACCTGGTAATGACTTTTAGATCTAAAGGTTTCGTGCACCCAATGAGGGAGTAGCGGTGGGCATGTGACTGGTGGTATTGTCTGTTGTACGTCTTATGATAATTCAGCCTAATGCGTATATTCATGTTGACCTACTGTATGATGAATAATTTTGTCATAAATTTACATGTGTTGGGTGGAGAGATGAATGGAGAGGATGACAAAGAACAGGCAATTAGTGATAATTTATTATTAATCTCTTTGTGCATACAGCGCCAGGTACTGTTTACAGTTTCTAACGAGTGTATGCATAAGGTGGTTAGGCGTGGCCCGTGTTGGTTTTCTTGATAATACCTGCTGCAAGTTGAGCGTGTATTAATAAACTGATCTTCTTGTGAGATTGTTAAAAAAAAACTGATGTTTGCTGTAAATTATTTCTTATTTAATCCTGTGCTGGTGGTTTGTTTGTATGTGTGTTCGTTTGTTTGCATGTGTGTTCGTTTGTGTGCATGTGTGTTTCTTTGCGTGTGTGTGTTTGTGTGTGTGTGTGTGTGTGTGTGTGTGTGTGTGTGTGTGTGTTTGTGTGTGTGTGTACTAGACATCAACTCACACTTAAGGCAACAATGAAATGCCTGATTTATTTTTTTTTTTTTATTGCACTGTCCGTGCTAATAACAACTTTCCCGAAAAATCTTTCGATTAGGAATAGAAAACAAATATCTTAGAAGCAAAGCTCATGTGATTTTAAAACAGTTTACCGCAATGCACACACAAAAAGCATATGTTACCCTTCAAAAAGCCTCGCGTCAGAGCTCTAGTCCATTACCAGATAGTAATAGACGTACGGCCACAACACGATTACACCATGGGACGCAACTGCTACACTGACCTCGCTTTTTTCAGTAAGCCTTATGAAGGAGTGATCTGTCTTATAATGTATTGTCTTTGATGGTACGTAATGTCTGTTTGGCGCCTGCTTAGGCGAAATGGATCATGGTACGCAGTGCCTTGAATGGTGTCAGTGCAGGATGGTTCATGATATATATTAGTTTGTTTTCCTCCCTACGTCACACGACCAGTCACGTTAGCGCAAACCGTACCATGTGACCGTGATATAAAAACCCCTGTAGCGAAAAATGGTGGACATTTTGTAGCCCTCTCGATGACGCATCTTGGATGCCAGTTTTGTTCTATAAAAGCTCACCAAAACGTTCTAAAGTAAAGAGTTGCATATTGTTGTTCGAAACAACAAGCACTCAGTACTGGAGAGGGCAACGTCATGAAATATTTTAAATTACGTCATCAGTCTATTATGTATAAATGTATACTTCTTTGACGTCAGTCATGTCTGGCGTGATCCAGGTCGGAAGATGTCTTCTTGATTTCTTTTACGAAAGTAGTGGAGGAATGAAAACAAATACGTTATTGGTCGGAGAGGTTCGCTGCACGGACCCTTGTAGGCCTTCGGGAGGTCAAAGGAATCATTGTACCCCTCAGGCCTTCGGCCTTTGGGGTACAATGATTCCTTTGACCTCCCTCAGGCCTACAAAGGTCCGTGTAGCGAACCCCTCCGACCCGGCAATAGCTTATATTGTTTTCCTCCCTACGTCACACGACCAGTCACTTTAGCGCAAACCGTGGCCATGTGACCGTGATATAAAAACCCCTGTAGCGAAAAATGGCGGACGTTTTGTAGCCCTCTCGATGACACATCTTGGATGCCAGTTTTGTTCTATAAAAGATCGCCAAACGTTCTAAAGTACAAAGTTACTTAGTGTTGTTTGAAACAACAAGCACACTCAGTACTGGAGACGGCAACGTCATGACATATTTTAAATTACGTCATAAGTCTATTATGTATAAAGGGATATTCCTTTGACGTCAGTCATGTTTGGCGTGATCCAGGTCGCAAGATGTCTTCTTGATTTCTTTTGCGAAAATAGTGGGGGAATGAATACAAATACGTTATTGGTCGGAGGAGTTCGCTGCACGGACCCCTCCGACCAATAACTTATAATATAACTCATTGCGTCCTGAAAATGAAATTATCAGTAAATTGTTAGACACCCTTTGAGGTCTACATCACAATTCTGAAGACAGGTCGACCATGATAGTTCAAGGGTGGTGTCTTTATGGGGATAATGTGTGACTGTGCCTGTAGCATAGAATGTATCAGGGTATACGGTGCCGTTTGACTGCAGTGGCGCCAGTATTATAATTATAGGATGGTACATCATGTCTGACATGCGCCTGTATAAGCCGGGATAGCTCATGCTACGCAGTGTCTGCCTGACTGGCGCCTCGACAGGATGACACAAAGTGGTATGTAGAATTTGATTAGGCTTGACGCGCATAGATAGCTCAAAGGTGGTCCATGATTATCTGCCAGGGCCAATTAATCTCCCGCGACGTGTACACAGTGCTTTGGAAAAATATTTTTCAAAACCTCTACTACTCTGGCTGTATTATTGAATATATATCTAGACACGCCGCTGCTTAATGCCTCTGTCTTTTCTAACCGGAAGATAATTTATGCCACCGGCTTGGCCACGGTAGGCGACTTTCAATATGGACGCAGTAAAGCGTTCTGTTAGACTGCCATCGGCCTTTGGGTGTCTCGTGTCGAAAGTACTTTTTATGAATGTCATTCGGACAAGAAATAGTACGTAGGTGAAATGATCATCCGGCCGAGGACGCCTCTGACTCGAGGAACACAGATGTACGTAAAATTGGCGATAGACAAGAGGCTTATACAGACGGCTGGTCTACAGATTGTATTTCTTCCTGAACCTCCCGAAGAGGGAAATCTAGACATGTGAATTCTCGCCTAAGAAAGGTGTAGTACTTCATACTTCTGTCTATTTTTTTTAAAAATTATTATTTATTTATTTTGTGTGGAAAATTTAACCCGTTCAGTGCCATTTGACGCAGACTGCGTTTCTGCAGTCTTCTTTAATTCAGCACCGGACAACCATAGGTGTCCCAAGGAACATGGATTCAAAGTGGTGTCAGCAAGAGGCATAGATCCTCATGAGCCCCCGCAACTGCGGGGGCTCATGAGGATCTATACCTCTTGCAGTTGGGTGGCGTTATAATTGTGTTCTCGGCACTGAACAGGTAAAGAAACTGCGTTGTACTTGTCCTACCTGAGGGTGTTTGTTTCTTTGTTGGAATTTTCTTCCCAAAGAGGAGACTCAACAAGACTCAACATTGTACTGACAAGTATGCGATCATCTGTTTATCTGGTCATCATTTATGGCTCCTAGTCGTAATTTCAAAGACCACACATCATATATGTCTGGGCGGCCGTTTTAGACGGATAGTGTTCATCGCAGGGGTGCACGGTCATACGAAACTGAAGACGGTCGGGTTGGAGGTGTTTTTGTCCTTGTTACCGCACCGTGTCCTGTAACCCTTCGGCTGTCGGTAGCGCATTTTGGTCGAGGTGATTCCTGCAGGAATCACCTCGAGCAAACGCGATACCGACAGCCAAAGGGTTCATTTCACGCTGGGTCTTTGCTGAGGAATGATTCGATCGGAAACCCTGCACCCCTCTTGACAAGCGATATGGGTTAGTGGTACTGATATCATGCAATACAACGTACAAACATCATTTGAACTCTGTAAAGCTGTATGAATCCTTTGATCTGAGGAACGAGGTTCTTCAGCTAAGCCGTCAGCAAGTGGCATAGATCCTCATGAGCCCCCGCTTTGCGGGGGCTCATGAGGGTCTATGCCACTTACTGACGGGTGACGTTCAGTTCGTAGCAGAATGCAATCACGACAGTGTAGTATAATTGTAAGCGGTACGGAACGCGTTCAATACCCAACGCCATGGGGTCATTAGTAGGAAAATACATTCCAAGCGGGATCAGTAGCAGGCTCGTTAGGCTTAGTTTCTATCGATAGAGGTGCCAGACTATTACCATACGTGTATTGAAAGACCAGTATCGGAGAAAGAACTTGTTTTCGTGTTTCGGTGGACTTGACTGATTTACTTATTCCGAGGGGCTGACAGGCAGGTACAACGGCCTGCGAGTTTGATTCACTGATGAGGAGGGGTGAAAACTAATGTGATAGTACCTACATTTTAACAATCTCTTCACTGAATTTTACCTGGTGGTGAGTAATTTTTTGGGTTTCTTTGTTGAACCTGAGTTTTATTTTCGGTTCAGTGCCGGTAGCGTTCTCATTCAACGGCCACAGATTTGTAGAACAATGTGCGATTGCACCACATGTACTGAGATGTCATCGGTCAGTCGAGATGCACGACTGTCAAGTAAACACAGATCAGCCCTGGACTGGAGTGACTCACTCCACAAATTTTACCTCGTTTGCGGACCAAAGCGCAGAATTTCAAATCCTGGGAGGTTTGGAAACCAGCAGTATTTGCATACTGACGAGCAAAAGAAATGCGACAGTTTTGGGATCATCGGAAACACTACAAAAAATGTATTTATTTTGATCGTCAGTATATTTTGACAAGCATTACTCAGGGAGATGAGAAAAAACACTCACTGGCCCATGGCCCTTACTGCGGAATATTTTTTTTTTTGGGGGGTCAGTATATAAGGGAGGCAGTATTGGTGGTTAGAAAGTAAACGCTTTATGAAGTTAACATTTTCCAGAAACCAGTTTGTTAACTTTAACGCCAATGGGCGCAGATTTGTTTTTCAAATCATTGTACTGAAATTCAACGACAGTGATCCCCAGCGGTCAAAGGAACGTGGATACACAGTGATTTAAGCAGGAGGCATAGATCCTCATAAGCCCCCCGCAACTGCAGGGTCTTATGGTGTTCTTTGCCACTTCGCCAGTCGCATTTTTCCGGCAGTAAAGGACTCAATATTATATACTGACGAGCAAAAGAAATGCGACATTTTTGGAATCATCGGAAACACTTTCGTGTTTCCGATGATTCCAAAAATGTCGCATTTCTTTTGCTCGCCAGTATATTTTGTCAAACAGTGAGAAGGTATAGGTCGCAGCAGCGTTAGCAAGACTGACCAGAAATGCCACCACCCCCTTCGAAGGTTCACGATTAGAGTACACCCGTGACGCATGCGTTAATGACGAATGCATAACATCATCGATCGCTTCAAAAACACGCGTTACCTGCTTGGCTTTGATTATTTTACAGCAGCTAATGTTGTAATCGATAGTCTCTCGGCGCGCTGCTCCTTTGCGGATTGACTGAGAAACAAGTGTTTGGTAATCCCACATGCTGAACAATAGCGCGGGTGGTTGGTAGCGCATAATCAGAAACAGACCTTACTCTTAAACCACTTACACCATGAAATACTACATCGTCTGAGGTGCTGAGGTTAAAACAATATAAAAAGATGTACAGAAACGGGGCTCGAGTGCAAGCAAGAGGCATTGATTCTCACGAGCCCCTGCGGCGCAGGGGCTCATGAGAATCTATGCCTCTTGCAGATGGAACATGAAAGTGTAGCAGATCAAGTGTCTAGGATTACGTAATGTGGAGTATCAGAAAATAAAAGCATGTGCAATGCTAACGTCAAACGAACGAACGCAACTCACCTGGAAGCAGAATGGACCGTCATAAGCCCTTTCAGGCAGAGGGGTTCATGGTGACCACTGCCTCTTACTGGTTTCACTGATTTATGTCTACGTCTGTGACCGTGCCACTGCTGGACGAAGAACTTGATTGACGCCGGGAAGCTCAGCTTGATTCTATAATCTACAAGTATTAAATTCTGTGCTAAACAAATCAAGAGCTTACACAGGTGATCAGTCGATGGGATTCCAGCTGAACTGTGTGAAAACTGTCAGCTAGTAACTTTTGTGATCGAAAACATCGGACGACGGCTGCTGTGTGTTTCACTTCCCTAGCCCGGCAACGACGACCGCAGAAAAATAGATCGCCCGTGAAAGTGCACGGTTGTGACCTCACCAATCACCGGTGACATTTCAGTGTGGATGGGGTCAACCGGCGGACAGTCAAAGAGACAGACACAAGGAACCGACTGGTACTCAATAATTTTTATCAAATCGCTCACCGGCAGCTGAACCGTGTCCATGCATTAGCAAGATCCGGATCCATTGCATGAGTGGGTATATGAATCCTGCGCCACGCCACTAGGCAAGGTGCTCCTGTATAGGAGCACCTTGCTTAGTGGCGGGCGCAGGATTTAAGCTCACGCATGCAACTGACCCTTGATACAGATTCGTTCAGCGCAGACCCAACTATTTCCACAAATAGAGAATCAACCCTTTTTGTGTCGGTAGCGGTGTTTGTCGCGATTATGCCTACAGAAGATGTAAGTTGTTCGACCACTACGGGTCTAAAGTCCACTGCGCCTACCATGAGCTGAAAGCTGTGGGACTGCACCGCATTAACCCTTTGCGTGTCGGTAGCGGTGTTTGTCGCGATTATGCCTACAGAAGATGTAAGTTGTTCGACCACTACGGGTCTAAAGTCCACTGCGCCTACCATGAGCTGAAAGCTGTGGGACTGCACCGCATTAACCCTTTGCGTGTCGGTAGCGGTGTTTGTCGCGATTATGCCTACAGAAGATGTAAGTTGTTCGACCACTACGGGTCTAAAGTCCACTGCGCCTACCAAGATTGAGCTGAAAGCTGTGGGACTGCACCGCATTAACCCTTTGCGTGTCGGTAGCGGTTTTTGTCGCGATGTTCCTCAGTACAGGAATCATCGCGACAAAAACCGCTACCGACACGCAAAGGGTAAAAAAAAAAAAATGCAATACAAGGGTACTCGGCTCTTTTTTTTTCAGATTGTCTTTTCTTTTTTTTCTGCCGACACTGATCCCGGTGACTAATTCCATCCGAGCGTCAAGATGCCCCTGGCCACACCTGGCCTCCCGTTCTACCGCAAGAAGCAGACCCTGGAGAGCCTGGTCAGCGAGAGACCGCAGCACCTGCAGTCTGTCTACACCATAGTGCGAGAGAACGTTGCCGCTGTGCTGGAGCACGTGGCCACGTTGGAGCATGCGTACTACGGGCCTGGCGGCTCTTTGGAAACGGAGGTTATAGTTATTAGTGGAAAGATATGAATTGTGAGAATGAGCGGGAACTGTACATGTGTGCAAAGAAATTGTCAGAGGACCTACATACACACTTAAAAAAAAAAGAGTGCTGTACCAGTGTGCTGTCGATTTCTTTCTTTGTGTTTGGTCATTTTCTAAAACAGCTCTGAACACATAAACAAGGAACCAACTGTAGCCTACACGTACAAGACAGATCGTCAGTTGTCGATTCCAAAAAAATCTTCGTACTTTAAGTCTGAATATTGGCAGGTTACGATTGCTTCCTGTCTAGGTTTAAACTAGCATTTACGACCCAGCCAATTGACCCCGGATTCAGATGTCAGCAAGAGGCATAGATCCTCATGAGCCCCCGCAACTGCGGGGGCTCATGAGGATCTATACCGATTGCGAGTTGGGTGGTGTTCGCATTTTCTCGGCACTGCACGAGTTAAACACCTGGCTGGGCCTGACGTAACATTTTTCAGTCTTGTTTTGCGTTTGTTGAGAAGGTTCGGCGGTGGATGCCAGTCATCAGCCAGGTGATCCGGCCGGCCAAGTTCTCTGACCTGATCTCACATTCCCAGCTGGACGCCATAGCCGAGCGTATACAGGATCCCACGGACAAACTCAACGTCACCCTCGACAGCATTAAGGAGGTAGGTGTCGAAATAAATAAAAAAAATTCAAAGTGATACAGCGGTCGCCGCGGTAACTGGTAGTGAACTACTTTCTTCTCCTTCGTCAGTAAAGTACATCTCTCTGGAAAGAGTTTTACGTACTGTGCTACGCGCAGCGTAAAATGTAGTGAGTAGCCCCCCCCCCCCCCCCGCCCCCTCACACCCCCCTCACCCTCTGACTTCCCCCCCCCCCCTCAAAAAAAAATTAAATAAATAAAAAATAAGAATAAAAATAAAATGTATAAAAAATTATAATAATAAATAAATAAAATAAAAATATAAATAAAATTAAAATATTAATTAATAAATAAAATAATTAAAAAAGAAAAAGAAAAAAAAAGAGAAAAAGATAAAAAGAAAAAAAGAAATTAATTAAAAAAGTCATCCATTCATTCATCATTCATTCATTCATCATTCACTCATCATTCAAATAAAAGGTATTTACCGAGGCGACGGGTACAATATGAATTCAACGTGACTTGATCGTGACTGACAGTAACTTCCAATGTCCCCGTCCGCTTTGCAGGTGTATGACTGCGTGCACAAAGCCATGGACGCTATTCGCCAAGGTCTCGCGGGCGACATCGCTCTGCTGGAGAAGCTGCGAGAGTTCATGCACAAGTACTGCCAGAGCTTCAGTTCCGCGGAGGGAGAGCGCTACATGGAGACAGCCACAAACTACGAGAAGCAGAGAATAGACTTGGAGCGCGCCATCACCGTCAATCTTCACAATATACCTCTCATGGTGGACAAGGTGGGTGACTTCCTCAAGTGCATGACGGCGATCCGACTGCATATGCCGGGGCTCATGAGGATCTATGCCTCTTGCTGGCGTTAGTACCATATGTGTTAATCGTGCAGTCTTACCAACTCCCCCCCCCCCACCCCCCCACCCCCCAAAAAAACAACAACAAACAAACAAACAAACACACACACACACACACACACACACACACACACACACACACACACACACACACACACACACACACACACACACACACAAAACAACAACGACAAACAAACAACAACAACGTTAAACGTCTTTTGTCCACCACGAAGGTGATTTCAAAACGAGGCACCGAATAGGCCTGAACAAATTTTGACCCCCAGCTGGATTTGAACCCTCGACCTGTCGGACGAGAGTCGAACACTCTACCACGGAACCATTTAACTCCCCCTTCTTGCAGTCTTACAGGTGGACAAAGTGTGAGCACTTACCTTAAATAATTTAAACGGACAACATATATCTGCGAGAGGTATTGATCCTTATTAGCCAACCTGCTAGTCATAAGACATGACCCCTGTAGCGTTCGATGCTTTCAAAGTCGGCTGTCGTGGGCACCCCCCTCCACCCCCCCCCCCACCCCACCCCACACACACACCCGCTATCCCCGATTGGAATAAGAGTCTGGAACAATGTTTTGGCTGTATCTTATGTATCACAGTCTGTTTTTTGTGTTTCACGCGCTCCAGTTTGCTGTATTTGATTTTTAAACAAATAATGTTAAAAATTCTTTTCTTGCTTTGTGTTATATGCACTGTTCGTTTTGTAAAGTTCACGCTTTATTGCCCATTGCAGATAAAATGTCAATAAAATCCTTGAATACTTGAAATGCGCTGGTTGTTTGTATGTCACACGCCTAAACAAATGTCTGCAGTTTGAGAAGGAGACTCTGAAAATCCACCAGTTTGACTTTATTATGCGCGAGGCGGGAGAGAAGACAGGCTGTGCCCAGGCGGCCGTACTGCTGATGTTCCCTGCTGCATGCCATCACGTTCGCAATGCTTGCAAGGTTAGTTTCATTTTTTTTTAACCCTTTGTCTGTCCGCAGCGATTTTTGTCGAGGTGATTCCTGCAGACAAAAAACGCTGCGGACAGACACAGGGTTTTAACGCAACTTATTTTTAAGTGGTGTTCAAATGCATGTTGCAAGCGGCGGCATATATTCCCATGAGCCCCGGCATTTGCGAGGGCTCATGAAGATGTACACCACTTGCTGGATAGACACTCTCCTTCTGTGCCGATGCTCTCCAGACTGTACGCTAAAGGCACGCTTTTGCAAGTAGCATATATCTTCATTAGCCGCCGCATCTGCGGGGGCCATGAGGACCTATATCGCTGGCTGGACATGCACTATTTGTTCCTGTGTTTTGTAATGCTATGGTCGAGGTCATCAAGGGTGGTATTCACATTATGTATAGAGTAAGTATGAAATACTGTAAAATAAATTATCAGTGAAACGAATCGATAATTTTTTTCTTGTGGTTATTCTAGCTTACTAAGCAGCGCTTTTCAATAAGCTACACATATGACTCATGAGGATCTATGCCTCTTGGAGATGTTAGGAGTGTTGTCTATGCTTCGGGTAGAAGCTGATTATCCGCTGTGATTTCGCTCTCGTTCGCTGTTGGGAGTCGTTTGTTGCAAACGAAACCTCCCTCTTATTTACGTCCTTATCCAGGGTCTGGAGATGTGGTTAGAAGCGGACTCTAACTACGCCGAGTACCTTCAGCTGGACATTGCCGACCTGAGCGAAAAGCGAGTGGCGCTAGCCCGCACAGCTCACCAGCACGTGCTAGCGGCCGGGGAACACGAGCATCGCATCAAACATGTGCAGCGCGAGATCGGCACGTGCAACACAGAACTCAAGCGCCTGGCGCCGAAAAAGAAAGCACTGGTTTGTAAATTTGCATTTTAAAAGAATACTTTTGTAACAATTTAGTCTCGCCAAACAATAATAATAATAATAAGAAGAAGAAGAAGAAGAAAAGAAGAAGAACAATAATAATAATAATAATAATAACGATAATTATAATACCGGTCATTATTTAGGCGTTTTACCCAATTCTGTGAATCGGCTGAAAGCGCCGCGCACATAACCCGACACGCACGCTCGCGTGAAACACACGCATTCACTCTGAATGACAAACACAGCACCAAACAGACACAAGGCATTCACGTGGTGCGAAGGGTCAGCTCAGCTATTGAGGTTTCAGAAATGTTTGATCACTTGTATTTGAAATTCATAAAGTGGCCTGAAACTGGTTCCAAAGCGGATGGGTCTAAGTAAATGGGTCGCCTAATGGGTCTCTCTTGTTTGAGGGTATTTGTTATGATGCCTTGTATTGTTCCATGACTCATTTTAGAGCAAATTTTGCACGTGAGCATTCAGACAGTAAGGCACACCGTTAACAAATGACGCGCTATCTTGACAGTTTCGTGGTCTACCCTAGCATGAGTGCGTGGTTGGCTTAGTGGACAAACGCACTGGACAGTGGAGTCTTCCTGGTCCAGTTCCTTTTGTGGACGTGGCTATGTACGGATTTTGTTCATTCCGACCATCCCCAGTAGCAAAAGTCTTCGGGCCCACTACGGCCGCAGTGGGCCCGCGCACGGCTGTGCGCGGGCCCACTACGGCCATCGTGGGCCCACTACGGCCATCGTGGGCCTGAGGACCTTTGCTTACTGGGATGATATCAGCTATGATCCTCGTGAATGCCCGCAACTGACATGCCCACGTGCGTGTTATTCCTACTTCCTCAAGTCCAAGAAGAACGTGGTCTCCATGAAGAGAACCACGGCGTGCTTGTAGACCTGGGCATATGGGGCGGTCCGTGGCGCAGTGGAATAGGCGCCTGCCACCAATGCTGAAGGTGCGAGGTTCGATACCTGGTTCCGGCGTCGGACTTTTCTTCTTTAGTGTCACCGTTAATTTGGGCGGACCGTCGGGGGGTTCTTTCTCCGGGTCTTTCTCTCCCCCCCCCCTCCACTTTGATACCGGTTTCAGGCCACTTTATACATTTCAAACAAGCGATCAAAATTTCCGAAACCTCAGTAGCCGAGTTGACTCTTCGCACCACGTGAATGTCATGTGTCTGTTTTGTGCTGTGTTTGTCATTCAGAGTGAATGCGTGCGTTTCACGCGAGCGTGCTTGTCGGGTTCAGTGCGCGGCGCCGGCTTTGATCCGATTCACAGAATTCACGTGAATGTCCTGTGGTTGTATTGTACTGTGTTTGTCTTCAGAGTGAATGCGTGTGTGTCACGTGAGCGTGCGTGTTGGGTTCAGTTCGCCGCGCTTTGAGCCGATTCGCAGAATTGGGTAAAAGCGCCTATATAATAACCGAGATTATTATCACACAACAAGCTTATGCAGACCATTTGCTGGACGCATCGATCCTGATGAGTTCTTGCCAACATGCCTGTAGGCATGTTGCAAGAACTCATTAGGATCTGCTATTCTTACCGACGTGCGCGTTATTTCCATTCGCTCAGGTTCAGGAGGAGCGTGATCTCCGTGAAGAGAACCACGACGTGCTGGTGGACCTGGACATCAAGGAATACAGACGCCATGAGATGAAGATGCTGGGTCACGGCGACACGGACAAGATCGACAACCTAGCTCGCGAGATCGATACGCTGCGCACGCGGAGACCCGCCATCGACCGAAAACTGACGGACCTGCAGAAGAAGCAGGGTATCGTCACGGATAAAGAGTCCAGGTGGGCGCACATTTTTTTAATCAAAGCATTTCTGTTTGCAAGAGGCAAGAGTTCTTTTGATCCCTGCTGGCTGCAAGAGGCACACAAGGCCGCTGCGGAGACTCACGAGTCGTCAGAATGAATGAATGAATAAAGGAATGAATGAATGAATGAATGAATGAATGAATGAATACGTTAGGTAGTTAATTGATTAAACGATTAATTTGTTAATTATTTGCGTACGTATGTTATGGGTTGTGTGTGTGTGTGTGTGTGTGTGTGTGTGTGTGACTGTGCGTGCGTGCGTGTGTGTGCGTGTGTGTGTGTGCGTGCGTGTGTGTGTGTGTGTTGCAGAACAATACTAGAATAGACTTAGAAACATTAATTATGTTCCAATTTAACCCTCTGATTGCCACTGGACGCGGAATTCGCGTCTGAGTAAATCACTGCACGCTGACCGACCCTTCGCGTAAAGAACACAAATGAAATGGTGCACAAAAACGGGCACAAAGTACGCAGGACAACAAGAGACATAAACCTTCATGAGGATTTATGTCTGTTGCAGATGGGTTGCGTTCGCCTTGCCCCGGCAGTTAAAGGTTTAACTCATTCTACCTCAGACACACCACAGCAAGATAAGGATCGGCCATGATAGTTCAAGGGTGATGCCAGAATAGCTTGGCGCCTATGGGCGCCAAGCTATTCCGGCATCACCCTTGAACTATCATGGTCGTGTCCTGCACTTCAATGCAGTCTTCAGAGGACAACGGCAAGATCCAAAGATTTCGGTGTTGGGGTAGAATGAGTTTTAAGGAAAGAAAACCCGCAAAAGTGTGGATGTAGGTAAGACGCACAGACGAACGTTCATGATCCACCGCGCGGGTTGCAGTTGGGGGAGGAGATCGGGGGCTTTTCGGGCGGGCTCATGAACGTCTGAGCATCGTGCAGATTGGGTTAATTATGCAAATGCTTCAGGCGTCAGCAGCTGGAGCGCGAGCTGGAGGCAGCACGCGCCGAGCTGAGGGCGGCGCGCAAGGCTGCCAGAAAAGCCGAGGTGGAGGTAGAGAAGGCGGACGCTTGCTTGGAACGTCTCCGTGAGATACACAGCTTGAAGGTCGCCCCAGACACGCTGAAGAAGATCTTTCACGGCATGCCGGCCTCGCCCAGACACGCTCACGTACACGCTGGGAAAAAGCCCAAGAGAGGTAGGGTGGAGGATAACAAAATACACACACAAAAATGTCGGCCATTCAATGTATCAACCCTGTTCAGTGCCGAGAAAATCTGAACACCACCCAGCTGCAAGAGGTATAGATCCTCATGAGCCCCGGCAATTGCGGGGGCTCATGAGGATCTATGCCTCTTGCTGACACCACTTTGAATCCATGTTCCATGGACTGCTAGGTTTTGTGTGCGTGTTGAATTAACGAAGATTGCAGAATGAATGATTCAGATTGCGGCAAAACCTGACACCAGCCAGCTGCAAGAGGTATAGATCCTCATGAGCCCCCGCAGTTGTGGGGGCGCATGAGGATCTATGCCCCTTGCTGACACCACTCAGAATCCATGTTACCGGGACGGCTAGTGATTTCTGGTGTTGCAGAATCACAATCTGCGTCGAGGTATGGTGGACGTAAATACGTTGGTTGGTTGGTTAGTTCGGGTTTAACGTCCACAGCACCGAGGTGATCATGGACGGCCCTGACGGGCGGGTTATGGGGGGACAGGGAAATCTATTGCCTATGGAGTACGACCTGAACACTGATCAACTCAGGCGCACTCCAACTGTGCCACTTTGATTTACCAGGACCTTTCAACGGACATGCTGTTGAACAAGTCCGTTCTTTTCCCTGCGGATTGTAAATACGTAGAGTTGTCGACCATTCAAGTTGAAAGAGTGTGGTAGGGTGGATAGTAATAATGATGTCGATTATTCAAAGTTGTCTTCAGAATAGGGTGTAAATAAATGGGACGCACAGCAGAGCGGCAAGGTAGATGTGATTTTTTCGCTAAACGTCAAAATTGCAATTTTAGAAAAAAGTGGACGGAAACGGTTCCGATGAACGGCCGTGGGGAGACAATTAGCGGCTGGCGATTTCGACTGGTCTGCAACGTTTCTGGTGGAAATGGATCGACAAGAAAGCTAAAGGATAGTGCCTGATTAATTTGACGTTTTGAGGGCGGAAGGCGCCAAGTTAATCGTACACTACCCTTGTGCTGTCCTAGTCGATCGATACCCTGCAAACTGGCACCTGAACAGAGAAAGTGCTGCAGAAGGTGTTCGCATCTTCATTAGTGTGCCAGCCCGTGCTTTTGGCCCTTTAGCCCATACAAGGCGCCCCGCACCAGTAGCTGCGGAAGTGTCGTATAGCGTTGCCGCCGGCAACGCTATACGACACTTCGCAGCTATTGATGCGGGGCCGTGCCAGCTTGTGATTTTAGACCTTTAGCTCATTCAAGGCGCCCCACATCAATAGCTGCGGAAGTGTCGTATAGCGTTGCCGCCAGCAACGCTATACGACACTTTCGCCGCTATTGATGCAGAGCGCCTTGAACGAGATAAACAAAAAAATTACAAGGTGAGCTACAGACATTAGCAGCACTCCATTTCTTCGACACATGTAACATAATATGATTGTATGAATCCTGTGCATGCAGCCACTGGCATTGCAAACAAGGGGGGGTTGATGAATTTTTTCTTTGTCCGCACCAGACAAGCTTGGGGCAATGTGCCAGGTGGTGGCCTCTTCCATCGAGTCCGACTGGGTGGCGCTGTACCACACCCTCCCCTTCCACCCACCCAGGGGCCAGCACATCGTCACGGACGACGTGGACGACATACGCACGCGCTTCATGCGTCACACGCTGGCGGAGCAGGCCAAGCAGAGCCTGGCCAAGTGGAGGAGGCTGCACACGCGCGCTTGCCTGGAGGACCTGCGGGACGCTTTGATGAAGATGCACCGCCCGGACGTTCTGAAGCGCGTGGAGACGGCCTTGACCCCGCGACGACCTCCGGTGGCTCTCAAGCTTCACAGGACGGTGCACTTCCCGCGTCTGCCAGGGGGGAGGACTAGCTAGCACCGACAAGACTGCGCGGGAGTGCTCGTTGCGTTTTGTCGAACTTCATTTCACTGCCGGGAAAAGCCGAACACGATCCAAATGCGAGACGTAGATCTTCATGAGCCCCCGCAGTCGCGGGGGCTCATGAAGATCTGTGTCTCTCGCATTTGGCCTCGTTAGGATCTATGCCTCCTGTTGACACCATTTTTGTCTCTTGCTTTGTCATGAGGATCTACGGGTCTTGCTGACACCATTTTCCTCTCTTGCTGGCTCATGAGAAACCCTGCTTTTTGCTGACACCATTTTTTTCTATATGGGTGATGCACATTTTTGGACGGGTGGGGGCCATTTGGTGTTGAATCAACCCAGTTAGCCCCGGGACCCCGCAGCAGGAGATGGATTGATCATGATCATTCAAGAGTAGTGCTCTTGTTATGGGTCTTGCTGACACTAATTTCCCCTCATGCTGGCTCATGAGAAACCATACTTTTTGCCGACACCATTTTTTTATATATGGATGATTCACATTCCTTGGACGGTTGGGGGCTATTTGGTTTTGAATTAACCCATTTAGCACCGGGACCCTTCAGCAGGAGATGGATTATCATGATCAGTCCATCTCCTACAACTGGTACATAGTCGTTGGACAGCGCCTCCAAAAGTTTGGAAATGCAGCCGTGGGGTTAAGAGGGTTAATACAGATGTCAGAAATGCAGGCTGCGACCACTGGCAATGAACGGGATATCGTGAATTCTTTGTCGTTATAGTTATAAGCTTGAACGAAATTTTGAATAATGCAAAATAAACTGAAAAAATCTGAATGATTCCAGGTTTAGTTTCAAGTTCATCAATCCACCGTGTCATCCCTTGAAAAAAAAAAAAATCACTCGTCCGGGGTATGTCTTATTCTTTCCGCACCCACTCGCCGAAATTCGATGCTTCGAAAGTTGAAGAGCGCCGAGTATACTATGAAATTTACCAGGGGAAAACTGAAATTTAAATGAACCCAACCCTCCCTTTTGCGCCGCATATTAACCCATTTAGCCCCGGGGCCCTTCAGCAGGAGATGGATTGATCATGATAATTCAAGGGTAGTGCCAGATGAGCTTGGCGCCTGAAGGCGCCAAGTTCATCTGGCACTACCCTTGAATTATCATGATCAATCCATTTCCTACAACTGGTACATAGTCGTTAGACAACGCCTTCCGAATGTTTGGAAATCTGGCCGTGGGGTTAAGAGGGTTAACATGAGCCACCGCGGCGACTAAATAATTTGAACATTCGCAATGACGAGTTTTGTCCCTTCGAAAAAAAGGGAGGGTTGGGGGCATCGAGATCAGTTTTTTTTTCTAGTATGTTTGGCGCGCTTTAATGGGGGACGCCTCCGTCTTCCTCTTTAAGTCAGTCTCGGCATATCGTACTGTCCGCAAAGCGTCCATTCTGCACAAGAACCGTTCCACTGTCGGCATCAGTATCGGGCGGCGACCACGACCTACACTCCCCCCCCCCCCCCCCCCCCACCAAAAGTTGGGGCATAACGTCTTCTATGGCCACGACAAAGGTGGTTTCAAAGACAGGGCACTGAAAAAAGCAGTTTGACCCAGCTGGATTCGAACCCTTGACCTGACGGATGAGAGTCGAAGACTCCGTCTAGCTCCCCCGCTCACTGCGAGAGATCACGGCCCCCGGCAACGCTAGTTTAAGTTAATGCCTTATCCACTCGGCCCCAGCTACTTATATTTTGCTTGGAGTGCAACATGAACCCCTACTTACCCCGTCCCCCTTCATCCACAATGTCCCATCTACAGCAACTCTATAATGTTAAAATCGCTACGAACACTATAAAAATTATTAATAATTATGCTCTAAAATCCACCCACCCAAACGGCTTAACGTGGATGGAAACTCTCGATAAAGATAGCTGGATAGTAACTCATTGGGGATTTCAATCTCCACCATCATATTTGGTATAAGAATACTAATCGCCCCTCTGTAGACACTAAACAAGCCGAATCCATAATGAATTCCAATCTTATATTACTTAATGATGATCAATTCACCAGAATTCCGGATCTAATGACAATCAACATCCCTCAGCCGTAGATCTAACTCTATCTTCTCCTAATATATTGACCTGACATGGTTCCTGTTAAATGATCCCCCCCGGTAGTGACCATCTCCCTATAATAATCCAACTCGAAGGACACTCCCCAATAATTCATAAAAATCCCCCTTCTACCCCTAAATACCACTTAGACAAAGCGGATTGGGATAAATACAGACAATATATTAAATGTAATCAGAAAATTCCTAGTGATCATATGCAAAGACTTCACCAATCTTTTACTGTCCGCCGCTAATGGTTAGTTTGGGTTTAACGTCCACAGCACCGAGCATGGACGGCCCTGACGGGCGGGTTATGGGGGACAAGGAAGTCTATTGTCTATGGAGTACGACCTGAACACTGATCAACTCAGGCGCACTCCAACTGTGCCACTTTGATTTACCAGGACCTTTCAACGGACATGCTATTGAACGAATCCGTTTTTCCCCCTGGATTGTGAGTCCAGCTAACGGGGCCGGGACGGGATTCGAACCCACGACCAGGCTCAGCTATTTCGGACTCTAATCCGCCGCTGACCTAGCCATTCCCCGTAATAAGGGCGCCACTTCTGCGGGCAGACCCATAAACCCCTGGTGGTCGGACGACTGCGAGGCCGCAGTCAAAAATAAAAAAGTACGTATAAAGCCTGGGAAAAAAAAAAAGGAACCAACATGCCTTCCAGGCCATGAAATTAGCTAAATTAACTTGTAATAAAACCATCGCTATTGCTAAATTAAATTTTCTTCAAGCAAAGATCCAAGAAGAGATCCATAATCCATTCATCTTTCTAAAGCCTGGAAATTAGTAAGGAAAATTAAAAATAAATACCATCCCTCTCCTGTCCCCCTTCTCCACCATGGACAGATAATAAATTCTGATACCGACAAGGCTGAACTTTTTGCCCTCAACCTTCGCCGGTATTAGCTCCACCCATAATTTACCCGACCTGAATAAAAATTTCCGTCTGGCGTGGAGGAACAAAATCTTGACTTCGTAATTCCCCCCCCCCCCCCCCCATCCGGACAATGAACTTTCCATAACCTCCCATTCACCATGGACGAATTAAATGCTGCCCTGAATAATATTAAAAATATACCCCCCCCCCCCCCCCCCCCGGTCCTGATAATATTTCCTACACGCTTCTAAAGCATCTCCCCACCGAAGGGAAGCAATCACTACTTAACCTTTTTAATACCTGCTATGAGACTGATTACTTCCCCTATACTTGGCAACACGGAATCGTCATTCCCATTCTTAAACCCCATAAACCGAAAAATAAAGTCAGTTCTTTCCGACCCATCACTCTCACGTCTCATCTGAGCAAGGTCATGGAGAAATTAGTTAAGGCCCGACTGGAGTACTACCTAGAAAAAAAAATTATTCCTGCTTGCCAGGCTGGCTTTCGAAAATATCGTTCTTGCACTGACCAACTCTATAATCTCTCTGCTTCAATTAAAAAAACAAAACAAAACAAAAAAAAACGCCTTTAAACGAACACAAAAAGTCCTAGCTTGTTTTTTTCGACGTCAAGAGGGCTTTCGACGTCGTATGGCACAAAAAAAAAAAAAAACAAAAAAAAAAAAACTGCTGTTACTTGAAGAACATTGGACTTTCTGGACACTTTTACCTTTTTATAAAAAAAATTCTTTCGCGGCTCTCTGCAAGCTAGAGTCAACAATTCTTACTCCAAAACTTATACTACAGACTGTGGCGTCCCTCAAGGCACTTGCATGGCGCCCACATTGTTCAACATAATGCTAGCCGACCTCCCCTCGCTTTTACTTAGGAAATCCCAGCTAATCGACCATGCTGGGGACCGTCCTATTTCACTCTCGCCGCGGCAATACGCGGATGATATTGCCATCTGGCAACCTATCAAAATAAAAAACAAAACCAACATCAGTGGAAAAAAAAAGTATCCTATATCACCAGAGCATTCCAACACAGTATTAATCTAATTCAAGACTATATGTCTGCCAACGGATTCGAATTCTCTACTACCCCACCCGGGTCTGCCCTGGGGGACTTGGGTGGGGTTAGGTATTTTTTAGTTCCCAGGGTCACCCTGGTCAGCCCCACAGGGTGGGTTTGTCTCTCTATTGATCTGGGGCATGTGTTTCTGTCTACCCTTTGTCCATTCACCTGTATTTGCCTTTTTAAAACTCTCCCTACTGTCTGCACGGCCTGTAGCTCTTGATATTGGATGTGTGTTGCTAAATGGTCTTAGCTTTATTTAGGCCCATGTGTTAGGTTTATTTAATGTATTTGACCGGCTGGCGACATACATTCAATGTTCTGTTTAGTTTGTTTTTTCACAAGCAGTGCAGGCACGTCCTGAGAAAGCCTTGTTGCTGTCGGGACGTTAAAACCCAGCTTATTCTCTTTTCTCAGCGTGCCATACGGTAACCAGCGGTGGAACCACTCATCTCCTTCCTTTCTCATCCACTATTAAATTCTTAGGGGTTACTTTCTCCTCCACCCTTTGCTGGACCCCGCACTTTAATAATTTAATTCTAAAAATACAGCGTGCTGTTAAATCACAAACATGGGGTGGCAACATTATCTCTTCTTCTGCATCTGCATCATGCCGTAGTCCGGTCCAATCTTACATATGGGCAAGAGTGCTTCTTTGCTGCCCCTATCTCCGCCCTAAAAAAATAGTGAGTACTGAAATGCGATCTCTAAAATACATCCTAGGTCTTCCGGCCTCCCACGCCAATAATATGGCTACATATACCCAAGCAGGTCTGCTCCCTCTAGATTTATACCGCAAAAAAACTATGTTCTCTATATACCATTAGACTTCATCTGACCGAAAATAACGCTTTAGACATGTATAATAAAGAAATACGAGAAGATTCACCTCATAATATAAACCAATTACTTACCCTTCCAGGGTTTACTAAGGAAGTCTTCTCCCTCGCTAAAACCTCCCCACAGTTAGTGGTTAGTCCCATTCCTCTTCCCCCCAGGCCCCCTTGGACTCTCCACCCTGTCAAAGTTATTACAGAAATTCCAAATGTAAGCAAAGGACTTACCGTCTCTACAGAAGTCATGCCGGCACTATGGAATACCTTAGTCTTAAGTACCCAAGCGCTATCAAAGTCTTTACCGACGGCTCTAAACTAAAAAACAACCAGGTTGGAGGAGCCTATGTCATTCCTACTTTAAACAAAACTGCTCGCTTCTTAGCTCTGACTGTTGTATTTGCACAGCAGAGCTAGTGGCCATCTCTCTGGCCCTTCAACACTTGCTGGCTCTTCCTCTCCAGGTTTACCAAATCCTTATCTGCTCTGATTCCCAAGCATTTCTAGTCATACTATATCGCGCCCAGAAATAACCATCGAATTAAATACACCATTCATCAACCCTTGCCCGCGGGATCGATACCGTTCTACAGTGGATACCTTTCGGCACGTGGATATCCCGGGTAACGATCTCGCGGCGGACAAGGCGGCCAAACTTGGCGCGGCTTCTGGAGCCCCCGGTTCCAACTTAATACCTTTAGTCCCCGCCACTTCTGAACGTAAAGCTAAATTAAAACAACCATTAAAACGATCCCTTCCACTAGACTTAGCCTTCTGGCCGACAAATTCCCAGCTATCCCAGTCTTTTCTGCTAAAAAATGTCCATCCCACAGCATTTTCCCCTTCACAAACTCGGTCACTTATAGACTCTTCACCAATAGCTGGCGCGTGAAGTTCTCCTACCCCACTTGCATTTGCGGCGACGATTTCGAGCCACAGCACGCTCTCCTCATATGTCCATATTTTACTGAAGACTGTGCCGACCTTAGAAGAAAATGTCCTGATGCTAATTCTCTACCGACTTTATTATTACATTCTGATCCTCAAACGATTAGCCTAATTATCTCGGCTACGAGGCTGGCGCCCCTGATCTAGGCCAGTCGTCTTCTGATATATTGATATATTGGTGGGGTCAGCACGCAAGTATGCAGGTCAGACGAGGATCTTAAACATCTATTTAATTTCGACCATTATTAAATTCATATATATATCTTATGGCCCCACAATATCTGAACTCCCCCCCCCCCCTTTTGTTGTTGTTGTTGTGTCGTTGTTGATTTAATAACTATTTAATTGTGTCTCTTATCAATAGGTCTTAATATTTGTATAGCTGACTTTACTGCTAGCATAAATGATCACGCTCTCAGCGCACCTCATCCACCCTGCAGCGCCACTAGAGCCCTTTATGGGAACCGCATCTCTTTTTTAATCTCCCTTCCATCTTTAAAGTTAATTCTAACAGTTTATCCTATTCTTAATCCCTGGACTCTCATGCCTACATCGTAGGAACTCTTAAGACTTTTAACTCACACCTATCCCTTCTCAAGTTAACTCAATTTAACGTGTATATATTTCTTGTTCCTCTTTCCCCTAGCAATATAGATGTATATCTGGACCTTTTACCTCACAATTTTAACATCGATAAGAATAAAATATATGGTATTTCTTTTATCCAAGGACCTTAGTGCATGATCTCTAAAGATAGTAGATGACCGTGGCCTTGGTGCTACTGGTCACCGCTCTCCCAAATCGAGGCATGCTGACACTAAGCTAGCCACTATCCCCGCTGGCTTCCTGGCCCTGCTGCCGCCAGTCCTAACGTATAGGATACCCATATACTCTATAGGGCCGCAGCCCTTGCGCTAATGTCTTTCTTGCTACCTGGGTCTTCATCTCTCCTTTCCCCTCCCCCCCCCCCCCGGGGGGCTTCCGGCGCGGTCCGAGCGATCGCTTGTGTACTCCCGGGCCCCCTGTGGGGCGGGAGTGACGGAGGTGCATCGTCCCCCTCCCTCCGTCCCCCAGGCTTTCAGCCTAGGGCGGGTTCGAGTGTTCATTCGCTTGCCTACCTCTGGATTCTCGGGGGGGGGGGGGGGGGGGGGGAGGGGGCTGTTGGGGGGGGAGGGGGATCACTCCCCACACCCCTCTTCAAACCCGATCGTCCCTCATATGCCTTCTGGCGTGAGCTGGGACAGTAATCTGGAATATATATATATATATATATATATATATATATATATATATATATATATATATATATATATATATATATATATATATATATATATATTCTTTACTTTTAACTATTACTTTATATAGTAGGTGTTCAGTGGAAGGCTCAAAAGATCTAATAAGCGATGCAGTCACAAAAGGACAGCTGATGTCCTGATGACACAATGCAAGCTTACCAGCCTGGATTTCCATGGCATTAGCACAGCATTCTCAGAATTTATTGAAAAATTATATATATATATATATATATATATATATATATATATATATATATATATATATTATATATTATATATATATATATATATATATATATATATATATATATATATATATATATATATATATATATATATATATATATATATATATATCGGCGCCAGCGGAGCACTTGGCTTAGTGGCTGGCGCGGGACTAAGCTCATCATGCAACTGGTCCCGCCTGGGCCGCCCAGCAGATCAGAAACTAACCTTAACCTGTTGAGTGCCGAGACAATTTGAACACCACCCACCTGCAAGAGGTATAGATCCTCATGAGCCCCCGCAATTGCGGGGGCTCATGATGATCTATACCTATTGTTGATATCACTTTGAATCCAGGGACATCAGTCTAGGGCTTTTTGGTGTTGCATCATTGGGGACAGCATGAAACACAATCTGCGTCAGCTAGCATTGAATGGGTTAAGCTATTATGGTCGACCAATCTTTCTTCCCCGCCCTCCACACACCCACATCATGGCCTGTTTTACACTCAGGTGCTTGTCTCCCTCGATTCGCTATGACCACAGCGGTAGAGAATCCAGGGAGACAACCAGTTTCGTGCTTTCACGATGTGTCTTCAGGTCACGGACTACAGTGCCGTTTCCGTACTGTCCAGTCTCTTAGCCTTAGTCAGTCCCAGTCAGCCCCTAATTTTTCAATTCCCTAAAAAACACTACCTCCCACCAGCTGCACATTTGCCATGCACAAAATAAAAAAATAAAAAACAGCACATCACCCGTCTCATTTCTTGGCTATGAAACTGGTTCCTTACCAACCCCACACCCAGGCACAGCTGAAATCAGCGTGTTCCTCAAATCACTACGTCAACGGCAACTCAACATAGGCCCACAATACTCCATTGGATAAGCTCAGGATGGTATGAATCAAAGCACCAAACATGTCTCCTCTCAGCTAACCGGACATTTCCAGCAAATTCCAACATTCAGCCCTACTACAAATTTTTAAACAAGGCAAAAATTATTTTTAAAAACACCAGTCCTTGCACTGCCTGAACTGGCCAAATTTGACCATGTAATATGACCTGAAAGAGGAACTCTCCCTCCTGAACACCATTCAATCTGCCATCAGTGCAATTCTTAGACACTAGCTAAGTCAAACCCAAAGTGACACCATTGAATGTTGCTGGTGGTGTTAACTATGCTGTTGATGTTTTGGATCATGCATATCTCATTATCTGATGCCATGAGAAACAGACTGACTAGACATGGTCAGAATGCCTCCAAAATTGGCATGTACATCAAGTAACATATCTGATTTTCAGAAATATTGCATTTGAGACACAGGCACATGAAAAATTTTTTTTTCATATTTTTCCATTACCCACCCCCCTACTTTTTCTGTTTTTCCAAGTTTACACACACATGCAATACAGTCAAACTGACTTCTGGTGTGCTGGACAACTGAAAAAAGTTACCATGACACTGACATTGATGAAAAATGAGCTTTCAGACCCAAGGCCATTTCCCAGGCATCCTCATTGACCCTGTTTTCTGGTGACAGCAAGCAGGAAGAGGCCTGTAACCAGCTGCCATGCCCTATATCTTTTCCTCAGGCAAAGGGGTCATGAAACAGCTCTGCACTTTAAACATTTAAGTCTACCGAGCTATCCCATAGACAAAAGACTACACAAAACAGCCAAAACTATGCTATGCGGGACACACCGCATACCCAAACAAGTGTCTGGAGTGCTTATTTAGGAGGTAGCAGAGAAAAATGGTTATGTACAGTTCATTTTTATATAAAACACACTTGTCAGAGTCTCAAAACACCTCAACTCATGTTACAAATATAGCAGGCATGTGTGTGCCAAACTTGTGAACACTTCTGTAAAAGCCTGTACTTGTGGCTGCAACTGCTTTTCCATAATGCACTCAAATGAGCTTTACGCAGTGTAAAAATGCTTATGTTTGTCTCAGAATAGACACCAGAGACATCCCTCATGACAATTACAGCAGAATGACACCTCAGATGCAGCCAGTGTAGCAGGATCATGCAAAATAACTCTTCTGCATGTCACATTATTTTGGCGGCTTATTTCACTCCGAGGTCAGCTGTCTGATGAAATGCACATGCCGACACGGTTTCATTGTAGTTTTCATCTTAACCTTTGACCTTAAGCCCCCACCCCCCACCTCCAATCCACCCCCCACCCCACCCCACCCTACTCCACCCACCCCACAACTTCAATAACTGAAAGATTGCATTTTTTTTAACGCCCCAAACCCCACCCCTTTCAAGATCAAGGTCAAAGCTCAGGGTCAAAGGTCAGACTCATGACTACCTGTAAGACAAGAAATAATGAACAAACACACTAAACATAGCTCCAGTGCAGGTAAACAGGGTGTTGCAATGCAAAACATGCAAAAACGCCTATAAAACTGCAAACTCAGCGATTTCTTGGCAAAATTTCAAATTTTTCATGATTTTTTCAGTTTTCCAACTGCAAAAGTCCAAACTCAATGATATGGTTACATTAAACCAGTTTCCGGTCTATGTCACATATGGCATGTGGTGACCTGACAGTGCTGCCGAGTTTAAAAGAAAAGCTCATCCTAGGATTAAGTTCCATGTAAAATGTCTGCAGGAGAAGAAAATTAAAAGAATAGCCAGAAAGAAAATGACCAACAACAAAAAAAATCACACAAAAAAACACAAAACTGTGATTGTTTAATGTACCCAAAGAAATGCATGATTAAAGTCGCCCTCATTGTCTAACAAGGCCAAACACTACTACTTGTACAAGTAAATAGTACATATTGTAGAAGGTAACAACTCCCCCCCCCCCCCCCCCCCCCCTTGCAAAAAAAAAACCAAAAACAAAAACAAACAAAAAGCAACAAAGTTTTTTGTTTTTTGTTTTGTTTTTTAATTCTTGTTATGAGCCCTGAAAACATGTCATACTGATACGACTAACTAATCTGTCTTTCATAGGAACTGGCCACAATTACTGTTTCCCAGTCATACAAACTCGCTAAATATGCATCCAAACTATATTAAAAAAAAAAAAATTCATCTATAAAGGACATATCCAAAGTTAATCAAAGCCAGTATGATGTGACAAATATGCAAACACGTTATTAGAGCACCATTACGCATAAATCTGAAGACATATGTCAGCACCATTTGTGTTTGTTATGCCTTGTCGACACACCTAATGAACTTTAACAGCAGTTTAGACAAAAGCACACGCGTAATCGCACTTATTTATTTTTCTTAGCCGTCAGCGCGTCAATCTATTTTTAGCTGTTTCTCGTACTGAAAGCATTGTATTTATAAAACGGAGTAGAGTCATCATCAGGTTACTTGATATTAGGACGACCTGTGCTGAACTGGATTCTTCTGTGTCTAAATGAACCATAACTAGACCTGTGTGTAGCGTTTCGTAACCACCTGTTACAGAAGTGTATCTTTGAACGGTTACGGCGGTCGTGGGCCTTCAAACCCCTGCCGGGGCAAGGCAAACGCTACCCAGCTGCAAGAGACATAAACCCTCATTCGCCCCCGCAGTTGCGGGGGCTCATGAGGATTTATGTCTCTTGTTCGTCCTGTATGTTTGTCATTGTTCATTATGCCTATGTTTGGTTCAGTTTACATTGTGCAGTGGTTTCAGACGCAAAATGTATGATCACTGGCTGTGAAGGGGTTAACTAGTGATCTATACTGACGAGCAAAAAGAACACTGTAGTGTTTCCAACAATTCCCAAAATGTTGCATTTCTTTTGCTCATCAGTATATATAATGAATGCAGAATCCCTTCCATATGCGGAGAACTGCTCAATAGGGTCTATCAGTATAGAGACTCGAGACACTTGAACTATAGTCCATTCGACATCTCTCGCAGCCGATACTGAAAATGAACGATGTATTATGCCATTCCATTCCAGAGGCAGATTGGGTTTGGGGGGGGGGGGGGGGAAAGGGGGGGGGGGGGCTAGCCCCCCCCCCCCCACCCCTTCATAAAAAAAAAATGTTATAATAAAGTTCCTTCGTCCTAAATGGCATTGTATATCAAGTCAAGTAACTTTAGTCAAGTAACTTTATTCTTCCAAATACATGTTGCCACGTACAGGAAAATTTGTTTCGCCACCTCAGGTGCAACTCGCAATCACCCAAACTCACACAACATTTACAACAACAAATGGACAATGGCTCGAGACGGGTGAAGCCCGTCGCCAAGGCGTCTCATGGCCGGCGCCAGCGGCCCCAACCCGACCTGAACCTCCCTAACACAAAGCAAACTAAGGACAGCCCTATCATAGTATCTCTTAAACATGTAATATAATGTTTTTATACTTCCTGCTTGGCTGAGACTAGTTTCACAAATAAAATTAAAAAAAAAATACGCATAAACAAAACAAAAAGACAAATTATACTTCCACAGTTGCTACCTGGGGGCCCGTCGCTATAGATCAGCGCCGGCTATTAGACATTCGCTCCGGCATAAACAGTCACCACACCTTAATCATATGTATAACTTAAGTAGTATATAACTACACACCTACTAATTTTTTAAGCCATAATAATAAAATTACAACATTAACGTGAAAAGCACGTTGTTCCTAATCCACAGTACACACACGCACACGCTGTTAAGTGTTGTAAAAAACCCAGTCACTGTGTCGGGGAAGTGTCCGTCATCACATCACTCGGCTGGAATGTGGGGGCCCGAAGCCTGCTGGCACTCGCCTCACTGCACTGGCACGCACGCCACTCCTCGTGGGAAGAGCCACTCCTGAGATGATTACTAAGGGGAGAAAAGCACGTTGGTTCTTTGCCACAGCATAATGCGCGCTGTTCTTCTGAGTTCCGATTTCCATGGTACTGACTAACAAACTATCAGCCGGCGTGTATAAACTACCAGCATTGCACTGACGGCGGAGGAAACTACCGTTGACTGAGACTACTGAATCCATTTAACAGCCACAGCACAGCAAATTCACAAAAGTCATCAAACAGAAACACCAGTCATGATGCAGCATTGCAGGGCCCGACATCATATATCAATGAAGGCACAATGACTGCTAAAATACTGCGGGTGGCGACTATTTCTGCCGGAGCGGGCGGCCGGGAGGTGTTGCATGGCCGCCATCTTGTCTTATATGAAGCACGTACTGAGGCTGACCTGTTTAATATAATCATGGGTGAATCCACCCCCCCCCCCCCCCCCACATCCAGACATCCTCTGGGGGGTGTCACTTGTACCCCCCCTCCACCCCTCTGTCCAGACACCCTCTGGACCCCCTCCCCATCCAGACACCCTCTGGATCCACCCCTGATTATATTATACAAGTCAGCCTCGTGTGCATGTTTTCTGAACTGCATCATTTTGTGTGGGTGAATATTGTTGCACAGTGCAGGTCAGCAGTGACGAATGAGGATATTTGACAACACACACAAAAATGTACACAACCAGCTTCCGCAACCAATCACACAAAACATCACATGTATAACGGGGTGGGGTGGGGGTGGGGGGGCCAGGGTGAGGCAGTGTGTGCGGCACGTTACTACTTTCCAGCTGCCAAAGTATCAAACAAGGTATTGGGAAGGGGGGGGTGGGGGGCATGATAGCATTCCAGCTTCTAAAAAAAATAAATATCAAACAAAAAACTCTATTGATTTTTTTTCTTCTCCAATTAAAGCAAATCCTTCGAGAATAGTGGGGAAGGGGGCTAGGAATTACTCTGATATGATAAATATATCTGTTCTATTTTAAACAAGACTTGATCCGTTCCAACTACTGGATACACTCTGAACATGACAAATTACAGGGTAGTGCCAAATAGCTTGGTGCCATATTTGGGCACCATCATTGACCTTTCACGACCAAACAATCTCATAATTGGTTGACATTTATGAAGCATTCAATTAAAGGGTAGTGCCAGATGAGCTTGGTGCCTTCAGGCACTACCCTTGAATTATCATGATCAAGCCATCTCCTGCTGCAGGGTCCTGGGGCTAAAAGGGTTAAGATGCATTTGTGTTCACTTTTTGAATCTCACAAACACACAAGACTCACAGAGCAAATGGACATTGGGGGGGTGGGGGGGAGGAGAGAAATTAAAACTATTTGCTTTTGATGGCCTAGATCCATTTAGGGTGGTTTACAAATATGTGGCAGCACACCGTCTCTCTCTCAATGCCATTAACCCTTTTAGGCTCGGATCCCTACAACAGGAGATGGCTTGACCATGATAATTCAAGGGTAATGCCAGATTAGCTTGGTGCCTTCAGGCACCAAGCTAATCTGGCACTACCCTTGAATTATCATGGTCACTCTATATCCTGCAACTGGTACATAGTCATTAGGCAACACCTCCAAAATTTGAGAAATGGGACCTTGGGGTTAAAAGGGTTAATCAACTGAACAAACAAGAAACAATAATGGGACTGCTACAATGTTAACCCCAAAAGTGATTATTTCAGTATTTGTTTAACCCCCTTAACACCAAAGCCGCATTCCCCAAATTTTGCAATTGTCACCTTATGACTATGTACTAGGTGCATGATTGATTGTACATTGGTTAACATCCTGACAGCAACAAGACTTTCTCAGGACTTGCCTGCACTGCTTGTGAAAAAAAAATAAACAGAACATTGAATGTATGTCGCCAGCTGGTCCAATACATTAAATAAACCTAAGACCTAAATAAAGCTAAGACCATTTAGCGACACACATCCAATATCAAGAGCTACAGGCAGCGCAGACAGTAGGGAGAGTTTTAAAAAGGCAAATACAGGTGAATGGACCAAGGGTAGACAGAAACACATGCCCCAGAATAGAGGGCAAAACCCACCCTGTGGGGCTGACCAGGGTGACCCTGGGAACTAAAAAGTAGTTAACCCCAACCAAGTCCCCCAAAGCAGACCCGGGTGGGGGCTAGGTGCATGAGATGGATCAACCACTACCCTTGAATTATCATAGTCAATCCATCTCCTGCTGTAGCACATCATGGCTAAATGAGTTAACCCCCTTAATCTGTGTGCAATGAGCTGACGAGGTATCATTTACGGTTTTAATCAAAGTGTAACAGTTTTACCCATTTAACCCCACAGCCGCTTTTCCAAAATTTTGGAAGTGTACCTTACGACTATTTACCAGCTAGCTGCAGGGGATGGACCTACCATGATGATTCAAGGGTAGTGTCAGATTAGCTTGGCGCCTAATGGCGCCAAGCAAATCTGACACTACCCTTGAACTGTCATGGTCGTTCTATCTCCTGCTGTTGGCCTTTGGGGCTAAATGGGTTAACAAGGACACAAAGAAAATATGTACATTTTGGCCTTGACCTGAACCTCATTCAGTATGCAGCCACTGGTGTTCACAGTACTGGTGAATGGTTGCATACTAAGATACGTGGGTAATAGAAGCATCAAAGTTGTAGTAGAGGGCACTTTGAAGCATGGAGGATGGGCAGAAACTGATACAATCAACCTAGAAAGGTGTTTGCACGAAAGACTACCCAGCAGTCTAAATCAACAATAAAATGCAAACAATTTGACTTGATCACATCTGGCAAACGCATTTAGAGATACTGCATAGACAAACGTGAACAAACACACACAGACTTGCATGCAGTAGAGCGCACTTTGAAGAATGGAAGACATGCAGAAACTGATACAATCAACCGAGAAATCCAGTTGTTTGCACGAAGGACTAGTCTAAAATTCAACAACAAAACTATAAACAATCTGAATCACATCTGGCTAAATGCATTCATAGAAAATGCTTAGACAAATGTGAATGAAAGCACACAGAACTCGCATGCACACACAAATGCACACACACACATACAATGACTACATACAGCAGCCACTGTGTCAAACTGTGTAAAACGGCCACCTTGGTCACTCTTGCATAGCCATTATAGACAGGTCTGACCATCATATACTGGTGTACACAATACTGGGGGTGACCTGTAAAACCTGTTATGCAAAAGGCCATTGGGCTGATGTCAGCCACGGTTGTGTGCAACCTGACTGGTCTACATGCATCAGTCCAATGACTTATTGTGTACTGATGTATCACAGCCGGCACCAATCGTACATATACTGATGAGCAAAAGAAATGTGACATTTTTTGAATCATTGGAAACATTTCAGTGTTTCCGATGATTTCAAAAATGTTGCATGTCTTTTGCTCATCAGTATATGTCCATGTGACACTGGTTATTGTCTATAAGAATCAGCTAGCCACCTTGCTATCCCCTTGTCCTCTGTTCACCTTGCTGACCACCTTCCCAAAAGAATAACGAAGCGTCATTGTCACCTCAGTTTGTCAAGATCCTCATAAATGTGAAAATCATCATCAGAACTTTCAGACATCTTATCAATGTTGTTACTGCTTTGAGAGGAACCTGTGCCAGCAGGCACTGGTCGATGAGGCGGTGGTCGTTTAGGAGGTTCTGGTTTTTCACCATTCTCTGCATTCATGCTTTGTGGCGGTGGTGACGTGGGTCTCATCTGTGGCGTTGTTGGTAGTGGCGTGGGAGGTGGTGGTAGCGGTATTCTAGGAGGAGGTGGTATGTCAGCATCTTTTAACTTCGATGTCTGTGGTTGTAGGGGTCGATTCCGTGGTGGTGGCGGTGGTGGCAGTGGGCTCTGTTGTCCTGATGGGGGAGGTGGTGGTAGTCGCCGAGGTAACTGTGGTTTACTAATGCCTGAAGCATTATTAGCGTAAGTTCTATCCGCTGGAGTTTCATCACTATTTTTCAAATCCTGGGCATCCCTGCTCCTGTATTTTCTGGGAGGCAGTGGCGGGGGTGTCTGTGACGTCGAAGCAACGCGCTGATCACCATCACCTGATGGCTGTACTGTTGCCTTCAGCTGTTCACTTGAGATGGTTCCTTCCAGTTCTGAACTTTTCTTTGGTCTAGATGGTTGTGGTGGAACTGAAATCTGAGGGCTTCCAGAGTAAACTGACTGTACTTCTGATGCACCACCTTGCAATGCCCTGTTTCCTGACACTAGCTGTGTGGGATGTGGAATTTGGCAGCTTTTCTGACATCTTGTCCTTAGGAGAGCCAGCCTGATCCTTCGATGGTGATATCCCTATTTGAGACAGGTTCGGCTTGGGGGCAATTTGGGGTTTGGGCGAAGGCACTGGCTTTACAGGCAACTTTGGCTGTGGATTTTCTGTTGTATTTCTCTCATCAACGTCTGCCTGTTTGTCATCTGCCTGCTTGGACATAATGAGCTGGGTGTCACAGTCACTTACACTGCTTGTTGGGCACAATATGGAATTCACTGCTGGATAAGAGGTGTATTCGCCATCTGAATACACACGCTCCTCTGTCTGTGACTCTTTGATTCCACCCCGTCCCACATCATTGTCTGGTATGCAGTAAGGATCAATATCTGAATAAAGGGACTCCGCATCAGAGGCATTATCAACCTCAATGTAGTCTTGATTGTGCTGTAAATCATCCAACACCACCTCCACTTGTGGCTCGTTCCTGTAGAAAAACAAGAAAGACAAAGCCCTTATGGCTCACGTGTATGACCAATTCACATATGTGTGACCTTTGTGACAATAAGGGCTGGCTTCAGCACCAGCAAAATCCATGTTTTCTCAGACTTAAGCATTTTTCACACATCTGTCACTCTTGACCCTTTGACTCTTAACCTTTGCAATGAGTTGACTGAATTAGAATGTATAAAAATGTTTTGCCATCCGCAAACTTCACACCAAATTTGACTTAAAAGTTTGCAAAAACTTTGACAAAAACTACAATTGTAACAATAAATGGCATTTTTCACACATTTACTGACCTCTTGTGACCCTTGACATTTCTGAGGGGTCATCCAAATTAGAATGCATAGACAGGTCTTACCATCAGGTATCTCTGTACTAAGTTGTTGTGTTTTAAGTTGAAAATAGTACTTAAGAAAAAACAATATTTGTCAAAATATGGCTCTTTTTAAACCTATTTTGAGAGCATCCCATGACCCTTGACCTTTGTGATGGGTCAACTAAATTAGTATGCATATGAAGGTCCTATCATCAGCTACATTTGAGCCACATTTGATTGAAAACTTTACAAAAATGTTGATAAGAACTACAATTCTATCACAAATTGGTATTTTACACATATTTGCCAACCTCTTGTGACCCTTGACCTTTTCAAGGGGTCACCCAAATTAGTATGCATATAGATAGGTCTTACCATCAGGTATCATTGTGCCAAGTTTGGGTTTGAAGTTGTGAATTTATAATCGCCTATCTGTGCTACAAAGCTACTAACTACTCTACCCCTGCCTATCTCGCTGATCTTCTTCAACTATACACTTCCTCCCATTCAAATAGTGACACGCGCCTTCTCAGAGTCCCACTCTTCAAATACGAAACCAGAGGCGACCGTTGTTTTGTGCACGTTGGACCTGTTGTCTGGAACTCCCTACCTATAGACATTAGACATTCTTCCTCATTCACTGCCTTTAAATCTGCCCTAAAGACCCATCTGTTCGATACCCCAATGTAGCTCAGTTCTTTGTCATTATGTACCTGTGTGTGTGTGTGTGTGTGTGTGTGTGTGTGTGTGTGTGTGCGCGCGTGCGCGAGTGTATATTGTAGAATCCGTTGTTTCTTTGGTTTTATGACCCCCTCCACTCCCACTCTTTATTTGTAAAGCGCTTAGAGCTTATTTAAGAATAAGCGCTATATAAGTAGCCATTATTATTATTAATAGTATTTGAGAAAAAAACATCTTTTGTCAAAAAATGGCTATTTTTCACCTATTTTCTGATCTCTTGTGACCCTTGACCTTTCTGAGGGATCAACCAAAGTAGTATGCATCTGGTATCTTTGTACCAAGTGTGGATTTAAAGTTGTGAATAGTATTTGAGAAAAATTCAATTTTGTCAAAATATGGCAATTTTTTTTTACATATTTCCTGATCCCCTGTGACAGTGACAGTGAGAGAGGTCACTCAAATTGGTATGTTTAGAAAGGTCTTGCCACAAAGTATCCTTGGGCCAAATTTGGAGTCTGTGGCTTGATGAGTCTCCGAGAAAATGCCAACGTTAAAGTTTACCATGGATGATGGTGGACAGACGACAGATTGACGAACACTGGCCCAGAACATAGACTCACTTTTGCTTTGAACAAGAGCCCCAAACCCCAGGACATGACAAAAAAAAAAAACCAACACTTATTTATTGGGAAAACCCTACTCTGAGAAGAAATACAAAACGCAACGTACTGGATCGTAGATCTGTTTTCAAGTGAAAATACAAATTTATTTATTTTCACCTGAAGACTGATCTAGGATCTGATAGTCATGTTTAAGGGTTTTCTTCTCCAAACAGGATTTTATCAACATATTTCTACTTTTCTTTCATTTATATGACACCATGGCTGTAATTTGTTTATAGTTCAAGAAACAGAACAGAAATCAAACTACTGTTTCTCACATTGTTTTTATAATCATTGTTTGAAATACAGAGCATGGAATTTTATATTAATGGTGAAGAAATGAATTACAATCATATCTGCCAAAAATCTTACATAATTCTTAGGCCCAGGCAATGACGAGGTGAAGAACGAAGTGAGTACAAAAAAATACAGTTGACAACACTTAAGTCAAACCTGCAGGTGATTTTTCTTTGGTTCGACTTAGCCGTCATTCAGACAAGTCAATTTTTTTTTTTTACAAAGTTGTTTGAATTTTTTTCTTTTTGCTGACCCCATTATGTTCATAACACAAAACATTCTTCTTAGCTAAGAATAAGATGTAAAAAGTCATGTTGAAACTAAAAAAATGATCTGATAGAATGTTTTCTGATAAAAGCACAACAGAATTTAGTTACATCTAAATTGGAATCTCTCAAATGCCGCTGTGAGTGAGTGAGTGAGTGAGAGAGAGAGAGAGAGAGAGAGAGAGAGAGAGAGAGAGAGAGAGAGAGAGAGAGAGAGAGAGAGAGAGAGAGAGAGAGAGAGAGAGAGAGAGATGAAATGAAACTTTACTGAAATGAAGTGAAACTTTATTTCTCAAGGATAAATGTATGCAGAAGACCTGTTTTCAATCAAGTCTACAGTGCAAGTACATAGTACACACACACACACAAAGAGAGAGAGAGAATACACAAGAATTTACCAGCGACAGCTGTAACCTCTCGTCTGAAAGCAACTATATTTCAGGATCCTATTTTCTCAGATCCACTACACCCAAATGAACAACTTTCAGGAATTGAAAGTCCAACGAATTACAAGCATGGTGGCTGAGAATTTAACCTGTATTACACCGTTCCATCCTCTGCAAGGTTAAGTCACATTCAACATTATAAACTGGACATCAGTCAGTCACACCCTCTTTCCAAACAAACTGATATTACAGAGATGAGCACGCTTCTTATTCACCATCAGTAATGATCAACAAAGAAGGAAGAGATGACACATGTAACACAGACCAACCATTTTGTGGTTATAGTCCTCAGTTTGAACCTTACACATGTTGCATGTTTGGCTGTAAACATACACCAATACGGAAAAAATAAACATAAAACTCAAGAAGTATGATGCAATGTACGCCTTAAAGCTGGCTGCTTTAGGGTTGCTTAACTTTGGTGATAAAATGAATTTTTCTTTTAAATGTATTTTTTCGAAAAATACTTACCGATAACATTACTGCATGGAAGTGTCTACTATCTTACCCAATTTCAGCCTAAGAACCTATTGTGTTCCTACACAACCAGGGAGGCAACTCAGGGAACTGTAACCAGGGCCGTCAGTAGCTTCCCATCCCTGTCCATCCGGGCACGTGCCACGTGGTGACACGCCAGTCAGAATGCTTAGCTTACCAGCGGCAAGCGGGGCAGGTGGGAGGGTCCTCCAAGTAATGTCATCAGTAAGTATTTTTAGAAAAAATACATTTTAGAGAAAAATTCATTTGTTTCCTCAAAAACATTACCGATGACATTACTGTATGGAAGAATAATGAAAAGGAGGAGAGTGCCGCCCAAGATTACCCCCTGTGTAAGGGCTTAGCCAGACCCGCCCTCCCAATAGCAAACTCCCGACAATTTCAGCTAAGTATTACCTACGGCGCCACTGGCGCCGGGAGGGAGTGTTGTGCCGCAGTGATGTCCCCCACCAGTGCGAGGTTGTTTTGCTGTCCTTCCAGATCCCGGAGGTAAAAGCGGACGAATGTTGATTCAGCCCACAGCTGCCATGATGTCTCTGACGCCACAGTTGCGGTCGAAGGCGATGCTCGTGGCCATGGCTCTAACCTCGTGTGCGCGGATCTTTAGCCTCTTAGCTCCCTCTGGGAAGAGGTCCTCGTAGGTGGACCTTATGACCCAGCATAGCCAGGAAGATATCGTCTGGGTGGTAATGTCAGTTCTGCCTGGGGCTAATGGCAGAAAGACGCGGGACCGTCCCTGATGGACGGGCTTGGATCTGCGTAGGTAGACTCACAGGTCGCGCACTGGATCTTGCTGCCTGGTCTCCCTGGGACAGTTTACTCCTTTCAGCGGCCGAATGGTGATCACCTGGGGCACGGTCAAGGGAGACCTAGTCTTGGCGAGGAAGGAAGGGTCAGTGAGTAGCTGCACGGAGCCATCTGTCCTGAACTGCAGGCAGGCAGGGCGCGCTGAGAGCGCGTGTAGCTCGCTTACTCGGGCTGCCGTGGCCAGGGCAACAGGAAGCAGGTCTTCTGAGTGACATCCGCAAACCGGGCCAAGGAGAGCAGTTCGAATCGGTCGGAATTCAGCCACGTCAGGACCCAGGGTAGGTCCCAGCGCGGAATCAGCGAACGTGGGACCGGGCGCTGGAGGCCAAAGTGCGTCACAAGGTCGGCGAGATCTTTGCATTCGCCGGGGTCCGAGCGGCCGAGGTGTTGGTAAGTGTCCGCAATCATGAACAGGTATCCTCTGATGTGATGGGGGCCAATCCCTGGTCGCCAAAGAGCCAGAGGAAGAACTCAGCGAGCTGAGGGGTAGTCAATTCGGTGGGGGAGGTTGCTGGTCAGCACACCAGGACCGTAGCACTCGCCACTTTCCCTCGTAGACGCGTCTGGTCGAGGGTCTGCGGGCTGTAGCGATCGCTTTCACTGCTGCACTCAAGAAACCTCTTGTGGCGAGGGCTTGCCGCACAATCTCCAGGTGTGAAGGAGAAGTCGCTCTGGGCACGGATGGAACAGCGTCTGGTGGGGTTGCTTGAGCATCGTGCTCAGGGTGGGCAGCAGAAGGGGGGGGGGGGGGGGTTGCCCATGGCGAGACTGAGCAGGTCGGTGGTCCAAGATCTGTTCCAGGAGAACGGGGCTACCAGTAACATCACCGCATTGCATCCCCTGAGCTCGAGTAGGACTTTGGGGACTAGAACCGTCGGGGGATACGCGTAAGCGATGAGACCGTCCCACGGAATGGAGAGCGCGTCGACTGCCCAGGCTAGGGGGTCTGGAATCGGGGAGACGAAGAGGGGAAGCTGGTGATTCCACCTCGTGGCGAAAAGGGTCGACCAAGGGAGTCTCCCAGCGAGCGCAGATCATCTGAAAGATGTCCGGTCATAAGAGTCCATTCTGTGTGGAGTAACTGGCCGCGCCGCGAGAGGGAGTCAGCTAGGACGTTCAGGTGTCCCGGAATGTGTCACGCTCGGCGGAAGATGCCTCGGTCTTCGCACCAGTGCAGTAGCGGTAGAGGAGTATGCATAGGTTGGAGGAACGCGTCCCGCCCTGTTTCTGAATGTAGGAAACCACCGTGGCATTGTCCGAAAGGACGAGTAGCTTCTGGTGATGGAGGCGCGACTCCCACGCGATGAGAGCTTGCCAAACAGTGTTCAGTTTCAACCAGTTGATGTGCCGGTCCGCCAGGTCCGGTGGCCAGCAGCCGGACGTCGTGAGGAACCTCAGTAGCAGGTGAGCACCCCACCCAGTGAGACTTGCATCCATGCAGAGTGAAAGCTGAGGCGAAGGAGAGGCGAGAGGAACTCCCAAAGCAAGCCACAAAGGGTCCGCCCAGCGCCAAAGATGGGGACGAAGCATCTGAGTAACTGGTACCAGGGCCGTGATGTTGCCGGAGGACAGATGCCAATGGAGAAGGAGGTGCAGCTGGAGAGGCCAGGAGTAAAAACGACCAAGTGGTAGGAGGTTCGCCGCTGCATTCATTAGGCAGAGGAGCTGAAGCCAAACTCTGACGGAAACTGCATCCTCCTGGGCCACCTGGCTGGTTGAGGTCAGTTGCGAATTCCATACCGAGGTGTACAAACCGGCGGGAAGGCGTGAGATCCGACTTGCCTGCGTTGACCATGAAGTCTATCCGCGTCAACAACCGGATCAGCGCAACCGGATCAGCGCCCTGTCCGTCACTAGCGTGGTCTCCGACTGGTTCCTCAGAAGGAGGTCATCTAAATAGTTCGAGGTCGGGCTGGAGGATGATTGTCTGGCCTGGGCAACGACGGCGTCTATGATGCAGGTGAATACCCAAGGGCTGAGGTTGAGGCCTTAGGGGAGGGCCCGAAACTGGTAAACCACGCCTTCGAAGGCGAAGCGCAGGTAACGCCTGGAGGTAACGCATGGGGACGTGGTGATACGCGTCGGACAGGCCCAGACTGACGGTGAAATCCATGGGCTGTACGGCGGCCCTGAGGGCCCTGGCTGTCTCCATGCGAAATGACGGGGCAGCGATGTATCTGTTCAGTGCCGAGAGATCGAGGATGGGTCGCCACTTGCCGCCTTGCTTGGGTACCACGAAGAGGCAGCTGTAGAAGGCTTGGGAATCATGGCGCGAGACTACCTCTGTGGCGGCCTTCTGCAGTAGAGCGGCGACCTCGCCGCGAAGAGCGGCGGCTTTGAGCTGATCGATCAGCACCTCGGTCCACAAAGGGAGAGCGTCGGAGCAGCGACGAAGATAGGAAGGTGATCAGGAGGCCCTCGGAGATGGTAGTGAGGACCCAGGGGTCGTCTGGAAGCAGCGACCGCCATACATCGCTGCGAAGGGTGAGTCTCCCGCCGACTGGAGACCCAGAGACGATCGGCAGGGGCTGAAGCAGAGGAGTCCAGGGGCCCTACCGCGCCCGGGCAGCGGGCGGGCTTGGGCCAAGTAGAAGCCGGGGTCCTGACAGGTCAGGTTCGGCCAAAGGCAGGGCACGGATGGGGGCCCGGGGACGAGAGGCGGGAGGAAACGCGGAGGGTCTGCCGGACCGCAGGACGTGACCCACCGCCTTGCGGGCTGCCTGAAACCGAGGATAGGGGCGCTGCTGGGCCAGAGGTCCTTGCTTGCATCCTTCACTGACTGCCAGGAGGGGCCAAAGAGGAAGGGGCCACCAAGGGGAGCGCGGGGGAAGTCGCTGCAACGTAAGCAGGTGCAAACTTGGCAGCTGCAACACACATCAAATGTGAAAGGCGACCAGGCACGGGGCCCACGAACAAATACGAGCGAAACGCGAACTGTGGCGAGCGAACTCAGACATCCACGGTTGAGGCCGGTGGTGGGCCCGAGGGCCTACCTAGACCGAGGCCTTACCTTTCCATGGTAGCGGGGACCAGGGGGGGGGGGGGGGGGGGGGGGGGCAGGAAGCTCCACACAACCCATGGAGGGCACCGGGCAGGAACGAAATCCTGAGCACACCAAGCCCAAACCACCGCACCCACAAGTCTCAGACGGAAGGCACCACAGTAAACCAAGCACAAGAAGACCAAGCACACAATAATCCCAGGGGAGTAATCCAAGGAACACACAAAATCCCCAGGGAAATAATCCAAGGAACACACAAAATCCAAGAAGACCGGCCCTTTAAGAACCGGTCATGGTCAAGGTCCAGTAGGCTAGCACACTTCTGTACACAGTGGGCTAAGTAGACTGACTGGCGTGTCACGTGACCGGATGGGCAGGGACGGGAAGCTACTGACGGCCCTGGTTACAGTTCCCTGAGTTGCCTCCCTAGTTGTGTAGGAACACAACAGGTTCTTAGGCTGAAATTGGGTAAGCTAGTAGACACTTCCATACAGTAATGTCATCAGTAATGTTTTTGAGGAAACAAACGGGTTTTCAATATTGTCTTGCCTTGGCTAAGACTTCTCTACTCTTCATTTCACAATCCATGTAAGTATGCACATGTGACATGATTTTTTCTAATGACCCTAGTACACGTCATTGGAACTCTACTATGTACAAAGGAGAACTTAGAAGAGCAGTCTTTCATTTCACTACATTCAGACTTTAAAAGCTGTCAGCCTTCTTGTTCAGCATTATTGTAAGACATACTGAGAACATTTGAATACAAAGTAGGTATACTGCCAACTACTGATCCTCTATTGCTGGGAACAGGTCGTTTCTAAAGTCACCCACAAGCACATGCTTTACTGTTTAATCTCTCTCTCTCTCTCTCTCCCTCCCTCCCCCCATGAGTGCCAAAGTGAATATGTTGCTATGTGTTCAAAAAGATCATAAATATTTGAGTTCAACTTAACAGTGTCTGGAAACAAGTTTTCAGTTGTAATATTAGTCATAGAAAGAGTGGCTTTGGCCACGGGAAAAAAAAATGGTTCACCTTATTGGTTTGGAACAGGAAAAACATGTGCGACTTGTCTGAAGTTTAGTTAACCCAAACTGGACAGTTTGAGAAATACTTTGTAAAATAAGTCCCAGAAAAGTAGCTTCGGACAAAAAAATAGTTGGTTTGACTTCAGCGTTTTGCAACCTATGTGTGTTTACCTTAGGAGTATGAAATTGCATTTTTAAGAAATGCGTTCGACTTATCATCCGACTTTGAAGATGAGAAACACGTTCGACTTATTCAAAGTTCAACTTAAGCGAGTTTGAGCTAACTGTTGTAAAATTAGTCATAGTAAGAACAGGTTTGGCCGGGAGTTATTTTTTAGTTCGACTGAAGCGTTTTTCAACTTAACTGTTTTCGACTTAAATGTATGGGACTGTAATAAGCACCTTCCATTAAGTAAAAGGTCAGTGGGCTGACTTTGGTCACAGTGGCAGGAATGGTTTTATTTACTAATTTTATTCTAGAGGCAAAACAAATTACAGAGTCATGTATGCGCTGAGCATAAGCAAAATGGGGCCAAGGGGTAAAGAATGAAATCAGTACATGCAACCTGCTTTTTGTTTCTGTGTACTGGTTCTGTTTTACTGACAAGACAAATTACAGAGCTAAGTAGTCTTTAAAACATCTGCTGTAGTGTTTCCATTTAAATCTTAACCCATTTAGCCCCAAAACCCTACAGCAGGTGATGGATCGACCATTTAAATCTTAACCCATTTAGCCCCAAAACCCTACAGCAGGTGATGGATCGACCATGATAATTCAAGGGTAGGGCTAGATGAGCTTGGCGCCTGAAGGCGCCAAGCTCATCTGGCACTACCCTTGAATTATCATGGTCGATCCATTTCCTGTGACTGGTATGTAGTCATTGGGCAACACCTCCAGAATTGTGGAATGTGCCCGTGGAGTTAAATGGGTTCAACTCCCAGAACTAAATGACTTCCCTTCTATAGAACGGAAGTCATTTAGTTCTGGGAGCTTAAGAGTTGATTATTGATCCTGTGCACTGATTTTTATTCTATAGAGAGAAAACAATTAAATTACAGTGACTTATTGGTTCTCATGTGACTGTAGATCCAGCTAAGTCGCAACTCTAACGGCAAAAGAAGACAAGCTGATGACCTACCAATATATGGTGTCAGTCACTTACTTAGCGCACCCTTCTTTCCTATCCTTTCGTTTTTGGTGCTTTCACCAAACTAGATCTATGATCATTGGTCGATAATGCACAATTCTCTACCCTTACAGTGTATTTACCTACTTTACTTTGTAATCTTCCTAAACTAATAGCGCTGGCCGTCTCCCCTTTTCTTTTCATTTATGGTGTCAGACGTTTTCTTTATTCTGCTGTCAAATTGGTTTCATGTACTGATTTTGTCCCAGAGACCACACAAAACAACTTACAGAGTCATGTAGGCCTCCAACATCTTCATGACAGGGCGCTCGTGACGCTGGGACTGCCAACACTCTTTGATGCGCTGGTAGATGTGGGGTGGACAGGACTCAGGTTTATTCAGCACAGGGTGGTGGTACGCCACAGAAATGTTCTCATACACCTGCAGGCACACACAGCATTAATTATCTAAACACCTTTGCACATACAGCTACTGGTACTTGTAGAGTCGCCCTGCCGGTGGATGCATGCACAAGGGGGTTAACAATTTTAAAGCTTATAGCTAATAACTAACATATACTTCAACTGCGCTGTACGGGGTGTAGATTCCCAGCCTCAAATATATGGCAGATATGTATTCTAAATGGCTGACCTGAGATGCCATTCTGAGGATTCATCAATCAGCTGACCATGACTATTATACAAAATATAAACCACACATCCACTGTCTTACATCAAGCACTACACTCTCACTGGCCCATTTCAATAATGAAATATCAACTGGAACACCTATGACAACGTAAGGTTGTCATGTAAATAATGAGACCAAAGGGTTGACTGCCAGTGCTTGTGATTTAGAAGAAACTACCAAGTGAGTAGGAAAAAGCACCCTTTTGGTCTCGTTTTTCACTACAATTTTGACTGCAACCCCCTTCCCCCTTTTTAGTAGGTTCTCTCATAGGGTGCAAGGAAATTTGGCTCTAGGTGGAGGCATGAAATGTATGCCCCTGCAGAAACCGCAGTAAAAATGTGGTCTTCTTTGCAGGTAGGCAGAAGTTCCTTCTCTTCCTCCAGTGTTGCCGATGGTCTGCTGAAGAGGTCGTCTAGACCGAAACAGCTGTCCTATCTATCTATATCCCGTAGTCTTGCCGACTGTTGGGGCACCACTGATGACTTGGCAACCAGCTCCCTCCATTCCTCTCTGTTCTCTGCCATTCTTAGTGTATCACCCAGCCTCAGTCCTGTCCACTCTGAGATATTGTCCTCCCATCTTTTCCTCTCCTTTGTCCTCCTTGCACAGTGCCTTGCAGGATTGTTTTGGCAAGCCCTGCTGAACGCGTGACATGCCCATACCACTTCAGTTTGCGTTTTGCCACACAAACAGCTGTCCACACCAGCTAAATATCTGGACCCCCCTTGGGGGACCTAAATTTAAATTTCCATGCACCATAGGGGCTGGAAATTCAGTGGATATGTGATACACCCCCCACTCCCCCTGGGGGAGGGGGGGGGGCGCGGCTTCCATATGCAATGCTTCCAGTCACTTACTTAGTGCACCCCCTATTTCCTATCTTTATTTTTTTGTGCTTTGACCAAATTAGATCTACGAATCTACGATCATTGGTCGATAATGCACAATTCTCTCCCCTGACAGTGCTTTTTCCTACTCACTTGGTAGTTTCTTCTTGTCATGTAAATGTATGATCAAGTTAACCCATATCGTACTGAGGCCAAAAGCTTCAAATTTGTACACTGCCATATGCAAGCTACATTATAGTACTTACAGATAAGGATTTAGACCAATGGCTTTAGTACAAGGGTGGTGCCAAAATAGCTTGGCGCCCAAGCTATTCTGGCACTACCCTTGAACTATTTTAGTCAAACTTACGATTTCCGAATGATAAGGGTTAAAAAGCAGTAATTCAAATAACTTCTATTTTCCTTTGGTATAGCGGAATCTCCTTAACACAAATGTTTGGAGACACGGAAAATTAACACATTTCATGATTTCATATTTGTTCACATCTTGTAAGCTGCAAGGAGGGTGTGAGAGATGTGTGACCGAGTGTGTACTGCCTTGGAGGTAAAATGGCAATTGACATCGGATGTGAGAAATCATCTGTTCGGCAGTTGGAATGGTCATTTTTGTTAAACAGGTAAAAATTACTGCAGTTGTTCTGTTGGGGAACAAAATCTTCCTCCTCTAAAGCAGGAACTTTGTGTTATGCATGTCATGTTATCCATTTAAATTGTAATACAGAATAAGGGAATTAAAAAATGTCTCGTGAAATTCATGAAAAACGTGCTTGTGTTAATCAGGGTGCCCTCTCGTATTTACCTCGAAAAGGCTTACCTCTTTCTCAGGGATATTCTCTAGGGGCTCCAAACACTTGGCCTCCTTGTCATGACCAGTGCTGGTATGATCGAAGGCGTTAAACACCCACCAGACCAGAACACTGTAGCAGTACACATCCGACGCTGTTGAGTACTGACCATACTGCAACACCTCTCCGGCAGCTCTAGAAATAAAAGAGGCAAAATATAATGGAAACGTGTTCTGCAGGAAGTATTCATCAGTTGGCCTTAAGGAAAGGCCACAATTAAAAAGACGTGGGAGTTGTGTTTTTTTGGGTTGTTTATGGCTATATGCCGCTTGAGGGTGATGGATTAACCCATTTAGCCCCAACGCCTTAAAGCAGAAGATGGATTGACTATGATAATTCAAGGGTAGTGCCAGATGAGCTTGGCGCCTATAGGCACCAAGCTCATCCGGCACTGCCCTTGAATTATCATGGTCAATCCATCTCCGTCAGCTGGTATATAGTCTTTAGATGACACCTCCCAAATTTTGGAAATGTGCCCATGGGGTTAATGGGTTAATCATGAAAATTCAAAGGAAGCAGCAGAATGGCTTGCCTTCCATAATACTTGTACCACTCACTTGTTAGTGATAAAACAAGTTAAACAATTTATTGTCCTTGCGTCACAACAGCATTCCATAACCTCTTCACTGCCGGGGCAAGGTGCACGCAACCCACCTGCAAGAGACATAAGTCCTCATGAGCCCACGCAGTCGCAGGGGCTCATGAGGATTTATGTCTCCTGTTAGTTCTGTGCTCTTTGTGCCCATTTTTTGTTCCCATTCCATTTGTGTTCTTCACCTGAATGTCAGCCAGTCTGCACTGGTTTCAGTCGCGAAATTTGCATCCACTGGCAGTCAAGGGGTTAACCCATTTAACCCCATGGGATGGGTGCGTTTCCCAAAGCTAGGCGTTACTCAGTGACTATGTGCCAGTTGCAGGAGATGGACTGACCCTTGATAATTCAAGGGTAGTGCCCGATTAGCTTGGTGCCTTCTGGCGCCAAGCTAATCTAGCGCTACCCTTGAATTATCACGGTCAATCCATTTAACGCTGCAGGACGTTGGAGTTAAATGGGTTAATATCCTTGTGCATGCCGGCGCTAGTACTGCAAAGCAAGTACTTGTGCCTGCAACCATAAAGGGGTTATAAGTTATAGGTACGACACAAAAAGGATGGTCCATACCTGCGTTTTTTCTCTGCATCTTGTGGTGGATCGAGACGGACAAAACTGGCCATTCTACTAGCCGCTGAAGCCTGAGAGTACTGAGGCAAGAGGTTCATGCTTGGCAGCGATGCCACCCAAACCTGCATGCATGAAGAGCCCTTGTCATATACACAAAACAGCTAGCTTATCCGCAGAGGGATGATAAAGGCAAGCCATACCACAAGCTCGCTAAGCAGCGATGGTCCTGATTAACCCATTTAGCCCTGGGAACCTGCAGCAGGAGATGGATTGATCATGACAATTTAAGGGTAGTGCCAGATTAGCTTGGCAAGCTAATCTGGCACTACCCTTGAATTGTCATGATTCAATCCATCTCCTACAACTGGTACATAGTCGTTAAGACAACACCTCCAAAAGTCTGGAAATGTGATTGTGGGGTTAAGAGGGTTAACCTATTTAGCCCCAAGGCCACATTTCCTAAATCATTTTACTTTGAAGGTGTCATTTAATGATTATGCAACAGTTGCAGGAGATGGATGGACCATGATTAAATTGGCGCCTTCAGGTGGCAAGATAATCTGGCACTACAATCTGGCACTACCTTTGAATTATCATGGTCCATTCCATCTCCTGCTGTAGGGTGCTGGGGCTACATGGGTTAAACAGCTCATTTCAGACGTAAAAAAGAAAATGTCAGAGGTGACCATAGTATGTTGGCAAGACAGAAATTTAACAAATGAATACAATGTACAGCACTGATGCTTATACATGAACCCCTTTCCTGCCACTCTACGCACATTGTTGTTTCTTTAACCTTTGTTCGTTCAACGAAAAAAAAAAGCCAAAACTGTCCAAGAAACATGGACACAAATTGGTCTCAGCAACAGGCATTGTAGCTCAACCAGTCTTGATTGCTTCACTGCCAAGAAATAGTGAACACGATCCAACTGCAAGAGACATAGATTCTCATGAGCCCCTGCAGTTGCAGGGGCTCATGAGAATCTATGTCTCTTGCAGCTAGATCGTGTTCACTCTACAACCAACTTGTTTACATGCAACGTGCAGGTCATTGTTTTCTCGATCGTCAATTCAAGCCCCTTTTCTATTGACACACATACCTTGTATTTTGGAGGGATGGTGGCAAATTTCTCCACATGGATGGTGTCTGCAGCAAAGTCACATAGAATGAGTCCATGTGAGTGGAGCTGTGAAATCACCGTGGCTAGCTGACGCAGGCAGATGATGTACGGCTCTATATTATCACCCAGCCATCTGGTCAGCACCGCGTCTTTCAGGGAACACAGCAGTTCAGCGGGTATAGCAAATGGCTGTTAGAAAGACATTTTTTTTTTTACATTGATGAATATGTGCTGATCTGCAATTTAGTAAACCAACAACAAACAAAAAACCAAGAAACAAACAAACAAAAAATAATAATAATAATTTAAAAAACAACAACAAACAAACAACAAAAAATAAACCCAACAACACACAAACAAACAATACATATGAATGCTTAAACTATAGACAATGGCTATTATTATGAGCAAATCACTCTGACAATGTTAAATAATGCTTGTTGATTTGCATGCTTTTCCTTTAGTTTTAGTGTCTATACAAGTAAATTCACCCACTTCCAATGTAATACCCGATTAAAAAGCTGCTTCACAAGAATGAAAAACAACGGGCACAATGGTTACCTTGCAGAATGTGTTGTCTTGCAGAATGTGTTGAGAGCTCAACTGGCCCCTGAAATTAACTTACTTAACTCCAAAATTTTGGAGATGTCACCTATTTGACCATGTATCAGTTGTAGGAGACGGATCGACTGATAATTCAAGGGTAGTGTCAGATAGCTTGGCACCTGATGGTGCAAAGCTATTCTGGCACTACCCTTGAATTATCATGGTCCATCCATCTCCTGCTGCAGTAAATCAGGGCTAAATGGGTTAAAAAAGCAGCTCTCTGGTGCCCTACATTTTACAATCAATTACAACTCAGAGGCATACCAATTCCTCCTGGCCGTTTGCATTTCTTTCAGGGTGTCCAATAATGGGTGTGATTCCTGACAGTTTCTCCTGCGTCAATATGGACCATACTTCAGAGGAAAAGTTAGCAGGACATGGCTCATGGAAGTGCCTCAGGCCGCGCTACAGTACAACAGAATATTGATTCAAAATGAAGGACAAGCAGTATTAAGGAGGCAACCTACCCTACCAAATGGTCAAGAATGGTTTTGGGTTGATATCTTAAAATCTATCACAGGTATCAACTTGAAATTTTGCACACTGTTTAAAAACATACTCATCTGATTTTGTCATAGCAGTTTATTGTTATCTGATAAAAGTGATATAGAAAGGGATTTAGAATTTTTCATCCTAATGTGTTTTTGGGATGGTCATAAATAAAAACCATTATATTTCAAAATTTTCCTATATGACAAAATCCAGATAATTTATTGCTTAGAGCCCACACAAAAAATAAAAAGAATCTGCTCATAAATGTAAGTAATAGAGGTGCCAAAACAAAGGCGTTTTTTTTTAAAATATCAATTGCAACTCTTTTGCACATTTTTTTCTCCAAACAAACATATTGGAATGAGGTCAAAACTCCATATTTTCATAAAAACTACATCTAAACTGCATTATTGCAAAATTTCAACATCAAAATCCTGACGGTTGGCCAAAGGCAAAAATCACAATTTTGGTACCCATGTCTAGGTAGGTTTGCCTCCTGAAAAAATTACAATAAAAGACAAAACTTAAGGCTGCACATATATATTAAAATTACTTTCATGGGAAATTGGCAGGTTAACAAAGTATACAAAAATCATGTGACATTTAAGCCATGTTAACTTTTTGCCTATTAAGTATCCGGGTAACTGCACTCAATGCCTATATACAGATTTTTAAAACTGCTGCTGTTCAATTCTTTTGTAAAACCAATGAATTCTTTATCATCAGCATATACATCGCAAGAAGTTTCCTTAAAGAATCACATCCTTCCACCGTGCTGCTGCAAACATGCAGAGACTGAAAATGATGCTTGAAAAGTTGCTGACAGAACTGGTCCAAATTTGAGGGACTTGTGATAACGATTTTAAGCAGGAAGGAAATTATGCCCAGTAATTGATTTCTGTGAATGCCTCACTGAAAATAGCCCAGTGGCATATACTGCAACAGTCCTGGTACAAGGGACGTAAGCCGGTGGTGGACTCTGCCGCCAGTAGCAGGCAAATAGTTCATGAGATAATGCAATGATTATGTCAACTGTGGACCGAGTTGTGAATGTACAAGAAATTAACCCATTACATCCTGAGGCTGATTTGTAAAAAAATGGTTACTGTCCTATGAGGGTCACATTACAGATTAGGAGATAGATCAACCATTTTAGGTCAAGGGTGGTGCCAGAATAGCTTGGTGGCTTTGGTGCCAAGCTATTCTGGCACCATCCTTGAACTAAGCAGTCAAATTAATTTCATGCAGTAGTGTATTAGGATGAAAAAAGTTAAACAGCATTTACAGTTCTGAGATAAGTACAAGACACACATTAACCATTACTTTACTTACTTATGCCTGTCACCCCTACCCGGGTATAGGCCGTCGACGAGAGACCTCCAGCAACTCCTGTCCTGTGCTTCTCCTTCGATTCTACTCCAGGTGGTTCCCAGTCTCTTGATGTCTGCTTGGAGGTCTCGACGCCAGGAGTTTCTCGGCCTACCTCTTTTCCTCTTTCCCTGGGGGTTCCATGACAATGCCTGCCTAGTGATACTGGAAGCTGGCTTTCTCAGACTGTGACCGATCCATCCCCATCTTCTTCGCCCAATTTCATTCTCTGCTGTTATCTGCTCTGTTCTCTCCCAGAGTCTGACGTTGCTGATCTTCTCTGGCCAGTGGATTTTCAAAATTCTTCTAAGGCAACTGTTCATGAAGGTCTGTACTCTGTTGACTGTGGTTTTTGTCAATCTCCATGTCTCTGCTCCATATAGGAGAACTACTTTTACATTGGAGTTGAAAATCCGGACTTTGGTGTGTTGTGCCAGCTCTCTGGAACTCCACACTTTTTTCAACTGGAGAAAGGCTGCTCTGGCTTTACCGATTCGTGCTCTGACATCTGCATCAGTGCCGCCTTTTTTGTCTATGATGCTCCCCACATTAACCATGATAGTTAAAAATCAATGGGCCCTGAACAATCATGTAGTCTTCAGAGGCCAATTCCCAATCTGAGAATTTCCCCTTGAGGACTGTTACATGGTAGACCCGGTTGTAGTATGATGCAATCACACCAGACGCACTCACGTAAGGTTCTTGTATTTGTAAAGAAACTCCATTCAGCTGCAACTCGTCACACGTGGCACAAGGTTGTAGACCACTCTGGACTAACAGTTTCAACAGTACTTTATTCTCATGATGCACTCTCAGTACAATGCATCCACAAATGCATCCACACTTTGGTACACTGTCTCGTACAAAGCATCCACAATTCTGATATACTGTGTCTCCCATACAATGCACCAACACTGATACACGGTCTCCTCTACAATGCATCAACACTGTTGACACACTGCGTCTCTCATACAATGTACACACATTTCCTAACACAGTCTTTTATACTGTTACAGATTTCCAGAACAATCCAGCAAATTCACACAACTCGACCAATCAGAAAATGTAATCAAAACTCATTAATATTCATTAAAAAGAACACTCTATCTACAGTTTTCCACTAATATCTAGGAGCATTCTGTAAATGTTGCTAAATGTAGCCAACATGTACTACACAACTCCGACATCATATTTGAGGTCACTTGAACGGCTGAAACCCTTCCCGAACCTTCCAGTCTAATGTAGGTCAGACTTTGTGACAGTGTAGCGAAAATATGCAAAGTTCTAGCTATGCAACAAAAATTGATCAAAATTTTCCATGCAAAAGAAAACGAATCATACTAAAAAGGTATGTGATTCTGATCTACAATAACTCACTGAACATCGGATCTTTCTTATAATCAACACACACATGCCCTAAAAGGACTAACACAACCACAAACGCAACAAGGACTCAATGTGGTAGCAATTAGGAAACACATACGTGCGGTCCAAAATTGATGTATCCAGATTCATCAATGTCCATATCTTCTGAACCAGCCTCAATTCCTGTTTATTTATTTAGAGAAAAAAATGAAGTAATTTTGCAGCATATATCTATGACCCACTCCATAAAATTTCCCCTTCTTTGACACATGTACTGATATATTGTATAACAAGCAAATTAATATTCATGAACTTGCTCAATATGCTTTCGTGTGTGTGTGTGTGTGTGTGTGTGCGCGCGCGCGAAATATTTCTGTTGTTTATTATTATTATTATTATCCTCTCTTCTTTTTATTTTTATTTATTTGTCATGTTATCTTTTCTGCTGTTATATTTATTTAAAATGTTATTAAGGACAGACGTGTAAAAAGGCCTGCGTGCCTACTGTCTTCATCCTTAGAAAATAAAGTTTCAATTCAATTCAATTCAATTCCTTCCCATAATCCCTTGCAGACCAAAAAGATTCAATCTTGATGCTTGCCTCTGTCTGCAATGCAAAGACGCTAACTATGCTCATATATACTGTCACATTAGCAAGCTCCTTATGCTCATTAGTAATGAAATATTTCACAGTGTGTACATACGCTCGAAATTTCTTTCCCATACACACATAAACAGAGAATAGACAGCAGCAAACAAACGAATCGAATAGCCATATTATTTAGATAGACGACACTGATGTCCGCTAGTGATAGTGACAACCTTAGAAAAGGACTAAATAAACAACCCTGCTGGCATTTTCCGTCATTATCCATGTTCTAACTTCAAGCAGACTTTACTCAACAACATGCACGATTATAAAAAACACTGATGTCTACACAGTCAAATTAAATCTCTGTGCTGAGTCAGTCGACAGTCCAATACAGGGCACATAACAGGTCAGCATTTGGACAGAGACAAACACACATCGGAAGTATCACACCCAGGTTCATAAATACACATAGTTATTAATGTCTGTGGTTGCACCTATGGCAGCTTATTCGCCTGTTTTCCCCAACATCGGAGGTGAGCGAGAGGGAATTTGCACGATGAAACATGTTCAGCAGTGTCAGAGTTGCTGGGTTCTGTATGTTTGAAGCATACATTTGGTGTTGGACGGTAAAGTTCCTTCAGCCTATGTGTGTGTAAACTTTACGTCATGTCACCTCGTTTGCAAGATTTCAGAAAAGTTTGACGTGAACTTCAGCCTATGCAGGCCCTAGACTGTGACGTTAAAGAGTTTTGTAGGGACGTGCTTTAGTTTAGTACGTGTAGTACACAAAATGCCGCTATCAGTGGCGCTGAAGGGCTATGTTTCAGCGCAAATTTTTAAAAAGTGAAAATATCTAGTGAAAATATACACAGCTTGAATGAACCTGGTTGTAAATCTACTCAGTGTAAATGTGTGCTTTCTTGCTATTCCATTGAGATATTTTTATTTGAGTAAATTCAAGCATTTTTTGATTTATGCTGGGTGGAGTCATGCTGTGAAGATTCACACTGGGTTTATTTAGTTCTAAAAATAATGGAAAATCAGAGAAACACATTTGCCCTGGGTAGATGTACGCCTAGGTGGATTTGCGCTGAGTACATTTCGGTTAGTAGTGTCAAGCTGGGGGGTTTCATGTTCAAATATAGCAAAATTGACCACCTCAGCACCAATGGTGGTAATCAGAAGGACTCTGGTAAAGTTTTGTTTTAGACTGGGTACATACATTATATTCAGCAACATTTTGCTTGATATAGTGCCGATAAACAGACAGATGTGATTACTTGACCCGAATCAAATGTCCTCGTCTTAATTACGACTCTGACATTTTGATTCGGGTCTCGTAATCACATCTGCCTGTTATCGGCACTATATCAAGCAAAGTGCTGCTCAATATAATATAATGTCAGGATCAAGTATTAAACATAACAATTCCAGCTTACGTTTGCAGCATCAGGCCTAACCGGCTAAAGATGTACAAAGAGTCTGCTACGCACATTGCTATACATCATGGGACATTTTGATATACCGAAAGTACACACACGTGACTCCAAGATTAGCGTATCACATGTATAAAGATGTTTTACAGTCTTAGCCCCAATGCCCTACAGCAGGAGACAGATGGACCATGATAATTCATGGGTAGTGCCAGATTATCTTGGCGCCTGAAGGCACCAAGCTAATCTGGCACTACTCTCAAATTATTAAGAGTCCATCTGTCTCCTGCAACTGGTAACATAATCTTTAAGTGACACCTCCAACATTTAGGAAATTTGGCCTTGGGGCTAAATGGCTTAGACTGAATCAGTTAACTCCCTAACATTTGTGAATTGCTGCAGCTCGATCATCTTGGTCAGCGACAGGCATAGGGGTTTCAGGGCCTCAGGCCAATCAATGGTTTTATTGCTTAGAGAAGGAGATAAAAGCTTGTGTCTAGCATACTCAAACGCAAAAACCTGTGCATTTTGTTCCTTGCACTTACCAGTTGTTGGTGGGCTTTTGTAGTCCTCCACCAAGGACAGCACAAGGCCCTGCAACATCATGCTGGATTAACTACTGGGCCACAACGAGCAACATCCAGATGCAAGAGTCATTGATCCTCATAAGCCCCTGCAGTTGCAGGGGCTCATAAGGATCTATACCTCTTGCTGACTTCATTCGTGTCTGCATACAACTGTACCTAGCATCCAAGGTTATCCAGCATTGAATCTGCGACGGTTTCACTGATATCATCACTAGCAGCTGGGAGGGAAGGGGTTAAGTACTACATAGTATGCAGGACATGTGTCATCATCTATACCTCTTATTCTGATAGTGCGCGCGCCCTCTAAAAAATTATGTGTCCACAGGCGCAGACGAATCGACCATGACTAGAGTTGCAAGTTTCTGCAACTTCTTGATATGGTCTCCTGGTACGGCTTTAACGTTAACAGTGAGCTCGACAGTTTATGGCAGCAGTAATGGAAATTGCCGCAGCTGATAAACGTTTTACTTAGTTTAAATCATTCAGCCCCGACACACAACAGCAAGACATGGATCGAGCATGACAGTTCAATTGTGGTGCCAGAATAGCTATTCTGGCACCACCCTTGAACTATCATGCTTGATCTGTCTCTAGGATTGTAAAATCTGTCCTCCAGAGGGCAACTTCAAAATCTGGGGATTTCGGACCTGGAGCAGATTGTGTTAAGGTTTGTGTCGTTTATCGCTTATTTTGCACTACCCAGTACACTGGTTAAAAATACCATCACCGGTATCTGTACACCAGCACAACTTTGTACCAGTATGCAGCTCTAACGACAACAGCTCAAAGCTATGTCAGAGTGCTGCCTGGAGAGATAGTAAACTAATCAGGCAACAGATTGATTGATTGTACATTGCTTAACGTCCCGACAGCAACAAGGCTTTCTCAGGACGTGCCTGCACTGCTTGTGAAAAAAAAAACCTAAACAGAACATTGAATGTATGTCGCCAGCCAGTCAAATACGTTAAATAAACCTAACATATGGGGCCTAAATAAAGCTAAGACCATTTAGCAACACACATCCAATATCAAGAGCTACAGGCAGTGCAGACAGTAGGGAGAGTTTTAAAAAGGCAAATACAGGTGAATGGACCTCGGGTAGACAGAAACACATGCCCCAGAATAGAGAGAAAAACTCACCCTGTGGGGTTGACCAGGGTGACCCTGGGAACTAAAAAGTACCTAACCCCACCCAAGTCCCCCAGGGCAGACCCGGGTGGGGGAATCAGGCAACAGGCATCCCTAAAGAAGTGTATAAAGTCCTACACCACAGTCCTCCCTCAGAATCAGAAATGAAAGAATAAAAAAAAAGAACAGAACTAAAATCATACTAATCAACTCATTCAGCCCCGACGCACTACAGCAGGAGATGGGTCGACCATGATAATTCAAGGGTAGTGCCAGATTAGCTTGGCGACTGTCGGCGCCAATCTAATCTGGCACTACCCTTAAATTATCATGGTCGATCCATCTCCTGCAACAGGTGCATAGTCGTGAGATGAAGCCTCCAACATTTGGGAAATACGTGTGTCGGGCTGAATGAGTTAATCCCTTTGACTGTTGGTAGCACTTCCTAAATGAATCATTGCAAGAAAAAGTACTACGAACAGTCAAGGCGTTAAAGTGTATACACCAAAGAAAACTTACCTTCTTATGCTCAGTGGCTGCCTGTCGAGGACCACTCAGGTTGGGGAAAAATGAATGATCATCATCCACATCTGAAAAACAACAAATTAAAATGACTTTCTTTTTTTAAAGCACAGCAAACACAGGAAACAAGCTAAATATACAGATGAGCTAAAACTGATCATTAAACTGAAATAGTCAGTCATAAGCACCATAATAAATATGCAGACCAGCATGCACTGTTCCAAACTAAGATTTACGAACACATTTCAGCGATACCATTATTATGCATAAAACACATCAGCAACACACACGCAAACTCAAAAGCACAGAACAAAAAAAAAATGAACAAAGTACAATTAAAGCAGCACAGCACAGCACAAAACAACACAACTAAACACAACATATATATAGCTTAACCCATAACATCCTGAGGCGGATTTTGTAAAATTTGCTTATTGTCCTATGAAGGCTACATTACAGATTAGGAGATAGATCAATTGTTTTAGTTCAAGGGTAGTGCCAGAATAGCTTGTTGCCTCAGGCACCAAGCTATTCTGGCATCACCCTTGAACTATCAGTCAAATTTATTTCAAGCAATGGGTGTATCAGGATGAAAAGTTTAACAAATCATGGGGCCAACACAGCACAGCACAATGCAGCGCAGCACAGCATATACAGCACCGTGATAGCCATGCACTCACCACCAAAAGAGCTGTTGCTTATTTCCAACCTGAGTCTGTCTGCTACTTCTCCTGCCTGTAGAACGCGTTCTGCTTCAGCAATGGCTGTCAACTGCTGAATGATGGAAGATATACTGGTCGGGATACAAGGCTCACAGCACAACGTCTGCTCACCTTTCACCACCTGCAATAACAGGAAATATCACAACTTGAGGGCTAAGCCCAAAGAGCCTTGAAAAACATGTGGAAAGATATATATCTGAATACATCACACCAGTGTAACCCATTTCATCCTGAGGCTGATTTTTAAAAAAACTTGCTTATTGACCTATGAAGGCTCCGTTACAGATTAGGAGATATATCAACCATTTTAGTTGATGGGTCATGTAATCTAAGTTGTTTGGGTTCATTTTTGAAAATACACTTTTAAAAACTTCACCAATGGTTCTCATGGCTCAGTGATTCGCTGAAACTGACCATGTGAATAGTGAATAGTGATTTGATTACAATTTCAGTTGTACGTAGCTGTTTAAAAATGGTCTTCAGTTTTTCATACATGTTAAGTTAAAGGTGACGGGATCAAAGTGTTTATTTGTACTTTCAGCCCAGCCAGCTTTTTTTGCATGTGTACAAACTCTGCCATACAGTGTGGCGCCTGGTATGTGGAAAGGCAAGAGTCGGCTATCTTAAGGCTTCCCTACACGGAGAAACGAAATGCACAAGAAACGAAACATTTTCTTTGCATCGAAATGCCTTCTCCGCACACGCAGAAACGCGGTGCTGAAAATTCATTTTGATTGGTACAGGGGAAGTAACTCTTCACTGACACATGCTCTCGTTTGTATCGGTGGACATCGGGTCATATTTCTGACTACTGACGCTTAAAAACTAAACATAAAGACATGTGTGCCTTCACTTACACAATTAAAGTGAATTGCCAACCATATCGAATAAACATAAGCGCTTTTAAATGCGTAAACAGGGCTGGTTCAAGTAAATCGAGGATGCCGCCGTCTCGAAGTGATAGCCGCCATCTTGTAGGCGGCTTCGCAGAGTAGCCGATGAAAATGGGGTTCAGAGAACTGACCTAAAATCATATTTTGGTGGTACTTTAGTGATGATACTTGATAGATTCCATTTCGAAAATGATTTCTCCGCTTAAATCTTACAGAATCGTGCGTCACATCACGCAATTCTAGCCATAATAGACCTGACTCCATGGCATTGCTTTACCGTTGCTATCTTCAGTGTGTGGGCTTGAATGACGTCAGATTGGGGTGTGACCGAGCGGACGACGCTGATTGGGCGACGGGTAGAAATGTTTCGCGAATAGAGACAGGTTCTATTTCGTGAAATGTGTCGTTTCGCATTTCGTGAAATGGTGAAATGTTGGAGAAATGTCTGAAATGCGGACATTTCGACGAAATGTTTTGTTTCGTTTCTCCGTGTGAGGAAGCGTAGCTGATAGTATCTTTGAAGCAAACCAGCCTTATTTGATATCTGAAAAGTGTACACAGTGCAATAGCACATGAACAACTGTGTGCTGATCTGCGATACTAGACACCACAGCTCAAAGCAGTAAGGTCTAAAGTCACAGAAATGCACAAACCCACAGTAGCAAAATGTCTTCAGGCCCAGGATGGTCGCATTGGGCACACGCACAGCCTTGCGCGGCCATCGTGGGCCTGACACCCTCTGCTTACTAGGACATTTAAACTATTTGGCTTTGGTTGAAATGACAGCGATAATCCAGACCGACCATGGGCATGAGATCTTCATCAGACTTTGCCACGTCAGCGTATGGCATCCGACCATGAGTCAGCACCTCATACACCAAGTGTCCAACCATCCACATGTCTGTTGCCACGGAAAAGAAACACCGCCGGTGGGACTCTGGGGCCGACCATCTCGTTGGGATGGACACACAGTCAAACTCTGTGGTTTATAAAAGATCAATATTTGTATGTTTCAAAATTCCTCCCAAATGGTTAGATATGCTACCAAAAAAAAAAAAAAAAAAACACGAAAAAAACTTAACCCATTTCAAACTTGCCCCATCCATATATGTGGTATCAAGCCGTGTATCTGAATGTGGCATGCCTGAGACATGTTAACTTATTTAGCCCTAACACACAACAGCAGAAAATTGAATGACCATGAGCTTCACAGTGACAATTCACTCTCACATCAAAACAGTTTTCATTATATATACATATATGGTCAAATGATGCTACATATTAAAAGGAGTGTATGTTTGTGTATCATATCTAAACATGTGTTGGTAATTGGATGGATGGATAGATGGATGCATGGATGGATGTGGGTGCATACATGGATAGATGAATGGATGGATGGATGGACGAATGGATGGATGGACATGGATAAATGATTTTGAGTGACTTTTAACTTTTTTGTGCTATACCTCGGACATAATCTTTCCCTGCCAGTTTGCGCATCTGTTTGAAGTTGGCCAACTTGATGCGTCCATTGCTACTGGCACTGATGAAAAGACTGGCAGATGTGAGGTCTCGATGTATGTATCCACGCTCATGACAAAACTGGATGCCTTCTAGTGCTTCCACCAACATTTGAACCAGTCTGCAACAAATGTTACAGTATTTTTTGTGTTCTGGTTAAAATGTACAACTATCACTTTTGTCTGACCAGAGCAATCAGGCACTATCACTGAAGCATCATGATAAAATATCTGCCCATTCAACAGCACAACATATTGCAAACAGAAAAGAAACCACTGTTATTTCTGTTATCATTATAATAGCAGGGGGCATAAATCACTGCAAATGTAACTGCTCACTTGGAAATGGAAAATCGGTCGTTGTTCTTGCTCTTGTTGACCAGTACCGTCTGCAATGCCTTAGTCTGGTAGTCCTCTGTGATGTAGAACTGCGGGCAGCACCGATCATGATAGGATACCAGCTCCACAATGCTGGAATGCCGCAGACCCTTCAGGAATGACAGTTCACAGAAATACCGGTCCTTCTGCATGTTCCAGCCTCGAGTGCTATTCTGCCGAAGATGGTTGGTAGCTGTTGGTCGATGGATGTGTGTCAGTACGGACCGGTCATTGAAGAGCGACTGCAGTATGGACCAGCTGTGGTGAGACTCCAGGCTGTCTTGTATGGCCTTGGGAAATGTGAGCATTGGCCAGAGGAGGAAGTCTGTCTCACACAGAAGGAGGGTCCACATGTGGTGGTGGTAGAACCTGTCACGTACAGGTAACACAGAAACATAATAAGAAAATATAATCCTCTTCTGTTGTTAAAATACTAGTAAAAGTATTAAAGAAAGCTGTCTGATTTTCCTCATGGGAGAAAATGGTAGAAAGAAAGAAGTGGGGGTGAGAGGTTGGGGTTGGGGGTGGGGGGTTTGGGAGGAGGGGATGGGGAGTTGGGGGTGTGAGGTGAGGGGGGTGGGTGGGTGGGTGGGTGGGTGGGTGGGTGGGTGGGTGGGTGGGGGTGGAACATTAGCTTTACATAATGCCTAATTCCTGAGGATAGCGTGGAGACTGAGCTGAAAGCTTAAGGTACTAGTTAAACTCTGCAAAGTAACTTTTCTCCCTAAAGTAACTTTAAACACCCATATATAAATAAAATAAAATCCGCACAAAAAGAGAAGACAATGGTTATGCTATTAGTCTCATAAATGAATTGTCCACCCATTATAACAATGATCACAAATAAAAGTCTGCCAACAGCGATGGTAAAAAACACTCACATCTGCTGCCGAAAAAGGGAACTGGTGTGTTGGCGTACTGCTTTGTTAGTGTGGAAGAGAAGTGACGTCATGTAATACAGGCACTGCTCCCGATTCTCCTTGTCCAAACTTTTCAACATGTTGTCCAGGCAACCCACAGTTTCGCAACAAATATCCTCAAATTTGTCCGACAATGTCAGATCCACTAAAGAAGCACAAATCAAAAATACTTGTACTAAATAACAGACCAACATGGCTCACATTTTAGAGTAGCCTAGCTAAGCACTGTGCAGCAAAACCTGTTTGGAGTCTCCCTTTTTAGGCAAGAAAAAAAGTGGTCTAAAAAAAAAAGGCAGATAATATCTCAGAGGTCTCGAAGGACAATATTTTTGTCGTATGTCATTAATGAATATTATTTAGATGGCTACAGCCACCTAAATGGTGGCTTTTAACACAAAGTTATCTCTTATAAGGATGGTAAGTCAGAACAGATTCTGCACTGTACACAAATTACATCGCTACAGACTAAATAAATGTAGATGTAGCCCGCAGGAAACATTTTTACTAGCAATACTTATTTATTTTACAGGCCAATACTTTTGTAAACACCCATATATAAATCCAAAAAGACTTGCCTGAAGACTGATGACACTACAGTGCCTGTATGCATTTCTTTTACTACTACAGTGTAAGTTATTGATAGCAAGGGTTTGCTACACCGACCCTTGTAGGCCTGAGGGAGGTCAAATTAATTATAATGCCCGAGAGGTACTAGATTAATTTGACCTCCCTCAGGCATACAAAAATCTGTGTAAGCAAACTCCTTCTATTGATAACATATTTGTTTCCGTTCCTCTGCTATTTCTGTAAAAGAAATCAAGCTGATGAAAGCTAGGTCACTAAATTAGCCCTGAAAGTAAAAAATAGTGCCCACCAGCCTTTGGCTAGTGACTTCCAAGTTTTATTAGCCAAACAGATTTAGGGCTGAAAAAGTACGGATTGGAAAACGCACGAGCGCACTCACATTTGGCAAGTAGATTTTTTTTTTTACTCGCAAAAAAAAAAAAAAAAATCACTTGCCATCACACCAGATATGACTGCAGATGACAAAATAATATAGACTTATGATGGTAATATAAGATCTTTCATGGCGTTGCCATCTGCACAACCAGCATCACTGTCTACAAATTGTCAGAGTAATGCTGTGGAAGAGGTGAGTGATGGTTTGCCTCAAAAGAGAAGAATAAAATAGTCTCATATGATGCCTACGTACTTGTTCAGCAAAGGTTCTTTCCTTATTGGTTTATTACACAATATATGTTACACATGTGCTACAATTATACAACCCCGTCCAGTAGTGTGCCTACTGTTTCAAACAACACCATGTAAAACTGGTATCCAAGGTGCGTCACAAAATAGCCACATGGACGTCCACCATTAGTCAATACACGGATAAGGTTGTATTGGTAGTCGGGGCTCATGGTAAGGTTAGTGCTAAAGGATTGGTCATGTGACATAAAAATGAAAAAAACAAAGTATGTTCTAGATTAGAATAGCTAACATGTATATAGGAAATGTACCTGTTCGATGCTGCAGAAAAATGGTGAGTCCAAAAATGGCAGTGGAGACCATGATTTTACGAATCTCCTTCACTGTGGTGTTACCAGTACTTGGTTTCTGGCTGCTGTGTTTAGTAAGTAGTTGTTGAGCATGGAGAAATTTGGATGGATTCACATGTTTGAAAGACTGAAAAATCAAACATGATGATGTTTACATGTACTCTTATTCAAATTCTAGTCTTGCATGAAGACGTACTACATACTACTTCGACACAAAATGTTCATTATATAATTATATCTTCAGGGGAATACCCTTGAATGAAAGGTTAGCCTCAGGGTTACATACACCAATATATTATCACAAAATTTAATGCAATGCAGATGGTTCTCTGGCACCTATGTGGATATACAGTCAAACCTGTTTATAGCAGCCACCCGAAGGACTGAGGAAAAAGTGGCCAGTATACACAGTGGCTGTTTATGAAGAATAAGGGGAACAAACTCTGACCTCTTCTGGACACGCGGCCACAACAAACTGCACACAATAACATGCACATGCTATGATTGACTATTGAACCACAGAACCAATAAAATCCTATAGACCTACTAGTATTCTTCTGTGAGCCTTAATTTATAATCAAACAGAGCACAACAAAGTTCACCTTTAACAAAACAAAAAAAGGCCTGTGCACCATTCACTCATCAAGGTGTGCGAGGACGTAAACCGGCTGGGAGATTGTGAACAATTTAGGAGAGCTTTCCTGCTTGAGTGAGCGAGCGAGACTGAAGTAAAGTTGCGAAACACTTTCACAGCTGACTGATCTTACACATGCGGTGCTCAGACTCAAACTGGCTGCTATATGAAGGTTAGTTAATTAGTTATTTGGGCTTAAAGCTGAGCAGGCAACTAAGGCCATCTCACGGCAGGCTATATGAAGGGTCAAGCAGAGGTCGGGAGTGACAATTAATAGCTGCAGGTGGTCATTGTATAAAGGGTTGTCATAGAAAAAAACAAGAGTAAATGGAAGCATTGGTTGCTATGAGCAGGTGGCCAATATGTAAAGGTGGCTATAGCCACCTTTCCATATTGGCCCCCTGCTCATAGTGACCACTCCCATTTACCTTTTTGTTTTTCCTATGCAACAACTGCTAATGCACATTTGACTGTCTATCTGGTCAGCCTTATCTGGCCCATGCACTGCTGTGTACAGGCCTTATGACCTATTGCATTGCCAGTGTCTTTGTAATAAACCTAAATAAATTCAGCATTCCTTTAACTCTTTCCCATCGAAACGCTTCCGGTTTAGTGTTAGCCCAAACAAACCCTTAGCTATCGAAACGCTTATGTTATAGCGTTGTGCTTGTTGCCGTCTATAGATGAGTCGCTAGTGTTGGGTTTTTACAAAAATCGCACGAAGCACAGCTATCGGTCTAATGGAAGCAACCACTATAATATGTTTCACCATTTCTAAAATATCTGAAAGTGAATGCCTTTGTCGGAACAAGGCCAAAGTAGCCAACAACGTGCCTTGGATAGTCTCCGACGATGAGCTTGTTCAATCCTCATGAGCGCGGTTACAACAGCGATTTTTAGCTCGTAAAATTGTGACTCAAGAAGGGACAGATCTCTTGTGTGATTTCTTTGCTTGTGGAATACATTTTACTGCCATGTTGGTGAGTAAATCTGGTTTTTGTTTTTGTTTCATGTGCTTACACTGTTGCTACCAAAACCATATTTCTCATTCTTTGCTCCGCCATGTTTGTTCTGTTGCATAATAATCAAATTGGTTCGACTTCCTACTAAACTGATGCACAAACACGCGCAGTTTTGAAAAGTACTTTTAATGCTCTTTCCAATGATACCCAATTTATCTATGGTTGTTAGCTTGGGAGGCTGTGAAAATTAATTCAATCCACCCCAAAAATGTACCTCACCAGGGAACACACGTCCTTTTTCCTGCTACGTCTGCAGGGAACTGACTCGCTGAAAATTTTACGATGGGAAAGAGTTAATGCAAATGTGAATAACGCAATATGTCAATATCCTGGTATTAATCCTTTGGCTGTGGGTAGTGGTTTTGGTCGAGGTGATTCCTGTAGGAATCACCTCAACCAAAACCACTGCCCACAGCCAAAGGGTTAAACTGAAGCTGTCCTAGATCATGGCCAATTAATCCATATCCTGCTGTGGTAATTACCACAGCAGGAGATGGATGAGCCATGATATACAACAGCAGCTGCTTCATTTATTTTACCTGAATGAGACTGGCAATGAGCAAAAACAACTGAAGTTCTGGCTGTGTACCAAACTCATCAACACTCTGGTCCTCACTAGCACTCAAAATGGTAGAAATACGGTGACTCAGGGCAGTGCATGTTTTGTTCTTCCACTGACCAAAACATGTGCTCAGCACCCTCAACCATTCTGGAGAGCCTGTTGAATTGGAACCATGTTTTACTCTAAAAAGACCCAGACTGGGCAACGATGCTGACTTCTTCATGTGGAACAGAGAGCGTTTGCTGACTGTATGAATGTTACACTTGGTCTCCGAGTGATCACAGGTCATAACGCACACCACATTCACCATAAGGTACACTATCACCAGCAACTCTGGACGTCCACATTCACCATTGTTCAAACGACTAGATTTGTCTTGTTCCATAGCTTTGAACAAAACAGTTTCTGCATTCTTCAGTGTGGAGTGAGAAAATCCATTCAAACCACCATCAAACAGAAGGAGTGCGATTGCATGCAGTGCCTGGAAACACAATCTTGCATTCCGACTACATGCAAGCTGTGCAAGAGAAATGATGTCCTTTTTCTTGAGCAGGTCTTTGAGAGTCACATGGCTCAAATATGGCAAATCTTTGGGCTGCAACTGCTTCTGTGACAACTTTTCTAAGTTGTCAATTATCTCTGAAAACAAGAAATTTAAATTGATGTAAATACTACTACAGAATGTACACATGCACAACATTTAAGCACCCTGCCTTGCCCCTGAAACCCATTATAGATAAACTGGAAAACCTGCACAGAGGGCCAAGAAGGTTACCCTAGCAGCATGAAGCGGAAATGTTACGTCACATTTTGGTCGCTTCTGTGCACCAGCACTGGATGGTCTGGCGACTATGATTTTTTATTCACAGGAGCCTTTCCGGCGACCAAAATGAATGCGGAGATGCGACGGTTGCATCATGGTCACATTTAGGTTTCATTTGCGACAGCGTTTAGGGCTTATTTGCGACGGTCACTGGAGTCGCATTAAGGGCTCACAGGGACCGTCGCAGTATGGTCACACTGGGCTTCATTGTGACCCCACCCTTCTTTGTTCCTCAAACAATATATTTGCATGCATAATAATTACACGAGTCAAGCCTGCGACAAACATTAGGCATTCTTCTACAAAGAGGCACAATGTAAAATGCATTACAAATGACTCCTTGGACAAAATGTCTACTTGGTTTATCTAAAGCTTGACTGAAACTGCCATGAAAAGAACAATCTGAAAAAAAAAAGGTAAGAACTGCAAGCAAACCAAACAATAAACAGTAAATATGACCAATTGTGTTTAATTATTCTTGATCATTTATAACAGTAAATATATATTTTCATTTTTTTCCTCCATGTCTTTCACACTCACTGAGTTATCATGACACTAAAAACAACACAAAAAGCCCCAAACAAACAAGAAAGGCAAACCCCTTATGGCTCACGTGTATGACTGATCCACATGTCTGACAATAAGTAAAGGGATGGCTTCTGTACTAACACAATCCATGTTTTCTCAAAATTTAATCAGTTTTCACACATCTGTGAACCCCCCCCCCCCCCCCTCCCCGCCCCCCACCATGACCCTTGCAATGACTGATTGGAGGGAGCGCGAGCGGCAAGTGAAGAACTTGTCGGAATGTGTTCAGTCAGCTTATAACTGAATCAGTGAGGTGTACCCGTTCGCCGTGTTTAATACCATGATTTCAATGCTTAGTATTTAGCATGAAAATCATATTTTAGAGTTTACTCTGTGTGTGTGTGTGTGTGTGTGTGTGTGTGTGTGTGTGTGTGTGTGTGTGTGTGTGTGCATATTATTTTAGTCTTAGTAACTGACATCAAGACAAATTCCAATGTTTTTATTGTGTTTTTTTTTTTACATGGAAACATATGGCAATAAACTATCTTATCTCTATCTTATCAAAATTAGGACACATGGGAAGGTCTTATCATCAGCTACCTTTGTGCCAAATTTGATTGAAAAGTTTGCAAAAATGTTGGTAATAACTACAATTATTGGCATTTTATACACATTTTATCGACCTCTTGTGACCCTTGACTTTTTCCAGAGGGTCATCCAAATTAGTATGCATAGACAGGTCTTGCCATCAGGTATCTCTGTAGCAAGTTTGGGTTTGGAGTTGTGAATAGTATTTTCAAACAAGAAAGGCAAAGCCATTATGGCTCACGTGTATGACCGATTTACATATGTGTGACCTTTGTGACAAGGGCGGCTTCTGCAACATCAAAATCCAAGTTTTCTGAAAATGTAAGCATTTTTCACACATCTGTCAACCCCCAATAACTCTTGACCTTTGTGATGAGTCGACTAAATTAGTATGAATAAGGTGGTCTTATCATCAGCTTTGTACCAAATTTGGTTGAAAAATTTCCCAAAATTTGGGAATACCTACAATTTTATCAAAAATCAACATTTTAGACACATTTGCCAGCCTCTTGTGACCCTTGACCTTTCCAAGGGGTCATCCAAATTACTATGCATAGATAGGTCTTATCATCAGGTATCTCTGTACCGAATTTGGGTTTGAAGTTGAGAACAGTATTTGAGAAAAAACATCTTTTGTCAAAATATGGCTATTTTAGACCTATTTCCTGAGCTCTCGTGACCCTTGACCTTTCCGAGGGATCAACCAAATTAGTGTGCATTGAAAGGTCTTCCCATCAGATATCTCTATAGCAAGTTTGGGTTTAAAGTTGAGAATAGTATTTGAGAGAAAACATCTTTTGTCAAAATATGTCTATTTTGGACATATTTCCCGAGCCCTTGTGATCCTTGACCTTTCTGAGGGGTCATCCAAATTAGTATGCATTGATAGGCCTTACCATCAGGTATCTCTGTACCAAATTTGGGTTTGAAGTTGTGAATAGTATTTGAGAAAAAAACATCTTTTGTAAAAATGTCGCTATTTTGGACCTATTTCCTGAGCTCTTGTGACCCTTGACCTTTTCAAGGGATCAACCAAATTAGTGTGCGTATAAAGGTCTTACCATCAGGTATCCTTGTACAAAGTTTGGGTTTGAAGTTGTGAATAGTGTTTGAGAAAGAAAAAAAAACGTCCCAAAATAGTTATTTTTGATATATTTCCTGATCCCCTGTGACCTTGACCTTTGTGAGAGGTCACTGAAATTGTTATGTTTAGAAAGGTCTTGACACAAAGTATACTTGGGCCAAGTTTATAGACTGTAGCTTGAATAGTCTCTGAGAAAATGCCAACGTTAAAGTTTACCATGGAGGATGGATGACAGACGACAGACAGACGACCACTGGACCAAAACAAACTCACTTTTGCTTAGCACGTGAGCCCAAAATCAATTTCCTGTCAAAATATGGCTATTTTTTTGTTTACTTATTTCCTGAGCTCTTGTGACCTTTCCGATGGTTCATTCAAATTAGTATAGATAGGTCTTACCATCAGATACCTCTGTAGCAAGTTTGGGTTTGGAGTTGTGAATAGTATTTGCGAAAAAACATTTCCTGTCAAAATATGGCTATTTTTTTCCCCTATCTCCTGAGCTCTTGTGACCCTTGACCGTTCCGAGGGGTCATCCAAATTAGTATGCATAGATAGGTCTTACCATCAGGTATCTCTGTAGCAAGTTTGGGTTTGAAGTTGTGAAAAGTATTTGAGGAAAAAACTTCTTTTGTCCAAATATCACGATTTTGCACCCATTTCTTGAGCTCTTGTGACCCTTGACCTTTCCGAGGGAACACGCAAATTAGTATACATAGAAAGGTCTTACCATCAGGTATCTTTGTACCAAGTTTGGGTCTGAAGTTGTGAATAGTATTTGAGAAAAACATCTTTTGTAAAAATGTCGCTATTTTGGACCTATTTCCTGAGCTCTTGTGACCCTTGACCATTCCGAGGGATCAACCAAATGAGTGTGCGTATAAAGGTCTTACCATCAGGTATCTTTGTACAAACTTTGGGTTTGAAGTTGTGAATAATATTTGAGAAAAAAAAAACTATGTCCAAAAATAGTTAATTTTAATATATTTCCTGATCCTCTGGGACCTTGACCTTTGTGAGAGGTCACTGAAATTGGTATGTTTAGAAAGGTCTTGCCACAAAGTATCCTTGGGCCAAGTTTATAGACTAGCTTGAATAGTCTCCGAGAAAATGCCAATGTTAAAGTTTACCACGGACGACGTGAGCCAATAAAGAAAGAAGCTTAGACCGCATAGCGTTGGCTCTGACCTCCTCAGTTTTAGTCAGTAGTTAGTAAAATGTACTGCCGTGAATTGTTTGGAACATGCTGCTTTAATGTTCCTGCACCATAAGATTAACTTTCGAAAAAGTGCAAGAATGCAACAAGACAGCTACAGTTCACAGTTTCAACCATTATGATGAAGAATCAAAATTCTGCAAGATATTTTAGCTAACTTATTAAAGCTAATCCATTTCGGGATCTTATGGTGTAGAAACAGTAAAGCAGCACATTTGAATGAGGGGGAACGAGCCAGAGACAGGTGGGTCTGAGCATTTGTTGTTGTTGCAGAGCCATTTTATAAGATTTATCTTTGAACAGAAGAAGAGCCATTCAGATGTCCTTGGTATGGCACAGTTTCATTTCCCCTCGTGAGAACTTACCGTTGCTAATCTACTTTACATATAATGCACATAGTACGAATATACTATTTTTTTAAAAAAAGACCAAACAATCAAATTATTATATATATCATGGCTTGACTTCGCGAACGAAGATTCTATAAGGCTTGCCCACGTCGTCTGCAGGCATTTTCGTGACTGCGGAGGCCAATCCGGGACAGGCAGGTTCGACCGCAGTGGCTGCAGGGGAAGGTCTGGTCAGGGTTCTGAGTTACGACAACTCTGTTTTTTTCTCCTGAGCCGCTTGTCCTTGAGGTTAGCTCTGCGAGAGTCCTCAAATGAGACGGCTGCCTTGTGAATGGTGGAGCACCAGGTATCACGGTCTGCAGCAAGCGAAGACCACTGGCGGTGGTCGATTTGGCAGGCACTAAGTGACTTCTTGAGACCGTCTTTGTATCTCTTCTTTGGTGCCCCTCTGTCTTGGTGTCCAGTGGCGAGCTCGCCGAACAGAGTGATCTTGGGTAGGCGATGATCCTCCATCCTGGAGACGTGCCCCGCCCAGCGAAGCTGTGTCCGCAGCAGCAAAGCCTCGATGCTCAAAGTTTCCGCCTGTTCAAGGACCTCGACGTTGGTGACATAGTCACTCCAGTGAATGCTGAGGATGGTACGCAGGCAGCGCTGGTGAAAGCGTTCGAGGAGTCGTAGTTGGCTGCGGTAGAGGGCCCAGGACTCGGAACCGTACAGCAGGGTGGTGAGGACGACAGCTCTGTACACGCTGATCTTTATATATATATATATATTAAAGGAAAGCAAAAAAATAAAAATAGCACACACATACACACACGCGTGCATGCACACACATACACACACACACCGTCAAACATACACACACATACATGCTCACGCGCCATGCAATAATCATAATTATCCTGTATGAACAGCAGATACTTTTAGCTACAGTTAAAGTTCTAGGAAGTGAAATTCATGCATTTCCTAATAAAGTGTCGCAGTGAAAATATTACGATAATGACACACGGTATTTGAAAAGAATGGCTCTAAAGGACGAAAGTGTTGTCGGTGTTGAGACATGTTTAGACAAAGCGTTCCACAGACTAGGGCCTGAGAACGCTAAACTTATGTTGTAGAGATCGATTCTAGGCAGTGGCAGAGTAATTGATTGCCTTAATCTGGAGTATGTTGATGTTGCGGAGGAAAACATTTTCTTATTATAGTCAGGCAATTTGTTATTCAATGCTTTGAACATAATTATTGCCTTATTATACATTAAATGATTTTCCAGGGGGAGAATCTCCAATGTTCCTAATTTATTATCGGTAGTTGAGTTAGGTTCCGTAAGGATAAGTTTTGCGGCTCTACGATGAAGAGAGTTTAATCTCTTTAACTGGACCTCGCTTGCGCCATCCCACACCATGGAAGCATAGTCGATATGCAACCTGATGTGGGCATTGAATAACATTTTCCGTGTTTCTACATTAGTTATATACCTTAATTTGGATAAAATGAAAAGTTTCTTTGAGATAATCTTACACGTTACCAATATGACGCTGCCACTTAAATTGGTTATCTACTGTAACACCGAGAAGATGATATGTTACTTGGCTGATAGATTTGCCTTGAAGAGACAAACTGAGTCAAAGCGAGCCGAGCTGGAGCTTTTGACGGGTACTTACAACCATGCATTTAGTCTTTGCAGGGTTTAAGATCATGGAATTGTTACTACACCAGCTGCCAATGTCTTGTAATGTGGTTTGTAGGCGTAAATCAATAACGGATAAATCCTTATCGGGAGTGTGTATCGCAGCATCGGCAGCAAACATATCGCATGCAACATTATTATCATGAGAGAGAGATACAGAGAGAGGGTGCGAGAGACGACAGACACACAGAGAGAGACAGACAGAGACATACAGAGAGACAGACAGAGAGAGAGACAGAGAGAGAGAGAGAGAGGGGGAGAGAGAGAGGAATGGATGCCAGCATGAAGTGGATGCGCATTACAAGTTGACATCATCATCATCATCATGGATGGATGGATGACATTCTGTGGCAAGGGCAATTAACCTCCACAGATTAGGAGAAATTTCTTTGGCTTGATTCACTTTGAGTAGCTGTATGCCTAAATTAAGAAGTTGCATCTACAGCCTGAGTAGAGCTGGGTGGAGTGATAACATCATATTAAGTCTTAAACTCTCAGAACTAAATGACTTCCATTCTACAGAAAGGAAGTCATTTAGTTCTGGGAGTTTAAGAGTTAAAAAATTAATGTGCATGATACAAACCTTTCACTTCCATAGTCAACACAAATGCCACATGAATCTTTTCCACGTAAGGCTTGGATACATCTGCACCTCTCATGACAGGTACCAAGAGCTCAAACACAGTGGAAACAGTATCAGCATACTCATCTGTCTCCAGCCTGGCACAACTCAGTGTCTGGTCTGTCATGTCTTCTTGACCTGGACTTGTTGTCTGCATGCCACCCCCTGCTTTCCTGACAATCTCCTTGACGAACTTTAGTCGCTGTTCTTCAGACCGGAGATCTGTGATGTTAAACTGGAGAAGAAAATCACTGTCCTCTGCAGGTGATGACTGTATGCGGACAAAGAATGATTTTTCTGGGTCTTTCTGCACAGTCTCTGTCACCAGGTTGATCTGTTCCAAATCATAGTACAAGAACTGAATAAGAATTATAAGTAATTTCTATTAATAATAAGAACAAACTCAATAAAAATAACAAAATTACAACAGGTCAAAGAAATTATCATCATCATCAGCAGCATCTGTTCTTGTCAGGGAGGTTCGGGTCCGGATGAAGCCACTGGTGCCGGCCACAAGATGCCTTGGTGACGGGCTTCACCCCACCTGAGCTATTGTCCATTTTATAGTGCTGTTATCGTAAATAGTGGAATGAGCTAGAAAATGAATGTGAGCAGCACCTGCAGTGGCAAGATATGTTTTGCTGATTAATTTCTACTACAGCAACAATAAAGTCATCTTGAATCATCACCATCAGTGTACAACCTAATCCTATTCTAAGAAGCACCAATATCACAAGCCACAATTTGTAGGCTCATCACATTAATAGGCACATAGACTTCTAAGCTATAACATGCTTACAGTGACTGCTAGCAGAGAAGAACTAAACAAAAGACCAATACACAAAATCCATGAGCTGACATTAGTTGTAGTTGGCCCAGGCACAGCTGTGTGCAGGCCAACTACTCCCAACGCTGTCAGTGGGCCATAGCCATTGTCATCCCTAGGATCTTTCGCTCAAAGACCTTTTTGTTCAGGAAAACAGTCAAGAGCAACAACAAACAAGACAAACAAGATGGGATGGCCCATGCCCACAAAGTCTCTTCTATATAAGCTTGCATGCATTTTCCCACTTTTTTTCACAATATGCTCACAGACATCATAACCAAGTTAGGGACTGGCAAGAGATCAAGAGATTGAGAGAGAGAGACCATTGCGTAAATGGGCCGGTTGCGAGTTCCCGAGCAGCGTGAGAACACTCGCTAGATTATGTGACTTTGAGCCGAGACAAGACTTGGCTAGCCACAAAATGTGGGCAACTCGGCTGGCTGTTATGCTTAGCCGATGCTGTTTTGCTGTGAATCACATACAACATGTGGGAAATTTAAGCTTGGATTGGCAAAGAATGGTCAACAATTGTTTCCTGGTCATACAGTTCTTACAATACAAACTTTTTCATTTTTGTGGAAATATTACTAAGGAAAATGATCTCACATTTCATGAAAACTGGATATGGCGATGAAGTCAGTCATGGTGGCTTCGGAAAATGCTCTGTCATGTTGTTTCAATAGCTAGTATAATCATTTAACTTTGCCATACCAACAGTAGATGCATTTTGTTCAAGTAAAATCTGCTTATATATGGCAATTTCACGGAAATAATTTTTTTCTGTAAAGTTTTCCTGCTTGCACTGCCGATCACTCATAGTGACTCGTCTTGCGCTTTCTCGCCTCTCGCGCTAGAAAGTCTGTATTCAAGTTCAACACAGACATGCTGGTGATTTGCATCAATTAAGTAACACTGTGTAACAATGATGTGTCTGGTGCTTTTACGTCACCATCATTCTCTGATTCTTCTCCGGAAGTCCGGGATTCTTAAATTACTTCTGACATTTCATTCTTAAATTAATTATTTTTTTCCAAAAAGTTAATGATGTACAAAGCTGGCCAATGAACGATGTGTTTCAACATCACTGTCTTTCTCCAAACTAGCTATACCAAAACTTTTATGTGATCCATATGGATTCTAAGGTACATAGGTCAAATGCATATCTATAAATGGTCATTTAACTCTTCAACAAGACATCCAATATCAGTATGTTTAAAGGCTCTCATAGCCACCCCTCGAATGAAGCCTGTCCTCAATTTCAAGCTTGCATGTGAGCCATTCTCAAAAGGTGAACACCAAAGTGTGACAAAAACTCAAATTATTAAAATGTTTTGAAACTTGACTATTTAATGTCTGTGGTATGTTTTGTCATTCTATTTTTCAAAACAGTGTTTGAAAAGATAATCTGAGACTCTATATTGCTGTTAGAACCCTTCAAATGTCCAAAATCTAAGGAAAATGGAGGTTACTGATGACAGGAAAAATTATCTAGTACAACGAAAATAAGCATATGTGTGCATCTTTTAACTCCACCACAAACAGAACTAATACTATGATTAAAATAATACCAGAAAATTGAACACGTTTACTAAGATGTATTTTTAAAAAAATGTTGCGTCATCAGTAACATTCAGCCTATTTCTTTACACCACATTAAGCAAAATCGCTTCAGCAATAAAAATACAGAATGTATGCCTAGTAAAACTGTCAAGAAAAAGGGAGACTGCCAGTGCTAATATTTTAGGAAGGTTACAAAGTAAAGTAGATTATAGCACTGTCAGGGGAGAGAAATGTGCATGATCGACCAGTGATCATAGATCTACTGTGGCCAAAGCACAAAAAAAAAAAAGATAGGAAAGAGAGGGGGCGCTAAAAAAGTGACTGAAAGCAATGCATATGGAAGCCCCCCCGAAGGGGGGCGTATCACATATCCCACTGTTCCAGCCACTCAGTGCATGGAAATTTAAATCTAGGTCCCCCCCCGAGGGGGGTCCAGATATTTAGCCGGTGTGGACAGCTGTTTCGGTCTTGGCGACCTCCTCAGCACACCATCGGCGATACTGGAGGAGGCAGGAATTTCTGCCTACCTGCAAAGACAACCACATTTTACTGTGGTGTCCGCAAGGGCATACATTCCATGCCACCACCTAGAGCCAAATTTCCATGCACCCTAAAAGAGAACCTACCAAAAGGGGGGAAGGGGTTGCAGTCGATATTGTAGTAGTAAATGAAAAGAAAAAGGGAGACTGCCAGTGCTAATATTTTAGGAAGGTTACAAAGTAAAGTAGATTATAGCACTGTCAGGGGAGAGAAATGTGCATGATCGACCAGTGATCATAGATCTACTGTGGCCAAAGCACAAAAAAAAAAGATAGGAAAGAGAGGGGGCGCTAAAAAAGTGACTGAAAGCAATGCATATGGAAGCCCCCCCCCCGAAGGGGGGCGTATCACATATCCCACTGTTCCAGCCACTCAGTGCATGGAAATTTAAATCTAGGTCCCCCCGAGGGGGGTCCAGATATTTAGCCGGTGTGGACAGCTGTTTCGGTCTTGGCGACCTCCTCAGCACACCATCGGCGATACTGGAGGAGGCAGGAATTTCTGCCTACCTGCAAAGACAACCACATTTTACTGTGGTGTCCGCAAGGGCATACATTCCATGCCACCACCTAGAGCCAAATTTCCATGCACCCTAAAAGAGAACCTACCAAAAGGGGGGAAGGGGTTGCAGTCGATATTGTAGTAGTAAATGAAAAGAAAAAGGGAGACTGCCAGTGCTAATATTTTAGGAAGGTTACAAAGTAAAGTAGATTATAGCACTGTCAGGGGAGAGAAATGTGCATGATCGACCAGTGATCATAGATCTACTGTGGCCAAAGCACAAAAAAAAAAGATAGGAAAGAGAGGGGGCGCTAAAAAAGTGACTGAAAGCAATGCATATGGAAGCCCCCCCGAAAGGGGGCGTATCACATATCCCACTGTTCCAGCCACTCAGTGCATGGAAATTTAAATCTAGCTGTCCAGCTGTCCACACCGGCTAAATATCTGGACCCCCCTCGGGGGGACCTAGATTTAAATTTCCGTGCACTGAGTGTCTGGAACAGTGGGATATGTGATACGCCCCCCTTCGGGGGGGCTTCCATATGCATTGCTTTCAGTCACTTTTTTAGCGCCCCCTCTCTTTCCTATCTTTTTTTTTGTGCTTTGGCCACAGTAGATCTATGATCACTGGTCGATCATGCACATTTCTCTCCCCTGACAGTGCTATAATCTACTTTACTTAGTAAAACTGTCATTTATTGCAGATGCACAAACAATAAGAAAATAAAACAAGAAATTTTATACTTATCACCTTAAAAAACAGATTTTCATGTGTTTATCACATCCGTAATATTATATGGAAATCTGAGTGTAAAACCCACTGTGAGATATGAAAGCTATCAATAGATACATAGACACTAATGTCTAGATTGATTGAGGAGTTGACAAGCTAATCAGCATAACTGTGTCCCACTGTCAAATTTCCAATAAAGGCACAGAAAGAGTTTGGACTTTATTTTGTCATAAGGATCGAGCATTTTCTGTCATTCGCAACTTTCCCTTTCGATTCCACACAATACCATGCTCAGAACTGGTTTCTTGCTAAGCAAATGTGACTGTCTCCAGTATCACTAGGCAGGCATTGTCATGGAACCCCCAGGGAAAGAGGAAAAGAGGTAGGCCGAGAAACTCCTGGCGTCGAGACCTCCAAGCAGACATCAAGAGACTGGGAACCACCTGGAGTAGAATCGAAGGAGAAGCACAGGACAGGAGTTGCTGGAGGTCTCTCGTCGACGGCCTATACCCGGGTAGGGGTGACAGGCGTAAGTAAGTAAGTAAATGTGACTGTCACATTGTGCAATGCCTTAGAAAGATTCTACGTCAATCTCTTCATGAGGGTTAGCAGAAATGTTTTTTTAAAATATCGACAAGAATGCGTGTGGACGCTGTGAAAAATGTCTGGACTTGACACGTGAAATGATGATGACCGAAATAGCAAAATCTCTTGACATGCCTTGTCTTCGGCATTTGCAGTGAAAAGTAAAGGTTATCCGCATAGAGGTCATTGGTATGTACAAAATTAAAATCGTAACTTACTGATCAGTTGCATTTTGTGATGTTAATAGGCCGGTTGCGAGTTCCTGAGCAGTGTGAGAATGATATTTAGTCGCTAGATTACGTGACTTTGAGCCAAGACTAGACTTGGCAAACCATGAAATGTGGGCAAGCTGTTACGCTTAGCCGATATTGTTTTGTTGTGAATCACAAGTAATATGCGGCAAACATTAAGCTCAGGCTGACAAAAGACTAAGGGCGATTGCTTCCTGGTCATACACTTTTTGAGTTGTTATAATACCACCTTTGTTTATTTCCACAAATAATGCGGAGGAAAACGATCTCTCAGTGTTTATTAAAACTGCATATAGCGATATTAAAACTGCATATAGCGATGAAGCTCGTTATGGTGGCTTCGTAAAATGGTCTACCATGTCGTTTCAATAGCTTAAGTATAACTATTTAACTTTATTCTACCTACAGTAGATGTATTTTATTCATATAAACTCTGCAACTATTGGGCGATTTCATGGAAATAAATTTGTTTCTGTACAGTTTTCCTGCTTGCACTGCTGATCGTCCATAGTGACGCACTGTCTTGCCCACAGCACTGTGCTTTCTCGCCTCTCACGCCGCACTAGTTTGGGGGCACTCGTGACCTTGGTATTCGAGCGTGTTCCTGGGTTTGTAAAATGACTGGACATTTTCTCAAAACAAAAATGAAAGCCTATAATTATAAAACTAAATTGGTGTCCTCAAGACGTAAAACGTTCGCCTGCACTGATGTCATTTTAAAATATCTGTACAGACATAGGCTTGAAACTCCGCTAGGTTCACTTGTTTACCAATGTGAATTTTTTCCCCAATCTTGTACTCGATGACCGGACATGCAACGTCGTGTACATTCGCAGGTGTTTTAACACCAATAAAAATGTTTCTCTGGAACTAACTAAAACTTTCCAAAAAAATGTACTACACCTAATCTATCCATGGAAATAGGTGGTTTGCGGAAATAACCACAGTGAAAGGTTTGTTTTTACTTGTTTTCTCAGTAGGGGTTCTCACATCACGTTTTCAAGCTGCCAAAATTTACGTTTTTGTCTAATTAATCCTTAACAAAGTACTCTTTCAGAAGAGTAATCAAGATATGCCTGTTATATGTATTTTTTCATTGAATATACCATACACTGTGTAAAATGGAATATGTCAGTGTAATATAATATTAATGCTCAAGTGACAAACTGTTCGGTGCTTTCACCTTTTGAGAATGACTCATGTACACAATCGTCAAAAATACATAAGCACACATGGTGCTTTGCACCAAATGTACGTTCTGCAGGGAGTTTTGCGTAACTAGACATGATGCAATTTTTTCCTCTTGTTTTATTCTTGTTACTTCATTGTCAGAGTCTGAGTCCTGCTCGCCTGTGATGTCATGTGTGTGCTATTGAAAGTGCCCCACTGCGTCTCATCCTAAAAAGTCTCTCCTACAAATAGAAGAGACTAAAAAAAAGAACAACAACAAATGAACAAACAAACTACAACAGTACAACCAACAACAACACAACACCAACAAACCTTTTTGAGGATTTTGGGACACACGTGGATGACAGTGCAGGAACACTGAGAGTAGAATTGAGAGAAACGCTTGGGATACAACCCTCCTGGACCATAGTCGCCACGAGACTCCCACACACATGTGACATTTTGTCTCTCCAGATCCCTCACCAAGGCTCCCATGTCTCGCTCACACTGATCAACCTGGCATGATGGCACATGGACACTTTTCATCTTGCTGTTGCTTGATGCATCCGTCCTGTTCAGTCAACAGATGGGTCGAAGGGTGACTTTTACAAGTGTGCTTCTGTTCGTTTTTAGTTCTTGTTCACTTATTTGAGACATGCCACCTCTGGATACGCTGCATAAGCCGCGTATCCAGAGGTGGCACATATTGAATGAGTTAAGGATAAAATAAACGGTTCATTTGATTGTCCATATACACAAATCAGAAGGTATCTTTTGTTTTCTTTTTTTTATGTACTTCATTTATTTTCTTGCACACCCTACAGTACTAATATATTTTCAACACAGAGAAATATACCAGTACAACCAAGAAATACTGCAAATTGTTGTCTGATCAAGCCCAGTCCTCCGGCCCACAATGGCTACAGTGGGCCCATGCATGGCTGTGCACGGGCCCTGTGCGGCCATCATGGACCCAAAGACGTCCTACTGTCGAGCTTGAGCCCATTAATACACTATTTATAAAAAGTGACACAGGTGATGGATATAAGCCTGTGACAAAAGGTTGTTTGTGCCAAAAGTAACATGTCAAAAGTGACAACCCACAGATAAGTCCACCGTAATAACCAACAGAGTTAACAAGATGAGGATTTCATCCCAAAGTCTACTGTATTACTTGAAGCTCAGATGAGTTTATCTTTTAGGAAAATTCAGAGTTGTTCATATTTTCAGGCTTATTATGCTGATCCATTTCCCTCCCCTCTGAGCCAACCTCTGATCAACACACGTCAGCGCACACAAATAAAGACGGACACACGGTACTACCCGCCATTAGTACATTCTGTGGGCTCGTGTAGCGACAGGAATCCATCTCCTTCTACTCTAACCCACCCTCTGATCCACACACACTGGCACACAGAAATAAAGACAGACACATGGCGATTCCCGCCATTCGTAAGCTCTGTGGTCTGGTGTAGCATAGCTATTCTGAAGAAGAATAATAGCACGAGTGGTGAAATGACGTCACTTCAAGTTTCACGTCATGGCATCATTAGTCCAACGACACCGTGTTCATAGCGACGACTCGATGTTATACGTCACTCATCGAAGTACTAACATTTGACGTAACAGAGGATCAACTTTGCAATTTTCTTGCTGATTTTCACGCCTAGGGTTTACGGGTCACAATTCTGACCTAATCCTACCCCAGGGCCGGGACAAACAGCAGGAGAAGATAGGGGTTTTTTTGTAAAAGAAAAATTAAAGTTATGTAACATTGTAAGCTGTGGCATTTTTGAAGAACGGCAAAGCAGCAGGGCCAGATGGCATCCCAGCGGAGTCTCTGAAAGCAGACCTAGAGACAACAGTGGAGATGCTGTACCCACTGTTTGAAAAGATCTGGGAAGAGGAGGTGATGCCGGCTGACTGGAAGGAGGGGTACCTAATCAAGCTTCCCAAGAAAGGCGACCTCAGCAAGTGTTCCAACTACAGAGGAATCACCTTGCTGTCAGTACCAGGAAAGGTCTTCAACAGGATCATCCTGGAGAGAATGAAGAGCTCCGTTGACCCCCAGCTGAGAGACCAGCAAGCAGGATTCAGGAAGAACCGATCATGTACAGACCAGATCGCCACTCTCCGCATCATCGTGGAACAGTCTCTGGAGTGGAGCTCCCCGCTGTACGTCAACTTTGTGGATTATGAGAAAGCATTTGACAGTGTGGACCGAGAGACTCTGTGGAAACTCCTACGACACTACGGTGTACCCACAAAGCTCGTCCGCCTGATCAAGAGCAGCTACGATGGCACGACATGTCGCGTGATCCACGAAGGGCAGTTCACCAGGGAGCTCCAGGTCAGAACTGGTGTCAGGCAGGGGTGTCTGCTGTCTCCGTTCCTCTTCCTACTGGCCATAGACTGGGTCATGAAGATGACCACAGAGCACAGACGAAGTGGAATACAGTGGACACTGTGGACACAGCTTGACGACCTCGATTTTGCAGACGACTTGGCTTTACTGTCCCACACTCATCAACAAATGCAGGACAAGACCACGAGGCTTGCTGACATCTCGTCCCAAGTGGGCCTCACCATTCACAAACAGAAAACAAAGACAATGAGGCTGAACGCAACCAGGGAAGAACCAGTCTTGCTTGCTGGCACCCCGTTGGAGGAGGTGGAGTCCTTCACCTATCTCGGGAGCATCATAGACAAAAAAGGCGGCACTGATGCAGATGTCAGAGCACGAATCGGTAAAGCCAGAGCAGCCTTTCTCCAGTTGAAAAAAGTGTGGAGTTCCAGAGAGCTGTCACAACACACCAAAGTCCGGATTTTCAACTCCAATGTAAAAGCAGTTCTCCTATATGGAGCAGAGACTTGGAGATTGACAAAAACCACAGTCAACAGAGTACAGACCTTCATGAACAGTTGCCTTAGAAGAATTTTGAAAATCCACTGGCCAGAGAAGATCAGCAATGTCAGACTCTGGGAGAGAACAGAGCAGATAACAGCAGAGAATGAAATTGGGCGAAGAAGATGGGGATGGATCGGTCACAGTCTGAGAAAGCCAGCTTCCAGTATCACTAGGCAGGCATTGTCATGGAACCCCCAGGGAAAGAGGAAAAGAGGTAGGCCGAGAAACTCCTGGCGTCGAGACCTCCAAGCAGACATCAAGAGACTGGGAACCACCTGGAGTAGAATCGAAGGAGAAGCACAGGACAGGAGTTGCTGGAGGTCTCTCGTCGACGGCCTATACCCGGGGAGGGGTGACAGGCGTAAGTAAGTAAGTAACATTGTAAGCTGCATTACAAATGACTCCGAAAAAGTGGTGCAGAAAATCATCTGATTTTAACACCTAGGGCATACAGGTCATAATTGACCTAATCGTACCCGACAGCCGAGATAAACTGTAGGCTTATGTAAATAGCGTTTATGAAAAATCATGCGATTACTAATGAGAAGAAATTTTTTTTCGTAAAAAAGATTCAATTGTTTTAACATTAACCCATATAATTTGTGAAATTAATCCCCAAAACATGAAAAAATATATATATTTTTTAAAATATTTAATTATCACTCAAAACATTTTAAAGGTACATTCTAGCTGGTTAATGAACTTATTGAATATCTCCCTTTATCTAGCTATGTGCAAAATATGTAGTAAAAATAAGAAAATTATGGACTCCAGTGTGAATCAACCGGTTTTTGTGAAACGGACATTTTCTCACCAATGAGCATCTTAATGAAAACATCGAAAAAAAGGTCTCGAGATAATTCTTATAGAGACAATATCCTAAAATTTCAAGCTTGTCCATCCTCAAACGCGGGCTCTAGTCGCTATCACATACACACACACACAGCGTTTTGGCGCCAAAACGACGTTCTCTAGCAAGGTTTGAGTAGCTAGACGTGACGTCATTTTTATCTTGTTACTTTTTTGCCAGAATTTCTGCCCCACACGCCCAAAACGTCATGTGCATGCTCCAGAATGTGCTCCGACCAGCCCCATTTCAAAATCTACCATATACCCCCCCCCCAAAAAAAAAAAAAAAAAAAAAAATCAGATCCGCCCTTGCAATATTAGTGCTGCTTTCAAATGGTTAGTCAGCAGCTGTTGTGTAAGGGACTGATCTGCATTACCATGGGTGACAGTCTTCAGTCTTGTAGACTGATTCACCTTTTTCTAAATTCCAGAAAGCTGAATTTCAGCTTTTTGCTTCAGACAGAACAGTCCCTTAGCCAGCCTATTCGATCTGCAAGAGGCATAAATTCTCATGAGCACATGCGTTCACAGGTGGTCATGAGAATTCATGTCTCTTGCATGCCATGAATCATGGGTAATAGTTAGTCCATGGACCGTCTTCAGTCATTTCAAGTTTTCATACCATCATCCATGCATTACATTTTCAAAGAATACATTGTGACCTCTTTTGAGCGACTATATTTTTAGCCGAAAGTAAGGGGTTTGAAAAGACAACTGGACTGTCATGAGTATTGAAAGGGATGAACACATTGTGTCTCTTGTCATTCAACACCATCACTCAGGTGACTAAAGTCAGTCACCTGAATGATGGTTTTTCATGATGGGTGAGCTGTTATGAGAATGGCTGCTCAAGAGAGGTTCACTGTGATAACCGGCAAATATTTTTGTTCTGTCTGCTTTGGTAGGTGAAAGCAACTGATGACATGCTTTATGAATCAGGATGAGGAGCTGTACACTCGGCCGTCCAGTCCAGATACTTCTTGGTAACCAGCAGCCTTATAGTCAAGGGCCCACCTGCGCAGTTGACGACTGATGAAGCTAAACACAAATAAAACAATATTTTTGTGTGGTCAATGCTACCTTTGGTGACAATTGGTACAAATAAAACAATATTTTTGTGTGGTCAATGCTACCTTTGGTGACAATTGGTTGTTTTCACAGCTAACATGGTTTGCTGAAATTTATTTCACACTATTATTGTGATACACTCTTGACTGTTTCCTAGCTGTGACAAGCAAAAAATAACTTTACTGTCTGTTACATGTTGAGTCATGGTCGTAATATGATATCACTCCAGATGGCACGCACGTAAGGTTCTTTTAAAGAAACTTCTCTCAGCTGCAATCCGCCACACGTGGCTTAAGGTTGTAGACAATACTGGAGTAACAGTTCCAACAATATTTTATTGCAGCGATGCGATTTCCACTCAATGCGTTCACAAATGCACCAACACTGATACAATGTCTCCTCTGCAATGTATCCATGCTTTTGACACACTGTGGCTATCATACAATGCAAAAACTATGCACTGCATAACTCCATCACTGACAATGTGCGACAATGTACAAACAAGCTTCCCAGCACAATCTTTTATAGTATAATAACTTTCCAGAAAAATCTAGCAAATTCATACAACACAACCAATCAGAACAGAACACGCAACCGAAACTCAAATATTGATGAAAAAGAACTTTCTAGAATAGACTAACAATAGTCTACAAAAATTCAGCTGCTAATTTCACTCCCAATTTTGGGAAATCCCGGTGTGTTATGACTTCACACAAGAGTATGCTAGACAGGTCACGACCTTGCCCGAATTCTCCGGAAGTTTCAAGACTCCACCTAATACATACTGGCTGGTAATTTCACGCGCACAGAAAACAGCGGAGATTATTCGAGCGGTTTCTAGACTCTTCGGGAATCAACTCCCGGTATATCAAAAGACAATCAATTCTGCTCTCTGTGTGAACGATAGCGAATCTTACTAAAAAGGTAGGTGATTCATAATCATGTTAGCTCAAATAAATATCGGATCGTTTCCTACGATGAATACACACATGCTCCCACAGAACAACACAACCACAATCGTAACACTGTCACTGATCAAATAAGTCACGAGTGACATTACTGTATAATCTCTGCTCATGATCATTTTGTTCACATATACACTGAAACTTTTGTGTCAATTTTAGTATTGCACAATGAATCCATTCCAATGAGTTCCAAATATTTTGTTTGATACAGGTTTGTTGGGTATCGCATGTTACTTGTGACACGTGATGAGTCAGCTTTTGTCACGCATCATCTTTTGTCACAAGTAACATACTGATGTGAAAAAAGTTTGCTTTAGATTTAAGCTTGCCGATTCATTTTCAGAATTCCAACTTTTCTTTTTTTTACGAGTTATCAATGTAGACAAAGTTGTATGCTGAATATCATGATGCTCCTTTTGTCAAAGCAAATGTGTAAGTGAAAAAAGAGTCACTAAGACTGACACAAATGGGTTCTCATTTTGCATATAAATAGGTAATTTTTTCCTGTTTTGCAGAAATATTTCATTGAGGGCTTCCTAGAGGAATGGTTTTAATCAATTATAGGTATTATCTAACCTATATTTTAGGCAAAATGAAAGAAATTGTCATCACATGTAACAAGAGACATTTTAACAAGAGACATGTAACAAGAGACATTTTAACGTCTAGCCGCTTTCAAAATCTCAGTTTCTCATAAACTACTAATATTTTCAAAAACTTAAAAGAACTGAAAAGCAAAATGGAAAACAAATTCAGAAAATCTTGTCATGCTGTTTTCAACCCATGTTTATTTTTTAGTGTCTGCATATGGCACCGTTTGAGAGTGAGTCGTATCATATATATATATATATATATATATATATATATATATATATATATATATATATATATATATATATATATATGAGCCTGTGACAAAAGGTCGTTTGTACCAAAAGTAACAACCAAGAGAAAGTCCAAAGTATACAACCAACATAGATGTCTTTGAAATAGACTTATTTAGTTGGTTAATTTTGATGTATCTGGCATGTGGGCATGTGAAATTAATTAATGTGAATGCAGAAACAGATGATTTCCAGCAACAAATAATTAAATCTGGCCCTTTCTGAAAATTTTGGTTGTTTTGGTGGGATGGTGATAAATATGATCATATTAAGTCAGTTTTTTTAATTATTGTCTTTCCAAAGCAATTAATTGTATAACCCGTTCTCACAGGTGGAAGTATGAAGAGTAAATATTTTACTCCTTTTGAAATAAAGTTTTCTGTAACAATCAGTGTTGGTTGTTACGGTGGACATATTCAGTCAATTTAAATCACAAAAACACAGTTCTTCATGTGATTACCACATTTTACAAAAAAATGTATTTCTGTTATCTCATCTAAGGACAATGACTGAAGAACTTTTCCCTGTCACTCACTGACTCAGTAGAGAAAATTGTTTGTTGTCACATTGGACATACTTTTGGATGTACACATGAAAATCATCTATAGATTAGTCCATTTTGGTGAAATGGAAACTGTGAGAAATGTAAGTGTTCCCACAACAGTGTCTTCATAGCGGAATCACAAAACGAACTAATTTTCTGTTTTAGTGCGATATATATGCAGCAGTAGCTCATTTCACTCCGGCACACACACACACACACACACACGAAGCTGGCATGGGGCAATGGTGAAAATACTTACATGTCTGCAAGTTGTTTTTATGGCTTTATTGCAGGCGTCACACAGCGCGACCTTTGATCAGTCATTTTACTTCAGTGCAAACTCAGTTGGTTGATCACATTAGCATTAGCAAAGCAGGACACTAAGGCACACCTGACTTAAAACATCGGCAGTCGTATGAGTTTAAATCACTGTATTCAGGAATTGTTCCTCATTAACTTAGTGTTAGTTATGTAATACGAGAGATACATGTGGTTTGTACATGAAACCGGCCGGACAGCACTTCGGCAACAAACTTTAAGGACGCAAATGACAGTGCTCACTGATTGTCAGCAGTGATACACTACGTATTATATGTCAAAACCTACGTCTATTTACGTGTATAGATTCACAATTATGCTTCGTAACTACTGCATAGAATGGCTTCCCTATGATGAGTTTTTGTTTTCTTTCAAACCGAAGGGGGCATCTTTCAGTGTCCCGTATTGCGAGCGGCGGGGATAGGCCTGCCGCATGTCCAACATCTTGGATAACTTCCTTGAAGAACTTCCCCGAATATATTTCGCTATTATGCGTCGATTCCTAGGTAGGTTTTATCCATTCAACAGCAACGACAAAGAACGCTATCAATAACACACAAATGTTTTGTTGCTGGTACTGCCGTAGAACGCAGAACTTCTTCACTGACAGTAAACTCTGCTCGGGAACAGAAGTCTGACGCAAAGTGTGATCCGGCCAGTACATATTTGTCTGCCGCGGCTTCGCCTACCAGACAATAATACATTATGGGGTATATCATTCTCCGCCGCAACAAAACACAACCTCGCTTTACCGCCAGTAGTAAGAGGCAAGACTGTGTAGCACAGCAGAACGTGTAGACAAAGGCCAGATGTTGTACTCAGTGACCGCACCTCGCCTAGTGTCGGTTTCTCCCTTCTTTCCAGAGCTCTGCTACGGTGCCAGACAGCTGGTTACTGCGGAGTATTTTCCCCTGACAAGAGATTTGTTGGATTTGGGTTGTTAACTACGTAGTATTGTAAAAGTACGATTTTTCATTTGCAAGAGGATTTTACAACAATATAGTGTTTGAAGTGCTCTAGGTGTCGGTAATAGTTTCAGAACTGACAAATGCGTATTCAGCTAGGAAAGTAATGTTCTATCGCAGGGAAGAGTGCTTCACCATTTTGTAACACGTAATGATTTTTGGTCGGGCGAGCCGTTTCTCCTTGCCCGTCAGTTTTCGGCTAGCCATCATCATCATCGACAGCTACTTCAGACACGCTGCTTGTGCCTTGCCACTCCGCTGCTCCATCTCGCTACCTGACCACTCTCTCTGTCTTCGCTCTACTCTGCTCCCACCGTCCACAGCCGGCCGCCATATTGACTTCTGCTATAGAAGCATCTGCTACGTCAGTTCACGTCTTCTCTGCTGAGCCTCCGCTGTTAGTATCGATAGTTCTTGGATAGTCCTTTCAGGACTACCTATTGCAGGGCCGGACCCAGGGGGGGGGGGGGGTTACCTGGGTTCCGGAACCCCCCCTCCCAACTATAAAAAAAAAAAAAAAAAAAAAAACAGTGAATTTTTTTATGCAAAGGGAGTTCCAAAGTTTTATTATTTTTTTATTGTTTTTAAAACATTGCAGTTTTTAGTCACTTTTGATCCAAGGCACAAAGAGTTATTTATAGACAATTCAACGGAAATCCATTTCAAGGGATCCGTTTAAACGTCCAAAACGTTTTCCCGTTGAAACAACCAAGTAACCCAACCCCTAACCCTAAATTAGTAAATGCAGCCATATTTTCTTGTTCTGGCCACAAGCCTCTTCCAGCGCCTTCACCTTGATACAGCCCTAATCCCCCAAAAACGACTTTTTAGAAAGATTAATTAAGACGCTAAGTTGATAATTATGATAATTCGTTGTAACGAACATCCGTTGAAACGACCATCGTTGAATCGTCCAAAAACATCATTGAAATGGATTTCCGTTGAATCGACCAGGTACCCAAAAGAGTTGCTTTCCTTCAGTGCATGTCTTTCCGAGAAAGATCAGTGAAAAGACGTCTGACGTCATTAAGGTTTGTGGGGGGAAGTTTAAATCTAGATCTATTTTCTTTGGTAACATTTCACTTTTGCTGTCTCCTCGAAAATGCCGAAACTGAAAAAAACAGATGCTGATGGCAGTAGGCGACTGTCATGCTGGTTTTCATCAAGCTCCATTTCAGAAGGTGGGTACATTTTTAAATCCAATTTTGTCTCATAAAAGAAATGTAGTCAGTAGAACTAGGTAAAATTCACCCATTCCGAATTCGATTCAAATGAGCACGTGGCGATGGAGCCGGTACTTCCTTCCTGTGAGTGTAGCCTATGCTGTAGGAGCTGATACTAGCTGCATATAATGAATATCATAGATATAAAACAGCCCCACTTATTAAAATACCAAAACAGGTAACAATTAAAGTAATGCATAGCCTAAAATTTATTTCACAAAGTATTATGATATATAACTTTAAAAATGTCAATTTAAAGAATAAAGATATCGGCATCAATGATCAATATTGCTTTTATATTTATAAAAAAAATCTTTGGACGGCAAAATATCGTTTTCAATAACAAAACCAAGGGCTAAGTTATAAGGTATCGTTTTCACTAGTGCAGCTTACTAGCTATGTATTGTGACGTAAATCTCTTCGGAGAGCAGAACAGAACCGTCTTGATGGCTGACTATGGAAACCATAGCCTATCTGACACCACTTTGACAGCGTCGCCATCAATTGTGACGGCAACATAGCCTTTCCGGGTGCGAAACCGTCATGACGACTTCGGTTTTTGGAACGACAAGAAGCCATCATGACGGCATCCCAACCACTGCCTTTTTCACATAATAAAATGGAAAATAAAAATGTGCTGAAATTTTGCCAACTGCTGAAAATCAGCAAATTTGTTAACAGTTCCTATGCCTGTGAACAGCGTGCTACAAAATAAGATTATTCACCCTTAGGCCTTTTGTTGATGAAATTTAAAATAAGCTAAGAACTAATCAGAAAACCACTGTTTTTTTATATTAAATTATTATTATAAAATTGTAGTAGACGTGTTAACACCTGCAATGCATAATCATATATAAGATGTTGAAAAGACGGTTCTATTTTATTTTACATTTTTGTTGTTGCTTTTAGGATAATTTCATGTTTTAATTTTTATGTTATGTCTTTGTTTTTGTTTTTTTGTTTTTTTTCTTTTTGTTTGTTGTTGTTGAGTAAATTGTAAAGCGCTTAGAGCTGTTTACAGGTAAGCGCTATATAAGAAAACCTTTAATAATAATAATAATAATAAAAGTTGTTTTTCTAAACGGCAGATGATGCAGTTCCTCGAAAGAGACAAAAATCAACCCAAAGTGAGACCACTGGCAGTGGAGTTCGAAACAGTGACATGGGAACAAGTAAAAGCAGTGTTGGTGAGTAATTTACTGCCCCGCCCCCCCCCCCCCCCCCTCTCAAAAAAAAAAAAATTAAATTAAATACAACCTGAAATTGATACGTGATTGAGTGTTTCAATTTAATAATTAATATTAAACAAAATGACTGGTGTGTTCCATTGGCTATCATTAGCCTAAGAAGACTCTACGAGTCATAAGGTAGCAAAGATTTTGTCCATCATTTGGGGGGAGGGGTCTAAAAAGAAAAGCTGTTATTTCAGATCATAAATATATATCTAAGCTTGACTGAAGTGTGTAAACGAAGACATATATATGCTTTAAATGTAATTATCTTGTTGCAGGTCTCTCTCTCTCTCTCTCTCTCTCTCTCTCTCTCTGATCTCTCTCTCTCTCTCTCTCTCTCTCTCAGTATGTGTGACTCTGTGTGTGTGTGTGTGTGTGTGTGTGTGTGTGTGTGTGTGTGCGCGTGCGTGCATGCTGTGTGTATGTGTGTGTGTGTCGGCGTGAGAGAGAGAGAGAGAGGGGGGGGGGGGGGGGGGGGGAGATAGCACCTGCATACATATTTGCCCTTGCTGTATGAACTTTAATGTACTTAATGATTCTTTGTTTATTGCTTTACTTTGTATTTTTACTCATTTTATATTTTTGTGCGTACGCGTATGCGGGTAGGAATGTCTGGAGTGCGTGTCCGAGAGCGTGTGTTTGTTTTTGTGCGTATGTGCCTGAGTGCGTGCGTGTGTAAGTGTGTGTGTGTGTGTGTGTGTGTGAGTGTTCGTGCGTGTGTGCATGCGTACTGAATTGCGGTGTACATGAGTGTGTGTGTGTGCGTGCGTGCATGCGCGAGTTGTGATGTGCATGCGTGCGTACCTGAGTGCGTGTGTGGGTATGTGTGTGTGTATGTGCGTGGTGCGTGCGTGCGTGCGTGCGTAAGCGAATGCAGCAGTGCATGCAGCAGTGTGTGGTATGTGTATGTTTACATGTCTATGTCACTTATGTAGTAGATGTAGCAACGGCAAGTTTGAAAACTGGTCCTGTTACCAATAACTTCTACCGTTGGAAAATAAAGGTTCATTGTTCATTGTTCATTGTTCTCTCTCTCTCTCTCTCTCTCTCTCTCTCTCTCTCTCTCTCTCTCTCTCTCTCTCTCTCTCTCTCTCTCTCACAGGTACACACACAATCGTTTTAGTATTTCAGACTTCTCATAGACCCAACTTTTATTTGTATTTCAGACTCCTCCTCAAGCATTGATCAGCCTGCCGGGGGCCTGCTTTCTGAATCCTCTGCCATGCCAATGACCAACCAGCCTGATGTGAGCCTGCTTTCTGACTCCTCTTCAGATTTCTCCTCTCAGATCACCAGCAACAAAAATATCGATTTTGGTGAAGTTTTCAAGAAACACACGCGAGTCGTTTCACTGTCAAGCCGTGACAAGGAGCATCTTCTAAGGCAACACTGGAGACCATCACCTGGTTTTCAGTTTCCAACAACAGTGATAAACAACAAGAACCGAAAATTTCAGCATGAGTGGTTGCAAAAGTACTCCTGGCTTGTGTATTCTCCTTTCGAGGATGGGGCTTACTGCAAGTATTGCCTATTATTTGCAAAGTCTACTGAAAACCTGGGCAAGTTTGTGAAGACGCCATGCAAGAACTGGAATAAAGCCTGTGATCAGATCAAAAAGCACTCGTTATTACAATACCACAAAGATGCAATGGCAAATGGAGAGCAGTTTTTGACAATCATGGATAAACCAGAGCAGAGCATCGCCAGTGAAATCAATCAGAAAAATGCAGAAAACATCGCTGCAAATCGACAAGTTCTGACAAGCCTCTTCAGGATTGTTGAAGTGTGTGGAAGACAGGGGTTAGCTCTGAGGGGCAACTGTGATGATGGCATTCTTCAGAGTGAGAACAGAAGCAATTTCAATGCCCTTTTGAATCTGTGCATCAATGCAGGAGATGAAACTCTCTGGAAACATCTAGATACATGCGATAAGAAGGCCACATACATTTCAAAAAGTACACAAAACAGACTGATAGAGGTTCTTGGTGATCAGATCCGCAACAAGATTCTTGCAGAAATTATTGCAGCAAAACAGTTTACCGTGCTTGCTGACGAAGTCACAGACAGCTCAAACTGGGAACAACTTTCAATTATATTGAGATTCGTCGATGGAAGTCTGAAAGTTCGTGAAGAGTTCCTGGCTTTTGTCCAGTGCAGAGATACCACAGGTGAAACACTTTACAACAAGATTGTTGAGTGTCTGGGCTTGTGGGGGCTTGATTTCAACAATGTTAGAGGACAAGGTTATGACGGGGCCGCAAACATGGCAGGAAAGTTTAAAGGAGTGCAGGCACGTTTTCAAGCAAGGAACAACAAAGCACTGTACTTTCACTGTGCTTCCCATAGCTTGAGTCTCTGCATTGTAAAAGCATGCGGCTTGCCTGCAGTGAAGAACATGATGGGAGCACTGAGGGAACTGTCACTGTTTTTCTCAAACTCTCCAAAGAGACAACGAAAACTTGAAGATACCATCGAAGCATCTCAGCCTGACACGACAAAGACAAAGCTTGTTGATCTGTGCAGAACAAGATGGGTAGAAAAACATGAAGCACTGGAGGTTTACACATCTCTCTTCCTGGTTGTTCACGACTGTTTGGGACAAATGTGTGAAGACAGTGACAATTGGGACAGTGAGACATTGACCAAGGCAACTGGCTTTCTCCACACCTTGAGCAGCAGTGTTTTCCTCGTTGCATTCGTTGTCGTCCGCAATTGTTTGCGTTACTTAAAACCCTTGACAGTGAAGCTCCAGAAAAGAACAAAAGATGTTGTCGATGCCTACAGGGAAATCAAAGAGGTCAGTAACTGCATGTCTTCTATTAGAAGAGATGTCGACACAGCGTTCGTTGCCTGGTTTGGTGAAGTCAGCAAAATGGCAAATGCTTTGACAACTGATGTTGTTGTTCCTCGTCAAGCATCCCGCCAGACTCTCCGTGACAACCAACCTGCGGCCACTCCAGAAGAATATTTCAAGATTAGCATTGCCATTCCTTTCTTGGAACACCTGTCAACCGAATTGGACTCGAGGTTCAAAAATGCTGACCTAGCAGTTGATGGTCTCTGTCTGGTGCCAAGCACTTTAATAGACAACCAGGATGGTTTCATGCAGGTTCCAGAAGGGGTGAAGACACTGGCAATGTTGTGGGAGTCTGACCTACCAGACAACGCTACCCTTGATGCAGAATACCAACGGTGGGTTTGCAAATGGCGAAGTGCTGCTGAGAATGCGACAGCTATCATCCCATCCACGGCATCAGAAGCACTGAAACACTGTGACAGGGATTTTTATCCCAACCTGTTCATCATGCTAAAGAACCTTTGCACCCTGCCTGTCACTACTGCCGAGTGTGAGCGTTCAAACAGTCAGTTGCGCAACCTGAAAAACTACCTGCGCTCTACAATGGGGCAACAGAGACTCAATGCACTTGCTTTACTGAAAGTGCACAGGGATGTTGATATTGACTTCAAAGAGGCAGTGAACTGTTTTGCCAGAAGATACAATTCACAAATGGTACTAATGCCGAGGAACCTAGTGCAGCAAGACTGAACTGAAGTGAAAGCAGGGCCCTGATGTTCATAAACTACAAGGTAAAGCTTTATACCGTTAACGATCAACGAAAAGTAGTGAATAATAATAGTATACAAAACATCTCTGTTGATAAATAAATGTTTGTGTGTGTGTGTGTGTGGGTGTGGGTGTGGGTGTTTTTTTTAAGGGAGGGGCAGGTGATAATTTTTGTACCCCAGAGTTTGTCAGTTCGATTGTTCAAAAAGCTCAAAGTCCCCAGACCATCACAAATGGCTTTTTCAAGGCTCAGATTGCACCAGATTGCACCATTTTGCATCCTTGAAAAAAAAAATTCCGGGGGGGCATGCCCCCGGACCCCCCTAGAAGGCTCGGCGCTTCGCGCCTTTGCTTTATACTGAATCTGTAACCCCCCCATCGACTTTTCCCAGGTCCGGCCCTGTATTGTGTAGCTTACTTGGTTGGCACGGTGTTACCTCGCGGTCAAGAAAACTTGGTCTAAATTTTTAAACGCAGCGAATTTTAAACTCTATTTTTAAGACTTTTGGTAAGAGAGGATTTATTCTTTTGTCGAGACCTGGCTCGTGTGGAGTCCAACTGTATGGATTTCCTCATAGGGACCTTGTCGTCGACTTCATCAGGGTCCGATCAGGAAACTGGCTCCTCTTCGGCCCCTAGCAGTAAGAATGAGACTTCTTCTCGAAAGAGAAGAAAAAAGAGAGATAAGACAAAAAGCAAGCGAGCTAGGGCTAGAGATGTCCCTAATACTTCTCTTTCTGTGGAGGCTGTTAGTTCCGTTGCAGACGGGATTAGCCCGACTGTTGTATCCCCAGGCGGGGCCTCACTAGGGGGCTCTGCTCAGGGAGAGCGTAAGGATTTCTTATCCTCCCCCCCCCCCCCCCACTCCCCGGACATTGCACGTGCTGCATGCACAGTCCCGGGAGAACTTAGGGTAGTATCCCCACCTCAAACTTCTTTGGCTCCGGTAGCGGTGGGGCTGGCCGACGCGACGGAGAATCTTTCTCCCTCGCTCCGGCTGTCCCCCCTGTTCCGTCAAAATTCCCCACAATCTTCCTCCCCTGTGGAGGATGGTTTCCCTCCCCCTCTCGCCATCGACGAAACGGTCGTTGCTGGTGAGGAGGGGGGGAGGGGAGACTTTGCGGAAGAGTATTTCAGCAAGAGAACAATAAAAAAACAGGAAGTATTTCAGCAAGTGAACAATAAAAAACAGGCTGTCAGGTTAAATCAACGTAAAACAGATTCTAGGGTGGCCGGCGCCGGCGCCTCTGCGGAGGTGTGGTGTACCTTTCCGGTGCGGGTCCGTGACCTCGGGGGAGGGGGGGGGGGGTACTACCCGCCTTCGGGACCACGGTACCCAGCAGCCTCACCTCTGCGAGGGCGCTGGCGTCGCCCCGTCCGAAATAACACTAAGACAGATAGATAGGGACGCCTGGATCGTATCCTGCCCAAATAAACGCTCTCAAAAACTTCTAGCTTCAAAAAAGTGCCTCGGCGGGGCGGAGGTGGAGTGCACCATCCCCACCCCTAGGGTGGTGGGGGTGGTGCACGGCATCCCCCTCGCCGAGGATCTGACTCAGTTAAATAACTCCCTTGCGGCTCAGGGTTTCCAGGTGGTCACTGTCGGGCTTTCCGCCAGGGATGGGGCCCCCTCGAGGGCAGTAAAGATCGACTTTCACAACCTAACAAAGCTTCCGGGAAGAGTCAGGGTCGGAGTTCACTTCTTGACGGCAAGTGCTGCAGACTTGGGCATTCGACTCGGGCGTGCAAAGCTAAACATAAAGTTTGCGTTGCTGCCATCAACAACATGAAAGGAAGGAATAAAATTGTCGTTGGGTTGAACACAAAGTCTCTTTGTCAACATCTATTTATTTTTTTAAATATATATATATATATATATATATATATATATATATATATATATATATATATATATATATATATATATATATATATATATATATATATATATATATATATATATATATATATATATTTTAATAAAAAAATTAAGAAAACGATTCTCAGAATGCAACATGTTGTGGAGCGAAAGTCCACCTCAACTGGCCCACACGAATGTGCGCAGCCCAACTAAAAGCCGACATCTTCCCGAGGACATAATGCTCACCGGGTGCTCCCAAACATCTTAGTTTCGAAGGAGTGGGTGTGGCCAGAGGAGTGGACGGGGGAAATTTTTTTTTAAAGTCAGGATTATTCTGATTACTGCTTGCAAAATAACACATTCTACCCCAGGACCGAAATCCACAAATTTTAAAGTTGCCGTCTGCAGGACTGTATAACAATTCTAGAGACAGATCGAGCATGATAGTTGAAGGGTGGTGACATAATAGCTTGGCGCCTATGGGCGCCAAGCTATTCTGGCAGATTGTGTTCAGTTTTGGAATCATTGCAAATCAGTTCAGTCAGTGTCACACGGATCCCCAGTCGAAAAGAAACTGAACTAGATTCTAAGACGTGAACTACAGGACCAGGGGCACCACACAATCGATCGCCTCCGGAGCAGAGACGTAGAGAAAGGCAGCGAGCGATGGGCAGACTTGAAAGGACACATGAGAGATCCACAGTGGACCAGACCAGTATTGGTGCCGTATCGAAAGCAACTGATCAGCGGCATCAAACTTGACTCGAGCTGTACTGAAAGGGACGCAAATCTTCCATGTAGTCCCTTCGTTAAATATACAAAATCACGAATTAGTTCCCCTTCTTCCACTGCCAAGGACTACGAACGGTTTTCCCCAAAATAGTTTTGTTGTTATGTTTGTTTGTTGTTGTTCTGGTTTTTTTTTGGGTTTTGTTGTTGGGTTTTCTGGTGGTTTTATGTTTTTGTTTTTTGTTTGTTTGTTTTTTGTTATTTTTTTGTTCGGTTTTTTTTTTTTTTTTTTTTTTTTTTGGGGGGGGGGGGGGGGGGATTTTGGGGTTTTGTTTGTAGTTTTGTTTTTCTTTGTTTTTGTTCGTTTTGTGTTTTGTCTTTTTTTTTTTTGTTTGGTGTGTGTTTGTGTGTGTGTGTGTGTGTTTGATTTTTTTTTTTTTTTTTTTTTGTTTTTGTTTTTGGTTTTTGTTTTGTTTTGTGGTTTTTGCTTTTTTTTACTTTTTTTTTGTTTTTGTTTTTTTGTTTGTTTGTTTGTTGTTGTTGTTTTGTTTGTTTGTTTGTTTTTGGGGGTGGGGGGGGGGATGGAGGGGGTTCAATGTCCCAATTTCATGTGTTCAGGTGTTAGTGAAGGTCACCCGCCGTTCAGTCTAATACTTATTGGCTGTCTGAGTGAATGAGCGATTGATTTTCTTCGCTCCAAACATTCCAACAGTTACCAGAAGCTGGGAGTTCATCATCGCTTGTGTTGCGCCAGTATGGTGTACAGTGTCACACGTTCATCAGCCCTTTCAGTCGACTCCGCCACAGTGTGAGATGGGTGGACCATCCGCTGGATGGACCAAAGGAAGTTCTCAGGTGCCATGTTCATCTGGCACTACCCTTGAACAATCATGGTCAAAACATTTCCCACACAGCCTTTAACCACTTCGCTGCCGGTGGTGACGATTTGCGCGTCTGACACCGGCTATACTGCACACCGACGGACATTCGCGAGACCAGGAATAAGCATGAAGAACTGACGTAGGACCCAACAACGAACCGGAAGGCAAAGTCACCGTGGTGCGGGATAACCAGCTTGTACAACATAGACAACACTCCGCCGCAATTTCGCTCTCTTTCGTTCTTGAGAGTCGTTCGTTTTAAACGAAACCTCACTGTTATTAGGTGTGGGTGGAGATTTCGCCAATAAAAGCTATAACAAAATCCCTTTTTGGGGTTGGACCCCCTGCCCCCCCCCCTTACCCCCTCCCCCACCCTCCCCCCGGTAATAGCGTATCTGAAAGTTGCATTCGCACGCACACACACACACACACACACACACACACACACACACACACACACACACACACACACACACACACACACACACACACCAGGGGCGGGAAAGTCTTAACAAGCACGCGCTTTCTCTCCCCACCCCACGCCCCACCACTCCCCACCCCCCTCGATTTTTCGGCCCCTGGATGTAAGGTCTAGCGTCGGGGTTGCCTTTTGTGTCGGGCTGAAGGTCCCAAACAAAAAGTTGGACACCCCCCCCCCCCCCCCGTCCCCCCCCCCCCTTTCGAGGTAACTGATCTGCCCCTGCACACACACACACACACACACACACACACACACACACACACACACACACACACACACACACACACACACACACACACACACACACACACATCATTCTTTTACAAAAAGGTGAAGTAAGTCCACCAAAGTATAGTCAGGACTTTAATAAGAAGACAAAGAAAATACGGAAATATATAATGAAAGGTCGCACTATTGACACGTACACTGGCACTTCACTGATTTAACAGCCATGGTTCAAGTCTGCAACGTTGCCATTCATTTGCTTCTGACTGCCGGCAAGAATAATGCACACACCTGAAATGTAACCATTGTACCCAATGTACCATGTTTTGTACAACGCGTGTGAATTTATTTCATATTACACGTTTGGCTGTCTGCGAAATATGGATACGGGATGTTTTGCGGTCGGGTGCACACCTTTTCATTTCTAGAGCCAATGTGGGAGATGGATCGACCGACAAAGATGAAGGGTCACAGTAGTGTCAAGGTTTAGCTGAGCGCCGCCATGAAAGCTGAAAGCGTACATCCAAAAGTGTCGCTGGTGTAGCGGTAAACAAGGGTACGTGCACTCCACAAATCAATGTCGATCTAATGTAACCGTTTACCTTTAAACGGAGTATCCAGATTTGGAAAACCCATCACTAATCCAGAATGTAATTCATGTGATTGGCATAAGGCTGAAGATTTGTGTCATTTTCTGTTCGAGTGTCCAAAATATGCCCCTTTACGTAAAAAGTACATTCCACTGTTTTACTACAGATTCCCATCCGATCTTAAAGTTCAGCTGCTGTGTGGAAACCTACATGATAAACTGGTCTTTAAAGTTGCTATGTATATTTCAGGTTGCCTTAAATTAAGGAATTAGAGGGATTTGCTTTGAACTTTTCTTGTTTTTGTTTATTTATGTGCGCTGATGTAATGCTATATGAGTGTGTTTTACAACCACCTTCCTGTATTTCCTGTATTTTCTGGTTGTAAATTGTATTTTGTGTTCATATGGGCCTGATGGCCTGCAAAAACTGAAATAAAAAATAAATTTATTAAATTTATTAATGTCGATCTAACATTTTACAAATGCACGGATAAATAACAGGATTCATTTAAGCCTTTGGCTGCCCCAGCACAGACAAACACTCAAAAGCAAGCGGCATAGATCCTCATGAGCCCCCGCAGTTGCGGGGGCTCATGAAGATCTATGCCTCTTGCTGGCCCTGTTTCTGTGACCATATTCCTTAAACGGAGGGAGTTCTTTAGCACTGAATGTATACTAATTATAGGAACTCAACGAGAATCCACTGACAGTAAAGGGGTTAAAATGGCCGATGTCTGTCGATTCTTTCACGTCGTTGTTTGTGTATGGTCTGCAGAAGCACAGACATAAATTGACGTCATACATCACTACCGTCAGTACATCGATTTTTCTTTTATGCTGCGCTAGCTTGGAATGACTTGTATTTATAAGTAAAATTTTGATGTAAAATGACTGATCCCATAACCCATTTTGTAAACGCTGAGCAAATTAGCTGTGCCCTGGAAATAATATTGCAACAATGAAGGCTATAAAAGATTTTCAAAATATCGAAGTACACCATTTTAAAATAATAAATACCTTTCTTTTTTTTTTTTAACGCCAAGCTCACTACAAAGACGAAGACTTTTTAATGCCAAGCGCCACTGTACACCACACACAAAATATATTAACTGACTAAAACACTGAAATTAGTTTAATAAAAATTTGATTTTTATCGCCGAACTATAAAAATGTGCTTCTACGCCAACAATGAGACAGGCAACAGCTACATGAAAATCCCCAATTAACCCTATAGCTGTCAGTAGAGCTTTTTTGGTCGCGATGATTCCTGACAAAAACGCCCTACCGACAGCCACAGGGTTAATACGGTGCAATGAAATCGACTGATCGATAACGGGTCGATATACACCGCTGCTTCACCGCAACGATCCGCCCCCAGTGAGCACAGGTCCTCAGGCCGACGTCGAAGGCTGTGCGCCGCTGGCCCACTGCGGCCGACGTCGGCCCGAGGGTCTTTTGTTTAATCGGTCTTTTTGGAAAATGATCAAAATACTGGTACTGACTAAACAAAACAGTCCGGTAATTGAACGCTAGCGTTTCTATGGGTGTGCTGGTCGGTGGTTTTGGACCTTACGGCTAAAAGCCTTTAGGCGCAACATTACAGACCATGCGATGCGATTTTAAAAGGGATCGGGACTTCCAGCTTTCGCTGATTTCGTCCAGGGGGGGGGGGGGGGTGGGCCAGGGGGAGGGGGGGATGGTGTCGATCTGTCTGTCTGTCGCTCCGTCGCTCAGCGGCTGATGTTATTGCCGGGGCCGGGTGGTTGGTGGTGGAGGAGGCGGGTGGTGTGGCCGGGGGACCGTCGCTTCAGTGCCAGGCTGGGGGGTGGTGGTACGCCAACCACTCAAGTAGGTCTTGGATGAGTGGTGGCGGGGGTGGTGGCGGCCGGAAGAACCGTGGCTGGTTGTGGCGGTGTCTGGGGAGGTTGGGTGATGGTGGTGGCGGCCAGTCGATTCTGGGCCGGGGGGTCGGGCGCTGGAACGGGCGCGGTGGGTGGCGGTGCTGAGGTGGTAGGCGGAGGTGTGGTGGCGGCGTAGGGAGCAGGGGCGGGCGTTTTGTCCGGAAGCGCTTGGGTGGTCGTTGGCGCTGCCGCTGTCCGGACGTTGGTTTGTTCGTCGGCAGTGGCTGTGTGGTGGTGCCCGCTTCTTGCTGTGGTGGGCCGGTGTTCCTGCTTGGCCGGGCTTCTTGTGCTGTCGTATTGGTTTCTGCGTCTTCTGTCGTGGCCGAGGAGACTGGGGTAGTCTCGGTGGTCTCGGTGCTGGTTTCTGTTGTTGTGATTGTGGTGGTTCCACATCCTGTACTTTTGTAGACAGTTGGCGTGCTGCCTGTCTGTTGGGTTGTTGTTTGTGGGGCGGCTGTTGTCTCTACACTTCTGGTTTCTGGTGTTGCTTGGCAACTGTTGTCTGCTGTAGTGTTGGTTGCTTGGCTGGCTGTGCACTTGGTCTCGGTGGGTCGGAGATCTCGTATTGCACCTGTGTGCACCAACCACCGGGCGGTGACCAGTGCCCGGTGGTAGGCATCTCCTGTTAGTGCTACAATTGCTGGGACAGCGTCCTGGAGCAGGAGCACCAGGTCGTCGAAGTTGATACCCCGGAGCCTGGTCTCCCCCTCCTCCGTCGTTGCCGGCCGTTCCCGAGTAAGAGATTCGGGAATGGTGACCGGCGGTGGTGAGGGTGGAAAGTCCGGCTCCGATGCCGGCTCCGACTGGTCACAGGGCTCCTCTTCTTGTTGTGGGGTTGGCTGGGGGCTGGCGGGCGCCGTTCTCTCCTCTTGGTAGGCTGCGGCGTAGTCCAACTGGCTATTGTTCCTTTGTAGAAACTCGTCGAGTTTGGGGAACAAACCCCTAGGTGGTATCGGCATCCCTTGCGCTATCATGTGCTCAAAGGGTGTCACCTGTCGTGGTGTTTGGGCCATCTGTTGTGGAGGCGAGGGCCCCCACGTTGATTGTTCGTTGAGCTGGATCGGCGGCGACAGAGAGGGCCGGTAGTCTCTTGTCTCGGTCTGCTTTGCCGGCGCCTGGGGGGGAGGGGGTGAGTCCCCCACCTGTTCCCAGTACGGCAGCGTTGTTTGATCCCTTGGTTGGATTGGCGGGGACAATGGAGGCCGTTGGCTCCTTGTCCTCCTTGAAGCTTTTGTTTGCTGCGGCGCCTGGGGGAGGTTGGCGGTGTACTCCTCCACCTGCTCTTTGTTTGTTCGGCGTCGGTTCGCCCTGACAAGGGCCGGTGGCTGGCTTTTCTTGTTAGAGGCCATCTGCGGTGTTGCTTGGCTTGCTTGGGGCGAGGCTTGGTCTTGGTCTTGTGAGGCTGTTTTCTCTCTTGGCTAGGCGAGGAGCGGAGGACCGTTCTCCTCGGCTGCTGTGAGTCGAATGTTTACAGACCAGCTCACATGTAACTCAAGCAAGGCGCCCTGCATCAATAGCTGCGGAAGCGTCGTATAGCGTTGCCGCCGGCAGCGCTATACGACATTCGGAGCTCAGCAGTGGAGGTGAAAGGACGTGCTCCAGTGTTCACTCAAGCGAATCGCAGCAACAGTGTTTTCAGTACAACATAACTGACTGGTGGCAGAGCTGTTGGGGCTCTGACCACCAAGTGTTTAGTTTAGTAATAGTATAGCCAGTGTCCACCAGGATAGATAGGGAGTGATAGGAGCAGAAAGGAGGCTGCAGGGACTAGTAGCCCGTTAGGGTGGTGGTCCCTGGCCCCTACCATAGCGAATAGTTAGAAAAACGACAAAGGAGGACCTCGAAGGCGCCCACACAGACAAGCAAGCAATCAAGCGACGTACGGTTCTGAGAGCCAGGTAAGGCCATGTTTCGTACTTAAATACTTAAACACTTAAATTATTAAAAGAAAGACAAAGAGGGCATAGCATAGCGCCCACGCTTACCAGTCAACGATAACATCGACGGACGCCTGAACGCTAGCCTACATTTAAGCTTTCGTTCTAAACCTGAAGTCTTTGCTTACGCTTGGCATTTTTACTCTGACGCTTAAACGGTTGTACGGTTTTACTCCCACGCCTAACATTTTTTACCCTAAAGCTTGACAGTTTTACTCTAACGCTCAACGGTTGTACAGTTTTACTCCCACGCTTAACGGTTTTACTCCAAAGCTTGACAGTTTTACTCTGACGTTTAACGGTTGTACGGTTTTACTCCCACGCTCAACAGTTTTACTCCAAAGCTTATCAGTCCCACTCAGTTTTACCCTAACGCTTACAAAATTAAGGTAGGCACCCCCCCTGGGTCGCCCCCACAAACCTTAACAACAAATAAGGCTGGCTAGAGCCATCCCGTGGAGTAACCACAAGATGGCCACCCAAGGAGGCCACTCGGATTCAAATTTGAATCCGAATGTAGGCGACAAAGACTCAGACTCTACCCAGAATGTAGGTCAAGCAAACTCAGACCCGAACAATGGGCAAGATGGCGGCCAGGGGCCAAACAATGAACAGCCCGGCGGGAATAGCCGCAATAGCAGCAAGAATGCGAACAAAGGACAGAAAAACCAACAAAACAATGATCCAAATACTGATACTGACGCAAACAATGACGAGACTAGCCGCGGGGGTAGGATAACCCGCAGCTCAGTGGCCCGCAACAAAGAAGCAGCAAATAAAACGAAGCCCCCGCCAGAGGGCATGACAAACAACACAATAGTCACCGAAGAAGGTGAACCCGAACTCATGAGCACACAGGAAGATAACAACACACAAAGCAGTGATCCAGGAAGAGACAATGAGAGAGAAACAATCGACGAGAATACAAGCGATAGTGATAGCGATAGCGAAGATGACAACCAGCCATTCACAACAATAAACCGCAAACCACGCAAACGCCTCCCCCGGAAACAACAACCACTACTCCACTACCCAATACTGATCACACCAACAGACCACAACGCTACATTGTACCACATGAGCAGCCACCTACTAAACGAAACCATGACCACAACCTTTGGCCCCCTGACAGAGATCAGGAGAATCGCATACGGCAAAAGAATCCTCATAGGATGCCCGAGCACCCAGGCCCAGGCCACAGCACTCAATAAACATACAGCAGGCGGGATAGAATTCACATGCACCATCCCCAAAACACCAGGGACAAAAGCCAACGAAACAAGAGCACTGGGCATCATTAAACCCGTACAACTAGACGAAGAACTGACATTCGTAGAACAACAAATCAAAACCAAACACCCAAGGGCAAAAGTAATCAGGCGACTAACACTGCAAAACGGCCATCGCAGCAAGGCAATCCTAGTAATGTTTCCCGGAGAAACCCTCCCTACGGTGGCCAGAATAGGGGGCGAGATACTACAAGTGGAAAGGTACAAGGCCAAGGCCATCCAATGTAAGAACTGTCAAAAATTCGGACACCTTGCCAAATGGTGCAAGGCCCCCCCGAAATGCGCCAAATGCAGCCAAAAACACCCCACAAAGGACTGCGAGTTTAACGAACCGGAGGAATACCTCTGTCCAAATTGCCTAGATGCAGGGCACTCGGCCAATTATGGAGGTTGCAAACACCGCCGCGAGCACGACAGAGCCGCGCAAATAGCCAGTGCTGGACGAGTGTCCTACGCTGCCGCTCTGAAAAGTATTAGAAAACCACAAAGCAACCATCCCAACCACGTAAGCACAACACATCGACACACACCAGAATCAACCCAGCACGACCACACACAAGCACAGAGCGAACAGGGCCCCAGTGGACCACAAAACCGCCACAACTCAAACAGACAAACCAGCACACAAGAAAACACAATCCCACACCGCCCAGAAGAAAGCGCACAACACAACCCACCAACGGACTACACCACCAGGCAAACAAACAGCACAGCCGCCCACCATCCAACACCCGGCAACTCCAACCAGCCAAACACATCAAACAAACCACTAAACCCCACAGCGAACCGATGGGCAAACCCACAACCAAACTCAAACAACACCCAACACGGACCCCCCAAACAGACCAACCAACATCCTGCAAGCAATCAGCAAACACAGGAGCACACCCAACCACCATGTAACGAACCAGCCCAGGGGCAGAGGACTCCAGAGGCCGAGAGCAGGCCCCAGGAGATCTCGATAGACGATGTGCTCCTGGCCATTCCTCCCCCATTCTTTACATGGGAAGGCATGTCGGCCATGTACGGTCAGGGCCAGGACAAATCACCCCCCCAGGGGGCCAGCGAGGAACTCCAATTCGTCACCTGGTTCATGAGCTGGGGAGTAGCCAAAATTAGAAGCTACAAATCAAACGGAACAGACCTCAACATCTTCCTCCGATATTTTCGAGATATCCTCAAAGCAGTAAGTTAAGATGGCAGGCCTCCAAATCCTCCAATGGAACTGCAGGTTCCTGTATTCTAAACTAGATGAACTCAAAAACTGGTTAACGCCCAACCCCCCGGAAATCCTCGCCCTCCAGGAGACGGGTTTCCGGAACAAACCCCCCCAATTAAAAGGGTACAACTACCCACCAATTTATAAAAATAGAGCCAATAGGAAAGGAGGAGGAGTAGCCATCTACACCAAAGCTGGACTAGCGATCACGGAAATAATCCACAACATAAACCCTCAAATTGAAGCCATAATAGGAGAAGTAATCACACCGTCCAACCGAAAACTAAAAATAGTTTGCGCCTACATCCCATCCGAGCGAACCTATAGCCAAATAACAATCGAAGACCTCAAGCAGCTGCTGCTCGCTGGAGATATAGTGGTAGGTGATTTGAACGCCAAAAGTCCCCAATGGGACGAAAGTCAAATAACAGCCGACCCAGCGGGAAAGAAATTAGAGGAAGCAATAAATGAAACTCATAGATGTATATTGAACACGGGTGAACCTACCCATATGTATGCCCAGGGCAACAAAGACACTATGAACACCCTAGACATAGCAATAGCCACCAACACCATCGCCAACACGGCACAGTGGCAAGTAAACAGCGATAATCTCGGAAGCGATCACTTCCCGACACTCGTCACCATAAGTAGTAGGGGCGAACCCCCCCCCCCCCCCCCCCAGCAAGATCGCACCGGGGTCCCCTTCAAAATTAACACCAAAAGGACCGACTGGGACAAATTTTCTGAACTCACAAGATTCGCATCGGCATGGGATGAAGAGCCTACCATAGACACCAAAACGGCCCACGTCACAGACCAGATTATCCGAGCAGTCAAGGAGAGCACCCCCAACAGATCGGATAATGGGAAACCAGGGAAATCCTGGTGGAACAAAGACTGTGACCACGTTGTAAAAAGTAGGAAACGAAAACTCCAAATCTGGAAAAAACATAGAACGCCCGAAAACAGAATAGAATACAAACGTGCCAAAACAATAGCCGACAGAACTATTAAAGAAGCCAAGAAAGCAGACTGGCATGCCTTTACAGAATCTATCAATATTAAATCCCAAATGAAGGAAAGCTGGGACAAAATTAAAGCTCTCAATAACGGTCCAAGATCAGACATGCCATCCCTAAAAACTGAGCATAGGGTGTACGCTACCGAACAAGAAAAAGCAGACATACTAGCCCACACCTTCAGCATGGCCAGCTCGAACGAAAACCTAACAGCAGAATTCAAAGACCTTAAACCACACATTAGCCAATGTTTTGAAAGACCCACATGGAAAGAGAATTATGAACTAGACAGCGAAATCTCCATCATTGAACTATACCAAGCCCTGCAAAGTACGGGGAAGGGCAAAGCCCCAGGAGCGGACTTAATTACATACGAAATGATTAAAAAAAGTCACCCGTCCATGAAACAAGCCATTGTAACCCTATTTAATGACATATACACTAGTGGTCAATACCCCACCCAGTGGAAAAAAGCAATAGTATTCCCACTCCCCAAACCCGGCAAACCGACATACCAGCCAGGGAGCTACAGGCCCATAGCACTAACATCTCAGCTGGGCAAATTAATGGAGAAAATTCTCAAAATCAGACTCACGTCCTACTGCGAAAAACACCAACTCCTACCACCCCAACAGAGCGGGTTTAGGAAAAAACGCAGCACACTAGACCATTTGGCCTCCCTACAACAAGAAATTCTAAACACCCACCGGGAAAGGAGAACCGAAATGGTGGGAATATTCTTAGACATAGAAAAAGCTTATGATATGGTATGGCACGAAAAATTACTCAGTAGGATGGGCGACTTAGGGATATCCAACAAAATGTACAACTTCGTCCAAGCCTTCCTGGCCGACCGTCGGATAGTAGTCAGATTAGGCAACGCAATATCCAAAGAATACACCTTAGATAACGGGGTACCCCAAGGATCGGTACTCAGCCCCCTCCTATTTACACTCCTACTCACGGGTCTACAACACGTAGTCAGGAACAGTAACATAATGCAATTCGCAGACGACACGTCCCTAACAGGAAAAATCACGAACAAATGGAAAGGGAATAAAATGGAACTAGTGGGACTTCAAGAACTCCAACAAGACCTGACAAGAGTCGAGAAATGGCTAGTTAGAGCAGGCCTAAAAATCTCTACCCAAAAGACCCAGGCTATCATATTTCAAACCAACCGCGCCAAACGATACAAAATAATAACCCCCGTGCCTCAGCTTCAAATCGACGGGACCGACATAGAATACCGCAAACAAGTCACATTCCTAGGAGTATTATTCACACACAATAATAATTGGGCACCATACGTAAACCAAATCTGTCAGTCGGCCAGGAAAGGAATCAACCTAATGCGCAAAGTAAGCGGAGCAGATTGGGGCACGGACCCCAAATCACTCCTAAATCTATACCACTCATACGTGATGTCCAGGCTACTTTATGCAGCCCCCCTCCTCACCAACCTCAACAAAACTCTAACAAAAAAACTCCTGACAGTCCAGGTCGGGGCCCTGAGGGTGGTCTTGGGAGTCCCAAGACATACCCCCAACCTCCTTGTACTGGCGGAGTGCGGCCAGAGACCCATCAACATCATAATAGCAGAAAGAGCAGCTAACCTCTTCTATAAAACAATAGGTATGCCGGACGACCACCCGGCCAAACAAACCCTAAACACCAACCACACACCCAAATTCGAACCCACTCAACAACCCCAAATAAAAACAGTGGTACAGAAGCTAGAAGAATCCATAAATCTTAAGCTACCAAATAAAGCACCCAACGCACCAATAAGCGTACCACCATGGAAACTACCCCAAATAGAAGTAGACCTGGACCTAACCAAGCTCAAAAAAGAAATAGACGGGCCCAAAATGAGACTAGAGTTCGACGTAAAAAGAATAACCACGTACAATAAATACACCATCATCTACACAGATGGATCCCACGACCCACGCACACACGCAACTGGACTAGGTATCCACGTTCCTCACAAATCGGTTCGGCATCCTGTCTCGGAAGACAATGGAGTATGCGCTTGCTGGGTCAGTCACTGGAGTGACCTCTCCAGTGCGCAAGCCTGGGCGAAGTGTATGGAGATCCTGGGATGCCCAGTCGTCAAGATCCCCCTCTCGGCCTCGCTGATGTATCCAAAGGAATGCAAAGCAGTACGTTTGGCATCAGTTTGGCTGCAGGAGCTGCCAGAACAGTGCGTGAATACAGGCAGCTGTCTGCCTTCAGGGCTCCACTCCTGATTTGAAGGGTTTACTCCCCCACATTTGGCCGTTGGATCCAACCTGATCTCCTCCGTCCTCTAGCCGTTGGCTGTCAGAAACAGCTCATCCGCCTAGTGGTGCAATGTGAACACCACCCCCTCACGTGGTTTAGCCCACCAGCTGAGGTGGTTTGCCAGGGTGTGGCGCTTGGAGCCAGCACGTGAGAGATTAAGGAGATGGATGAGGACCAGTGATTCCCGTCCGTCCTATGTAGGACGCAGCTGCCGAACAGCAAAGGTACTACCTCTATCCAGAGCCCCCTACATCACAAATCGGACAGAGCCATCAAATTACCGGATCACACGGCGGTCTTCACAGCCGAACTCACGGCAATCCTAGGAGCCATCAAAGTAATAAAAGCAGACCTGAATGCAACTAAACAAATTCTCATAGTCACTGACTCCCTATCAGCGATCCAGGCGATCCAAAACTTGGACTCCTCCCGAGAAGACCTAACATATCTTATTAGACTCAGAGTAGCGGAACTCACAGAATTAGGCCAGGAAATTAAGTTCATTTGGGTTCCCTCACATGTAGGGATCCCAGGTAATGAGAAAGCAGATAAAATAGCGAAGAAAGGCCTCGACCAAGAATCGACCTTCTTCGACCTACCCCTGTCGGCAGCCGAAAGATCAAACGCCCTCCGGCCAGCCTTCCAAAATCTATGGGAAAAAGAATTTCATCACGCAAAAAGAGGTAGACGTAAAGGCCTCACGAGGGTCCTAAACAACGTACCCATCCTACTCTCAGGCAAAAGGAAAGACCAAACCCGACTAACAAGAATCAGACTAGGGGGCGAGAGATACCTGGTCCACCCCAACCCAGTCATATGTACATGCGGCCACACACTCACAACAGAACATATACTGCTAGACTGCCCTACCATAAACCACGCCAGAGCTAGACTAGAAGACATACTAAACCCACCTCTCACACTGGAAGGTCTCATAAACCCCACCCCAGACACTTGGCACACCACCGCAAACCAGACAATACAACTACTTAACAAACACCCCCTGATCCAACACATCTAAACAAACGACCCGTCACTGACGACAAGAACGAAGGAGAACACCCCCCACCCCCCCACCCCTACGTGACTCGACCCCCATAGGGCGCGGGCAGCCATGATGCAAGATTGTAAAACTAGCGATGCGCGAGCACCAGCGACAGACAGCCAGAACTAAACTCCCTTCTCCCCCCCCCCACCCCCCCACCCCTTGGCCCATCCCCCCCCCGGACGAAATCAGCGCCAGCTGGAAGTCCTTGTCCCTTCAATAATAGCATAGCATAGCGCTATACGACGCTTCCGCAGCTATTGATGCAGGGCGCCTTGTATGAGTTGACGGAAACGTCCTCGTTAAAGTTAATCGAGCACGTTAGCGACTTCGATTGGTGACTGTGCAGAGGTATCAATCAATTCATGCGAAAAACAAACATTAATCACCTGCTGTACATCGGCTGTGCGTTAATTAATACTAAAATTCAACAATTGATTTGTTTACGAGCTGAACCGCCCCCTATACAAACTGCAACAGGTGTTATAATAAGTATTACATTAAATTAAATTGACTGATGTTTTGAGGCCGGATTCTAATCAAAAACCGACTTCAAATGACAAAACTAATGCTAATGGGTACGCTTGATAACTGTAATATCAGGAGCAGTGGCTAAAATATGCCATACAAAATATTTAAAGTAGAAAATGCGTAATTTAGCTACAAAATACACAATGCTAGTAAGAATATAATTATAGTCTATCAGTCGGGCGCACACTTGTGAATAAACCTGTTCACTAATAGATATTTGGTGTTAATCATGTATACCAGGATGATTTTCAAATACAAAATCCTTGTGCCACACTGGTGGTCATCTTAGATTCGCTACTGCTGATCTGACTGTAGCGGATCACTGGAGACAACAAGTGTGCCTTTGTGCATGCAGCCACCGGTGCTGTTCACAGGGGCGTGGAGGGGGGGGGGTTGAGGGTGGGGGTTTAGGGGAGGGGGGTTGAGGGGGGGGGGGTTGGGGGGGTGTGTGCTACGAACAATTAAACGTTCAGTGCCGAGAAAATCTGAACACCACTGCAAGAGTCTTGCTGACACCACTTTGAATCCATATTCCTGGGACACCTAGTAGGGCTTGTTACTGTTGAATTAACTGCAGAAACACAGTCTGCGGCAACTGGCACCGTAACGGATGAAACCAGCAGACAATGGTAATAGGCGCTCCATTGGCGTTGAATTTTGGCCATTTGAGCTGTCTTGCCCTACGCCCGGAAACCTCCCCTGTGATTCCACTGGGAAGGCAGTGGAGGTTTCTGGACGCTCACTAACTGAAACCTCACTGAGTCTGCCGTCAATGTAATAAGTGACTGCTTTAACACAACCCGTACCGTTTGGAGTGAGATGGAGGAGTGTACCTCAGATAGACTCACTCGAGGAGTACGCCACAAGGACACTTCTATTCAAATGAGTGAGTCTGGGGAGTATTTCAGCAAACGGTATGGGTATTTTCATTATCACAAAGGCCTTTAAAAAACAAAAAAAAAAAAAAAAAACAAAAAAAGTCCACTGAGGACATACCCATTTGGTCGTCGTAATTTAAGTCTGGTATCATCAGTGGCTAGTTCTCTTCTGTGACTGAGGGGAAAATAATGCTGACAAGAGGAAAGGGCAAGAGTTACATTATACGCACAGCGCTGCTGAACACACATTCTAAGCTGATTGCACAAAAGCGTTATGGAATAAAAAGTAAAAAAAAAAAAAAAAACTTCGGCTGATGCGCCTTCTCTTGTCTTCTGATAGCGGCCAGTTGGCAGAGTTTCCAGTCATGTGACCAGCATTTCAGCCAATCACCTCCAGCAGCAAACCAGGATAACCAATCAGCTGCAGCGCGCAACCACGTGAAGATCCGTGGAGTACCCATCCACATGAAACGCCTTCACCAAGTGCTGGGGTTTCGCGGCAATCATGTGACCGGAATGACCGCCCAACTGCTGATCAGATCAGACTGGCAGCAGCAAGCCTACTCGGAGCTCCAGGCTTTCAAAAACTCACTAAAATCGATCTTGCCATCTCCGTCAACATCGGCATCCTGCAATGCACGAAACGATTATATACCATCCGTTCACTGAAGCCGCTCAGAATATTATATTGAGCAACGTTTTGCCTGATACTGCTGATAACAGGCAGATGTGATTACGACGAGACCCGAATCAAAATGTCCGAGTCGTAAGACGAGGACATTTTATTCGGGTCAAGTAAACACATCTGTCGGTTATCGGCACTATATCACGCAAAATGTTGCTCAATATAATTTATGTACACAGTCCAAAATAAAACAAAGCATTCATTTTGCGGCTGATTGCGGTGTTCAGACAAAACACATGAATGGCAGACGACCGCATATCGCTGTGGACTCAGGGCCACGGTACACAGTGCCGTTTCCGTACTGTACAGTCTCTTAGCCATAGTCAGTCCCAGGCATCCCCTAATATTTCAATCCCCTAAAAAACACTACTGCCCACCAGCTGCACATTTGCCATGCACAAAATAACAATAAAAACAGCACATTGACAGTCTCATTTCTTGGCTATGAACCCGATTCCTTACCAACCCCACACCCAAGCACAGCTGAAATCAGGCGGCGTGCCCCTCAAATCACTACGTCAACGGCAACTCAACATAGGCCCACAATTGTCCACTGGATAAGCTCAGGATGGTATGAATCAAAGCACAAAACATGTCTCCTCTCATGTAACCAGAAATTTCCAGCAAATTCTAACATTCAGCCCTACTACAACATTTCAAACAAGGCAAAAATTATTTTTAAAATCACCGGTCCTTGCACTGCCTGAACTGGCCAAAGTTTGACTATGTAATGTGACCTCAGCGCGTACGGATTTCGTCGACTATGAGCCTGGCACATCCAGTGCTTTGTATAACTGTGCGTGTTACGGAGTAAATTTTACTTGTTACTAGATCACGCATAATTGCGGAAAATGCCAGCAGGTTTGTTTATTTAGTTCTTTTCTCAGTTTGTCGATATGGCCAGCTAACATCTCGTCAATTTCACTAGTCAGTCCAGCGACTCGCACGTTTCCTGGCGTCTATTCTTCGTTCGTGTTTGCGTATAGGATGTAAATTTTCAGCGTTCGTACACACTAAGAAGTATTTCATTACTACTACATATAAGAATATTGTTGATGTTGCCGTATGAAAATATTTCGCGTTTCCGTTTTAAAAATGTGCGTCAGTATCATCAAGATCAAATCTTGGCGCGCAAGGTATTTTGGGAAGGGAAGTATATCAAACAAATTAATGAATATTAATTTGCTTGTTATACAATATATCAATACATGTGTCAAAGAAGGAAAACCTTTATGGAGTGGGTAAATATTCTGATCTTTCGGCTGTCGGTAGCGTGTTTGGTGTAGGTGATTCCTGCAGGAATCACCTACACCAAACACGCTACCGACAAAGGGTTAAATCGATAATGACAATACACCACAATATATACCTTCAGTGTCAATGGCAATCAATGATGCCTCTGGTTTGCTGGACCGGTTGCAGCATTTATTCAGTGTCTTGTTTTTGTTTTGTTTTGTTTGTTTGTTTGTTTGTTTGTTTTACACACATTGCAGGCACACCGCCCAGAAGCTAAGAAAAGTACAAACAAACAAACAGTCTAATCTGCCTAACTGAAGCACACATCTGTATTTAAACGAGGCTTGCCTTAACGATGCCCGTAAGAGAAGAAAAGCAGTTTTTTTTTTTAAAGCAGTAAAGTTGTACTACTTCATATGTTACGTACATTGTGGTTGCACCTTAAGTCTTAACTGTCTTCTCACGTTCACTGTTGTCTGCAAACTGTTTCTCACTAATTGCGAATAAATTTGAAAAAGAATGTTTGTGTTATCGTGTATTAATGAGTATGAATCAAACTGTAACCGACATTATTTTTTCCTCCATAACTCGAAAGAGGATTAATGAAACACAATCTTTGAATCTTTGAACTGCAGATATTCAGGCATAAAAAGTTATCGTCGGACACGACGAGTGGCACAGAGAGACAGACAGACAGACAAAAAGTAATAGGGATGGTTCCTGCATTTGGGTGTTGCTCGCTGTGTTCCGGCAGCAAACGGGTTAATTAACCTAGAGCCTATGGTGAGAATCGTCCGCGGGTATTTACCTTGATGGTCTTGGCGAGGGCCTCGTCGGAGATGTGGACGCCCAGAGCCTTGAAGGCCGTCCTCAACTCGCTCTCAGTCAGGCGCCCTGACCCGTCTGTGTCCATGTTCTCAAACGCCTCCTTCAGCTCGTTCTCCCTGAGATGATTGATGGATGGATGGATGGATGGATGGATGGATGGATGGATCCATCCATTCATCCATCCATCCATCCATCCATTTATGACTGACTGACTAAGTCCAATTTACTGTCCTCACGACATTACTATGTAAAGGCCCCGCCACACGAGCCGGTTGTGCCCCGATTTTGAAGCCGATTCCGATCCGATTGCGATCGGATGACGTCAATTATCCGATCCGGTCCCAATCGGCTGGGAATCGGGTGTCTAGAACCTGCTCTATTTTCCCGATCCGATTCGGCCCCGGTTGTAAGCTTCAACCAATCAGAGCGCGTCTCGCAAAGCACGTCGTTTCACAGTTTGCAAATGGCCGAACACGCCTGTTGTGATCAGTACCATCGCCGTTGCCGCTGATGTTTCGCACGCCTCTTCCCGAATATGATGCAAAACTGCTGATAATGCAAGCACATCATCATCACTGTCAAAACTAGCAGTCATTTTGCAGAACAGGTACGATTTTGATCTTCGGTTCAAACCGGTCGGCTAAACAAGTCAACGGAAGTCGGGAAATGCCGTGTGGCAGTACACACGTTTTTTAGTCCGGCCCGATCACCAACCGATTCGAAAACTGATCGGGAATCGGCCTCAAAACCGGGCTCGTGTAGCGGGGCCTTAAGGGAGACTAGTGGGTTAGACATGATGTCACAGTGATGCCATCCATCCATCCATCCATCCATCCATCCTTTTATACACCATAATATGATGCTCGCGGGCTTCAGCCCTAAAGGTGCGGTCTGACGTGAAGTGAAACAGAAGCAAAGCGGTAAACAAAGCAAAGCATCTGCTTCTAAAAGCATCTAAAAATAAGTGCGTTTATAATGCTTTGCTTTGTGAGCCGGTCCGACACGATGAGAAGTTTTGCACTAAGCAGTCTGCGTGGAAGCAATGCTCAGTTGTAAATCAGTTGACCTCCCTTTACGCGATATTTTCAATATGGCAGATACATCGGACGACAGTGATTTGGAAGATATGCCTTTGGTAGTCCTTGCAGCCTACAAAATTGCCGAACAGAGAAGAAAGAAACAAAAGAGGCAAAAGAAGTATTGGATGAAACCCTGGTTGGAAAATCGGCCGGGTTCAGCATGGCGCATATCACGCGCTCATGCAAGAGCTGATTGAATGCGATGCTGATTCCGCCTTTACGAATTTTGTGAGGATGGACCTACAGCACTTTCAGACACTGTTGGCACTGGTCACTCCGTACATTGAAAATGTGGGCTGGTGTAGCGACAGGCGGAATTCTGAAGAACTGAAAAGAATAGCACGAGCAGCAAAATGACGTCACTATAACCCCCCCCCCCCCACCCCCGCCTGATCTGCACGGCAATTGCACACACAAACACAAATGGCGCACGACTGAAACACGGACGGCAGACACACGGCGCTTCCTACCGATTGACGTTCTATGGGCGGGGCTGAGGTAGCCCGCACAGCGGCCATTTTTCAGGGTTTGGTTTCTGTAATTTTGGCTTCTTACATTCCATAATGCCTCGTGGTTTTGAATCAGATCGATGAGAATAAATGTATCAACTTGTGTCAGATTTGCTAATGGCCCAGTAGCTTTTGATGCCGCCATGATCGCTGAAATGATAACAACCTCGTTGCCGTAAAGTCGGCTCTTCTGATTGGCTGGCAATCAAATGCTTCAGCGAAACAACGCAAAATTTTAGAGCACGCTCTAACACTGAAAGCATCGGCTTTGCTTCACTTCGGCGCTTTGCTGCTGTTATGCTTTAGGTCTAGTCACACGCGATAAACATCGTCAAAACTGCGATGTTTCGTGTTTTACTGGCTGTTTTGCTTCTGCTTCGCTTCCCGTCAGACCGCCGCTTAACATAGGAAGGGCCGCGGGGCACACCTCTCAAAGAGCATGTTGATTCTCAAATTAAAATAGTCTGCTTACTTACTGAACTGATTTGTGGTCTCTCTTAGTGAAGACCTCCGAGAACTCATCCCAGGACAGGATTTTGTTCCTGTCCTTGTCCATGTCACAGAAAATATCCTGCACAAACACAAACGTCAATACACATGAACTATAGGGACAAGAGTATAGATGATCAAAGCTACAGTAAAGATTACCGGCAAACACGCAAGGGCGAATCAGTTACCTCCCCGAGTGGGGGGGGGGGGGGGGAGAGGAGGAGGGAGGGGATGCATGACCTTTTATTTGGGACCTTCAACCTGAGGCAAAAGGCAGCCAGAGACCTTGCTACCTTGCGTCCCACTGGCCGAAAAATCGAAAAGTGAGGAGGGAGAAGGGTGTTCAGTAGCAAGCTGACCTCACCACTGCCAGCCGAAAATCAAACGCGGGGATGGTGGGGGAGGTATGCGCACATCTTAACCCCTGCGGCCGATGTCGGCTCCATCGTCTCTTGCTCACTGAGCTGTCATTGTTACTGTTGTCGTCACTGTTTACTTTATACACATGTATCTCGAGTTTGTCACTGGGCTTTGTTATTTTGCCATGTGATCTATCTCCGAACGTATAAAAACAGAGGCACGACTTTAATAGCTCCTAGGATTGCTGATCTGCTCTGAGTGCCCACTGCGTTTTCAACGAGGAGGCTTCAAGCGAAAATTGACATTGCTGGACAAAGTGGACGTTTACCGGCCGGCGGCGGCGACCAGTCGGCCATGACACGAAAGCAGGTCAGTGCCCGTAGACATTACTTCTAGACGAAAGGCTGTGCTTCGAATTCCCAGTAAGCAAAAGCCGACCGTCGGGAAGTCGTCGGCCACAGTGGGCCCTTAGCTCACTTGGTATGTCACCTCGTGTGATTCGAAGGCACGCAGGTGGAGGTTCATGCGGATCTACACGCACCCTCTGTTGGCCCTATGGGCAATGGTACACGTGATACACCTGTGCTCTTGTTAACTCATTCGAGACGTGTCGCCTCCGGATACGCGGCTTAAGCCGCGTGTCCGGAGGCGGCACGTCTCGAATAAGTTACCACCTTGATGTCTCATGTAAAAATCTCCCAAATTTAGGGATTGTCCTCTGAAGCCTAGGTTACAGTTTAGGAGACAGATCGACCATGCTAGTTCAAGGGTGGTGCCAGATTAGCTTGGCGCCTCCAGGCGCCAAGCTATTCTGGTACCACCCTTGAATTAGCTTGGTCGTCTTTCCTGTTGTAAAGTGTCCCGGATGAACGGGTTACAGCGCGCCGAAGATACTAAGAATTTAACCCAGGGAAAACTGACTTCTAACCAGAGGCGGATCAGTTACCTGGAGGGGAGAGGGTTCGGAACCCCTAGAACCCCCCTCCCCCAGATCCGACCCTGTCTAACTGACCCTAGCTATATCTTTTCTTCCCGAGGGGACTAAATTCATCAATTCGAATGTTCAGATTATTGAGTAGCCGCGGGCTGTTCTTGTATACAAGCGGCGGGAAAGGGAGATTTTCCCAGGTAAAAGGCCACCCCACTTCTTTGTCATTGGTTATCGTCACAAGTACGCTAATAAAATACAATGTTTTTCGATCCAAATGGGTTAAAAGTTGACCTTAGTTCACTGTACAGACAAAAGTTCATCAATTTCCACGAACGTGTCAAACGCACGTGAAACATCGTCAGTTTTTGTGAAAAGCTGTGCGATATTGGCAAGCGTACCAAAGGCAGGCAGGTGGAAAAACTCGATCAAGTCGTGATGCACGTGCTAAAGGGGTAAGTCGTGAACACTGAGCACCTCTGTTTCGCTACAATTACCGGTACAGTAGGGGCATAATTGTCACTTTCCTAACCATGCCACCACGACGAAGCCTAACGCCAGTAGATCAAGGCCGGGCGCTAGTATGGCTGCAGGATGGAATCTCCGGACGAAACGTTGGGTACGTCTTGGGGTGTCCCAATCAGTGATCCAGAGGCTGCTGGCACGATTCCAAGAAACTGGAAGGGCAGAACGACGACCCAGCTCAGGACGCCTGCGCTGCACCAGCAGAAGGGAGGACAGATACCTCTGTGTGGCGGCTATGCGAGACCGAACTGTCACGTCAACCACCCTGCGACGTCAACTGATGGAAGCTGCAAACGTTAACGTCAGCACATGCACAGTCTGCCGGCATCTGTGCGAAACTGGCCTGGCTTCATGCAGAGCAGCAGTGAAAATACCCCTCACTCCAGCTCATCGCAGAGCCCGGGTTGCCTGGTGTCGTCAACATGTGAGGTGGAACAGACTCCAGTGGACTCAGGTTCTGTTTACTGATGAGTCACAGTTCACTGTATCCTTCAACGACGGCAGGGTGAGGGTCTGGAGACGCCAGGGCGAGCGATTCACGGATGGATATGTCCAAGAAGTGGATCGCTACGGAGGAGGCTCAGTCATGGTCTGGGCATGCTTCAGCAGGGAAGGCAGGACCCCCCTCCACGTCATCCGAAGCACCCTGAATGGACTGCACTATCGGGACGAGATTGTTCAGCCCCTCATCCAGCCAGCTCTCCAAGCCATAGGCGACAATGCTGTTCTGCAGGACAACGCTCGACCTCATCGCGCCCGTGTACCTTGAGCAACGGGGCATCATGAGGATGGAGTGGCCAGCTCGTTTACCTGATCTGGCTCCCATCAAGCACCTCTGGGACGTGCTGGGGCAACGTGTAGTCAGCAACCATCTCCCACCTCAAGGCGTCCCCCAGCTGACTCAGTTCCTTCATCAAGAGTGGGAAGCGATCCCACAACATGTTCTCCGAACCCTGGTTAACTCCATGCGTCAATGCTGCATTGAATGCTTTGCTGCAAACGGTGGGTACACTCGCTACTGACTGGACCAGTCTTGTGTGACTTTTCAAATGAGGGGTGGGTGAACATTCTAACGTACTGCTGTACAATTGCTTGATTTACTCAAACTTATATGAAATTGTTACTGAATAAATTAGCAAAGTACTGACTCTAAGTATTGTTACATTATTTGTGTGGTGTTGTTGGTGCGTCTGCGACAAAAAGTGGCCCTTAAGTTTTGACCATTAGTATATATAGCATACACGGCGCGCTTTAATCCTTTAAGCTCCACGACACATTTTTCAGATTTTGGAGATGCCACCCGTCGCTTATGTGCCAGTTGCAGGAGATGGACGGACCATGATAATTCAAGGGTAGTGCCAGATTAGCTTGACGCCTGTTGGCGCCAAGCTAATCTGGCTCTACCCTTGAATTATCATTGTCGATCCATCACCTGATATAGGGCGTTGGGCCTTAATTGGTTAAGGTACCATTACGCATAAATCTAAAGAAACATTTCAGCACCATTTGTGTATGTTATGCCCTGTCGACACACCTAATGAACTTGAACAGCAGTTTGGACACGCAGCAAAACCACATGCGTAATCGCACTTCATTTATTCCGCGCAGCCGTTAGCGTGACAATCTATTTTTAGCTGTTTTTCGTACTGAAAACGTTGTATTTCTTGAACGGAGTGGAGTCATTGTCAGATTACTTGATATAAAGACGACGTGTGCTGAACTGGATTGTCCTGTGTCTAAATGAACCATAACTAGACCTGTCTGTAGAGATTCGTAACCATCTGTTTCAGAAGTGTATCTTTGAATAGTTACAGCGGTAGTGGGCTTTAAGCGTTGACAGGTCCTGTTCTTGTCTACCATGTCCCTAAACTAACACCTATTTGTCACACCTGCTTTAGGTATGCTGCCCCTCGAGAGCGAAAAATACATGAAGTCCAATGCGAGATTTCTATTGCATTACAACGCAAATCTCGCTTTTCACACAAATGGACTTACTGTCCTATGCCTGCACAGAGCATCACTGTGATATCTCAATGGTCACGCGTGAGAATAAAAAAGAATCAAGCCAAATTATCATTTTTAAAAGACCCACTGCGTCGCAGAGACAAGGCATGTCAGTATGAACCACGATGTAAGACAGACGTGTTGGTTCTCACAAGCCGCTCTGAACACTTAAGGGGCTCATGAGGATGTATGCTCTTTTGAAGATGGGAGAGTCGGTCTGGAGGTGGCACTATTGTTAACCCGTTCAGTACCAGCTGACGCAGACTGTGTCTCTGCAATCTTCGTTGACTGAACACTAAAGAACCCTAGCTGTCCCAGGAACATTAATCAAAAGCGGTGTCAGCAAGAGGCATAGATCCTCATGAGCCCTCGCATTTGCGGAGGCTCATGAAGACCTATACCTCTTGCAGCTTGGTGGTGTTCAGATTTTCTCAGCATTCTCTCTCCAAGTTTGTCCCAGTTGAACGCTAAGCAGCATTTTTCTACTCAGACCATGACGTGCAGGCTTCAGTGCGATCAAAAGAGGAATGTCTCTGAAGGCGTATAACGTTTACAGTACTGTATCAGGAGACTGAACCCTGAGACCCCTTATAGCACAAGGTTACTCGGTTACAATACAAAGGTGGTCGGCCTTATTCTGCCATGCAAATTGTGCCTTTGCCAAGACCGTGAAGGTGTGTTTGTTCACTGAGCAGCTAGCTACAAAGGCCTAATACAATAAAATACAATACAATACAATACAATACAATACAATACAATACAATACAATACAATACAATACAATACAATACAATACAATACAATACAACTTTATTGTCTGTTCGAGTCCAGGCACGACAGAAATTTGCCTTTCGGCTCGTCATGAAACAACAATATAAGACATTAACAAACGCTGCAAAAGCATACATGAAAAATTATCATTGCAGCAATCTATCACAAGCAATCTGTCACAAGATGGGAGGTAATGTTAAGTAGATCATACTTATCGCGGCGTTATAAACGAGAGTTCAAAATCGAGACAGCAGTTGGAATAAAAGACTTCTTAAAAACATTCCTTTTGGCAAGTGGCATGTTGAAACGTCTGCCTGATGGTAGCATTTGAAACTGATCAGAGAGTGGGTGACTAGGATCATTGACAATGCTAGCAGCTATCCTTCGGACAGCTCTATGGTACAGATCATCTACTGGGTACTGTCCTAGGCCAATGATCTTCTCAGCTGTTCTGACGATACGTGACAGTCTGCCCCTGTTTTTCATACTGAGATTGCCATACCAAGCAGTGATGTTAAACGTCAGTATGCTTTCGATCAGGCTTCTATAAACGGATTCTAAAACCCTGGAACTGACATCAAAACTTCTCAGTTTCCTAAGAAGGTACAGACGCTGGTTTGCTTTTTTCACAATCAGATCAGTGTTTCCAGTGAAGGACAGCCCACTATCCACGACTGTGCCAAGGTACTTAAATTCAGTGACCACCTCTACAGGTTGATTATTAATTGAGACAGGTACAAAAATATCATCAACTTTCCTGTCATCAATGACGAGTTCCTTGGTTTTCTGTACATTCATTTCCAGAAAACTATCTTTGCACCATGACTCTAATACTGCTATCTGTGCAAAGTACTCACGCTTTCACTCACGTGAAAACACGCTTAGAAATCACAAAGAAATCGCCTACTACACGGTATAATGGCAGGCTACACGTGATCCAGGTGCTTTAAAAGTGCAACTTCCGGCGTATGTCGAAGCCGTAACAAGCGTAACTCGATTTAACTGCACTTCTGTTGTCATTCGGAAAAACCTGGTATGCTCATCAATAAACGAGATCTTTTATTAGAATCAAAAATGGATATACTGCATTTTTGCTCAAATCCAGCCCCCAGACTGGTGACTGATAAGCGTGTAAAATGCCAAGAACATCCGGCCCAAGGAAGAAGAAAACACGCTTAGAAATCACAAAGAAATTCCTAACAAAGAAAGAAACACGTTAACCCTTGCCATGTGCGTGTCGGTAGTGGTTTTAGTCGCGATGATTCCTGGAGAAATCATCGCGACTAAAACCGCTACCGACACGCAAAGGGTCAAGCGTGTATCTTTCTTTGTTGGAAATTTCTTTAGCCTACATTTTACACGCTTGGAGGTCACGAGGTCTTAACATTCTTTTTCAAACTGATAGACATACAGACAAGTACGCAATGCCAGTAGGCATCTCACCGAAGAAAAGGGAAGTAGAACATTACGCACTTGATTGTATGTATACAAAATAATAATAATAAAGTATTAACGCTAAAATTTCATGAATTGTGTTGTAATTTCCTTGTCCTTTTCTTGTCGTTTTCCGTGCTACTTACCTCGTTGGGGTTTTCTTTGGCTTTTGTAAGGCTGGAGTTCACGTCTCTTGCCTAGCACGATGGCCTTTAGAGCATTGAGATGGGATTTTGATAAAATAGTCAATGCTTCTGAATGAGGCGAAGAGTACTAATCGACAAGAGGCATAGATACACGTGAACCATGGCTGCAATAGCGCAGTGATGGATGGTATTCGTTCCTTCCTCCCAAAGAAGTACCCAACGGAGAAAGAAACACGCTTATAAAAGACGGGTACAACACAACGGGTACCCGTCTTTTCTAAGCGTGTTTCTTTCTCCGTTGGGTACTTCTTTGAATTTTACACGCTTGGCAGTCACCTTTTGGGTCTGGATTGCTTCTTCCTCCCAAAGGCGTACCTCGACATTCTCTCTTTTCTCTCAATACAACTTGTCGTTCAAAGAAAAAGAAATCGCTCGGTAATGGTGCGTGGACTTATGTGAATATGAATTGTCAAACTGAATACGCGTACGACAAATGGATTCAATGAAATTATTCATTTCTAAGACTTTCAAAGCGTTCAGCCAGGTTACGTACTAGTCGGCCTCTTACTACAAAGTTCTCAAAAATATGTGCTTACACTGTGTGTCCATAAAACACTGAGTAGGTCGGTGAAGGGATTTGACCCTACCTTATAATTCTAAAAGGAATTCAAGGTTCTTTATTTGTGCCCAGCAATGATAAGTTGAGAAATTCTTCAGCAAGCTCAGCTAGGCGAATACAAAGAGGGAGGGGGGGGGGGGGGGACCAGATGAAGATGTCTTAGGAAACCATCTTGGCAGTTTGCATTTTCGTTTGCATGCTATTTTAACTCCTCCAGTCCTGAGACCTTACAGCGGCGGATGGACTGACTATAACAGTGTCTGATTAGCTTGGCGCCTAAAGCACCAAATAGACCTGGTACTACCCTGAGTCTGTCAATGCCGGGGCCCCCTTTCCACGACCTTCTATGTTTCAGGAACGGGTCAAGACTAGAACAGACACAATTACAAAAAGAAATCACAAAGAAATTCCCAACAAAGAAAGAAACACGTTAACCCTTGCCATGTGCGTGTCGGTAGCGGTTTTAGTCGCGATGATTCCTGGAGAAATCATCGCGACTAAAACCGCTACCGACACGCAAAGGGTCAAGCGTGTATCTTTCTTTGCTGGAAATTTCTTTAGCCTACATTTTACACGCTTGGAGGTCACGACTTTTGGGCCTGTCTGGAAAATGACATTGTGTTGGAGTTGGGTTTTTGTTGTTGTTGTTGTTGTTTGTTTGTTTTTCACAGGGTGTTTGCTCGTTAGTGTGCTTGACTGAGCGTGCAGGTGTTCGTTCTCCTGTGTGTCTGTTTGTCGGAAACGGCACGCCCTATCCACCTGTGGCATTTGTTCCCAGACGGATATATTCTCCCACTGATCAACAACTTGTCTTCTTCTCTTTAATCAATATTGCCAGGACCGACCTAACCCGGCAGAAACAATGCAGAGGCGGCGCAGACTTGGCGATGTCAGTGGCGAGGACACTGATGACAGCAGACTATCTGCAAGAGGTATAGATCCTTATAAGCCCCGTATTTGCGGGGGCTCATGAGAATCTATGCCTCTTGCTGACTTCCTTGGCACCTGTGTCCCTCTCATCTGGAGGAGGTTGGTTATCCGGTTACAATTCACGACAGAAGGAATACTTCGTCACGATGCAATTTAACATGAAAATCACCCGACAAGCGCTGAGGAATTGCACGCTGTCGTATTACGTAAAGAATCGCGTCCAAGTGACACACTCCCATGCACCCGATGCACAAAATCTTGCCGACTAGACTTAAACTGGAAGCTGTCGTGCAGAAGAGCATCACGTGGGCAAGACAAATTTGTAGGCCTATTTTTACCCGTTCAGTGCCCGTTGACGCAGATTGCGTTCCTGCAGTCGGCTGCGCTAATTCAACACCCCCCCCCCCCCCACCACCACCACCAAAAAAACAACAACAACAAAAAAAAAAAACCTAGCTGTCCCAACAACACGGATTCAAAGTGGCGTCAGCAAGAAGCATACGTCCCCATGAGCCCACGCTAACTGCGGGGGCTCATGAGGATCTGTATCTCTTGCAGTTGGGTGGTGTTCAGATTTTCTCGGCTTTGGCGCGGAACAGGTTAACGGCAAAATTTAAGGATTTCGGTGATGGGGTAGAATGAGTTAAACAAGAAATTCAGAGACATTAGAAGACAGAAGAACTTCTGAGAAAATCATATACAGAGAGTTATCAATTCATGCAGTGCCACAGGTTTTAGCCAGCTGAAGCCTGTGCTGGATCATGTTCAGTTGTTGTTGTTTGTTTGCTGTTTTTTTTTTTGGGGGGAGGTGTTTTTTTTAATTTTCGGCAGTTAATCCCAGTAGTAAAATGTCTTCGGGCCCACTGCGGCCGTCGTGGGCCTGAGAACCTCTGCTTACTGGGAACGGGTTGAGGTCTCCCCAATTTGTTGTAAACCACGGTACACGGCCCGGGTTCATAAGCACTCTTCCGTGAGCTCATCGTGCACTCCTAGGCTATAATTATGGCCTTTGCCTCAAGCCACGTTGTCTAGCACTTTGTGCAGCCGCATAATCAACTCAGTGTTGAAATTACAATGGAAAATGTGACTTCGCATCACTGACATTGCAAGCTTACGTGCATTGCTCAGTAAAGCGTGCATCGTGCACTCCTAGGCTATAATTATGGCCTTTGCCTCAAGCCACGTTGTCTAGCACTTTATGCAGCCGCATAATCAACTGATGTTGAAATTACAATGGAAAATGTGACTTCGCATCACTGACATTGCAAGCTTATACGTGCGCATTGCTCAGTAAAGCGTGCTTCGTGCACTCCTAGGCTATAATTATGGCCTTTGCCTCAAGCCACGTTGTCTAGCACTTTGTGCAGCCGCATAATCAACTGATGTTGAAATTACAATGGAAAATGTGACTTCGCATCACAAGTTGCAAGCCGCTTTTACGTGCATTCGGCTCAGTAAAGCGTGCATCCGCCTCTTAGTCGCTTCCAGGTTCAATTTTTTAATAAACATTACAAACAATGAGCGAAATGATGAAATATGCAGGATGAAAAGTTATGTCTCTCAAGGTAGTGCTTATTACTTTGACGCCCACGGCCAAGGGTCTATAGGGCTCGGGAAGTTCCCCGCGTTGCCTAGCCATATGCAACGTCGGCGCGTCAGCCGCCCGGCATCTTAAGAGGATCGAATCGCCTTCAGATAGTAGCGAAGTAGTGTTTCAACACGTTTTTCAGTCTTCATGTTTCTTCCTCTTAGTTTGGAAACAAACAAAAACAGATTCTAGTTAGCGGTTTCCTACGGTGATGGCAAGACTTGCTGTTATTGCCTATAGACGTCAGGACTGTTACTCATTGTCCTGACAGCGATTCCGTATGAGGGTCTTATCGCCAATCCTCTCAAGATGGCCGCCACGACTAGCGTGTTGACGTCAGCTTCCCGAGCCCTGTTACTGATGAAAAACCCAGGAGTAACCCTTTCGGTGTTATTGTCGACCCAGGCTTTAGCTTTCAGTTGTACCGGTCGATCTCTCTCTCTCTCTCTCTCTCTCTCTCTCTCTCTCTCTCTCTCTCTCTCTCTCTCTCTCTCTCTCTCTCTCTCTCTTGTAGTTTGCACTGCCCGGGTACTTAACCCTTTGTGTCGGCAGCGGTTCAGTTTTGTCGCGTTGATTTTCTGGCGGGTGGCGTCACCTGCACTGAATGTTAGCAGGGATGGCTTGTCAGTAATCATAACTGAACTGTATGCTTGTAAAAAAAAAAAGAAAAAAAAAAAAAAAGAAAAAAAAAGATCAATCTACAACGAGCCACTGTGCGAACCGCACAGATCCGCAAAGGGCATAGATCTTTATAAGCCTCAACAAATTCACGCATTTTAATTTTAAGCAATGACGTTTCATTTTAAATACATCTGCATATCACGAGCTGTTTTCGGTAGATAGGGCGTTCCCGCTTGTAGAATCAGTGTCGTCTGCCGGCTGCAACTGCTCTGCTCTGGTTCAGCAAACTGGGTGTGACTGCAAATAACGATGCAGAATGGTTCTATCCGGGAAGGAATCAGAAATCAAGACTACTGGGGGTGGGGGGGGGGGGGGGGTGGGGGGGGTGGGGGGGGGGGGGGGCGGTGTCGAGAGAGACGCCTCAGTTTTACACTATGTACATTAATGTATAGTACAATGTACACTGCTATAACACGGTGTCTCAGTATCGCCGTGTGAGGCCCGATCTGTGAGTCAGCCCCTTACAGCTCAACAACAGCTGCTTGACACATTACCGACGAATCACTTTAACTCTGTGTTCATACGATCAATCGCCATAATTGTGTGGTCACTTTGCAAGAGACTCTAATAGCCCCCGCCTCTTGTTGATCCCATTTACCTCCAGTTTCCTACGGCGGAACTTGAGGGTCATGCGAAGGTCAGTTTTCGACCGATGTGGCATTTTAATGGTCGAGCATCCTATGAGGTGGCATATGATGCTACGTACGGCGGCCTGGTAGTCTTTCGGTGTCGCTGAAGCAAACATTGTCAGCGTCTAAACTTGCAGACTGAAAGTTCTCCGGCAATCACAGTCAAATTTTGGAGGTGTCATCTAACGACTATGTACCATCTGGAGGAGATGGATCGACCACGATAATTCAAGAGTAGTGCCAGATTAGCTTGGCGCCTGACGGCGCCAAGTTGATCTGGCACTACCCTTGAATTATCATGGCCGATTAAATGTAGGGCGTTGTGGCTAAATGCATTAATGAGTCTTTAACTGTAAGGCATGTCCCCGATCACCTCTGTGGTGGGGGTCGTAACACTGGACCACTGACTAACTGTAAGGTCAAAAATGAGTGACGGTCTGACCAACTGACTGCTACCGCCTCAATCTGGTCAAAGTACCATTACGAATAAATCTGAAGACACGTTTCTGCATCTTTGTGTTTGTCATGTCTTGTCAACACACCTAATGACACAGCTAACCTAACAGCAATCCAGTTTCTTTCTCCGTTGGGTACTTCTTAACCTAACAGCAGTTTGGACAGGCAGCAACAGCACATACGTAATCGCACTTATTTATTCTGTGCAGCCGTTAGCGTTTCAAACTATTTTTAGCTGTTTCTCGTACTGATAGCACTGTATTTATAGTACGGAGTGGAGTCATTTTCAGGTTACTTGATATTAAGACGACGTGTGCTGAACTGGATTCTCCTGTGTCTAAATGAACCATAACTAGATCTGTGTGTAGCATTTCGTAACCGTTTGTTACAGAAGTGTATCTTTGAACAGTTACGGTGGTAGTGGGCCTTTAAGCTGTCAAGAACCAATTCACTTCCGGTGCACATCTGCGACATGATTATTACGACATTGACCGTTTCATCTTCAACGTCCAATTTATGTTTTTCCTCACTGTCCCGACGGCCATTCCCAGTAAGGTAAATGTTCTCGACCCGACGACAGCCGCAGTGTGTCTGCGCACGGCTGTCCGCGGGCCCACTGCCGCCGTCGTCGGCCCGAAGACCTTTTACTGCTGGGGTTCCCACTAGTCCCATTAGTCGTACTACAATGGCTGGTCGCTGAAGTTCACGCTTCAATGGATTCAGATTTATGAGACGTGACAGACCACTCAGGTGGACAGGTGACAATCGTCTCCATTTTTTACAAGGACAGTACGTTTTCTATTTACTTTTTATTTTTAGCATTCGCAGATGTTTGCATGTTAAAAATCCCATTTCACTATTCGAAAGGAGAAGGCTCATTTGGGCCGGTGGGTTAGAAACAGACATACAACATGCTCATTACAGTAATCTTCAAACTGTTGAAGGCTGATCTGTATAGACAAACAGGATAACAGATAGCCATCATAACCTACATGGCTTTTCCGCAACGGAAGGGCCTTTCTCTACTACTCCGAGGCCGTGCCCTAGCCAGCTGGTTTTAAAGTAATGTCGACGATTCGCCTATATATTTTTATATTATATGCTTGCAGAAAATCTTACCCTTCGTATACTGGGAAAAAGAGGGGGAAGGGGGGGGGGGAATGTTTCGATCAGCATTGACAATGCCAACATGCATATTTTTAAACCCTTTGTCTGTCGGTAGTGCCTTTTTGTAGAGGTGATTACTGCATGAGTCACCTCGACAAAAAGAACTACTGCCTGCCAAACGGTTAAGTTCTCTCTATAAAATGGAACCCTCGACGGGGAGAGAGAGGGTTAAGGGAGGGTGGAAAGGGGAGGGAAGGAGTAAGTGGCAAGGGTGCTGTCAGTAGTAGTACTAATACATTGTGTAGTGCTAGTGCTAGTGCTGCTATTTTTGAAGGGATGGGGACTTCCAGCTCTCGCTGATTTCGTCCACGGGGGGTTGGGCCAGGGGGTAGAGGGTGGGGGTCATCTCGCTGTCTGTCTGTCGCACCGTCGCGCAGCGGCTGGTGGTGTTGCCGGGGCCGGGCGGTTGGTGGTGGAGGAGGCTGGTGGTAGGCCGGGGGACCGTCGCTTTAGTGCCAGGCTGGGGGGTGTTGATAAGCCAACCACTCTAAAAGTTCTTGTATGAGTGGTGGCGGGGGTGGTGGTGGCCGGAGGAACCGTCGCTGGCTGTGGTAAAGCCTGGGAAGTTGAGGTGGCGGTGGTGGTGGCCAGTGCAGCCTGGGCTTGGGGGTCGGGCGTTGGAATGGGCGGGGTGGGTGGCGATGTTGGGGTGGCAGGCGAAGGTGGGGTGGCGGCGTGGGGAGTAGTGCCGGGCGTTGGTTCCGGTAGCGTCTTGGTGGTCTACGACGCTGCCGTTGACCGGTGGTTGGTTTGTTGGCTGGTGGGCGTGGGGTGGTGTCGGCCTCTTGCGGTGTCGGGTCGGTCGCCGTGCTCTTTTTCTCGCTGGTCGGGATTGGGGTTGCGTCTGTGCCGGTTTCTTGAGTGGGCGGGGCGGTGTTGCCGCAACCTCTGTGTTTGGTGGTGGTGGGTGTGGTGCCGGTCTTCTTCGTTGCTGTCAGTGGGGCGGCTGTTATCCCCGTCGATCGTTTGTCGGGCGCTGCTTGACTTTCGTTGTCTTTCGATGTGGTTGTGGCTTGGCTGGCCGTGTTTTGTGTCTTTAGGGGGTGAAGGTCTTTAAGTGTCCCTGTGTGCACCAGCCACCGGGCGGTGACCAGTGCCGCGCGGTGGTAGGTTTCCCCTTCGATCGATGCTATGATGGGTATCGCATCCTGGAGCAAGAGCACTAGGTCATCGAAGTCCATGCCTCGGAGCCCTCCTCAGTCAATGCCGGCCGTTCCCGAGTGAGTGATTCGGGAATGGTGACCGGCGGTGGGGAGGGTGGAAAGTCCGGCCCCGACGACGGCTCCGTCGAGTCCTCGGGCTCCTCTTCTTGTGGGGTTGGTGACTGGGGGCTGGCGGGTGCCGTTTCTTCTTTGTAGTAGTAGTCTTGCGCGGAGCTTGGAGGGCTAAAGACTGGGGGGCTACGTTGGTTTGCAGAGTTTCCAAACTCTTGGAAGTATCTTCTGAGTTCCGGCGGAGGGGGGAACCTCTGGTCTGAATACTTCTCGTAGCGACTCGGGTATAGTCGCTTGTGTGGGAGCAGGGTCCCATGTTGGTTGTCTTTGTCGTTGGATCGGGGAGACATGGGTGGTCTGATCTGTCTTGTCTCTTTCTCGGGCCTGGGGGCAGGTGTAGGCTGTTCTTCTTGATGGCTGGCCGTGAGTTCCTCGGCTTGTTGGAGGTTGGATTTGCGGCGATTCGCCCTGCGGAGGGCGTTCTGCTTCCGTGACGCCATCTGTGGTCTGTACTGTGACTGCTGAGGCGTGGAGGCGACGCTTGCGGCTTGTCTTGCTTGCTTGCTTGCTTGCTTGCTTGGGAGCGCGGGGGGACCGTCCGCTCCGTCTGGCTGCTGTGAGTCGAATGCTGACATTGTGTAGTTCACAATACGTCCATTCTTATTGTCCAGGGCCGGGCTGGTGGGTGCATGAGTGAGCTTAGCCCAGCGCCAGCTACTAAACAAGGTGCTCCGCAGAGCACTTTGCAGCTCACTCATGCAAGTGTCCCCTGTCATTCATTCGCCGCGTATCGGTATGCGGCACTCTCACTGAAACGAGTGATTAAGACCCCAGTGCGCAAAAGGCCATCGGGCCGACGTCGGGCCGATGGCATTTTGCGCATTAGGACGGAGACTGACAGTGAGGAACATCAGTTCATCCACGGGACGGGATGAATGACTAGTCGGACTGGGGACAGGGGTGAGAGGTTTGTTGAAGACTTGAGAACCCAGCCTTTCTTGTGCAACGTAACAATGTAATAAGGCCTAGTGACATCCAGGGACGGCCGGGCCTTGGGGGCATACAATGACAAACAAACCGAAGGTGACAGTGCGTTTACCATTCTCCTGCACTGCTGGTGGACAGTGGGGAGGACGGAGTGCGCCTGATCGCCGTGAAGTATTATGGGAGGCAAGGAGCAGCCTTTGAGTGTACAGATGTGGTGATCGGTCAATGTGACGCGTTTTAGATCAATTGCGATATTTATAGTTCGTATCCGGTTTGTTGATAACCCTACTGCAAACAAATCATGTAATGGTCTTGTGCCGTAACAGCAATGTGCTCTCGTACCATACAGGCACTATGATCTATTCGACATCAATTCTAGAAACGGGAACTAAATTAAATCAGTATGTCACTGTCAGTGATAAGCTGTGACGCATCTCTCTCGTTTTTTTTCGAAACCATCACTTTGCTAGATTTACTTGTGGCCGCAAATCGTGGCCACACTGGTGTAAAACTGGTAAAATGCCGGTTTCGAAGTTCGTTCGTTCGTTAAATCCAGTTTAATTTTAATGTCCCACTGGCACAAAAGTGATCAGGGACTACAACCGGTTTCGACAATTTCATTACGAAATATAGCCTAGCTATGTACATGTCTAGCCCGGCAACGCCCCCCTCAGCTTATGAGAAATACGGGTTAGTGTAGAACAGTCAACGAGAGCTATAATCATGTGTGCTGCTCTGTGATTCTGGACTCTTTCCGGCCTGGAACCGTAAGTTACAAAATCACACACACACAAACCCTCACACAACTGTTATTTAGCCGCTAAAGATGTTCAGGCAGCGACAAAGCGGCCGAGCTCTACACGGAAGTCAAAAATTAGCTCAACACCCATCCCGGCTCAATTTCAGTCATAGTGACAGTAAAGTCACTGTGTTGCGTATTCGGCGAGACAAAGGTCCAGGGGCCGATGTTGGCCCGCGCACGGCCTGTGCGCGGGCCAACTGCGGCCGACGTCGACCGGACCGTTGACCTTTTGCATATGGGGGTTCAGAGAGTGTGTAGTTTTTTCTTTATATTTCCTTCCTTGTACGATGTTAGTAGTTTCGGGGTCTCATACAGAAAAGAAACAAGAAACGGGGCTCGTCTACATCACAGACTGACACAAGACCGTCGTCAAAGCATGGGGATACAAATTGCAAACTCAAGTGACAGATCAAACCGGCAGCTTTATAGGGGGACACTCGGAGGTATGTAGGTATGTGTGTGTGTGTGTGTGTGTGTGTGTGCCAGTGTGTGTGCCCGTGTGTGTGTGTGTGTGTGTGTGTGTGTGTGTGTGTGTGTGTGTGTGTGTGTGTACACTAGTGTCGGCATACGTGCGTCAGTGTGTGCGTCAATGTGTGTAGTTTTAACTCTTTGGGTAGCGGTTTTAGTCAGTCGCGATGATTCCTGCAGGAATCATCGCAACTAAAACCGCTACCGACACCCACAGGGTTAAACTCAGCTTCTGGCTGTAACGTTTTAACTTTGTAAAACGTGTACGGTGTACTAGTATCTGGAGTGAGAGGAAGACTGAAGTAACATATTAATATGGGCTGCGCGCTTCGCTATTTGAAGTAAAAGTTGAGAAGTGTGTGACTGCACTAGTCAGATTGTTTATTAGACGACCTTCAACAGGACAGTTACAAGACAATTTTAACTCATTCGAGACGTGCTGCCTCCGGATACGCGGCATAAGCCGCGTATCCGGAGTCGGCGGGTCTCCAATGAGTTAATAGACATGTATACAAACAAGTACACAACTTACCTTATCATGATGGGACGATGTCACATAATGTTTTTGGTCTGGGACAAAATCGGAAAAGGAAGAAAGGACCATAGTTTGTGTAGACGACACGACACTACGGCAACAAAATAGCTCTGTTATGAGGCGACAAAATAACTCTCTTATATGAGTCCCTGACGGCCTCCATTGTATTGTTTTTGATGCACTCTGGGTGCATCAAATGCCGCGCAAAACGCTGGACTGAAACATGACATCGGATTACAACGTGATTAGTATTTGCAGACTGTGTGGACGAGAGAACGCTCCGGGGACAAAAGAATTCTTGTTGCTGTTTTTTCTTTACCTCTCAACTTCCCCCCCCCCCCCCCGACCTCCACCCCTATCCTCCACCCCCCACCCCCACCCACCAACCGGCCCCCCCCCAAAAAAAAAATAAAATAAATAAATTAAAAAAAAAAATAACTGAATAATTTTTTAAAATTTATTGTTAGTAAGGTAAAATGAACTCGGATTACAATGTAATTTGTGCAGATGATTTATTGCAACGCCAGATGTGTGGACTAAAGAACCTTCAGCAAGCTCAAAACAATGGAATGCTAGTGGACTGAACTAAATAATCAGCAGATTCACACTGGTTGTCTCCCTCGATCCGCTACCGCTATCAGCGGTAACTAATCGAGGAAGGCAGTCAGTGTGCGTGAAATGACTGCTTACACTAATCAGGGGGGGGGGGGGGGGGGAGAATGTTTAACCTATATCAAATAAACATTGTTTGTACATGAAGTAAGTGTCTCTGTTCTGTCCCCAGAAGACAGAAGACCCTTGGGCCCGCGTAAACCGCAATGGGTCCGCGCACAGTCGTACGTGGGCACCACTGCGGCCGACGTCGGCCCGAGGGAGGACCTTTGCTTTCCCTTGGTCTGGATTGCTTCTTGTACTATAGTGCATTTTTTTAAAGGTCTTATTTCTTCGTTACCGTACTATATTTCGCAAGACACGCTCCAGCTAGCCATCTAACTCGCATGATTACTGACATTAGGCTGGTCAGTATCAAACTGTGAGTCTAGTTGACACATGTCGTAACTGATGCCGCTCATATGCACAAATCTATCACACCGAGGGTCAGTCGCATGAGTGAGCTTAGTCCTGCGCCAACCAGCGGCAAGACCGTATTGATGGGAGAGTCCTGCCAGCCAGTAAGATGTCGGAATGGCCTATTAGTACTGCACCAGCCACGAAGCAAGGTGCTCGGCTACAGCGGAGCACCTTAGTGCTTCGTGGCTGGCGCAGGACTAGGCTCACTCATGCAACTGGCCTCAGACGCAGATGGCACGTGCTTCTAATTGAATATTGACAAATATGTTATTCTGTAAACACGAACTGCATTAATCTTCACACGCAGGCACAGGTTGACAAGACAATTCAACCACAGTGGTTGTCACAATCGATTTGCTTCCGCTAATCAGCGGCAGTGAATCGAGGTAGACAGCCAGTGTGCGGCAGTTTAGCTTGCAATTCATTCAATGTGCGTGTGTAGGCGTGTTGCTGAGACCGACGAAACCATGGTAACTGTACTGATTTAGAATCATCGTGTCTCTGCAAAGTTCTGCCTTAAATCAGTTCAGACTATTATTGTCGATGGTTGCGTTTGTCTCAATTGTTGCTGCATGGGACCAGACGTGAAGCATTTGGATACGTGGCAAATGAAGATAGCCTTTGAGTAATGACTCATACATGCGGCGTCATTCAGTTTACAGTGTACTAGCAATACTAATCAACGAGATTCGAATTAGTTTAACCTTTTTCATCCTGATGCACTATTGCATAGAATTAATTTGACCGGCTATGACGGTTCAAGGGTGGTGCCAGAATAGCTTGGAGCCTAAGGCGCCAAGCTATTCTGGCACCATCCTTGAACTAAAATCGGTAATGTGGCCTTCATAGGACAATAAGCACATTAAATAAAATCGGCCTCAGGATGCAATGGGTTAAATGCAACCTTTAACAGTATAAGACTTGTCGGTCATCTAGCCGACTATATTGTGTGGGACATTCCGGCTTCCCTTTGCCGGATGCCGTCAGACTACTCGGATCGAGTGATCTAGGTGGGGAAAATGGTGGAGGGCAAGGAAGGTGGGGGTAACGATTATATAGGTATAGACAGGTAATAAGAAGGACTGAAGATCGAAGGTGCAATAACCAGCCCCCAAGGTCGCTAGTTGATCCTACGTCAAATGATTTTCTTTCAGTTTCGCAAACTGTCTCACTTATTGATTCTGTCCGTGTGGTATTGCGGGACGTATGACTGAGAAAGCACTGAGACAGCAAGAGAGAGACAGACAGACAGACAGACAGACAGAAATGAAATGAAACTTTATTTTTCAAGGATAAATGATTAGGTACCTTCAATGACATTTTTTTTTAATCATGTCCTTGCTAAGCTATGCAAAGGCCCGAATGGAATAAAGACTGATGAAACTGTCAGAGACCTATCGGCATAAAATCAGTCCCCTCCCCTCCCCCCCCCCCCCCCCCCCCCCCCCCACTGTTTACATCTTCGCGCCATGGAAGCGCCAGTTTGGGTTCCTTAACCCATTACATCCTGAGGCTAATCAGTATTTTGTTTTTACTTTCCTTATTGTCCTATGAAGGCTACATTACAGATTGAGACAGATCAACGGGTTTAGTTCAAGGGTGGTGCCAGAATAGCTTGGCGCCTTAAGCGCCAAGCTATTCTGGCACCACCCTTGAACTATCACAGGCAAATTTGTGTCAGGCAATAGGGTGCATCAGGATGAAAATGGTTAAATTGGAAGAAATATGCTGCTGTTTCTACCCCGTAAAGCAGAATCGCTGTCTCGTAACATGCGTCTCACAAAAAAAAAATCCCAAGTTGAACATACATAAATTATGGGACCCCAACCCCTCCTCCCCCCCCTCGTCATCCTCTCTCCTCCCTCAAACACACACACACACACACACACACACACACACACACACACACACACACACACACAGACACACACACACACACACACACACCGCCCTTCTCGTAAGTGATTTGTCTCATACCATACCATCCCAATGCGCAAAAGGCCATTGGGCCGATCTCGGCCGCAGTTGGCCCGCGCACATCCGTGCGCGGGCCAACAGCGGTCGACATAGGCCCGATGGCCTTTGCGCACTGGGATATGCACTACCTCATATTGGCATGTCTGACATAACTCGAACGAAACTCTTCCTTTGCCAATGCCATTATAGAAACTGTATACAGACATGTGACCACTAATGCGTTAAACGGCTGTTTCCTGCTTTTACTGACTTAAGTTACGTGTGTCTGACTCTCCAAATCAGCCGACGTCCCTTGACAGGTCACTGAAATTCAAGGCCGACACAACGCACATAACACATTGTAGGCCTATTACTGATAAAAAATGGAAACGACGTTAATAGTCGTTTCTGTAATGTAAAATGTCAGCTAGTAGAAGAGAAGAGGCTTAATCTCTTCCTCCCCCCCACCACCCCCACCCCCTTCTCCCGTTAATGCAGTTGAAAGACAAAACCTTCACAAATAGAAACGATTATAGTTATGATCAGGAAACATGTTGTCACAAAACGACCGACAAAAAATGCACCAGCTAATTTTGACAGTTGGCCTAGCTCATTGAAATGTATGCTCGCCCATGTCACTGAAATTTATGGTCGTTCAGATCACTGAAATATGTGATCGTCCAGGTCACTGAAATGTGTGGTCGTCCAAGAGACATAAATCCTCATGAGTCGCCGCAGTCGCGGGGGCTCATGAGGATTTATGTCTCTTGCAGATGGGTAGCTTTTTTCGCGGCCTCGCCCCGGCGGTTGAAGATTGCGGAAGAGTCGTCTGGCTTTGAAACTGTATATTCATGCTATATCATATAGCATGTATATAATTACGATATAGTAGTTCAAAAGATAGACGACTCTTCTGTTGACTTAGAAACAACATAATTATAGATACCATATATATATATATATATGACTTAGAAACTATATATACACATACTATCTTAAACAAACGGGGATGTCAAACTGAAAACAAGGTTCACAACTGAACTGACTTAATTTCAGATGACTTTGACTTAGATGCGTCTCCTTACCCACAATTCTAAAACGGAATACATTCCTTTACCTTGTGTATGCGGCCACTGGTACAGTTCTCAGGAGTTATAAAGCGCGCCAAACATACTGTCAACTCAACTCTCCGTCTCTTTTTCCAAGGGGGAAAAACTCATCATTGCAAATGTGCAAATTATATAGTCGACGCGGCGCTTCTTGTTGATAGGGAGGGTTAGGTTTATTCAACGTTCACCTTTCCAAGAAAAAGAAATCGTATGTACATTCGGCGCGCTTTAAACAGTGTTGTCATCATATGCGTGACTGAAACCTGAATTGCTTTAAACCCAGTCAGATCGCAAATTAACCCTTTGGCTGTCGGTCCAGGTCAGTAATTCCTGCATGAACCACCTCAACCAAATGCGACAGCAAAAGGGTCAATATCATTATAGCCGACGCTAGCCGGCCGTACTTGTCTCGCGCGGCACAACCGCCCGCAGGGCGGTTTTGCGGGGGCACTGACCAAGTGCGGCCGTCGTCGATCTCGGCATGACTTCTTCATTGCTGGAAAGTTCAAACTGACTTACCGCGATTTGCCTGTCAGTGATGTTGGGCGCCACCTGGCGGATGACCCTCGCGAGCTGCCCCACCGTCAGTCCTCCATCCGTTTTCTCCGCCCGGTCCCAAAACTCCTTGCACTTGGCCACGAAGTTTTCCGACGCCTTCGACATATTGCAAGGATCTGTATTTTATCACGGTAGCCCGAAGCCTGCAGGGAAAAAAATGAATCGGGTACGAATTGGAAATGTAGTCCCGCCCGCGCTGAAGGGCTGGACTTAACTGAACACTGGCAGCGAATTCTGCTCAGCAGCCTGGCAATAGGTTCACCACGGATCTGGTGACAAATTAGACTGTTCCGCTGTGCTAGCCGAGCCGTCGAATCTGATTGCACTACCGTGTTGAAGGTCCTGTTGAGCAAAAGGTCTTCTGGTCGACGGCCGACATCGACCAGAAGACCTTTTGCTCACTCATTGTGGTAGAGTTGAGCCTTACTTGAAGCGCGACCGACGTCTAAGAGAGACTGAGAGAGAATTGTCGCGGACCGTCGGTAACAAACGCAACGGCAGAACTACTGACACCTGACAGAAACCCGGTCTGAAGTAAAAGGGAGTTGGGCGGTGACTGTAGCTGAGGTGGGGTATCATAGACCGCTGATTGTCGCCGCGTGCGTGCGTGAGACTGCGGGTTGCGACAGTTCAATGGAGGTAAGCGAACGCCGACAACTTACCTCCCTTGATCTGCTACGATCACACTGGTTACCTCCCTCGATCTCAGTGCTACGGCGCGACTCAGATGACATGTCGCAGAACGAAGGGAAGTAACCACTAACCAGTGCACAGACCCGCGGCCGCCAGCTGCCGCGACACGACAGACAGCAAAGGCCGGACTCGACGCGACTGATTTTGAGTCAGTGTACCTTTTTTCATTGTCAAAGCCAGCTGCGGGAGGTGGATCGATCGTATTCACTGACATGATCGATAACTGAATCCGCTATCAAATGAACCGGGGAGGGGGGGGGGGGGGGAGGGGGCGTGGTATGGTTAATCCTGGCACGGGATGAGCTGGCTGTCGTGTAACCAAAGACCGTGACTGTATTATAGGGTGTATTATAGGGTCTTCGATGTTACTCGGCCATCCCTCTCCAGTCTGCAAGCTAAGTGCCCACTGCCCAGTAAACAATGGTCCTCGGGCCTACGACGACCGCAATGGGCCCGCGCACGGCCGTGCGCGGACCCACTGGGGCCGTCGTGGGCCCGAAGACGCCGTTTTGCTACAGTGGAGTACATGAATTCTCGCGAGGCCCCACAGCCCTCTGCGAGCGCTCACGAGAATCTGTGCCTCTTGCTCAGTTGCAGGACACTATTCGCTATGCAGACGCAAACCGCAAGCAACTCCATGGCAACAGCATCATAACTCCAGGGCCTATCATCATTACACGAGCATTATCATTTTCATCATGACGCGGTTACGATCATGGCAAAAGTCATGCATGACTGAACAAAACCTGCTGAATTGGCCGACATCAAGCACAGTTCAGATCAATTTCACAGTCACGCTAAAGCCGGCTTTGACAAGTATACCCGGTCATGCCGCAGGACAGCTAGCAAAAAGAACTATACGATTGGAAAATTCGACGAAACAGTCGAGTGAGAGGGTCTGTGTTTGACCAAATAGTGCGACCTATTGTCCAGACGTTACACGATAAGTAACTTGGTGTTTGACTGATATTGCCTAGTTTTTGGTATTAACGAATATTTTGCCGAATAATTATGACTGTGCAACTTCCAAGTCTCCTTAACTTGTTTGGCACTGACTGACACAGAGACTTATATGTGGCAGCTATATGCTACTTTTTCATGAACTTCAGAGGAGAGTGGGGGTGGGGGCAGTAAATACCCTTTGAATGACCTTTATCCAGGTTTTAATTCTTATATTCTTGATTTTTTTTAAAGTTAATACATGCGGCCCACTTAGGCTGTTGGTCTTTCCAATTGTATGCTGATGGATATGAAGACTGTTCCAGTAACAAGTATGCTGCACATCAGTCATAATATTAGGGGGATGCATCTGTTGGACAAAGTTGGCTGCAATGCCCAAGGGATCTGTATCAAGCTAATGCAGCCTTTCGTTTTCTGCTTGGGCCGAACATGATTTGATTGTCTGTTTGGCGTATGAACAATAGTATCTTTTCATTGGGTGAGGGCGGTGGATTAGGGACTGATATGGAGGGGGGGGGGGGGGGGTCAACGTGTCTGACATGTTCTGCAACCTCCAAAATGTTAAACAACGGGGAGGGGGAGGGGGGAGGGGTGTGCACTTTATAATTAATCGGCTTTGGTGAATATGAATCATGGACGTCGGTTTGTAAAGATCTTGTGATTTTTTTTCTCCGGTTCAAAAATATGTTTCTCCAAAACATATAACACAATAAAGTTACGATTTCTTTTCTCAAATGCCTACACACACACACTAATTCTCCTAAGAAATATGGGGATGAGGAGGGGTTTGTGTGTGTGTGTGTGTGTGTGTGTGTATCACAGTGTGTGTGTGTGTGTGTGTGTATCACAGTGTGTGTGTGTGTGTGTGTGTGTGTGTGTGTGTGTATCACAGTGTGTGTGTGTGTGTGTGTGTGTGTGTGTGTGTGTGTGTGTGTGTGTGTGTGACAGTGTGTGTGTGTGTGTGTGTGGGGGGGGGGGGTATGGAATACTCTGCCCGCACCCCCCACGTTTTATTTGAGCCCCTCCCACTGCCGGTTCCACGCTACTGTTATCCTTAGTAAACATTAAGTGAATCAGTTTTATGAATAAAATCAAGATGATAATATCCCAATGCGCAAAAGGTTATCGGGCCGATGTCAGTCCGATGGCCCGTACTGGGGCCGTGTGGCTATCTCGAAGGTCAAGCGGATCACGGTCACGATCGCGAGTGAAGTTATTCTGTTTTTGGGCGAGAGTCGGTTTGCTTTTCTATTATTCGTTTGAAGATAGGCGCAACCCCCGCTGACAGAACCTAGTACGTACAAAAATTGCAACACTACCTTCAAGGTCAAGGCAATGCCAGCCATTTCATTTATAAATTATATATATATATATATATATATATATATATATATATATATATATATATATATATATATATATATATATATATATATATATATATATATATATATATATATATATATTTGTGGTCACTTTGTGTCTAAGTTAAAATTTGAGTTGCAGTTAGTTATGAGTGCTCAAAGAAACTGCTCAGTACTGAACAATCACGTTACTGCTTTGGAGGTCAAGGCCGGCCGTGAAAGCCATATAATAAATGATTATGTCTTCTATGCCATCTTAGTGTTAAAATGACATCGACAATACAGTCCCGCATAAGTCGTACGTGTATCACCAATGGCAGACATTTTTGTGACACTTTTTTGTGTGTCAGTGTCAGTTCTAAAATTTGAATTGCAGTTAGTGGTGAAAGAAGGTCAGTACTGAAATAACCTGATCACTATACTGCTTTGGAGTTCAAGGCTGTAGAAGCCATATACATATAATACCGATTCCGGGTGTCCGTTATGCAACCCTAATGTCAAAATGGCATCGCCAGTCCCACATCGGTCGAACATGTATCCGCCTCACCTATCATGTTTCAGTCAGTGCGGCCACTGTATTCACGGGCCGCTTTTGATCAGTCTTGGACAGGGGAGGAGGGGAACTGAAGAGACTGTGCTAGCCGCGGTGCGGGTGGCTGGGCACTGATCATACAGCAGTTCCGAGCGGACACTCTCAATTATTATTATTTTATTATTATTATTATTATTATTAATAGTAGTAGTAGTAGTAGTAGTAGCAGTAGTAGCAGTAGCAGTAGCAGTAGTAGTAGTTTTGTTTCAAGTAATATATATGAAAATGTCCCTGTCAGTACTGACTAAAACAGGCTGCACTTTAGGCCGGGTTTGGCTGAAAGCGGCAACTGAACCTGGCCTGGCGGCCTGTGTCGATATATGGCTGCCTCCCGTGATCGAGTGATAGATTTCACAGTTAAGTATGAATATACAGGCCCATTGGGGTGTAGGGGGCTCTGGATAGAGGTAGTACCTTTGCTGTTCGGCAGCTGCGTCCTACATAGGACGGACGGGCATCACTGGTCCTCATCCATCTCCTTAATCTCTCACGTGCTGGCTCCAAGCGCCACACCCTGGCAAACCACCTCAGCTGGTGAGCTAAACCACGTGAGGGGGTGGTGTTCACATTGCACCACTAGGCGGATGAGCTGTTTCTGACAGCCAACGGCTAGAGGACGGAGGAGATCAGGTTGGATCCAACGGCCAAATGTGGGGGAGTAAACCCTTCAAATCAGGAGTGGAGCCCCGAAGGCAGACAGCTGCCTGTATTCACGCACTGTTCTGGCAGCTCCTGCAGCCAAACTGGTGCCAAACGTACTGCTTTGCATTCCTTTGGATACATCAGCGAGGCCGAGAGGGGGATCTTGACGACTGGGCACCCCAGGATCTCCATACACTTCGCCCAGGCTTGCGCCCTGGAGAGGTCACTACAGTGACTGACCCAGCAAGCGCATATACTCCATTGTCTTCCGAGACAGGATGCCAAACAGGCCCACACAAAATTAAAAGTAGCCAGGCAGCTGGAACTTTCTAACACTGACATACGTGCAATCGAAAATCCCTCGCATTCCGCCTCGTCCCAGGGCCACGCTCGCTCGCAGTTGCACCGGCTATAGCAAAACTTACTCTGGCACGCTATAACTAGGGAACAGAGGTAAATATGATGTAAGGAAGGGGTTCACCTCTTTCGACTTTGGAGTCTACGAAGACGCATGAAAGTCTATGTGGCTTGATTAAGCTGATGTTGCCGACAGGAAAGCAAGAAATGTGGTGCGGTTGGCATACTAAATAGAGGTAAATGTAACCAGAAAGATGTTGACCACTACTGAAACGTCGTGCAGACTACAGAGACTGATGAGAATCTATGCACTGACGAAGGAGGCTTTTACAAAACTACAGCCTGACTTGGTCAGCTGATGCCGCCGCTAACAACAGAGTATCTGGTTAGATAGGCCTAGTAAGTAGATGTAAATACGCGGCAAGAAAGATGTTGATCCTTAAAGTTGTCGGAGACGCACGAGAGTCTATGCGGCTTGATCCAGCGGCTGATGCTGCTAGGTGCAGGAGGGCTTGTGGAAAAAAATTGTTCCTTTTGTCTAAGAATGTATAGTTAATCCTGACGTTTGCAATTGAACTTATCGTCTACGCGCATGTCAAAACGCACTGTAATTACAGTTCCACGGTCTGGGACGGTTGCAGCGAAGTTCATATGGAAAATGTAAATTCTATGTATCGTCGAGGTGTTAAACTCATACTTCCTGGACTCGCCCCCACAGACACAGTTAGTCTCCAAACTCGAGTTTGCACTGCCGTGAACCTAAAGGGAGCATGAGCATCGCCCTATTCTACGGCTATTCTACGCCGCAGTGCCGGGACGGTCGTCGAATCGCACGTGTTGACAGCCATGGGTGTTTTGTTTGGGGCTGGTGGTCGCGATTTCATCCCGGGTGCGTAAACATAGCAGCATAGAGGCAACACTAGCCACCAAGATACATATAGTACATGTAGCTTCTCACAAGCCCCCGCACTCTGCGCGGAACTCATGAAGATCTATGCCTCTTGGGGAGTTTTGTCTTTGGTTATGGGCGAACATTGCCAGGCAGTGAATGCCATCCGTCTGATGTAAAAACAAGTATATATTTATCCTCGTGAAAGTATGCGGTAACGGTGGAATGAATGTTTCATAGGTTCATTTGTCTCTGTGCACATCATTCGGAACAGAGAACCTTCTGCCATACCATCTGACGGCAGTTCCGATGAAAGCGGCCTTCAAGGCTGGCTAAAGCCTTGTACTGTCCCCAGCCCTCAACCAAATAATAACCCTATCCAAGCCCAGTTTAGTATATATTTTTAATTTGTAATCTTGCTTTTAAATTTCTGCCCGTATAATAATATGCCTCAGAAGATCCAAGTATATTCCGTAGTGAACCCGAATCTGTCTTTAACAGAACGATAGAGGGCGTGAAAGTGTGTTCATTTATATGGTCATTGATGTACGGTTACTGAAAAACAAAAGAAACGGCAGAAACTCACTGCAAACCACAATAAGCGCATCTCCCTCCCTTTCCCCCACTCAGCCTGGAAATTAAAATTGTGTGAACTGAAAAAGCAAAACATAGGCACAGATTCTCATGGGTCACGTTCCTGTAACTTGCGTGGCGGACTCTTGAGGATCTATACCTTTTCTCATCTGTAGAAAGGACCACTATCACACTGTCCGAGATACACTCAATGATAAACACCTCCTGTCTGGAATAAACATAGATCCTCATGGCGCCCGCAGATACAAAAGCTCATGAGAATCCTGACTCTTGCCTGCTGGACTCATTATGCTGGTCCTTACATACAAGAAGCTGCGCGAGCTGATTCAGTGACTGCCTTCCATAGTGTATTAGACGCGATGATGTTTAACCTCCGCAATTCATGGGCAATGAGGGCGGAGCGACGTTCAGGGCGTCCACTGTCTGCTTTGTCGAGCATGGTTCGGACGTTCCAGCATGCTACGTTGAGTCCGGTCGTGGTCGTCATGAGAGTGGATCCGTTATTCTTTCTTGTTTTTTGACCGCAGGAGAAGATGCCCGTTGACCGCGGCTAGCCAACTGGGGTTGCGAGGGGACGAGCTTTGGTTAGGCCACCTTTTCTAGGCCCCTCTCCGTGTGGAGCAAGTAGTGCTGTCCCTAGAGAAGGCTGCTTGGTCGTTCAGGGTGTGCCGAGTGATGTTGTCATCCCCAGGTCAACATCAGGCGACCAATATCCTGAACCGCCTGTATGCAGGTTTGAGACTGCGGCTTCCAGTGACATCTTTCACCTGCCGTTTCGCCCCTCGCCCGTCGCTACAGGACTTGGAATGGTCAGTGTCATGGTCCGTGGACGTTTCCTAAAGCCTGCGCGGTGGAGCTTTTTGGTGAAGTGCAGTGTGCGCAGTACTGGTCCCACCCTTTAAACCCTTGGTTCATCTGCCATGGCCTAGCAAGCTGGGACGATGGCATCGAGGTCCTCGGGTCGTAGGTTTTATATCAGACTGTCCTTGTCCTAGTCTCTAGCTCAAAAGCCTTCCCCGGAGACACGGGGGCTTTGATGTCAGGGGTTTCCTCCCTTAGCCTTTCCGCAGCCAAGCGGCCAGGCCTGCAAGGCAGCAGGCGACTCGTGGAGGGCGGGGTCGTCTATGTCCCGTGCAGATGTGAACATCTGCCCACTGCCCACTGACGGCTCTCAGGCGTGGGTTTCATGGTCAAGACATCCATTGCGACTAAGCTGGAAAACCTACCAACGGGCCACTCAGACCGCATCATGTCCATGCGCCTCCCACTGAGACACCAGCAACACGTCACCCTTCTCAGTGTGTACTCCCCAACCCTCCTGGCAGAGCCTGCTGAAAAGGACAAGTTTTACACTGACCTGCGCAGCCTCCTACAGAGTACCCCTGCAGACGACAAAGTCATCATCCTTGGCGACTTCAACGCCAGAGTGGGCCAGGACTCTGAAGCCTGGAAAGGAGTCCTCGGCAAGCATGGCGTGGGGAACTGCAATGACAATGGCCGCCTACTGTTGGAGTTCTGTGCGGAGCAGCAACTGGTCATCACCAACACTACTTTTCAGCAAAAGGACAGTCGAAAGACCACCTGGATGCATCCTCGCTCCAAACACTGGCACCTTATCGACTATGTCCTAGTGCGTCAGAGGGACCGCAGTGACGTCCTCCTCACCAGAGTGATGCCCAGCGCAGAGTGCCACACTGACCACCGCCTTGTCCGCTGCAAACTCAGGCTCCACTTCAAGCCAAAACCCAAGAAATGGGGGCCCCCCAAGAAAAAGCTTGATGTTGCCAGCCTTCAGCGTGACGATGTGAAAGCTGCCTTTCAGACAGATTTACAGCGCAGGCTCAAAGACACAGCGGACCCAGTAGACTCCTCCCCTGAAACACTTTGGGAACAACTGAAAACTGCTATTGCAAAATCCTCTGCAGAAGTCTTGGGTTTCGCCAGAAAGAAGAACAAAGATTGGTTTGACGAAAACGATGTAGAGATCCAGGAACACCTAGCAAAAAAAAGAGCCGCCCATCAGGCCCACCTAGCCCAGCCTTCCTGCCCTGTGAAGAAGTCTGCCTTCCGCCTCGTCTGCAGCAGCCTCCAGCGCAAGCTCAGAGATCTCCAGAATGAGTGGTGGACCAGACTTGCACAGAGGCCCCAGCTTTGCGCTGACAATGGTGACTACAGGGGCTTCTACGAAGCACTGAAAGCAGTATATGGCCCCAGGCACCTGGTACAAAGTCCTCTGCGAAGCGCGAATGGCCAGGCACTCCTCACAGATAATACCTCCATCTTGAACCGCTGGTCGGAATACTTTCAGAGCCTCTTCAGCGCTGAGCGCACTGTTCAAGTAGCAGTCGTCCTACAAATCCCACACCTCCCAGTAAAGGTTGAATTGGACGAACCGCCCACCGCTGAAGAGGCCCTCACAGCCATCCACCAGCTCAAGAGTGGCAAAGCAGCAGGCATTGATGGAATACCGCCAGAGATCTGGAAACATGGAGGCACAGCACTGCACAACAAGCTCCATGACCTCTTTCTCTGCTGCTGGGAGGAAGGAACACTACCAAAAGATCTCCGTGATGCAGTCGTTATCACCCTGTACAAGAACAAAGGCGAGAAGTCTGACTGTTCCAACTATCGGGGAATTACCCTGCTGTCCATTGCTGGGAAAATCCTTGCAAGGCTGCTCCTGAATCGGCTGGTACCTGCCATCGCTGAAGACCAACTCCCAGAGGGCCAGTGTGGCTTCAGAGCAAACAGGAGCACCACCGATATGGTCTTTGTGCTGAGACAGCTACAGGAGAAGTGCCGCGAGCAGAACAAAGGGCTGTACGTAACATTTGTCGACCTAACAAAAGCGTTCGACACTGTGAGCAGGCAAGGCATGTGGCAGATCCTGGAGCGACTTGGCTGTCCCCCAAAGTTCCTCAACATGATTGTCCAGCTACACGAGGACCAGCAAGGCCAGGTCAGACTCAACAATGACCTCTCAGAACCATTCCCTATTCTCAACGGCGTAAAGCAGGGCTGCGTGCTGGCACCGACCCTCTTCACCATCTTTTTTAGCATGATGTTGAAGCAGGCCACAGTGGACCTCGATGATGACGATGCAGTGTACATCAGACGACTGCAGGCCCACACGAAAACCCTAGACCAACTGATTCGTGAGCTGCTTTTTGCTGATGATGCTGCCCTCGTTGCACACAGAGAGAGAGCCCTGCAGCGCATCACGTCTTGCTTCGCAGATGCTGCCCAGCTCTTTGGACTCGAGGTCAGTCTGAAAAAGACAGAGGTCCTCCATCAGCCGGCACCCAAGACAGTGTATCGCCCTCCTCACATCACCATTGGCGAGTCTGAACTAAAGTCAGTGCACCAGTTTACCTACCTTGGCTGCATTATCACGTCGGACGCCAAGCTGGACAAGGAGCTTGACAGCAGGCTGGCAAAAGCGAACAGCGCTTTCGGGCGACTTTTCAAGCGGGTGTGGCACAATCAACAGCTGAAAACAGGCACCAAGATCAGCGTGTACAGAGCTGTGGTCCTCACCACCCTGCTGTATGGTTCCGAGTCCTGGGCCCTCTACCGCAGCCAACTACGACTCCTCGAACGCTTTCACCAGCGCTGCCTGCGTACCATCCTGGGCATTCACTGGAGTGACTATGTCACCAACGTCGAGGTCCTTGAACAGGCTGAAACTGTGAGCATCGAGGCTTTGCTGCTGCGGACACAGCTCCGCTGGGCGGGGCATGTCTCCAGGATGGAGGATCATCGCCTACCAAAGATCACACTGTTCGGCGAGCTTGCTACTGGACACCGTGACAGAGGGGCACCAAAGAAGAGATACAAAGACTGTCTCAAGAAGTCACTTAGTGCCTGCCAAATCGACCACCACCAGTGGTCTTCGCTTGCTGCGGACCGTGACACCTGGCGCTCCACCATTTACAAGGCAGCTGTCTCCTTTGAGGACTCTCACAGAGCTAGCTTTAAGGACAAGCGGCTCAGGAGAAAAAACAGAGATGCCGCAGCTCAGAACCCTGGCCATACCTTCCCCTGCAGCCACTGCGGTCGAACCTGCCTGTCTCGGATTGGCCTCCGCAGCCACGAACAAGCCTGCAGACGTCGTGGTCAACTCCTATAAAATCTTCGTTCGCGAAGTCAAGCCAGAGAGACGCGATGACAACAATTATAAACAAACCGCTGGGCTGAAAAAAGGGGACCGAAACCGAGAAGAGCGCGCGCTCACAATCCATCGAATCAAAATGATTAGGCTTTTCGGAGTCTGAGTTAGAACTGGACAGAAAAAAATCAAATCTTTTAAATTGCTGCCATTAAACAAACAAACACGAGAGAGCCCCACTCCATTTGCGAACTCTGTTTTCAGATAATTAACAGATCCATGTTAAATTTCCAGGGTTTGAAACAGCTTGTTCAGTCACCAACACTGAGTGACTTCGTCATCTTCTACACCGATAGACCATAATATTATTATATACACCACAAATGTCAATGTTGTACAAAGTGTTCATGTGCCTAATATTTCCATTAGTGAGCACTTTCCAGTTTGCTTTTCATTGCCTGCTCGATTACCAAAACAACCAGCTAATGGATGTAACGCACGCAGACTTGCCCCCAGTCGTACGCACAGACTCTCGCACAACAGACGCATACACCGCCACGGACTCAGACGGGCGCATTCATGCGGTAAAACACAACTCACGGGTTTCCTTTCTAACGGAACTTTTATACACAAACAATAAAAGAAGAATGCTCACAAACGATCACAACTATATACACCACTTCTTCCCCACATGTAACACCACATCCATATACACACAATATCACTGCCAGGCTAGGTATTAGTTTCTCACTATCCAACCTGTTTGGTGTTTTCGCCTGGTTACGTTAGTCCTTTCACGTCTAGGCGTGCAAGTCCTTCTTCGTATGCTCCCGAGTCGTCCCGTCTCTCGTACCGTAGACGTCCTCGTAGCTCGTACCGTATCTACGCTGTGACCCAAGTGTCTCGGCACCGGTCGCTCATTCCCAGAGTGAAGAGATGGAGAGATGACCTCGCATTAGGTCCCTGACGTCCGTCGCTCCACTCTTGACAAGCACTCTGAACACAATAAAGTCCTAAAACGTAACACTTGCTAAACACACAACATATTGGATCTAAATGAAAAGAAAAGGGGAGACTGCCAGTGCTAATATTTTAGGAAGGTTACAAAGTAAAGTAGTTTATAGCACTGTCAGGGGAGAGAAATGTGCATGAGCGACCAGTGATCATAGATCTACTGTGGCCAAAGCACAAAAAAGAAAAAAAAAAAAAAAAAAAAAGATAGGAAAGAGAGGGGGCGCTAAGAGAGTGACTGAAAGCAATGCATAACTCTAGGTGGTGGCATGGAATGTATGCCCCTGCAGACACCACAGTAAAATGTGGTTGTCTTTGCAGGTAGGCAAAACAGCTGTCCACACCGGCTAAATATCTGGACCCCCGTTGGGGGACCTAGATTTAAATTTCCATGCACTGAGTGGCTGGAACAGTGGATATGTGATACGCCCCCCCCCCCTTCGGGGGGGGGGGGGGGGCTTCCATATGCATTGCTTTCAGTCACTCTCTTAGCGCCCCCTCCAGTATTGCCGATGGTGTGCTGAAGAGGTCGCCAAGACCGAAACAGCTGTCCACACCGGCTAAATATCTGGACCCCCCTTGGGGGACCTAGATTTAAATTTCCATGCACTGAGTGGCTGGAACAGTGGATATGTGATACGCCCCCCTTCGGGGGGGGGGGGGGGGCTTCCATATGCATTGCTTTCAGTCACTCTCTTAGCACCCCCTCTCTTTCCTATGTTTTTTTTTTTTTGTGTGTGCTTTGGCCACAGTAGATCTATGATCACTGGTCGCTCATGCACATTTCTCTCCCCTGACAGTGCTATAAACTACTTTACTTTGTAACCTTCCTAAAATATTAGCACTGGCAGTCTCCCCTTTTCTTTTCATTTATTACTACAATATCGACTGCAACCCCTTCCCCCCCTTTTGGTAGGTTCTCTTTTAGGGTGCATGGAAATTTAACTCTAGGTGGTGGCATGGAATGTATGGCCCTGCAGACACCACATTAAAATGTGGTTGTCTTTGCAGGTAGTCAGAATTTCCTGCCTCCTCCAGTATTGCCGATGGTGTGCTGAAGAGGTCGCCAAGACCGAAACAGCTGTCCACACCGGCTAAATATCTGGATCCCCCTTGGGGGACCTAGATTTAAATTTCCATGCACTGATCTAGTGGCTGGAACAGTGGATATGTGATACGCCCCCCTTCGGGGGGGTGGGGGGGGGGGCTTCCATATGCATTGCTTTCAGTCACTCTCTTAGCGCCCCCTCTCTTTCCTATCTTTTTTTTTGTGTGTGCTTTGGCCACAGTAGATCTATGATCACTGGTCGCTCATGCACATTTCTCTCCCCGACAGTGCTATAAACTACTTTACTTTGTAACCTTCCTAAAATATTAGCACTGGCAGTCTCCCCTTTTCTTTTCATTTATTACTACAATATCGACTGCAACCCCTTCCCCCCTTTTGGTAGGTTCTCTTTTAGGGTGCATGGAAATTTAACTCTAGGTGGTGGCATGGAATGTATGCCCCTGCAGACACCACAGTAAAATGTGGTTGTCTTTGCAGATAGTCAGAATTTCCTGCCTCCTACAGTATTGCCGATGGTGTGCTGAAGAGGTCGCCAAGACCGAACCAGCTGTCCACATCGGCTAAATATCTGGACCCCCCCTTGGGGGACCTAGATTAAAATTTCCATGCACTGAGTGGCTGGAACAGTGGATATGTGATAGGGGGCTTCCATATTTGATATTAATGTTATAATTCTATTCGTAAAGAAGTTGATAGTACAATAAGTGAATAAATAAATACATAAATAAATACACAATAAATAAAATAATAATAACACAAACCGAATAAAGAATAAATTAAAATAATTTAAATGTAATCGCTAGTATACTTTAAAAAAAATTACAGTAATTAACTGCACAGATATCAAGTGATAGAATAATAATAAATAATTGCACAAGTCTAAATAATTGAAAGCAGAAATATACATAACCATATTGATAATATAAATACATTTAACCAGCTGAGTATTATAATGCTAATTTAATCATTAATCCATAAATAACAAATATTCCCCCCAAATACTAAAAGCTACAGATTTATTGTTGCTCAAACTATCACGCCGGCTTTGCCTAAAAGCATAGATTCACATTAGCCTCTGCAGTCACATGGGCTCGTGAAAATCTATGCTTCATGCCAAATGAAATCTTATTCAGCTGTTCTTTTCAATGCAGGCCAGTGTGTTTAGACTAGACTGGCAAGGAGATTTGGAGAGCAGTAGAAAGCCGCGCTGCGTATGTTTCTCTTTTAGTCGCTACATACAGACTTCTTCCAGGATGTGGGTCAGTGCCTCTTCTGGCATCTATCAAATCGCCTGGCTACTGTCAAACATAGCCAGCTCAGGTCATGTTATATATTTAAAGTGGGCATTTCAGGCAGTGCAAGGACCGGTGTTTTTTAAATTTTTGTCTTGTTTGAAAATTTGTAGTAGGGCTGAATGTTGGCATTTGCTGGAAATTTCTGGTTAGCTGAGAGGAGACATGTTTGGTGTTTTGATTCATACCATCCTGAGCTTATCCAGTGGACAATTGTGGGCCTATGTTGAGTTGCCATTGACGTAGTGATTTGAGGGGCATGCTGATTTCAGCTGTGCTTGGGTGTGGGGTTGGTAAGGAACCAGTCTCATAGCCAAGAAATGAGACGGGTAATGTGCTGGGGTTTGTTTTGTTTTGTTTTGTATTTTGTGCTTGGCAAATGAGCAGCTGGTGGGCGGTAGAGTTTTTTTAGGGAATTGAAAAATTAGGGGATGACTGGGACTGACTAAGGCTAAGAGACTGGACAGTACGAAAACGGCACTGTAGTCTGTGACCTGTCAGGTGCACCACATGCCACATGTGACATAGACCAGAAACTGGTTTAATGTAACCATATCATTGAGTTTGGACTTTTGCAGTTGGAAAACTGAGAAAATCATGAAAAATTTGAAATTTTGCCAAAAAAATCGCTGCGTTTGCAGTTTAATATGCGTTTTTGCATGTTTTGCGTCTCAACACCCTGTTTTCCTGCACTGTGAGCTATGTTTAGTGTGTTTGTTCATTTATTTTTTGTCTTACAGGTAGTCATGAGTCTGACCTTCGACCTTGACCTTGAAAGGGGTGGGGTTTGGGGCGTTCAGTTTGATACTTACTTACGCCCATCACCCCCCCCCCCCCCCCTGGGGCATAGGCCGCCGACAAGGTCCCTCCAGCTGTCTCTGTCCTGGGCGAGTCTCTCCAGCTGTCCCCAGGTGTGGCCCATCTTCTTGGCATCTGTCTCCAGGTCACGTCGCCAGGTGTTTCGTGGCCGACCTCTCTTCCTTTTTCCCTGGGGGTTCCATCTTAGGGCTTGCTTTGTGGTGTTGGTTGCTGGCTTGCGTAGTGTGTGACCTATCCATCTCCAGCGGCGTTGTTGAAGCTCCCCTTCTGCAGGCTTCTGCTTTGTCCGCTGCCACAATTCCTCGTTGCTGATTTTGTCCGGCCAGCGTATCCCGAGGAGCCTTCTCAGACTGTTGTTGATGAACGTCTGTATTTTCTTGGTGGTCGACACTGTGGTCCTCCAGGTCTCTGCTCCATAGAGGAGTACTGGTTTCACGTTGGTGTTGAACAGTCGGATCTTGGTGTTGACTGACAGATCTCTTGAAGTCCAGACGTTCTTTAGCTGGAGAAATGCTGCCCTGGCCTTGCCTATCCTGATCTTCACGTCAGCATCCGTCCCACCCTTCTTGTCGACTATACTGCCGAGGTAGGTGAAGCTCTCCACCTCTTCTAGCGCCTCGCCTTCCAGTGTGATGGGCGTTCCACTGGCAGCGTTGACTTTCAGCACCTTGCTCTTTCCACGGTGGATGTTCAGGCCTAGCCTTGCGGAGTTCACTGCCACTGCGTTTGTCTTTTCTTGCATCTGTTGTTGGGTGTGCGAGAGCAGGGCTAGGTCATCTGCAAAGTCCAGGTCGTCCAGTTGGGTCCAAAGTGTCCATTGGATGCCATTTCGCTTCTGTGCTGTGGATGTCGTCATGACCCAGTCGATGGCCAGAAGGAACAGGAACGGTGACAGCAAACACCCCTGTCTCACCCCTGTCCGGACTTGGAAGGCGTGGGTGAGCTGGTTTCCACAGATCACTCTGCAGGTCAGTCCCTCTTCAGTTTGATAAATGCGTTAAAAATAATGCACTCTTTCAGATATTTAAGTCGTGGGGTGGGGTGGGGTAGGGTGGGGTAGGTGGGGTGGGTGGGGGGTGGGAGAGGGGGGGTGGGTGGGGAGGAGGGGGTTGGGTTGGAGGTGGGGGTGGGGTTAAGGTCAAAGGTTAAGATGAAAACTACAATGTAACAGTGTCAGCATGTGCATTTCATCAGACAGCTGACCTCAGAGTGAAATAAGCCGCCAAAATAATGTGACATGCATAAGTGTTATTTTGCATGATCCTGCTACACTGGGTGCATCTGAGGTGTATTTCTGTTGTAATTGTCATGAGGGATGTCTCTGGTGTCTATTCTGAGCCAAACACAAGCACTTTTACACTGCGTAAAGCTCATTTGAGTGCATTGTTATGGGACCAGCAGTTGCAGCCACCAGTACAGGCTTTTACAGGAGTATTCACAAGTTTGGCACACGCATGCCTGCTGCATTTGCAAGATGAATTGAGGTGTTTTGAGACTCTGACAAGTGTGTTTTATATAAAAATGAACTGTACATAACCATTTTTCTCTGCTACCTCCTAAATAAGCACTCCAGACACTTGTTTGGGTCTGCTGTGTGTCCCGCATAGCATAGTTTTGGCTGTTTTATGTAGTTTTTTGTCTGTGGGATATCTCAGTAGACTTATTGTTTAAATTGCCGAGCTGTTTCACGACCACTTTGCCCGCTGAGGAAAAGATTGCAAGCAGCATATAGGGCATGGCAGCTGGTTACAGGCCTCTTTCTGCTTGTTGTCACGAGACAACAGGGTCAATGAGGATGCCTGGGCGTTGTCTTTTTTGGGTGCCCTGAGATACACAAGGAAATGGCCTTGGGTCTGAAAGCTCATTATTCATCAATGTCAGTGTCATGGTAACTTTGTTCAGTTGTCCAGCCCACCACAAGTCAGTTTGACTGTATTGCATGTGTGTGTAAACTTGGAAAAACAGAAAAAGTAGGGGGGTAGGTAATGGAAAAATATAAAAAAGAAACTTTTATGTGCCTGTGTCTCAAATGAAAATCAAATATGTTACTTGATGTACATGCCAAATTTGGAGGCATTCTGACCATAATTATCTAGTCTGTTTTTCATGGCATCAGATATGCATGATCCAACACATCAACAGCACAGTGAACTCCACAACAACGTGCTTCACATAATGAGCCATAACATAAAGATGCAGTAACATTCAATGGTGTCACTTTGGGTATGACTTAGCTAGTGTCTAAGGGTTGCACTGATGGCAGATTAAATGGTGTTGAGGCGGGAGAGGTTGTCTTTCAGGTCATGTTATATATTTAAATTGGGCAGTTCATGCAGTGCAAGGACCGGTGTTTTTAAAAATAATGTTTGCCTTGGTTGAAAATTTGTAGTAGGGCTGAATGTTGGAATTTGATGGAAATTTCTGGTTAGCTGAGAGGAGACATGTTTGGTGCTTTGATTCATACCATCCTGAGCTTATCCAGTGGACAGTTGTGGGCCTATGTTGAGTTCCCATTGACGTAGTGATTTGAGGGGCATGCTGATTTCAGCTGTGCTTGGGTGTGGGGTTGGTAAGGAACCAGTCTCATAGCCAAGAAATGAGACGGGTGATGTGCTGTTTTTTTTGTATTTTGTGCGTGGCAAATGTGCAGCTGGTGGGCGGTAGTGTTTTTAGGGAATTGAAAAATTAGGGGATGACTGGGACTGACTAAGGCTAAGAGACTGGACAGTATAAAAATGGCACTGTAGTCCGTGACCTGTCAGGTGCACCACTTGCCACATGTGACATAGACCAGAAACTGGTTTAATGTAACCATATCATTGAGTTTGGACTTTTGCAGTTGGAAAACTGAGAAAATCATGAACAATTTGAAATTTTGCCAAAAAATCGCTGCGTTTGCAGTTTTATAGGTGTTTTTGCGTGTTTTGCGTCTCAACACCCTGTTTTCCTGCACTGTGAGCTATGTTTAGTACTTATTTACTTACTTACGCCTGTCACCCCTATAGGCCGTCGACGAGAGACCTCCAGCAACTCCTGTCCTGTGCTTCTCCTTCGATTCTACTCCAGGTGGTTCCCAGTCTCTTGATGTCTGCTTGGAGGTCTCGACGACAGGAGTTTCTCGGCCTACCTCTTTTCCTCTTTCCCTGGGGGTTCCATGACAATGCCTGCCTAGTGATACTGGAAGCTGGCTTTCTCAGACTGTGACCAATCCATCCCCATCTTCTTCGCCCAATTTCATTCTCTGCTGTTATCTGCTCTGTTCTCTCCCAGAGTCTGACGTTGCTGATCTTCTCTGGCCAGTGGATTTTCAAAATTCTTCTAAGGCAACTGTTCATGAAGGTCTGTACTCTGTTGACTGTGGTTTTTGTCAATCTCCAAGTCTCTGCTCCATATAAGAGAACTGCTTTTACATTGGAGTTGAAAATCCGGACTTTGGTGTGTTGTGACAGCTCTCTGGAGCTCCACACTTTTTTCAACTGGAGAAAGGCTGCTCTGGCTTTACCGATTCGTGCTCTGACATCTGCATCAGTGCCGCCTTTTTTGTCTATGATGCTCCCGAGATAGGTGAAGGACTCCACCTCCTCCAACGGGGTGCCAGCAAGCAAGACTGGTTCTTCCCTGGTTGCGTTCAGCCTCATTGTCTTTGTTTTCTGTTTGTGAATGGTGAGGCCCACTTGGGACGAGATGTCAGCAAGCCTCGTGGTCTTGTCCTGCATTTGTTGATGAGTGTGGGACAGTAATGCCAAGTCGTCTGCAAAATCGAGGTCGTCAAGCTGTGTCCACAGTGTCCACTGTATTCCACTTCGTCTGTGCTCTGTGGTCATCTTCATGACCCAGTCTATGGTCAGTAGGAAGAGGAACGGAGACATCAGACACCCCTGCCTGACACCGGTTCTGACCTGGAGCTCCCTGGTGAACTGCCCTTCGTGGATCACGCGACATGTCATGCCATCGTAGCTGCTCGATCAGGCGGACGAGCTTTGTGGGTACACCGTAGTGTCGTAGGAGTTTCCACAGAGTCTCTCGGTCCACACTGTCAAATGCTTTCTCATAATCCACAAAGTTGACGTACAGCGGGGAGCTCCACTCCAGAGACTGTTCCACGATGATGCGGAGAGTGCCGATCTGGTCTGTACATGATCGGTTCTTCCTGAATCCTGCTTGCTGGTCTCTCAGCTGGGGGTCAACGGAGCTCTTCATTCTCTCCAGGATGATCCTGTTGAAGACCTTTCCTGGTACTGACAGCAAGGTGATTCCTCTGTAGTTGGAACACTTGCTGAGGTCGCCTTTCTTGGGAAGCTTGATTAGGTACCCCTCCTTCCAGTCAGCCGGCATCACCTCCTCTTCCCAGATCTTTCCAAACAGTGGGTACAGCATCTCCACTGTCTCTAGGTCTGCTTTCAGAGACTCCGCTGGGATGCCATCTGGGCCTGCTGCTTTGCCGTTCTTCAAGAATGCCACTGCTCTTCTGATCTCTTCCCGGCTGGGTCTGTCACAGCTGATGGGTAGGTCGGTGTCTGCCGGCTGGATGTCTGGGGGGTCGGGTGGGCTCGGTCTGTTCAGTAACTCTTCAAAATACTTGGCCCATCTGTCGAGTTGGTCTGCTCTGTCTGCAATAGGCTTGCCTTCTTTGTCTTTTACTGGTCTTTCTGTATGGCCATACTTGCCTGACAATCTTCTGGTAATGTCGTAGAGCTGTTTCATGTTGCCGCTGCCTGCTGCCTTTTCTGCCTCTGCTGCCAGGCTGTCTGTGTAGGCCCTCTTGTCTGCCCTGATACTACTCTTCACCTCGCGGTTGGCTTCCGAGTATTCCCCCTGTGCCCTTACTTTGGCTGCTCTTGTGCGACTGTTGTTGACAACTGCTTTCTTCTGCTTCCTCACTTCTATCTTCTTCAAGGTCTGTGCCGACAGCCAGTCCTTGTGATGGTGTTTCCTGAACCCTACAGTGTCTTTGCAGGTTGAGTTCAGCGCCTCTCTAACTGCCTTCCACTGCTGCTCTGTGGTGACCGCCTCCTCTTCATTTACTAGCTCCTGTAGCGCTTGAAACCGGTTGGACAGCACCAGTTTAAACTCTTCTCTAACTCCAGTTTCTCTCAGGAGGCCTACATTATAGCGCTGTCTTCTTGTTGTCTCTGTGCGGCTTTTCTTTAGCTTGAGCTTCATTCTTAAGGTAAGCAGATGGTGGTCGGTGGCGACATCTGCTCCCCTCCTCACTCGAACATCTTGAAGGGATCTTCTAAATTTCTTGCTAATGCAGATATGGTCTATTTGGTTCTCTGTTGTATGGTCAGGTGAGACCCAAGTTGCTTTGTGTATTCTTCTGTGTGGGAAGATGCTGCCTCCAATGACAAGTCGGTTTAGAGCACAAAAGTCTACAAACCTCTCCCCGTTCTCACTCATCTCCGAGCCTAGTCCCTGTCTCCCCATCACCTCTTCGTATCCGGTGTTGTCCTCCCCTATTTTGGCATTAAAATCACCCATGACGATGGTGATGTCTCGCTCCGCACATTTGTCCAAGGCACTCTGGAGTCGGTCGTAGAACTCTTGTTTCTCTTCCTCGTCACTGTCATTAGTGGGCGCATAACACTGGATGACGTTCAGCTTGAGCTTTTTCTTGGTTCTAAAGGCTTCTATGTTTAGTGTGTTTGTTCATTTATTTTTTTGTCTTACAGGTAGTCATGAGTCTGACCTTCGATCTTGACCTTGAAAGGGGTGGGGTTTGGGGCGTTCAGTTTGATAAATGCGTAAAAAATAATGCACTTTTTCCGTTATTGAAGTTGTGGGGTGGGGTGGGGTAGGGTGGGGTGGGGTGGGGGGTGGGTGAGGGGGGGGGGGTTGGGTTGGAGGTGGGGGGTAGGGGGGGTTAAGGTTAAAGGTTAAGATGAATACTACAATGAAACAGTGTCAGCATGTGCATTTCATCAGACAGCTGACCTCAGAGTGAAATAAGCCGCCAAAATAATGTGACATGCAGAAGTGTTATTTTGCATGATCCTGCTACACTGGGTGAATCTGAGGTGTCATTCTGCTGTAATTGTCATGAGGGATGTCTCTGGTGTCTATTCTGAGCCAAACACAATCACTTTTACACTGCGTAAAGCTCATTTGAGTGCATTGTTATGGGACCAGCAGTTGCAGCCACCAGTACAGGCTTATAAAAATGAACTGTGCATAACTATTTTTCTCTGCTACCTCCTAAATAAGCACTCCAGACGCTTTGTAGTAAAACTGTTGCCGCTAGGGTTTCATGTGAAAGAAAAACAGAAGATGGTGGTGGAAAACCCTTTAAAATAGAAACAAGGAACAACGTTTGGGATCAAAGATCCTTCTTCAGGTGACATGGAAACAAACGTAGAACAGAAAAGAACACGAGAGAATCCTGTATAGTGAGAATTTAGAATGACGTAATATATATATATATATATATATATATATATATATATATATATATTATATATATATATATATATATATATATATATATATATATATATATAAAGAAGAATGTCGCAAATACACAAACAAAACACGTAGCACAAAACTTACGTCGACATACATACACGCCACTGCATATATTCGCATTCACTCGTGCCTGCTGCCGCTCACGTACACACACACACACACACACACACACACACACACACACACACACACACACACACACACACACACACACACGTACACACACACATACACACTCAACAGTAGCATCTAGCATCAACAGTGAGGTCAAGTCTGGCACCAACTACCAATCAGGCCGAGCATACATCCCTAGGGGCGAATGTTCAAGCCGCGCCGATGGTAAGTGCCAAGCCTATCCGCGAAAACTTACTTACTTACGCCTGTCACCCCTACCCGGGTATAGGCCGTCGACGAGAGACCTCCAGGAGTCCTGTCCTGTGCTTCTCCTTCGATTTTACTCCAGGTGGTTCCCATTCTCTTGATGTCTGCTTGGCGGTCCCGACGCCAGGAGTTTCTCGGCCTATCTCTTTTCCTCTTTCCCTAGGGATTCCATGACAATGCCTGCCTAGTGATACTGGAAGCTGGCTTTCTCAGACTGTGACCAATCCATCCCCATCTTCTTCGCCCAATTTCATTCTATGCTGTTATCTGCTCTGTTCTCTCCCAGAGTCTGATGTTGCTGATCTTCTCTGGCCAGTGGATTTTCAAAATTCTTCTAAGGCAACTGTTTATGAAGATCTGTACTCTGTTGACAGTGGTTTTTGTCAATCTCCAAGTCTCTGCTCCATATAGGAGAACTGCTTTTACGTTGGAGTTGAAAATCCGGACTTTGGTGTTTTGTGACAGCTCTCTGGAACTCCACACTTTTTTCAACTGGAGAAAGGCTGCTCTGGCTTTACCGATTCGTGCTCTGACATCTGCATCAGTGCCGCCTTTTTTGTCTATGATGCTCCCGAGATATACTCCGCGAAAAAGGATTCTGTCATTTTGCGGCGGATGAAGTGGGATGTATTTTGCCAAAGGATGCGTATGCTGAAATGTGTGAGGCTATGAGGAGGTTCGTTGAAATAGTGACGTCCAACCTGGTTGTTGTATTCGAGGCAGATCGAACGAACATGCTCCTCGCAGCGTTCAGGGAGTGTACGGTATGTCTCCCCCACATACAGCATCTTTGGGCAGTGAGAACATGAGATGACATAGACAATATCCGATGAGTGGCATGTGAATGATCGGTGGACATTGAAAGATGACAAGGGTCCGGTGATGACGGGGGATGTGTTGATGTATGAACATGCTTTGCAATGTGGTTGCTGACAAGGGTGTGTGCGGCCAGGTGTTAAGGTGTTAGATGCGCGAACTGTGAACAAGATGATCGCGTAGGTTAGTGTCACGTTTGTAAGCGACCAGCGGAGGCTCAGGAAAGATGTCTTTCAATACTGTGTCATTCTGAATGATGTGGAAGTTTCGAGAAGTATGTTTTTGATTGGGATGTTGTGAGCCTGATACGTGATACACAGGACCGGCCGGTCCTCTGCAGCACTGTGAGTTTTGGGCTCGCAAAGCTTCACTTCTCCTTGTCGAGTTGCCTCAGCTTTAGAACGAGCGGTGTTCGATGTCTTAGGTGTATCCCTGGTTTGAGAAGAAAGTGGCCATGGTTTGGGTCTGTTTGGTGAAGTCGTCGTCGCTGCTGCAGATCCGACGGAGTCGCCGCAGAAATTGGAAGAATGGGATACCGTTTTTGGTGGCGGCAGGATGGCTTGATGAAAACTTCACTGAGGTAAGTGTGGGCGTCGGTAGGCTTGTAATGGACGCTAGTATAGAGTTTGTCAGTCGGCTTTGGTGGATATTTGGATGTCGAGGAAGGGCACAGACTCCTCGGAACTGAATCTCATGCGTGAATCGGAGAAACGGATGAAAAGATGAGATGACACTTGTTTGGGTATGCCGTGTGTCCCGCATAGCATAGTTTTGGCTGTTTTATTTAGTCTTTTGTCTGTAGACTTAGTAGACTTATTGTTTAAATTGCAGAGCTGTTTCACGACCCCTTTGCCTGAGGAAAAGATTGCAAGCAGCGTATAGGGCATGGCAGCTGGTTACAGGCCTCTTTCTGCTTGTTGTCACGAGACAACAGGGTCAATGAGGATGCCTGGGCGTTGTCTTTTTGGGTGCCCTGAGATACACAAGGAAATGGCCTTGGGTCTGAAAGCTCATTTTTCATCAATGTCAGTGTCATGGTAACTTTGTTCAGTTGTCCAGCCCACCAGAAGTCAGTTTCGTTGACTGTATTGCATGTGTGTGTAAACTTGGAAAGGGGGGGGGGGGGGGGTAGGTAATGGAAAAATATAATAAAAAGAAACTTTTATGTGCCTGTGTCTCAAATGCAACATTTTTGAAAATCAGATATGTTACTTGATGTACTGTGACATGCCAATTTTGGAGGCATTCTGACCATATGGAGTCTAGTCTGTTTTTCATGGCATCATATATGCATGATCCAACACATCAACAGCACAGTGAACGCCACAACAACGCGCTTCACATAATGAGCCATAACATAAAGATGCAGTAACATTCGCATACACAGTGGTGTCACTTTGGGTATGACTTAGCTAGTGTCTAAGGGTTGCACTGATGGCAGATTGAACGGTGTTCAGGTGGGAGAGTTTGTCTTTCAGGTCATGTTATATATTTAAATTGGGCAGTTCAGGCAGTGCAAGGACTGGTGTTTTAAAAATAATTTTTGTCTTGTTTGAAAATTTGTAGTAGGGCTGAATGTCTTGGAATTTGCTGGAAATTTCTGGTTAGCTGAGAGGAGACATGCTTGGTGTTTTGATTCATACCATCCTGAGCTTATCCAGTGGACAATTGTGGGCCTATGTTGAGTTGCCATTGACGTAGTGATTTGAGGGGCACGCCGATTTCAGCGGCTGTGCTTGGCCGGGTGTGGGGTTGGTAAGGAACCAGTCTTATAGCCGCCCAAGACTGGAGCCGGACGCGGCCCGACTGTGCTGTTTCATTTTTTTTATTTTTAATTTTATTTTGTGCTTGGCAAATGTGCAGCCGGCTGATGGGCGGTAGTGTTTTTTAGGGAATTGAAAAATTAGGGGATGACTGGGACTGACCCTAAGCGGACTGGACAGTCACGTAGTACGGAAACGGCACTCGGTAGTCCGTGATGACCTCAGTCACTGAGCGGCCGCGTGAGTGCGCCATGCAAACGGCTTATGAAGAAACCATGCCCACTTAAATATGTATGTCAATAAAGAAGTCTGACGACATTTTGCTTATACAAACTTAAAAAAAAATGATAATAATAAAATTAAATTACGGTTTCCTGCGAATTTCAGGGCAGTGTATCCGGAGTTCACTAAGTTATTAAGTACTATTATCAGTTGGTGATATTCAATTACTATTATCATTATTATTATTATTATTATTATTATTATTATTATTATTATTATTATTATTATTATTATTATTATTATTATTATTATAGTATAGTATATTCATTAAGTTTATTTTTGTCACCCTAACTGTTGTGAAAATGCATCGTGGTTTTATTTGTTGGCTGCCAGTGGTTCAGTAGTTTGTTAGCGGTTGGTTGGTGTATCAGTCATAACTGATTTGGCTCCTTTTGTTTCGTTTGTAGTCCACTTCCTGTCTTTAAAGGAAAGGGACGCAACTTGTCTCTCTAGAGGACGGTGGTTACTACCGCGGATTCGCAGAAAACATAAATAGTTGAAAAGTGCAGTAAAACTAGAATTTTATCAGTATTATGCGACCATAGAAGCAGTATCGAAGCCATGTGTGCATCATGGATTGTAAACCTATCGTAATTTCATCGGACTCATGTGACAGTGACTTTGAGGACTTCGAGTCAACGGGAAACCCCAAAGTACATCAGGCAAGCAGGATTGAAAAGTTTCGAAGTTGTTTGAGTTCTGAAGTTTACTGTATTTCTGATGATGACTTCGAACCAACGAATACTAGATGCAGACGTCCAATTTCTCGCAGACGTACAGTAAGTTGCTCATTCATAAGTCATCGAAGTGGACGTTTTTTTTTTTTTACGCAAAGGTGCTTTATGTTTTGTGTAAGGAGGTCGAGAGACAGAAATAATCTAGACATACTGATTATTGATTTCACATGGATACCATTGTTTATAGTTGTGTGATCCGCGATACATGCTATTGCAGCGTGGATATTGCAGTGCCACAAAATCTGTATTGTTGATATGTTTTGCTGAATGAAAATTCCGTGACAAATTCTTCATGTCTGCATTTCCCGCCCATTCACCACCTTTGAACCAATACTATGAAATGTTGTTTTAAAGCATTTTTGTTTGAAATGATCAATAACTGTATGTCTTACACTTTACGATACATAAGTTATGATACTCATGGTTATGCTTCTTTCGCTATCAGTTGGATACAATCTTTTAAGATGACACTGTCTGATGATCATATGACCACATTATCTCAGTCAGTCTGCTTTTGTGATGACCTAATTCATGCATCCACATATTGTAATGTCAGACGAAAGTGGGAGTTTACTAGTACAGGTAACTAGTTTACATTTTTCCTTGTTTTAGTTTTTAAGAAAAATGATATAATGCCAGTGTAAGTTCTTCTTAATAATCAATTACATTTTATATTTTGTTTTTAAGCCGTTTGTGTGGTTTGTTTTTATTCTGTCATACAGCATTCATGCATGTATAAGCCAGTACAGCAGCGAGGACAGTTCATGATTTATTGATTTTGTTAACTAAGCAGCAGAGAAACTTCTGTGTATTTAAAAAACACTCTAAAACTAAAAGCTCTTAGTCTTAACTAGCAGTCAGGCATCAGAACTGTCCGATTTTCGGCGATTTTCCGATTTTCCTTACTTACTTACTTACGCCTGTCACCCCTACCCGGGTATAGGCCGTCGACGAGAGACCTCCAGCAACTCCTGTCCTGTGCTTCTCCTTCGATTCTACTCCAGGTGGTTCCCAGTCTCTTGATGTCTGCTTGGAGGTCTCGACGCCAGGAGTTTCTCGGCCTACCTCTTTTCCTCTTTCCCTGGGGGTTCCATGACAATGCCTGCCTAGTGATACTGGAAGCTGGCTTTCTCAGACTGTGACCGATCCATCCCCATCTTCTTCGCCCAATTTCATTCTCTGCTGTTATCTGCTCTGTTCTCTCCCAGAGTCTGACGTTGCTGATCTTCTCTGGCCAGTGGATTTTCAAAATTCTTCTAAGGCAACTGTTCATGAAGGTCTGTACTCTGTTGACTGTGGTTTTTGTCAATCTCCATGTCTCTGCTCCATATAGGAGAACTGCTTTTACATCCGATTTTCCTGGCCCCTGTTTAATAACACTTTTGACTTGGAAATGGCTTTAAATAACTCTACAATTCTTCAAAATCGCCGTTTTCCGATTTTTTTTTGGGTGAACAGTTCTGATGCCTGGCAGTGTTGCCTCCCTTCGAGTTAGTCTAGAATGTCGACTGATAGTGATACATGTGTCTTACTCTTATGTAGTTGCTTTGCCCTGAAGTCCATAGACTGCAGTCATGGGAAGTAATTTTGTCAGAATTCCTACATTTTAGCCCCACAGAGGCCATTCCGAAAATCCTAAAATTCACTCAGGATTCAGTAGATTTGAAATCTGCAAATCAGATTTCTAGTGAGTCATACTCATAGGGCTCAAACAAAGTCAAACAGGCTACTTTAAGTGTAATAGTTTATCTTGATTACATTGTGCGCTTTATTTTATGAACGGCATGGCCTCACGATCTGACATAGTTGTTACAAACATTTTCTGGTCCCATGAGAGATGTCAGCGTATCATGTGTGACCTTTAAGTTAACCTGATTATCTCTAACATGAGATAAATTTGAGCATGATAATTCTAGGGTGGTGCTAGAACAGCTTGGCACCCAGAGGCATGGGGTGTCCTGGCACGTCTCAAACTATCATGGTCATGGTGAACTGTAACATTTTTAGCCCTCATAGGACAGCTCATATAATGATGATAATCTGAAGAAAAAAAATCATCCACAGGATTTAATTGGTTAATCTGACGATGTAATGAGACTGATCTCTGTCAGCAAAGAGGTGTAGATTTTTGCAAGTCCCTGCGCACAAAGAGAATGCGAATCTCTGCCTCTTGCAGATCAGTGTAATGAGCTGATTTCACTGATCATTAAATTTTTTAAAATAAGTAACTGTATGTAACATGCCTTAAATCCGAAGGCAACACCATTTGTGTTTTTGCACATTGTCAACACACCAAACTTCAACAGCAGTCCGGGTAGACAGCAAACACACACTACTATAGTTACTATTAGTATTAGTACTAATCATCTGTAATGCAAGCACATGTATCACTATCAGTCTGTGTTTAGCTGTGGCTCCAGGAGATAGCATTGTTAATGGAGTAAAGTCATTGTCAAATTACTGCATATTAAGATTACATGTGCTGAAACGGATTGTCCTGTGTGAGGAAGGGTGTAGGTTCTACCGCTAGACGCCCAGTCCTACCCTTGACCACCTCGAGCTGTAGCATTTGTTAATGTTAACCATCTGTTGTACTAAAGAAGTTTTTATTTGAACAGTTACAGTGGACTTTTAACTCAGTCTCAATGCACTACAGCAGGAGATGGATTGGTCATGATATTTCAAGGGTCTGCCAGATTAGCTTGAAGCCATCAGGCACCAAGCTAATCTTGCACTATCCTTGAATTATCATCAGTCCATCTCATGCATTTGGTACTTAAATAGTTGTCAAGTGACACCTCTAAAATTTGTTGATTATTAATATTATTATGCACCCCTGGGGTTAAGTACTCATACTATATACTATAATATTAGGCTGCAGTAGGGATCAGCATGTTTATTGAATGAAAAAAAAAATTGGCTATTAATATGCCTTTATCTGTACCAGTAATTTCACTCTGGTCTGGTCACATTTTCCAGCTGCTTGTTCCCAAGCTGATAGTTAAATCTTATCAGATAATCATCATTGTAGTTTTATTAATCATGGGAGGGGGTCATCGTTCAACAAAGATATATGATATTATGAGTTAAACTTTTTAGTTATTGAGTGTCAATCTTTGCTGATGTGGCTAAGAAAAAACAATGGTTGTAAACTTTAAAAAAAATTCTATAATTAAAATGAGGGCGGGATACACTTTTAATCACATAACAAGCAAGATGGCTTGAACCAGCCCACTAAGTCTCTGTCTATAGGCCTATGAGCTTGCAGTTGCATGCATTTTCCCACTTTCTGCACAATATACTCGCAGAAATCGTAACAATGATGGAGCCTATCTAACTAAATCAAATTGTCAGAGATAGGGAGAGCATTTCGTCAATTCATACTGACGTGCTGGTGCTTTGCATCAATTCAGGAACATTGTATAACCACACTGCTGTGTCTTGTTGCTTTACATCACCGTAATGATTCCTCTCGGGGATTTTTACTTTTGACATTTTTTCTGCAATAAATTCTTTTTTCCTAAAATGTTGAAGAGGTACAGAGCTGGCTATCAAACTCATCTAATGTCTTTCTCCAGACTATCCAAACATTCAGGTGAATATGACAAAAATTACAGACTACAGTGTAGGTCAACCGACTTCCTATAAATGGTAATTGAACTCTTCAATGAGACATCCAATTTCAATATGCTCAGAGGCTGTCCGATAAACCCCTTGAAGAAAACATGTCCTTAATTTTCAAGCTTGTAACTGTACGTACACAAGCATAACAGATTTTCGTGATTTCATGCATACGCACACATGTACACAAACACACTCACATATGGCGCTTCGTGCCAAAAGTACATTCTACAATGCGGTTTGCATAACTAGACATGACATAATTTGTAGCTTTTTACTTCACTGTCAGAGTCTGGGACCTACCTGCCTATGGCATCATGTGTGTGCTATTCAAAGTGCTGCACCGCAACCCATCCTAAAAGTCTTTTCTATAGATAGAACAAACATAAAAGTCAATAAGATTAAGAAAAACAAAAAATCCAGGGGCAAAATCTAGGAAGAAAAAATACACTATCAAATTGTAAACATTTTCTTGTGAATGACCTAGTTTTCAAACCTGGCACAGGGCAGGCATACCTGAAGTGGCATGCTTGACCTAGATCAGATGTGTTAAAATCTGGTCGTTTCCGCAAAGGCTATGAAATGACTTGTTCTGGTCTTCTGACCAAATTTTAGAACTGTACACAGCATATCGCAATAGGAGTTAATAAAAATAGCCGATATAACTAAGGTCAACTGGCATAATAATGGTCAAAACTTAAGGGCCACTTTTTATCGCAGATGCACCGACAACACCACACAAATAATGTAACAATTCTTGGAGTTGGAGTCAGTACTTGAGTTTGCCTATTCGGTAACAATGTCATTTAAGTTTTGAGTACTTAAATCAAGCAATTGTAACAACAGCAGTACATTAGAATGTTCACCCACCCCTCATTTGAAAAGTCACACAAGACTGGTCCAGTCAGTAGTGAGGGTACCCACCGTTTGCAGCCAAGCATTCAAGGCAGCATTGTCGCATGGAGTTCACCAGGGTTCGGAGAACATGTTGTGGGATCGCTTCCCACTCTTGATGCAGGAACTGAGTCAGCTGGTGGACGCCTTGAGGTGGGGGGTGGTTGCTGACTACACGTTGCCCCAGCATGACCAGAGGTGCTCGATGGGAGCCAGATCAGATGAACGAGCTGGCCACTCCATCCTCATGATGCCCCGTTGCTCAAGGGACTCATCCACCACACAGGCGCAATGAGGTTGAGCGTTTTCATCCTGCAGAACAGCATTGTTGCCTATGGCTTGGAGAGCTGGCTGGATGAGGGGCTGCACAATCTTGTCCTGATAGTGCAGTCCGGTCAGGGTGCCTCGGATGACGTGGAGTGGGGGTCTTGCCTTCCCTGCTGAAGCCTGTCCAGACCATGACTGAGCCTCCTCCATAGCGATCAAACTCTTGGGCGCCTCCATCCATGAATCGCGCGCCCTTGCGTCTCCAGACACTCACCCTGCTGTCGTTGAAGGACACAGTGAATCGTGACTCATCAGTAAACAGAACCTGAGTCTACTGGAGTCTGTTCCACCTCCCATGTTGATGACACCAGGCAACCCGGGCTCTGCGATGAGCTGGAGTGAGGGCTATTCTCACTGCTGCTCTGCATGAAGCCAGACCAATTTCGCGCAGACGTCGGCAGACTGTGCTTCTGCTGACGTTAACGTTTGCAGCTTGCATCAGTTGACGTCGCAAAGTGGTTGACGTGACAGTTCGGTCTCAGCCGCCACACAGAGGTATCTGTCCTCCCTTCTGCTGGTGCAGCGCGGGCGTCCTGAGCAGGGTCATCGTTCTACCCTTCCAGTTTTTTTGGAATCGTGCCAGCAGCCTCTGGATCACTGAATGGGACACCCCAAGACGTCTCCCAACGTTTCGTCCAGAGATTCCATCCTGCAGCCATGCTAGCGCCTGGCCTTGATCTACTGGCGTTAGGCTTCGTCGTAGTGGCATGGTTAGGAAAGTGACAATTATGCTCCTACTGTACTGGTAATTGTAGCGAAACAGAGGTGCTCAGTGTACACGACTGACCCCTTTAGCATGTGCATCATGACTTTACCGAGTTTTTCCACCTACCTGCCTTTGGTACGCTTGCCAATATCGCACAGCTTTTAACAAAAACTGACGATGTTTCACGTGCATTTGACACGTTCGTGGAAATTGAATGATGTTGTCTATTGTTCCCTGTACAGTGGCCTGTCTAAGGTCAGCTTTTAACCCATTTGGATCAAAAGAACATTGTATTTTATTAGCGTACTTGTGACGATAAATGATGACACAAAAAAGTGGGGTGGCCCTTAAGTTTTGACCATTAGTATATTTCTGAATTGGGCAGTGGCAAAACTATTGTTGTGAGGACCATTGGAAAATTACAGTAAAATAGGTCCAAGGTCGGTCACCACCGTTTTTTCTTAGAAGTGTCTTGAAATCATCTGCATTCAAAAGTTATTTGCAAAACAACTCGGGCAAACTTTGCTCTGGCCGATGTGAGCAATCCTTCGCCAGCTGAGTAACACCTATATAGTGAATTAGGTCAGCAGGAGACATAGTGAATAATTTGCAATCAATAGGTTTCGTTAGACAGAAATGCTACAGTGCCAGTGGTCCTAGTAGTTGGCTTTCTGCATGGGGTTTTCTCTGGAAGCATTTGAAGGATGGGGTGGTTTCAGTTGAATGAGAGGAAATTATTATGAAAGTGGACTACTGTACATTACACAGCATGACTTCAAAACAATGTTTACACATTTATTTGATGTACAAATTGAATAAGGCTTGTTAGGAAAGACAACTTGGGGAAAAATGACTCATTGTTGTTTGTAAACACTTCAGCCAGGGTTGGACAGGTGAATCTGTATGTGTGGAATGCCTCAGGCCGTATGTGCAGAGGCTACTTCAGTAGCTCTTATGTCTGTATGTATTAATAATAGTACACCCCCCTCAAGCATGCCAACTGCCTGCACCAGGCACATGCTGCAAGAGAATCTGTGGGTCTTGCTGGCCGAGAATGTCTGTAGCTCACCCTAAGATTAAGAAGGGCATGGAGGGGATAGTCAGAAGAATTTACAAACTTGTACGTAGTCCCTGAGTGATGGGCAGCTGCAAACTTTAATCTGTTCATGCAAGGCTAGTTCTTTGTCATAAGTTCCTCTCAGTCACATGTGTTGCTTCTGGAAGATTTTTATGTTTGTGTTTCATCAAGAACAAATTATATATGTCGTGTGAATAAGTTTGAGCCATTCCAGTTATATACCTGCGTGAGCACCTGATAGTGTACTATACCATTTTGGCTATAGGTCACTGTTGGTTGGTAGTACTCTTGAGAAAGAGCAATTCATTGAAGGTCAGCAAAAGCTCAACTATAAGTGTTTTTCAGTTTCTTGGACTCCAATATGGATACCCCGCGGATGTCATCCTTTCTATGTTTCTTGTAGGCATACATTCTACCATTGTCGCCATACAAATTACAAGTGTGTGGTCTATAAATCAGTGTTGTAAGTTTTAAGTGTTAGCTGCAAATTTATAGATTTAGACAGGCATATCAAGTTGCAGCAGTTCGAAAGATGGCATTAAATAACTTAAATTATCCTACTGTCAGTGAAATTCTCTTTGATCTTTACATGTGTACACATATTTGTTTTCATTCCTCCTATTTTTGTAACATAAATCAAGCTGATGAATGGTCATTGAATACTGATTTCCTCACCTGGATCATACCAGACATGACTGCTCCGCATCAGCTACACATAGGTTATGCACTCTTTATTAAAACAGGAGGAGCGTCCATGGTGTTATGCCTGTGACGAGCACTTTTCTGTTAAACACTTTTTGCTGTCTTGTGCTGATGTAATTGACACAAGATAAAAGCCTTTAAAGCAGTTCACAGCAAACTCCTTCAAGGCTTTGTTCCAGGATGTTCCTCCAGATGAAATCTTCTGTATTCTGAGAGAATCCAATATTTTTAGCAAGATTTGGACATTATGTGAATTTTATTATTTTGACTTTTGGGAGAGTCTATAGACTTTTCCTTTAAAGACTCATGTGACATTTTTACATCTTAAGAGTAAGAACATTATTTTAGTCTGGCTGGCCAGATTTTTACCCATCCCGCCGTGAGATGGCCTTAGTCACCTGCTTGGCGTTAAACCCAGATAACTAACTAACCAGACATGACTGTCATCAAAATACTATAAATACATTTAGATCTATGACGTAATATAAGATCTTTCATGACGTTGACTCAGAAATGTAGTCTGCACAACCAGCAGTTTTGTCTACTAATTGGGATTGGTCGTGTGATGTAGGAAAGAAAAGACCCTTTCTCAATTCACATAAAGAAACTCTGTTCCCACCAGGGCAGCTGAACATTTTGTAGTTCAGCCACATGATGTGAAGCAGAAGGGAAGACTTAGACAGCAGCAGTTGAATTTCACATCATTGCAGATGACGAAACTCACGTCATTGCAAGTGACTGAGTCCAAGAGAGTTGTCGAGAACAATAAAAGAAGAAAATTCGCAAAAGTTGCTGTCAAAAAGAGTGTTTTGTTATGAATCAAAGCCAAACATGTTAGACTCTTCTCAGTCAGCAAATCTGGACTGACACCGATATTTATGGCTGATAGGAATACACCAGGATTTAACGAAACTTACTCTAATGAGAGTGATTAGATTTAGATGTCGTTTCACGCAATTGATCGACTTGTGGCTTGGCCCCGCCTTTACATTCCAATCCGTCGCCCCCACGTGTACAAATGACAACAATGCAGCCAGCCCTCGCCTTCCGAGTAGGATTCAGATAATGCACATGCCAGGATCGATAATGTCAGGCACGCAATGTAGGTACAACTACAAATCACACCTTTTTTTTTTTGTTTGTTTTAAAAACTTGACCAGAAAAGATGTAAAGTATGAAACAAAGAAAGTTTGGTTGTTTCATTAAGATGGAAGGATAGGCTGTACGTGGAATTATTACTGAATGATGCATGTCATGGTCTATGGCATCATGTGTAACCAGTAGTAGTACGGTACGTGGCATTCGCAGTTGGATGAGCCACGTTGGCTTTGTTTGTTGCCATCGTTTAGAGAACGATGTCAGTAAATTATGTACATTATGCTAACAATATCTTCGTGAGCTCCTGCGATCTGTGTTAGTCGGAGTAGGAAAATGTAATGTTCCTTTGGTGACAACTGTATTGTTTTCAATGGTTGTGTGCTGTATTGGGTTGCCTGTTCATGGCCACATCAATATCGCGCGACACTCAACGTGGATCGTTGTCAGCGTCATAGCGTAGCATAGCCAACTTCGTTCTTCTGCAAGAGGCACAGATTCTATGAGCCCTTGCAACTGCAGGGGCGCACGAGAATCTGTGCTGTTTGTTGCCGCAGGATTTAGTCAAATGCGCTCAAAAGCTAAACAGTCATCCGTCTTTTGTATACGTTGTGTGATTTTGTTTGGAAACTGAACATGTACTACGTTAGTAGCCTTGTAGAATATCAGTGTGGATTGGATCATGTTTTGCCGTTATTGGTGCAGTTGCCTTTTATGTGGACATTAGAATGTTGACACAGACAGGTGCAGAGGTTGGTTGAAGTGAAGAGGACATTTCATTTCCAGAATTATGACAGGCAAAAATGAGTAAGTCAGTGTATGTGTGTGTGAGACGGAAATTTGTGACATTACATTGTTTTAAAATCATGTTATGTAATGCTGTAAAAAAAAAAAGATCGTACAGTTCTCTGTGTTTTACAACCACAGTTTTAACTTGCAGGTTGCAACTTACAATCATAAATTACACCAGTAGGTTGTTATACACAGGTTTTTCCCCATCCACTTTGATTGGTTTTGTTTTCAAGTAAAGAGTATTATGTGTCATGATCAAGGCGCATAATAACCAGTCGGCATCATCGACACCTTACCTTTGTCAGTTTGTGGCACTGACAACAAAATGCTGGTTGTTTAGTTGGTGAGGCATACTTGACCTAAAAACCGTGGACAGTCTGAAGTATAGAGTTGCTATACCTTGCTTGAATGACCTAGAACCTGAACACATTTTACATTTTTTATTGCTGTTCTTTTTATGTGACCATTTTAGTATTTACTTCTTTTTCTTTTTTTTTCTTTTTTTTTGTTTTGTCACTTGTGGGTTACATACCAGTCATTAAAATAGGAGCTAAAGGTCTACAGTTCTGGAGATTGATCAACCATAATTGTTCCAGGGTGGTGACTGAAGAGCTAGACTCCAAGCCATTCTAACATCACCCTTGAACTATCATGTTCAGTTTTTATTATTTTGTAGTGTCAGGGCTCAGTAGCAACCCCCTGATGTTTGTACATGCATCCACTGGTACACACTGCAGGCTTTAACCTGTTCAGTGCCAAGAAAATGTGAATACCAACCAGCTGCAAGAGGATCTGTTATCATGAACCTACAATTGTGGGGTCTCATGAAGATCTATGCCTCTTGCAGACACCACTTTGAATCCATGTTCTGGACAACTAGGGTTTTTGGCTCACGTGTGAAGCAAAAGCGAGTTTATTCTGAACCAGTGGTCGTCCCCAGATACCTGATACTGTAAGAGTTTTAAGACCGTTCTATGCATACTGATTTGGTTGACCCATCAATAGGTCAAGGGCTGCAAAAGCTCAGGAAATAGGTCCAAAATAGCCATATTTCGACAAAAGATGTTTTTTCTCAAATACTATTTACAGCTTTAAACCCAAATTTGGTACAGAGATACCTGATAGTAAGACCTTCCTATGCATACTAATTTGGATGTCCCAACAAAGGTCAAGGGTCACAAGAGATAAGGAAATAGGTCACAAATAGCCATTTTGGGGACAAACATTTTTTTTCTTTCTCATTGATACTATTTACAACTTCCATCCCAAACCTGGTACACAGATACCTGGTGGTAAGATCTTCTTATGCATGCTAACTTGAATGACCTCTTGGAAAAGTCAAGGGTCACAAGGGATGATCAGCAAATGTGAAAAATGTCTATTTTTGGTAGAAATTAGAATTTTTGTTTTATCAGGATTTTTGCAAAACTTTTAAACCAAATTTGGCAGACAGATAGCTGATGTCGGAGTGATGATAAGACCTTTCTAATTCTGTGCATACTAGTTTGCTTCACTACCAATACTCAAAAAGGTCATGGGTCATGGGAGGTTGATGAAAGTGAAAAACAAGTACATTTTGAGAAAAGATGGATTTTGTGGGTACAAATGTCAACCCTTTTCTTATGTTATGTTAGAACGCTTGAATGCTTGCTTTTTTCAGTGACGTCAGAAGGTCAAGCTAACAAAGTTCTTTAATTATGTGGATCGATCATGCACGTGCCTTGAGGGCTTTGCCATTCTCATTTGGTCTTGAATTAACAAAGATTGCAGAAACATCTCCATTTGCTGTCACTGAGTGAATGGGTACTTCATCAGCAGTTCATGAGTGTTTTTGTGTGTGCAGAGACAGTCAGGTGGGCGTGGGATGTGCTCCTTGTCCACCCCCTCGCCAGCACCTCTCATGGGGAAGTTGGTTGAGCGACAGCAGCGTACCTGGTGTGTGGAGCGAGCTGAACGTACTCGCCTCATTGCAGCCTCCTCCAAAAATCTGTCATCTGGTGACGAATCAGATTCCTTACCAGATCTTTTGTCTTTATCTGGCACAGAGGATGAGAGCACCAACAGTATGTTAGACCCACGCAAGGAAAGACATTTTCTTGATGTCATTGCTGGCAAAATCAAACACAGAAGTGACAGGATTAGTGCAGAAAAGCAGGCAGGATCGGCACCAACTCCGCCTGAAAATGTTGTTGTCCTTCGATACCCTGAGCTGCCAGTGAAAAAAAACAAACTTCTGACTTCTAAGAACCAATGGCCATATGAGCCTGTTGATACAACAGACACAGAGTCTGAGGTACACAGAAAAAAATTTAAAAACACAAGAGTTACGTTTCTGAGAAATCACATCACTATTCCAACAGAGGACATAAAGAACTGTAGAGAGTTTTCTCAGCTGCAGGAGATGTTACTAGAGGCAGCAAGAGATGATGATCATTTTGATCCTTTCTTGTTCAGTCACTGCCTAAATCTTTTGTCTGACTTTAGCGTGACAAGAAAGCCTACAGGCAGCGTCATGAAAATCTTGATAAAAAATGGACTTTACCATCAGGATTCATTGGACGTTGCTCTGAGTGTGTATCGTTCTGTAGTGACCATTTGGACCAAGTATCCAGACCTGGTGGAGTTTGACTGGACATTAATGGTCACAGCAGCAGATGTTGTGAACAGGGCAGCATCCCAAAGCAGCATGGCACGAAAGGAAGGAGAGCCTAGCTTGATTCAAGCACGTCTGTATTTTGCGCTTGGTGTATTTGGGCTGAGACATAACCTGAACCAGTGTGTTCTGGCTGATCCAAAGAGTGTGTGCACGTCTTTGGCTGCTAAGAACCTTTCAGTGGATCATTTCCAGGCCGTACGACAGGTCACTCACTGGCTAGGCTGCTGTCTGTTGGCTGCGGAGCAGGACTGTGGTGTTAGTGCAGGGGTAGATGTGTGTTTTGCCGAGCTGAACCCTTGGATCTGGAGCCTACAGGAGCTTCTGGACATGTCTATTCAGGTCAGTCGTGACCGCATGGAGGCCTCTAAACGACTGGCCAATGAGATTCTTAGAACTTACATCTATCTGCCGTCTTTAAAGGAGAAACGGAAACTGTTACAAACAACTCACAGCCCGCTTCTCTGCTTCTGTTCTGTGCGCTTAGTCCTGGAAAATTACTGTGCAGAAACTCTGCCTAGCAGTTCTTTCCCAGAAAGCATGCATGACCTCACACACATGTACTATCCAGCTCTGCCCCCCAGGAGCCCCATAACACCCCCACCATCTCCATCGGATGAGGAGGAGGCTGCAATGGATGGCCACAACAGTGTGTTCTCTGCCGAGAACTGTGAGGAGCTGTGCATGCTGATATACTTCATCACCAGCAGCTACATCTCCTGTCGACAAAGTATGTCATTATATGTCATCATCATTACTGCCTTGTGCATGCAGCCACCAATACTGGTCTGCAAGAAACATTCATCTTCTTGAGCCCCTGCAGCCTTGGGGTGGGGGTGGGTGCTCAAGAAGATCTGTATCTCATGCAAAATGTAACATGTCATTGCACTCTCATTAAGTAATTTGTCATATCCTACTCTCTCTTCTGCAAGAGGTGTATATTCTCATAAGCCCCTAATAGAGCAGGGGCTCGTTATCTGTAATTTATTTGCATCTTGCTGACAAGCCGAAGGAGTTGCATCATTGACATCCAGTGATCCACAGTCATGTTGCCCCAAGACCTACAAATTGCCCCAAGACCCTCGCTTCAGGATTCAACTTTTTTTTGGTCCCACCCATGACAGTGTGAGGTACTCATCCAGTATTAAACGTACACCTGCTATCATGATTTATTTCACAGTGAACAGGGCAATCCATCCCTTTAGTCGTTGCTTTTAAAGGGTGCAACCGAGTGTCTTTCCTTACTATAAATGGGCTTCTCCTACTGTTTTTGACCTGATTCTCATAGCTCAAACTATTAAGCACAGCACATGTGTGCACCTGAAAATACACACGCATTTATGCATAATATTCACTTAACTATAATTTGTATAATGCGTGCACAGAGCCAATCAGCAATTTATCTATGTAAAGTCTATTACTATTAGTATTAGTAATACTAATAGCAAACTTCTGCAGCAAGTTTATTGACATGTTTGTAATACTAACAGCTTTCTTTTTCAATATTGCGAAGCAATGTAAACAGTAAATACATTGCTGGGGATAATTTAATTGGGCAGATTAATTTATTTTTTAAAACTCAAGGTCTCACTTTTAATTAAACATCCTTCAACTAATTGAAATTTAATTCTATTATTTTCTGTATTTCCTTAACACAGGGCGCCTTCATCGAGACCTGAGGCAGCAAGTGTTGAAGGGCCCTGACTTTGACTGTATTTCGGAAGAGGACAGAGAGGAGCTCAGGATGTCAGCCAAGGAGTTAGAAGCACATCTGCAAGACCTCACGTCGGAACTGAGCCCAAGGACCATGGTGTTTTTAACAGCCTTGGAAGCAATCTGTTATGCCTCCTGACATTGGGATGCTGTTTTTTTGCAATAAATTTTGTGGATGGTACCTGAATAGCTTGGGGCCCCAAGGAGCCAAGCTGTTTAGTCACCACCTGCATAGTCAATTCATCTTCTGGTGTGCTGTGGCAGGCCTCAGTGTGTTAATATCAAGAAAAACACATTGTTAAAACTTTTCATTCTGAAGCAGACAAAAAAGTACCTCTACTGTGCATTACATTCACATATTATGTATTTTTTTCTTATTCTTCCATTGCAGGGTTTTGCATTACAACTTCTGCCATGAAAAGCCACTTTCATGGTGCTCCACAATGAGAGAGAGAGAAACCTCTGTGTGCATGAATCCACAGGTAATGTAAACAGTATGAGTGGCTGCACGCCAGTTGCAGGAAACGTTTCCAAGCAAGCAACTTTTCCAAGCCAGCCCAAAACAAAGCTATGAGGACTATGAAAGGTAGGAGGTAGTGGATATTGAAAATTACGTGCAGTTCAGCCCTGGTGTACTCAAACTTTGTCTGTCTTTGGCATTGCAATGCACTGCGAGCAGCATTTATTAAAGAAATAATAACTGATACATGAAATACTTTCTGTATTGGAACATTCAGGTTACTTTGTGGCAGTAGAGTGGAAGTTAGTGTCCTGGTGAGCAAGAGGTCTTTGGGCTAAGGTCAGCTGCAGTTGGCCTCGTAAGGTGTGCATGGGCCAACAGCAGCTGATGTCAGCCTGATGACATTTTGCATCCTAAGATTTCACTTGAGTACTACTCAGTCTGTATTGTTGGTATTCAGTATTCATTGAGTCATTCAGTGAAGCAGACTTTATTTAACCTGTAAAGCCTGGGGGGTGGTGGTGGGGTGGTGGTGGAGGTGTCAGAATAGCTTGGCGCCTACAGGCGCCAAGCTAATCTGACTCCACCCTTTAACTATCATGGTCAATCAGTTTCCTGAAATGTGATATAGACCACAAAGGATGTCGACAAAAATTCACAATTTCGTCCATAGGATGTAATGAGTTAACCCCTTGTGCAGTACCAGTGTTTAATGCATGCACAAGGAGATTAATTTGACTCGTTCAAGGCACCCCGCATCAATAGGTGCAGAAGTGCCGTGTAGCATTGCCACTGACTACGCTTCCTTAGGTATAGATGCAGTGCACCTAACGTAAAGTAATAACATCTGATAACTTTTCCTTTCCACCAACTCTGTGGCAGATGGACTGTTGGGTTGTGCTTGTTTTGATTAGTGCCTGAAGAGTTGTCATTCAGGCACGGACTTTGGCTGTGAGCCATGACAGCTGATCAATCAGCCACCAGTAACTTAATTTACTTAAATGCAAAAATCCCATGCACCAGATCAAGAACTAGATCAAATCGCAAGTGTTTCTTGGCTTCTGCTTCATCTCGGGAAGGTTGAAGGAAGACGCATGAAAAAATGCCCAGTACCCTTCCTGAGTGCCAACCTCACCATTCAGCAAGCTAGCATTAGAGAGGGTACTGCACATAATTTGAAAGCAGCCAAACTTGTGTACTGTCATCAGGTTATCCCAGTTTTTGTATGCTGCCATTTGCCAAAAGGCACTATGTTCATATTCACAAGATTGCTATACCAGCAGGCTAATTTATCACGTTCATTCTCTTATTGCAATGTTGATGTTTGACTGATGAGTTGGAGTAGAGTTTGAACACTTGGATTTTGTTCTTTTGGGTCCAGTGAGTCCTTTTTATCAAAATTTCTACCAGTAACCCAAACTAAAAGAGTTTTTTTTTTTACTCTAGTGCTTATTCTTTCTCATTGAGAAAATGGTCAAAGCAAATGGCAGTTTAGCAGCTAGAGTGATTAGAGGTAGAAAGTATATATGTCAGCTGCTGTATGCCAGAACTTGGCAGTCGCTGGGGATTTGCCAACGTGGCCACTGCTGTGAAGGTTAACCCCTTGCGCATCCAGCCGCTGGTACTGTAAACATATGAAATAAATATTATAAAGGCAGTGTTGCTTTGATTTTCATATGTGCTGCATGTTTTTGAACCAGTCTGCTGCAGTTATTGATTTTTTTTGTACTAGCTGAGCTTTAAGTTTATGCTTCATGATAAAATTATCTGCTGTGAAATTGTTAACAGTTGCTTTTGTTTGGATACCCGCCACTGCTAAAAACAGTTGTTCATGGAAATTGTTCTAATTCCTGCTGTATTTTTTGTTATTCTGTTTACTTGAGTAAATTGGAGATTGTTCTAATTCCTCCTGTATTCTTTGTTATTCTGTACACGTCAGTACCTAGTCACTACGCAAGTGGTTTATGTATATAAAATGATGTGATACCCTATGTGTGCACAAAGAAATGAAAGTTGACGAAATGATGTGCTATAGCAGTGGGTAAGATTTTATGGATGTACATGTGTGGGTTAGAGCAACTAAAATATTGTTCCAGTGAGTAAAAGATCATTGGGCTGACAGCCACAGGAGGGCCATGCATGGGCCAACCTCTCTTGACAGTGGGAGAATGACTGATTACTGTGGTGTATACATGTATCAGTGCAGCAGCAGAATTGTGTGCCATGTTCATACATGCATGCTATAAAAGACAGATTCAGGTAGTCTTGCACACACAGGGTAGACTTAGAGCAGGCCAGATGTAAAAGGTCTGAAGTAAAATTGAATGAGGCGGACAGACATTTTTATACCACTCACATAGCATTTTTGGGGTGGATTATCGGTGTTCGATCTACTTGGCCACCTTTGATTTACATAGCAACAAAAAAAATGGACCGACATCCGCACATGCTGAAGTGAAAGTGTGACAGAACAAGTCTTGTGCTGCTTGAAATGACACATGTATGGAGCAGTGACGTGTGTCATTTCCACTTTAAAATTAGATTTTGATGTCAGGCATCAATTGCTTGTCACTAATAATAGAAAGCAGTGGTGGCATCTTCCAATAAAGGAGTTTTGTACAAGCGTCTACAGAGATTTGAAGGAAATTCATGGCAGATACAAGTTAGAGGGTGGTTTTGTCGTGAATAGTCGGATTGGTGTGAGAGATAATTATCGGGTTTGCTGGCATCTGAAGCACACTTGTAATTTTAGAGGCGTCAGACATAAACATGTCGCAGAGTGAGTTCACCTTGAAGGCTGTTTCGGTCACATTTCAGTACACAAGGTAGTAAGTAGAAGGAGGCACCTGGTATAAACTTCTTAACTCTTATCATTCGGAATACACCAGTGTGTGAAATAAGTTTGAATAAAAAAGTTCAAGGATAGTGCCAGAATAGCTTAATGCTTAAAGCTATTCTGGCAGCACCCTTGAACTAAAGCCATTGGTCTATATCCTTCTCTGTAAGTACTATAATGTAGCATGCACATGGCAGTGTACAATTTTGAAGCTTTAAGCCTCGGTATGATGTGGGTTAAGCAATACGGCTCTCATGGATTACTGAAAAATTATTCACCTTGTATGTTATTTTGGTGGAGACGGAATGCTTGGTGAACCTCGCATTCCGCACTGCACCAAATAACATACTCGGTAATCCATGTGAACCCCATTGTCTACGCACTATTTGTAATCATCTGGCCTGCACTACCATCAGTGCAGTTCACTCATATGTACCTAGAAACCCTGGTTTCATGGTCTTTCCATACCATTTTCTTAACTGTTGTCGCTGTAAACAAATGTGATTTGTGACACTTCTCTCAGGGGTTTTGCAGCAAACTGAATGCTTAAACATCTTTATATGAAAATTAATTTGCAGATATTTGTAGCTGGCTATTGTTAAACAAGATACTCATTTTGTTAATATCAGACAATTTTTATTGCGACTCTGCTGATGGCAAACTACTTTATCCAGTAAATGTTATGAATTTCTACCTATTTTTGCATTCACTGCCGTTTTTTCATGTGCTGTTTTAATGTTCTGCAGAAAGGACTGTTATGTTTTCATCTGCTCAAAATACTGCTTGTAGATATGATAACAGAAAAACAGTTTCTCAAGTAATTATCATAGCATTACCTTTGTTCTGCATCAGATGCATATTTTCAGGCTTCCTAGATGAAAGGTGTCTCCCCAAGGTCATATGTTGATCCAGTTACTTGGAACGACCTGTCATCCCAAGTCAGACATACTTCAACTCTGTCTGTTTTCAAATCACTGTTTAACCCATTACATGCTGAGGCTGATTTCTTTTAAATTTGCTTATTGTCCTTTGAAGGCCACATTACAGATTAGGAGACAGGCCAACCATTTCAGTTCAAGGGTGGTGCCAGAATAGCTTGACGGCTCAGGCACCAAGCTATTCTGGCACCACCCATGAACTATCATAGTCAAATTTATTTCAGGCAGTGGTGTATCAGGATGAAAAGGGTTAAAACACCCTCATACTTAGAACTCGGAGGCAGATCAGTGTTTATGTTTTGATATTTTAGTGCATCAAGGCTTTGGCAGTATCTGTTCTTTTAATGGTGTGTGTAGTACTAGTTTTTAATGTATCAGTTTAGTTGTATCTCTTATTGTAACTTTTTTCCTGTTTGTGTACTCCTTTCTTTTCCTTAAGTTTGTTTGAAGCACTTACAGCATCATTAATTTAGAGGTTAAGCACTATATATACATTATTATTATTATGTACTAGAAACCAAAAGGCAGCAGTACTAGTTATCAGCTGTAACACCTCAGCTATGAGTAGATGGTTTTGAGGACACCGTCATACAACTATGTGTGAACTGTGGGAATATAATCTTGCTTAACCTTCTGCATGCAGCCACTAGTACTTTAGCATTCACAAGGGGTTTCATTTTAATCGCTCTTGTGCAGACATTTTTTAGTGACAAACTTCCCAAAATTAAAAAACTTTGAGAACACATACTTGATCTGATATCATACCGCACCGAACAAGCTTTCACTGATCTGACATATTCACAAAGAGAGACAAGTCTGTCTGGTGATGTTCTTGTCACTGTTGTGCTGCTGTGTCAAGAGTCAGTCTGCTCAAACCACATGTATCAGCTTGTTTCAGCCGCCCTTCCTTTTTGCTCTCATGTGTTACAGCATTTAAATTAAAGTGTGACCAAACAATGGTATTCAGTGGGTTTGCTTGCTTGCCTTGATGTTTTCAGGTGTGTTATAATGCTGGTTCAGTAAATGAACATTAATGTTGTGTGGTGTGTGTCACCCTGAGTACTGTAATCAATGTGTCTGCATATACATGTATCTGTAATTTCTGTAAATTCCAAGACCAGCTTTCATTATGACATAACTACCATATCAAAATAGCTTCTTGTTTTCTGGATCCATATCCAAATAGATTCTTGTTTTCTGGATCTACTAATCAAAAACAGTATATTTAGACTGGTACTGGTAGTAATTCTACAAGTGTTGTTTTTATGCGATTTTTGTTTGCATAGTTTCATCTGTGCTAAGTGTGATGTGAGATACTGCTTTAACCCATTTAGCTCCAACACCCTACTGGAAGAGATGGATTGACCATTATAATTCAAAGGTAAAGCCAGATTAGCTTGGCACCAAGCTAGTCTGGCACTACCCTTGAATTATCATGGTCAGTCCATCTGCTGCAACTGGGACATAGTCCCTAGGTGTTACCTCCAAAGTTTGGGAAATCTGCTTGTGGGGTTAAATCTGCTTTATTCTGTTTATTATCTTTTGTTTTGTTCTGTTTTCCACTCCTCCACCACCCCCCTATCCATTATCCCTACCCCTTTCAGCATATCCCAGTCCTTGAGTTTGAGTAATGTATCACTGTCATCTATTTTTCAACATTCTTTGTCAGATCACTTCATTGCCTCCTTGAAACACTTTGTCGTTGAATTTGATATACAATACTTGTGTGATACAGCACAGTGTGTGTGTGTGGTTGTTTTTTTTTTTTTTTTTTTTTGTACATTAACTCATTCAGAGAAGTACCCAACGGAGAAAGAAACACGCTTAGAAAAGACGGGTACAACACAATTTATTAATATTTCGGGTAAATACCCTTTGTCAAAATAGACAAACAAACAGACAGACAAACTGTTTGTTTGTTTGTCTATTTTGACAAAGGGTATTTACCCGAAATATTAATAAATTGTGTTGTACCCATCTTTTCTAAGCGTGTTTCTTTCTTCGTTGGGTACTTCTTTGCATTCTTTGCATTCTTGATGTGAGGCTGTGGATGTCAGAAAACAAGCTCAAACTGAATGAAGGAAAAACGGAAGCCATGCTCATTGCATCACCCAGAATGTCTTCTTCTACCGCTTTGCCTCAGCATATCATGATTGAGAACACGACCGTCAGCTTCTCTCAGTCAGTGAAGAACCTGGGTGTTGCAATTGAACAGGACTTGTCCATGGATAAACAGGTGATAAACATTTGCAGGGCAACCTATTTGGAGATGCGTCGTATTAGCTCTATTAGACAGTTCCTTACCTCAGAGGCTACAAAAACTCTGGTTTGTTCATTTGTTCTGTCTCGCATTGACTATGCCAACTCATTCGTATCTGGATGCCCGCAGTATCTATTTGATCGGCTCCAGAGAGTCCAAAATTCAGCCGCACGTCTGGTCATGAAAGCGAAAAGGTCAGGCCATGTGTCCCCCATCCTGCACGCTCTCCACTGGTTGCCAGTGAAGAAGAGAGTCAAGCACAAACTCTTGTCCATTTGTCATGTTTCTCTTTCTGGCACTGGACCCACTTATCTCTCAGAGCTCCTTCACTGTTATATCCCTTCGAGGCAATTGCGCAGTTCGTCTGACAATAAAATGCTTCGTATTCCTACAGTAAGGACTAAAGGATTTGGGCAGAGATCTTTTTCTTACCAGGGTCCATCAGCCTGGAATGATCTTCCTAAATCATTGAGACACAGTGAGTCTAGTGCCAGTTTTAAACACAGTCTTAAAACCCATCTTTTCCCACTTTGATTATCAGTGTTCATGTATTTAGTCATAATTCTGTTCTTTTGTGTAATTGTACATGTGGCTTTGTCACTTTTTGTGTAATATTTGTATGTTTTGTTCATATGTACGGCGCCTAGAGCATCTTACCATGTATTGGCGCCTTATAAATCTTCCTTATTATTATTATTACACGCTTGGCAGTCACCTTTTTGGTCTGGATTGATTAACTCATTCAGCCCCGACACACCACAGCAAGACACGGATCAAGCATGATGATTCAAGGGTGGTGTCGAAATAGCTTGGCACCAAGCTATTCTGGCACCACCCTTGAACTATCATGCTTGATCAGTCTCTAGAATTATAATATAGTCCTTCAGAGGGCAACTTCCAAATTTGGGGATTTTAGTCCTGGGGTAGAGTGTGTTGATGTGAAATAAGTGAGGGTGCATACAGTTTTGCATGCACACAGACCCTGTTTGTGTGCATGCAACAGTCATAAATGTATGAACTAAGAATACCTCTGAAAATTTACCGTCATAATTTCATGTTTATTCAGGCTTTTTGTTTATGGAAAATTCTCCGTGTCTGATGGACAAATTTTGACAGGAATGGGAAAAAAATGGAAGGAAAATGAAAATGTCCCTGGGACGGACAAATCTTGAGAAAAATGAATTTATCCCTGCTGTGTTTCAAGTACGACTGTAGAGCACCTGGGATAGACTTTTTATCAAGCTGTTCATTCCCATGATGGAAATTTTAAATCCTAGCGGAAAGCCTGTGTATTTTTTTATCATTGTTTATGCCGTGGCAATGGTTAATCAGTAGTAACAAAAATATGTTTTATGCTGTCAGATTTTTCATGTAAGTGTGAAGAGATCGTACAACCTATGACTAAGCAACGTTTTGGCTCAAGTGCAATAGCAAGAGTGAGTCTATATAATGGGCCACACATTGTCTGTCGTGCGTTGGCCATCGTCTGTCGGTCATGGTAATCGTCAGAGATCATTCAAGCCAGAGACTTGGCCCAAGGATACTTGGTGGCAAGACCTTTTTAAGCATACCAATTTCAATGGCCTCTTTCAAGGTCAATGTCACATGGGATCAAGAAATAGATTTTCAAAATTATCCATATTTTGACAAAAATTGTGTTTCTCAAATACATGTACATTTCTGTGCTGTTTTCAACTTCAAACCCAAACTTAGTGCAAAGATACCTGATGGTAAGACCTTCCTATGCCTACTGATTTGGATGACCCTTCCCTTCTGACAGGTCAAGGATCACAAGAGGTTGGCAAATTTGTGAAAAATACCTATTTTTGGTAGAGTTTTAGTTTTTGTCAACGTTTTTGCAAACTATTCAACCAAATTTGGTGCAAAGGTAGCTGATAATAAGACCTGTCTATGCATATTACTTATTGTTTTGTGTTCACCATTCATAAAGTTCTGGGGTCATGGGAGGTTGTCAGATGTGTGAAAAATACATTATGTTCAGTTTATGTCTATTTGATGAAAATGGACTGCTGTAATTGATTTCATCCCATAGCATCTGCGGGTGTACTCCCTAGATAGTACGACTCAGAAAATACACCCCAAGTAAACTTCCATTCAAATGAGATCCTTTGCATCTGATTTGAATAGAAGTGTACTTGTGGTGAACTCCCTGAGTGGGTCTGTCTTCCAAAGTAGTGGAAAGTAAAGCCACAAACTGTAAGGGATATCATGTGAAGATAGATGTTATTGTTCTGGAAGATGAAATCCATGTGTGTCATGCTTAATTGTTTTGTGCTTCGTGGTTTTCAGTGGGAATAGTGCATTTCCCAAGTATGATGGCAGCATGACAGAGAGGTTTTTATTCATGTTTATGTATCTTACAATACATTTCAATGTTGTACCGTGAACAGTGATTGGAAATACTTGTGCTTTTTTTTATTATTTTTTTTTATTATACAGTTTACAGCATTGTCAGTCATTGTTTTATGTTCTTTGGTATTGCTTACATTGTTCTAATAAAAGCCTGTTTGATTTTGTTTGTGACAGACATTTTCAGATAAAGTTACTTTCACTTAAGGTGTAGTTTGTGTTTATATGTTTAAGAAAGAGAGAGGTATGTGTGTGTGTGTGTCAGTTTAACATTGGTCTGGCCAAATGGCTGCAAATCAGCATTGTGTTATAAGCATGACTCTCCGAGGAGGTAGCACCACCTGGTAAATACCATTCCTGTTGCTGAGAGCATGACTGGCAATAACAGGATATTTCTTTAACTAACCAAAATGAAACTGATACTAGAAAATACTACATTATATGAAGTTACCTGGATGTTTATTTATATCTAACGCACTTTCACCTTAGGTCATTCTAGATCACACAGTGAATTGATTGTGGGCGTCAGCTTACCAAAGCTTTTTATTTTTAGTGAAACTTATTCGTATGTTGGGGGTGTGAGATCACTTCTTACTTTTTTAGGCATGATGTTCCATAATGATACATCATGGGTGTCAGCTCACCTATACTTGACTACACGTAATTCGATTATATACGTCACTTTTACAAAGCGAAAACATGCAGTGACACACTTCTATTAATAATAATAATAAAGGAGATTTGTTAAGCGCTTATTCTAAAAGTAGCTCTAAGCGCTGATACAATGAAAAGGCTAACAGCAAACACACAAGGCAGTGGTGATGAATTGTGCATGGTTGGGGAAATGAACTAGTGAAAGGCAGTGTAGAGGTGGGTTTTGAGAAGTGATGTAAAGGAGGAGAGCGTTTGACAGTTACGGACAGGGGCGGGAAGGCTGTTCCAAGTGGCGGCCGGCCAAGATGGGAGAAGGCACGACCGTCATGTGTTTTACATTTGAAAGGAGAAATTTAATTGTCGGAAGAAGAGCGGAGGGTGCGAGATGGAGTATACAGATGGATCAAGTCAGAGATATAGGCAGGAGAAGTCAGGTTGCTAGAGTTGAAGCACATGCAGGACAGTTTATACAGAATGCGTTCTTGTATGGGCACGGCCAGTTTCTCAAGGGCATGCAGATATGGTCACGCTTACGCACGTGCAGAACTAGATGGGCAGCACTGTTTTGCACTGCAGTTTATCTAGCTGGGTTTTAGTCAGGCCGGAAAGGAGGGAGTTACAATAGTCTAACCGTGATAAAACAAAGGTGGAGACAAGGATGGCAGTTGCTTCGGGCGTCAGATACTGTCTAACACTGCTAAGGCGCCGAAGTTCAATAAAAGCTGATCTGCACATATGACTAACATACTTATCCATTTTGAGGTCTCTGTCAATGAAAACACCAAAGTTTCGTTTCAAGTGCACTGTTTCACGTTGCACTTGGATAACTAAAATGTACAGATACAACTGTTTCTGAATTTTTTTTTTTTTAAACTAAGACTTTTCTCCCCTTATTTTCACGCGTAAAAGGCTTTCTACCGTCTCTGGCTCATATTGGTGGTGTAACCGGACTCGGTGACTGGGTGTAGGCGACTTAAATAGTTTATCAGACAAAAACTGCCCATCTAATACAGTACTCAAGTGCCTACAGAGTTTAAGTCCGAATTCCTTTTGTGGTCTAGGGGAGGACTGAAGATTGCTGTGGAGAGTAGACTATAAGTCTACTCTGGTCTCGCATGCGCACAACTAAAATACGTGTTTACTTGCCTCGCGTTGTGTTCAATAGTCAAAGTTGCTTGCGCAATGGACCGACCACAGTATCCAGAAAAACCCTATTTTGACTGGATTTGGTGTTTGTTGTTATCGTTCCTACCAGACTGAGCTGCTAACGTGCGCTCGCACGATCAGTCACACCGTCACACATGCACGGACGTACACACACACACAAACTTCTCGCACATACACACGCACAGTCTCAGCATATCATCACAAGCTCCTATATAGCGTCCCAGTAGCCCTTTTGTTGACAGACAACCTTTTAATAGGGACGGCACGCGCCGCCTCCCATCTGGTTTCACTAAATGCCGGGCAGGGGTGGGGGTGGGGGCGGTGGGGGTGGGTGGGTCTACGACCTGTCCGGCCAACACTGACCTGTAAATTGATACACCAAGAGCAGTGGCAAATGCCCGTGACTCAGATCTTTAGTTCACGGCTGCAAAGTCTGGTAACTATACTGACTCCGAGACCTTCCTTTGTCACTTTCCCAAAATTTCAGCCTTTCCACCAGTAATGCCGACTCAGTACTGGCTCTATTGCTAATGACGCAGTCTGACATCTTTGTTTTTAACTCTCGTCAAATGTTAGTCTTTTTGTAATGTTTTTTGTAGGTTTTTTTTTTATCTATCCAACATTTAGCTGCCGTTTCACATCGGTATTGCCGACTACTGGCTCCATTGCTAACGACGCAGTCCGACATCTTTGTTTTTAACTCTCGTCAAATGTTTTTCTTTTTGTAATTTTTTTTTGTGAGTTTCTTTTTAATCCATTGCCATTTCATTTAAAATGTGAGTGTGCAAAATATACTAAAGTGATAAAATTTGATTAAAATATTCTTGAAAGGACATCAATTAATGAAATAGTTTTGTTGTGAGTGTATTTTGGGTGTCCTTGATATCTCAATGGCTGCCACTTGTGACCGATTGATAGTTTCACAGTAAATTATGCTTAGGCCAAGGCTCACACACAAATTGAACTGGGCCAGACCACTAGACAGATACGCGCAATCGAAAATCCACCACCGGCATTCGGCCACGCTGGCTGAAACTGACACTGTAGCAAACCGGCTGAGAGGGCAAGAAATGTGGTGCCGGCATTCGGCATCGACAGAGTTAAATATAACATAACCAGAGATGGGGACCACTAAACGTTGTGTTGACTACAGAGACTGATGAAAATCTGTGCACTGACAAAGGAGGCTGTATCAAATCACAGCCTACTTGACTTTGTCAGACTGAATTTGTTCCTGAAAGCAAACCATGTAGTGGGGAGTAACGAGATATAAGCTTCGCCCGGCAAGACTAAAGATGATGAATCTTAAAGTGTCGGAGACGCATTTAAGTCTATGCTGTTTGATCAAGAGGCTGATTAAGTTTACCATGTGGCACTGCCGGATGTTTATACGGTAACCCTAAACACTGAACATCCAACAGAGAAAATTATAAGAAAGCGTGTTTTCGACTGCCCGGCGCTTAGTTGTACAGCCGTTGGGTCTAAGGCTTGAGAAAGCAGATGCCACATGTTAATTTTCATTTGTTCGGAGCCGTGACTGAATCCGAATTTCACTAGCCACAGGTTCGTTGTACTTTGGTTGATTCTCAGCATTTACGACACGCTTTTGTTTGCTTTGCTTTTTAGTACAGTTTTTCTTTCTCAGCCTGGCCTGAGTCAGTACCCGTCGCTGCCCATTCAGTCGTCAGTAGAAGTTACAACCAATATCGTGTTAGTTGCACGATGGCAACAGCATATAATTATCATTTACATTATCTAACGTCAAAAGTAGCATTTTTAGAACGTGAGCTAGCTAGAACTAATCAGTTAATTCAACTATCAGCCAACAACCAAACTGTAACAAGAAGCATAGGTACGCAGACAGAAGCAACCAGTCTAAATAGCACATTGATTGTGACAAAGTCAGGCAGAAAAAGCAGAAGCGAATTAGGCAAAAATCAGAAATCAGCAAGAGATATAGAAACAAGAGAAGCTTTTAAGAATGTTGCAAGAGCTGTGGGTGGGGGGGTGGGAAATCTGCAGGGTGGCGGAGATGTTGAAAGGGTTTGGGTTTCTGTACAATTTTATGATGGACAACGTAATGAGTTCTGGGCTAAGGGTAGTGAGAGAGAACTTACAGAGGGTGAAGAAGAAGAAAGGCAGAGAAAAGCAGTGAGTAACGTGCTGGAAATCAAGCTAAAGTACAGAATTAGCTATGAAGCGATTCATCAGCTAAGGATGATGGGGAACAATTCCATTCCACCGCAATACAAGCTCCTTGATGAATATGCGCGGCTAGTGACCAGCCTGGACATCCTTGATCCACCACTGGTAAGCACTTCAGCTTTACTTTACAAAGATTATGCTGATACTCCGTACACTTACTGACTAGTAAGTAACATGTCCCTTGGTTTAGTTTGTGTGTACTACTGTTTACTTTGAATAAAGCTTCAAAATACAAAACTGTGTGTGTAGTATATATATATATATATATATATATATATATATATATATATATATATATATATATATATATATATATATATATATATATATATATATATATATATCTTCCTCTTCAGACAAATCTATTGTAGTGGTAAGCGTTTTTCATGCTTTTGTGACAGTGATTATAACTAACACTAATTTGTTTGTAGCCAGGTCTTGATGGTGGCTCAAGGAGATTGCAAAATATCTTGGAGCTTCTTGATCAGCACCCAAAGTACAGTGGGCAAACAGCTGAAGGACATTTACTGCTCAGGCTGGCTGCAGATGGGGCTAAAATTACGAAGAACAAAGGCTCCGTCCGTGTCACTTTCAAGGTGCTGACACCAAGAGACAGCCTGAACGCAGTAAATGTCCTTTCATCACCAGATGAGGAATTTACACTCGTCTTTTATATGGGTATGTGCAGCTAATGTGATTACTTCAGTTATTATGTGGGTGTATGTGAGTGTAATTAACATACCACTCGAGTGACACTGGCATCCTACATTACTGTTGTGCTGCATTGTATAACTTTAAGTAACTTGGTTCAAGTAATGCCTAATGGGAATGCTGTTTTACTGTTGTGCTGCATTGTATGACATGGGGTGTGTTGTAAAAAAAGCATCACTCAAGTAACACTAAGATCAGTATTGTTAAGCCGCATTGCTTCTGGCATACAGAACCTGTGTGTCTGTTTTAAATGTTGTATTATCATAGCTTTTTTTTTCTTCATATTTTGGATGTTATAATGTTGCCATTTTGTAAGAACAGATAAAAAGGCCTGTGAATGTGTGCACAGTACCTTCATCCTTATGAAATAAACTTCAGTTCTCTCTCCCACACACACACACACAATACATACACACATGTACATGTCAGTCACAAACACATGTATTCCCTATCACTTATACACATGCACACACACACACACACACACACACACACACATTTGTACATGCATCACACACACAGGCACATGTATCAGTTACAGTGTGTATTCATATTTATTGCAGATTCAAATGAAGAAACAATATTTCATTGTGCTGTTTTCAGGAAAGGAAGATCGGGACAACATCGACCTTTGGACAAAGATTGTTAGGAGGGAAATGGAAGCTGCAGCTGATCATGGCCTTCATATAAATGGCAGACATGTTCGAGTCACTTGGTGAGTATAGCTTGGTGTATAATAGAGGGCATCATGTACTTTATTAAATAGACCAATCCATGTTAACTGTAAAAGTCAATCACCTGATAGGTTAAAATAGCAACAACAAATAATTTTAGCACATTGCTCTGTCCCATTTTATGATAATACAATGAAGGTCCAACACAGCTGCTTGCAAGTTTACAGTTCATATCAGAAGCTCCTGTAATGTTTACAGGGTACTTTCATCAGACTGGAAGGCCCTTGCTCTCTTGTAGGGGATCAACCCTGCTAACGCCAGATATTTTTGCCTGTGGTGTGAGTGCAGCAAAGACCAAATCAGCGACTTTTCAGGTACTGTTGATTAATTTCCCATTTCCCAAACTACCAGTCATTTGTTAGCCTTTTGCAACCATGGAAATTACCTCCTGGTGTCTTCGTTGTGTAATTCTTTCTTTGTTCTGAGTACTTACTATGTTTAGTAAACTGTGCTTGTTTCTCAAAACAGAAATTATATAATATTGTGGCAAACTATTTTAAGTGAAAGTGAAATGTCATTTGCTCTGGCTTTGCCACTACATGTGTCTTGTTCATTGTGTATCCTTTTTTCCTAACTTTATTATTTATTGATTATTGATTTTTGTTCACTTTTTCTCATCAGTACCAAGATGGCCCATCACTAGATCAGCTGATCGCCAGACACACTGCATTGCAGCCAAAGGGATAGAGGGAAGGAGGGGTTACTGCATGCCTGACCTCCTACCATGGATTCCATATGACCATGTTGTGCCAGATGAACTGCATCTAAGGTTGGTTTGAGAGCTAGTGTATACATACAAATATTAAGTGTAATGATCCGTTGAAAGATGAAAGGAAAATGAAATAGAAGATCAGGATTGCGCAAAGCGTAAAAATGGTGGTATTTCATGTTTTTTAAAAAGTCCCATATGTAACAACGGTGAGCTAAAAGGGTGTGAACATGTATTGCAAGTTATGGGATTGGATATGAAAATGTAACATTGACATTTTCTTGGAGACTATTGTAGGCACAGTTTTCAATCTTGGTCCAAGGATACCTTTTGGCAAGGCCCTTCTAAACATACCAATTTGAGTGACCTCTCTAAAAGGTCAAGGTCACAGGGCATTAGGAAATATGCACATAAAAAAAAATTGACAAAATTTCTCTTGTGACAAAATACAAACTTCGAAATTAAACTTGGTTAAAATATATTTGATGGTAAGACCTTTCTATGCACACGAATTTGGGAAAGGTGGAAAGTAACAAGAGACCTGAAAATATGTCCAATTAGGCAATTTTTCAAACCAAAAATATTTTTAAAAACCTAAACCAAGTACATATGTACCTGATAGTAAGACCTTCCAATACATACTAATTTACATGACCATGCAGAAAGGTCCAGTGTCACAAGAGATCAGGAAATGGATTTTTGGGGGACGAAATTGTAGTGTTGTCTTGAATACTACTCACAACTTCAAACCCATGCACACATGTTCCAGAACTTGCAACTTGTGTCAAGATTTATGACTTATTAAAAGTTAATCCATAGTTGTAAAAAACCCAAACAAACTCTTCTGTCTGTTTCTAAGTGCATCAATGTCCATTTGAAAAATATAAAATCAAAAGGCTCACAAAATTGTCATTTGATCATACGTTTGATGTTTGTTGCAGGATGCGTATCACCACAAAACTTCTGAACCAGGTAATTAGTGATACGAGTTCTCTCATTTTTTTGGTCCTGAGATGAACGTACATGTAAGTTGTTGTTTTTTCTTGTTCAGGTAACACACAGTAGCTGCACTGGACTTCACATGCCAAGGATCATACTGTGCTAATCATAATATTTCCAGAAGTGAAATGTTGCACTGCATTACAAAAAAAGAAAACGTCAGTGCTTTCTTGAGCAGGTAGAATCTGTTTACTTCTGTTCATATAACTGCTTGCTGGCACTACTCTGAAGCTTCATCTGCTCTGAACCAGGTCGTTAGATGGTCCATCGAGGTCAAGGTCACAGAAAAACTGAAGGCAGAGATGAAGAGGATACAGGTTGCCTTCAGCATCTACGATGAAGTTGGTGATGATGACAGTGGGAAGATCCACAAGTGGACTCATCCAGCAGGCATGTACATTGAACCATGTACTGTTGTACACTGCATTTATTGTTTCTGTAATTATTTTATTATTAAATATTAGAACGCCCCACCTACTGACAGGTCACCTGCAATATTCAGCATGTAAACTAAAATCCTTTTGATATTGTTTTCACCAGGAGATGACCTACAAAAGATATTGAGTGAATTCAACATCAGCAATGTCTTGGGTCATGGCATTCATCTGACTCAAAACATGGCAAATCTCACCGTCAGCCAGCTGAAAGCAGAGCTCAATAAAAGGGACCTTCCTACCAATGGGACAAAAAACATCCTTTTGGATCGCCTTCGTGGGGCCATGCAGCCTGGAGAAACGGTTGGTTGTTTGACTGCCTAGTAGAAGTTAACTAAATGCGCAGGCGAAAACGACGCATATACACGCACACACACTAAGTGTTCCAGGAGCTGTTGTAAGACAACTTTCTCCAGTACGTTATAAGTGAATGGTAGGTTGGATGCAGGCCTGTAGTTTTTTAGGGTATTTCTGTCCACGCCTGTTTTTTTTTTTTTTTAGCAATGTGGTAACAACAACCTGTTTGAAAGATTTTGGAACAGTTCCGGTTGACAGAGACTTGTTTACTTGTTTATTTGCTTCACATGTGAGCCCAAAAATTCAAGCCATTCTGAAATACTCTTTTAATACACTTTGGCAATCTGGAAAATTTGTACAAAAACTACACTCTGCCACATTTATATAAAAGTAGAAAAATGTAATGACTTCAGTTTTGAGCATTAGTTTCCATTGGAGCTGTTTAGTGTCCGAACATCAGTTTCTGACTTTATCTGTATAATTATATGAGAGTGTATTGGCTGTTTGCACTATTTCTGGCCTGTGTATGAAGGGGTTGACCAATATCTGTGAAAAATGGCATGCCACTTATGTCTTAACCCATATCATTCTGAAAATACACCACTTTGTGAAATAAATTTGACTAAAACAGTTCAAGGGTAGTGCCAGAATAGCTTAGCACCTCTAGGCGCCAAGCTGTTCTAGCACCACCCTTGAACTAAATCCATTGGTCTATATCTTTATCTGTAAGTACTATAATGTAGCTTGCATATGGCAGTGTACAGATTTGAAGCTTTAGCCTCAGTATGATATGCTTGATTATACATTGCTTAACGTCCCGTCAGCAACAAGACTTTCTCGGGATGTGCCTGCACTGCTTGTTAAAAAAAATAAATAAACAGAATATTGAATTATGTCGCCAGCTGGTCCAATACGTTAAATAAACCTAACACATGGAGTCAAAATAAGCTAAGACCATTTAGCAACACACATCCAATATCAAGAGCTACAGCAGCGCAGACAGTAGGGAGACTTTAAAAAAGGAAAATAGAGGTGAATGGACCAAGGGTAGACAGATACACATGCCCCAGAATAGAGGGGAAACCCACCCTGTGTTGCTGACCAGGGTGACCATGGGAACTGAAAAGTAGTTAAACCCACCCAAGTCCCCCAGGGCAGACCCAGGTGGGGGCTCAGTATGACTATGATATGGGTTAATCAGCTCTCATATATGAATTACAGATTGTTCACTTTGATTATATCACAGGTGCTGCCAAGAAGACAAGAGAACAGGGTGTCCTATGAGTTTGAAGATGACGAAGATGATGACGAGGTGGTAACTGGTGATGGTCAGCCCAGGGAAGACTTCCTGGATGTTGGTAATCTCCAGCTCATTTGGAATCGATTTGGATCCCTGATGACAGCGCTCAAAACTCTCCCTGGAAAAGAAGGGTATATGGAGCCCAGTGAATTTCAGGAAGCAGCTCGCCAGTGGGCCAGGGATTTCCGAAAGGTCACTTTCAGTGGAGATGTGATACCTTATATCCACTGTAAGTGTATGATAATGTGGATAAGCAAATGTGTAGGTAAAAGACTATAGCATAGGCAAAGAAGTGTTTTAGTGTGAGAGAATATGACAATTACTTTTTTGCTTTCGATTTTGTTTGTAGGAATATTGTTGCAACATACAAATGAAACATGGAACCATACAATGTCTGAAACAAATCTTGTAAAACACACAACCATATGTTTACAAGAATATTACAGTGTGATGGTAAACACAATATCTATATGCAGTTCTGATTACAAATTCTGATTTGCGTCAAGCTGGATGTAAGACTGCTGCATGATTGGGTGTGCAATGTACATGGTACTTTCATCTCTTTTTCATCTTTTTGGCACAGGTCTCGTCTACCATGTGCCTCAGGCCCTCGCTAGGTTCAGGTTTCTTCCAGATATTGGCATTTCCAATGTTGAAAGAAAGAACTATGACCATCGATTAGCTTACTTTGGTGCAACAAGCCATGAGGGGGGAGCCCATGGAAAGACGGTTTCAAAACAGGTAGCCTATGTTGTAGACTAAACCATCAGGTTTGTCCTGGTGATGCCTTTCAACAAATTGCGTATTTTAGTTACAATGTAAATAGAGCTAGTAATAAAATTAATGTTTCATAAAACACTGTTGCAGTCCTCACGATGGGGCTCTCTCATAGCATAATTCTTGAAATGGTGTGGTGGGCTTGTATTGATTACCAGTTTAGAAAGACAAGAAGTAACCAGTTCTGCACTGTTGAACTAATTATGTTTTCCTATGTTTAGTTACTGAAAGAAACTACTTCTTGCAGCATACACTTTCTTTTTGTTTTTGCTAGGTGAAGTGGGGGGATGGTGTGTGTGTGGGGGGAGGGGGGGTGGGTGGGTGGGTGGGGGGGGGTCTGTAGCATCATAAAAAATAAAACAATGTGAAAAAAATTATATCTGTTGCATACCTCCTCAGTTACATTGCCGACATGCTTTCCTGGAGGCCAGTTTCCTGATCCTTTCTGTTGGAAATTAAAACAAAACAACATGTAAGAATTTTTGTAAATAAATATACAAGTTTTATAATCGGATCTGATGAATTAAAAGTTAATGTAGGTTCCACCTAAAAAAAAGTTTCTAGCAGATTGTGTGTAGTACATCGTGAAATTTGTTTCAGATCTTGGAACGAGAGAATGTGCTGCTGCACTTCAACTTGATTAAACAACCTCCTGAAAGACCAGTGAAACGAAGGAAACTTGAGCATGTATGACTTTCATTCTATTTCTGTGGGGGTTTTTTTTTTCCCCTTTTTCTTGTCTCATTCTGAAAATTTCCTTAAAACACCCCCATTTTCAAATGAGCAAAACTGTAAACATACCATCCAGCGGAGTTGTCCTAATTCCATGAGTTTGACCTTTGGAGCTGCAATTAGCAAAGGTATGTCATCATGTTTTGCCTATAACTTCATCTGGTGCAATTCACAGTACTGGCAGGGAAAACTTAACGAAATTGGTGAACATGAGATTTGTTGCACTTGAATATACTCACAAACTCGAAAAATATACCAACATTTCTTATTTTTTACACTTCAAATTAAACTTTAAAGTTTTTCAAAGACAGTAATAATTCTCCATTCACTCCTAAACTACACAAGAAGCTTCTGGATCTAATTTGAAAATCTCCTAGTCACACACTGTCTATCAGATTTGTTCTAAACTGCACATGCAGAAGAACAGACAATACGTTTATTGTAATTTCTGGCAAAATAAAAAATGTTTGCTGCGAATCTCCATGTTCGCCACATTGTAAATGCCAATATGAACAAGTCTGCAACCACGTGTCATTTCTTCGCCAAACAAACGTGTATTGCTTCAACTGTGTATCACTTCAGTTTCATATGAAGAGATTAAAAGTTTGAAATTATTTGATGCTAAATTTTCAGCTGATTTGGTTTCCAAATTATGTGAATCCTGCCACCTGACACTTTTTTATGCACACCAAAGCCACATCTCAGAAAAAAAGTACTAATGCCTTGGAACATACAGATGCTCAACTGGAAACACTACCAATGCCTTCATGGACAAGGGGCTTAATACACATGCGCAATACACATATATAGTCAGAGATTTCTTCACTTCAAGATGTATGGGTTGCATTTCTGTACTAAACTGAGTAATGCTTTGCCTACTATGTAACTTTTCTGTATTATGTAGTCTTCCACTTAAGAGATCACTCTGGATCCAGTGTGCATGCTAGGTAATGGCATGTAATGACACATTCTCCACTAAAAATAGCCAAGCACATGCACTGAAAGTTAACCTTTGGTGGGCGGATCTTACCATCCATAGTGTGCAATGGGAAGTTGTCTCACGGCGGCTGGAGTCGCCATTCAGGAAGCTAGAAAAATAATCCTTTCATTCAAATTCCAGTTAGTTACCATTCACCACTATTAAATGCATCTTTCCTTCTTGTTTCAGTGTGTCCCAAGTTTCTGAGCAACTCACCTAGTGTGTTCCGTCTCTTTTTTGTGAAGGAGAGGGTGATCCAAGCGGGACCAGGAAGAAATTTCTCATCTGGCTCGCACACCTCCGGTCGATCATCTTCACTTCCTTCGTAGTTACACCTCGTGTGAAGAGAAGATATACATGTGTAAATGTGCATCCTTTGTGAGATAAGAAGTGTGATGAAGTTTGTGGGATCAGGAATTATACAAAGCTGTAGCTTTATGTGAACCTGATTGATGGATACAATATCGACACATACAGCCACTTATTCCACAATGAGACAGTTTACACAAGACTGAGGATGCATCATGTGAGCTGTAGGCTATGCAGAATTTTAGATAGAAGTTCACCCAAATGAATGCAATAAACATTGTATATATATATGACAAAGCATGTGGGGACCCACAGTTCATTGTTATGTACTGGTGTAACTTGTAAGCAAAATAAATGACAAAGAAAAGTGTGGTCAGGACCCGGCCTCCAAACGACTGTTATAGATGTATCATCACTTATAAGCAAAGTGGACTGTGTGTACATTTACAGCATGTGCAGATACCTTGGACATTCTGCATGCCTGTAAGCCACCCTCTCCTTGTAGCCCCACTTCAGCTTAACAGGCTCTCTCCTTGAGACGAAGGTCTCTGTGCTGTCATGGCCCTCACGTAGGTCCCATCCATTGCCAAGAACTTGGCTCAGCAGCTTCACAGACACTATGGAATCAAACGGCTCTGCCCTGGCCTGGCCAAGAAGGGGGCAGAAGTGTTGAATCCAAACTGCCTCGGGGAATGGCACACACACCCTGGCCTTGGTGTTAAAACCAGTATTGCCCTCGGGTGTATGTGCTGCTGCCCCAAGAGCATCAAACACCATCTGCACAAAACATTTATACATTTACAGTGGAAGGTGCATTGTTTAAGTATCTTGCAAACTAAACCAACCATATGTGCAGCAGTCATCAGATTGGTGTACTGCAAAAATAAAAGATGTACATTTGTTTGTGTTTGGACAGCCCACTATCAGCATTCAGATATACCTACGTCACTGCCATGAGAATGCAGTAATTACCTGTCTGAGGCTGAGGACATAGTCGTCTAGCTGGCCTGTCCCCTCGAGCGCCATTTGCTGCATGATTTCAGCAGCATACGTGGAGCTGGAAACCTGGAAACGGTTTTGCTCCAGGTATGCTGCCAGCTCTGGGTTCTCTTTCAAACTGATGAAATTTGGAGGACCATCCCAGTCCTCCCACTTGACAAGTGCCTGTCCCCCGAAAACACTGATCACATCCTTTATCTTCCACATTTTGTCCTGTGAGATGGAACATTAAAGTATAGCTTATACAAGTGTAGACTGATTATTTCAACATGACATTTAAATTGCTGTAACTAATTATACTGTCTGTTTCTTTCCCTTATGTGCGTGTAATGGGAAAAGTGTAGAACATTCCAACTTAGTAAAGAAGTAAGGACACCTTCATTGTCATCTGCATTGAATTTTTTGTGCATTTATCCCAAACAGACTAAATCAGCGCTTTGATCAACCGTGATAGTTTATTTTCAATAATATATATAATCCTAAAAAAGTGTAGGACATTCTAACCTCCAAAAGAAGGAAGAAAATCCCTATTGTCATCTACATTGAATTGTTTACGCATTTATTCTAAACAGACCAAAAGCAGTGTTTGGATCAACCTTGATAGTTTATGGGTTGTGCCTGATTAGCTTGCCACCATTAGACACTGAACAAATCTGGTAATACCCGTGAACTGTCCTGCTTGATCCATCTGCATCTGGTATGTCTGAATCCTCAGAGGATACCTTCAAATGTTGGGAGACAATTTGGCCTTGTGAATACATGGGCTGATAATTATGAGTGATTAATGAGCTTTATGAGTTGTACTGATAAGCCTAGTGTCACTTCATGCCCTTAACCCATGGCATCCTAGGTGAATATTTTATTTTTTTTTAGATTGTATCCTTTGAGGTTTTGTTCATAGTTTTAGAGACCGGTCAACCATGATAGTTCATATATTATGTGGTAATAGAATAGCTTTGCGCCTACATTGTTAGAATAGCTAGACGTACATTGGTCTAGCTATTCGAACAATACCATTGAACTATTATGGTCAATCCACATTCTGTTGTAGCCTGTCATGGTTTTATGGGTCAAGACTATATACTCAGTCTTGGATTAATGTGTCTGATCATTTGCTGTGTAAATTTTCATGAGGCTTATGTAATGCCCTGCTCTCTCAGTTTTTTTGTACATCAAAACAACATCCCTATTGACACATACCTACTGTGTGCACAAATTTTATAAGGGTGTTTGTGTTTGATGTTTTGGTGTGTGTGTGTGTGTGTGTTTTAAATGAAAACTGATGTCCTGTTTTCAATCACCTCTTCCTCAGATCGGTCTTTTTTAGCTGTGTCCATTTCCTCAGCTTTTGCTGCGTCTCTGACGGTCATTTCATAATCATTGAATCTTGTGGGGCGTTTTGTTCTTCTTCCATGCCGTGTTGTCATCTTTTTAAAAAAAAGTTTTTTTTTTTTAAGTTATACAATTTGCATATGAAAAAATGAAATAACTGTGATGAAAATCAGTAAAACAAATGTATCACCACACACACACACACACACACACGCACACACACACACAGTATTTAGCCTGTTTTGTGTTGAAGAACATTATGAGACCCAGTGTTGTGTGTATGTTGTTGATTGGAAAGTTGTGAGTTGTGGGAGGGTCAAGTTATGTAAAACTGAAATAGTACAAAAGAAATTCCAGCTGTTCATGTGAGAGAAAAGAGATATAAAGCAAGTACATAAATACAATGTTTGTATTACTGAGAGTGGGACACTGTGACATTCTTGCTTGCAAGTTTTCTGTTTATCACTGATCTACAACTAAGCCGCTGTGTGCCTTTTTATGATTATCTGAGTGAGGTGCTACAAGTGACAATAAATTCTCCTGAAACTGTCGCAATTTGACTGCAGGTGTTTCATGACTTCTGTATTTAAACTATGATTGTGGTGCTGGTGGTGGTCGGTCTTGCTCTCACTCTAGCCGAGCATCGTAAGATAGAAGTAAGGTTGCAAGATTTATTTGTACCAGAAAAGCATTAGTAATAAAACAAACAACATAATCAAAATAGTCAAACCAGTGCAAGTGCTGATAACCTTAAACACCTTAGGACTAACACCTATACCTTCCGACACAATACCTAGCAAACCTATCTCCTATGCCTGACACCTACAACGATGAATACGATTCCTAGCGAACCTAGCTCCTAGGCCTAACACCTATGCGCACTTACCAATAAAACCTACGCGCAATCCTAACACAGCCTAAGCCCTATTTAGGTGAATTAGAACTGAACTAAAACGCTACTGTCCTATGGGGTAGGGCCGGGGTGGTTGAGGAGATCATTGTTCACAATCGCCTCGTGGGGTAGGGTCAGGGTGGTTGAGGAGATCATTGTTCACAATCGCCTCGTGGGTTAGGGCCGGGGTGTTGAGGAGATCATTGTTCACAATCGCCTCGTGGGTTAGGGCCGGGAAATGTAGGAGATCATTGTTCACAATCGCCTCGTGGGTTAGGGCCGGGAAATGTAGGAGAAAATTTGTTCACAATCGCCTACGGGGGGGAAGAGGGAGGGGAGTGTGAGAAATCACTGTTCGCAATCGCTCACAGGGGGGGAGGGGTGGTGAGCATTGTTCACACTCACCCCGAGACTGGTTAGTTCGGGTTTAACGTCCACAGCACCGAGGTGATCATGGACGGCCCTGACGGGCGGGTTATGGGGGACAGGGAAATCTATTGCCTATGGAATACGACCTGAACACTGATCAACTCAGGCGCACTCCAACTGTGCCACTTTCATTTACCAGGACCTTTCAACGGACACGTCCCGAGACTGAGAATCGGCCGCTTTATATAGGCTCCCAGCCTCTGGGTCCGGAAACTACGTCACAGCTTCGCGCGTGTAGTCCGCTACACACCAACTAGCTAAGTCAGCAAAATTCTCGCTCACAGTGCGCCATCATCATCATCATCAGTCCCTTGCCCGAACTGGGCGTTGGGGGGACTGAAAGGCAGCAGCAACAGACAGTGCTCTCCACTGAGTTCTATTTTGGGCGGTGGCAAGCAAGTCTGGCATCTCGAGTTTGGTCCATTCTTTTATGTTTGCGACCCAACTCTTTCTCTGACGACCTCGCCGACGACTTCCTTCGAGAGTGCCTTGGAGGATAGTTTTGGACAAGGTGTTGTGTCGGGTCACGTGGCCAAACCAAGCAAGCTTGCGCCGTTTCACGGTTGCCAGAAGGGGTTCATGTGGGCCCACCAGGGAAGTGACGATGCTACGTACATATTCGTTGGTCTCGTGCTCGCGGTACGAGATGCGGAGCAACTTCCTCAGGCACTTATTCTCAAAGGCCTGGATTTTCTTTTCTGAGTCTGCAAGAAGTGTCCAAGTCTCACAGCCGTAGAGTAGAATAGACACTACGAGGGACTTGTAAAGCCTGTACTTGATGGTGAAGCTGATGGAGTTACTTCGCCATATCCTGTCCAGCCTGGCCATTGCGGATGCTGCTGTACCTATCCTGATACGGATCTCTGCTATGCAACTACCGTCTTTAGACAGGGTGGCTCCCAAGTACTTGAAGCTATTGACCTCTTCTAGCTTCTGGCCGTTCATGTGGATGTTGCTGCTGCTGTCGCTTGTGGTGTTGATCATCACTTTGCTTTTATCCGTACTGATCTCCATGCCATAAGACCCTGCGCTACTTGAAAGTTTGTCTGTCAGGTTTTGAAGCTCACTATTGCTGCCTGCCATGAGGTCAATGTCGTCTGCGAATCGAAGATTGCACAGGGATCTGCCACCAATAGAGATTGAAGTATGGTGGTCGTGGAGGGTTTCCTGCATGATCTTCTCCAGGAATATGTTGAAAAGGACAGGAGAGAGCAGGCATCCTTGACGGACACCGATCGTCGTCCTGAAGAACTCGCCTGACTGATTGTTAAGTAGAACCGCGCTGCAGGCGTTCTTGTAAAGCGCTTCTATCATTTGGATCAGTCCCTCCTCTATGTTGAACGATCTCATGACTTGCCAGAGTCCGTCGTGCCAGACGCGATCAAATGCTTTCCTGAAATCAATGAAGTTGTGGTAGAGTTCGCGCTGATGCTGCAGATGTTTCTCGATCAGGACGCGGCAGTTGAAATCTGCTCTACAGTGCTTCTTCCAACTCTGAAGCCAGCCTGTTCTTCTGCCAGCAGTTCCTCGGCGAAAGTTTTGAGGCGGTTGAGAATGATTCTAAGCATTACTTTGCTAGGGTGACTTATCAGACTGATAGTTCTGTAGTTCTGGCACTGTTTCAGGTTTCCTTTCTTGGGGAGCGGGATCACTAGAGACTGTGTCCATTCTACTGGCCATTTCTTTTGCTCCCAGATCTTTTGACAGAGTGTAGTGAGGACCTTCGTTGTTACTTCTCCTCCATGTTTCAACAGTTCAGCAGGTACGTTGTCTACACCTGGAGACTTTCCTCCCTTCAGGCCGCGTACGGCTGCTTCCACCTCTTCAGCTAACACTGGCAGGTCTTCAGCCTTCCTGGCCCCAGCCTGGTTGTTTTGGAGGATGCTGGTGTCTGGCTCAGCCTTGTAGTTATACAAGTCTCGGCAGTACTCAGTCCATCTGTTTAGTACAGCAGTGTTTTCTGTAAGGAGTTGGCCGCTGCTGTCTTCGATGACTGTGGCTGTTCGCTGTCGAGTCTTGGTGAGGGTCCTTAGCGTTTCATAAGCCTTCTTGCTGTTGCCGTTTGCCATGCCCTCTTCCACGCTACAACACTGGTCTTCAATCCAATCTTCTTTGGCTTCTTTCATCCTCTTCCTGATCTTCTTGTTGACAAGTCTGTACTTGTTTGCTGATGTGAGGTCTTGGCCTCTCTTTTTCTTCCAGGCTCTCCTCTCATCACAGAGATCGAGGATGTCATCGGTGACCCAGGGCTGTTTGCGCTTTCTCTGCTTCCCCAGCACTTCTTCTGCTGTAGAAAGTAACACTTCTTTTATATTTCCAGCAAGGGTGTCTACGTCGCAGTCCAAAGTAGCCAAGGCTGCAAATCTGCCTCCCACCTGGGCTTGGAAGACCTCTTCTACTTCCGGGTCTTTTAGCTTCTCGAGGTCGAATCGGATGCGAGGGCTCTTGCTGTCTCGTTTCAATGCCAGCTTCAACTTGAGGCTAGTAAGGACGAGGTTGTGGTCGCTGCCAATATCAGCGCCAGGAAAGGACCTCGTTTGTGCTTTGTTAACGCTGGATTTGAATCGTCGAGGCAGCAGGATGAAGTCAATCTGGTTATGGACCAGGCCTCCTGGCGATTGCCATGTCACTGTTCTTGACTTCTTGTGTGGATGGAGGGTATTAGCAACGGTGAGACGGTGACTCTTTGCGAACTCTAAAAGTCGCAGGCCTCTGTCGTTTGTTTCTCCAACGCCAAACTTGCCAGCTGTTCCTGCCCATTGTTGGTAAGCGTCAGGGCCGATCTTTGCATTCCAGTCACCGAGGACAGTCAGAATGTCTTTCTTAGGTGTTTTCTTGATGATGTTGTCCAGTTGTTCGTAAAATTCTTCTAATTCTTCATCATCATGATCTGCTGTTGGAGCGTATACTTGTATGATAGTGATGTTGTGCGGTCGGGCGGAGATGCGGATGGAGATTAGTCTGCTTGACACGGGGGTGCAGCTGATGACAGTTCCAGCCACCTCTTTCCTTACGATAAAAGCTACGCCATGTTCGTGCTTGGTTTCTTTTCCGCTGAACCAGATTTTATGGCCTTCATCTGTTGTTGTTTCTCCGAAGCCTGTCCATCGAACTTCTGCAAGTCCTACAATGTCCCAGCGATAGCGCTTTAACTCGTGGGTGAGTTCCTTCACTTTGCCGCACTGGTAGAGTGTGCGAACGTTCCAAGTTCCGATAGTTATTCCTTGAGTGGGCAGCTTGATGGTGGGTTTGGTTCCAGTAACACACTTGTCGCCCCCACCCTGGAGACCTCCAATGGGGTGCGCGGTCGTTGGTGATCCGGGCCCCGACCGATCCGGCATGTTATTCTTATTCTGTTGCTTGTCCATCAGTCCTTTCAATGGGCTTAGGCAAACTTGGCGGCGCCCGTCTCCTCTCCAAGTATTTCAACTGACTGAGAGACGCGTCAGCCCCTCACAACGTTTCGCCCGCCAGCAGAAGCGGTTACCGGGGTGTGGCTAGGTAAAGGACCTGGAGCCAAGCGTGCACTAAACCACTGAACTCTGACTCGCTGGTAGTAACTAGTGATAGCATTAGCAGAGGGCTCCTCTGCTACAGGTGGAACTCTCCTATATACAACTGGAGAAAGAAAAAAAAAAACCTGAAAAGCCTGACATTCAGACTACAATTCATCTCTTTAGTGCAACATACGTTGTATTCTTTTTGCACTATTGGTGTCATTTCCCTATTTCCCCAAGTTAGCCCTCTTTGCTGTAGGTTCACTGTTTTCCAAGTACAATTATCGGATCAACGATAGCAGACGACAGCAGTGTAAGGTCACATGATTTGATCACATGATCTCCTCTTGCGGTATATGGACCACAACAACTGCGATGGCGAACCAAATCATAGCAGGAGGTTCGCCGGGTTTTATCTTATTTTACCATCAACATTGTTTTGTCCCGACTAAAGTGGTAATTGCATTGATTTTTTAGGCATGGTGTGTTCAAATCAGCAGAAGGAAGTGCTTTACTTGCAGAGTGAATGGCCGATTTTTACAATGTTCATCGAGCCGTGACCAAGCTGTGCTTGCAGTTGCATGGGATAGGCTAGGCGCAACGGGTACCCAGGCGCAACAGGCTAGAGTACATATGCGTACTACTGTATCTCTTTGTCCAAGATTTACAACAGCCGAAATTGTCAGGTGATCTGGTTCGTATTTGCACCCGGTTGAAAATACGGTAACTGTGAAATGGGACTGGCCGCAGCGCGTTCAGTAACTAGTACGCAATATCATTGGCGGGCAGGAGTCAAACTGGGGACCCGTCAAACAGGAGTGAAGGGAATCGCCGGGTCGTGGGTTCAAATCTCGTCCCGGCCCCGGTAGCTGGACTCGCAATGCAGGGGGAAAAAACGGATTTGTTCAATATCATGTCCGTTGAAAGGTCCTGGTAAATCAAAGTGGCACAGTTGGAGTGCACCTGAGTGGATCAGTGTTCAGGTCGTACTCCATAGGCAATAGATTTCCCTGTCCCCCATAACCCGCCTGTCAGGGCCGTCCACAATCACCACGGTGCTGTGGACATTAAACCTGACCTAACCAACCAACCTATATGCTAGTACTGCTGTTGAACACAGATCTAGCGCCAAAGTGCCGTATGTAGCCCAAGTTTGTGGACGGACAAGCTTGAAACCTTAGGATATTGTCTTTCAAAGTATTATCTTGAAGTTTTTTATTCCATTTTTTAATTAGAATACACATTGACAGGAAAATCCCGTTGATTTGTATTTGAGTCCATATTTTTTAAGTCTCTTATACAGAAGAGACTTTTTAGGATGGGTCGCGTTGGAGCAAATGTCATTCATTTATCGCAGTAGACTATTGACCATTGATTCATTTACTTTTGAAACATCTACTTAGAGGAGAGTAGTGTGTGTCTGTGTGAGTGCTCATGCGTGTGACTTAGTGGTGTGAAACACTGATATTACGACACCAAAATATCGTTAAAATACAATTTTGTACTGGTATGCAACTCTAATCGATAGACCTATGGTTGATAGTCCTGCGTATCAATTGTCCTACGATTTGTATCGATAGTCTCATGTCAATAGTCTGATGTCTTCAAGCCCAATGTCACACTAGTCCTATGTTTTCTATTATTGTTATTATTATTATGTTTCTGAAAAAGAGGCATCTTGTATAAAAATCAACATTGCGTTGTCGGAGCGTTTTATTTACTGTTCGCATATTGTTTCATTTTAGAAACAATAGCAGCTTGGATCCAGGAAGCTGACAATGGTTCTGATGAACATCAGGCCAAGCTGGGGGCACACTTTTTGTCACTGGCAGACGCTGGAATAGACAGGGAAGAGAATGAAGCCAAGGCCATCCAGTGGCTGCTGCGAGCTTCAAGACAAGGAAACACTTCCGCCACTAGTGATCTTCAAAAGTGCATGAAGACTGGCACAGGTTGTTTGTTATAATTGGTTAACCCCCTTTTGCATACAACCGCAGATATAGTACAAACTAATGCTGAAGTGGTCACTGTAGTATACCTTTTAGTACTGGGACACTGTCCGATGTCAAATTGTAACCAAGGTACACTGTCTTGTACACGGTGTAAACTGTCGGTGTTAATTTATATCGAGCTTTTCAAATTTTTCTTTCTACAAGAGAACTCGCTGAACGTGACTCAGACCCGCCGGTTGTGTGGAGGGTTGGCATAGATCCACATTACCCCACATAGGCTTAAGGGAAAGTACGGCGTCAAGACTTGTAAATGCATTCATTACTTCCAGGCTCGATTATTGCAATTCTGTACTGGCAGGTTTACCGGCAGATCAGATTTCACGCTTGCAGATTCAAAACAGTGCGGCGCGTTCATCTTGAAGAAACAAAAGAGAGACCACGTTACGCCTCTGCTGAAGCAGCTGCACTGGCTGCCCGTCAAATTCTGTTGCCAGTACAAAATTGCAATTTTCGCCTATCGGCATTTTGACGGATCTCTCCCGCCATACCTCTCTGCCAAGCTGTCTGCCTGTCAGCCATCACGCACCCTCCATTCCTCCAGTGAAAAGCTGTTAAAAATCCCAAATCTCAACATGTAAACTGTCGGGGAGCGTTCTTTCACCTTTCTCGCCCCAAGTGTGTGGAACACGCTGCCAACGGAAATGCGGAATCTGCCCACATTGTCACAGTTCAAGGCTCACTTAAAGACTTTTCTTTTTTGTCGGGCATTTAACACTTAGCTCATATTTAGCTAACTGTTGACTGACTGCCACCTATTCTGATCCCAGAGGAAGTGAATGTAAGGTGTGGGGAAGGGATGGGGTGGTTTAAAGTAGTGTATAATTGTGCGTGTGTGTCTGAGAGAGAAAGGGTGTGCTGTTGTGCATGCGCAGTGAGTCCAGTGTTTTCCTGGAGAACGGCGCTATACAAGAACTATGTATTATTATTATTATTAAGGGCTTATGACATTAGTTGAGACTTCAAAAGTGCTTCAGGGTGTATTCTTACATTTGTATAGTGCTTGCTGAATTTCGATTAATGATTGCAAATAGACAAACACAGCTACCCATTGGTGTTAATCATCAGGGTTCATTCAGAGCTTTTTGGCTGCAAATGCTTATGATAATCTATTGCCTCCTAAACTGGTGGATGGTGTTGACTGAATGATTATACATAAGAATGCAAGTCAGGCTATCATGAAAGGAATAGATGCTTCTTATTTTGGCACGAAGCGCCCCCATCGCTGGCTCGCTTTGTTTACGCCAACTCCGACCGATCTCAGACCGGCTGGCTTTGTTTTACTTAGAATTGCTAACGCAAATTATCTAATTAACTCTATTGACCTGTGGAGACATATGGATCTTCATATGCACAGTGTGATTCAGCGATACACTATTATTTTCACCCACGTCATGAGTTATAAGTTGGGACATGAGGATCTATGGTTCGCTGAGAGTAGTTTTGTGCTCATAATAACTGTGCTTATGCCATATATTTCCCGAGGCATAGATTATAATGGGCCTGTACGAACTTGAGACACTCATGAGTCTCATAAAATTTAAATAAGCAAAGAAGGGTCTATGCCTCTAGCTGACATATGCATATGAGATCCTCATGAGCCCTCTAAATTTAACATGGAGAAGCACCCACATGAATGTAAGAATACACCCAGGGTTTCTGTTTTCACAACAGCTTAAAGGGTCTGTAGACCCCCAGGCGTCAATTTTAGAGGGTACACAGACCCCCATCTCGGCATAATAAAGGGTCAGAAATTTAATTTAAGAAAACTTCATCATTTGTATGGGGTTTTTATGTTTTTTTTTTTTGGTTTTGTTTTTCTAATTAACTCAGTTTGCTCTCTCTCCTCTTTAAATGTGTTTACAGAACATCTCAAAAAGTCACACTGTTATTTAACATGACAAACCAAACTAAACCGCAGGGGACAGAAAACTACACAACCAGACCCCCTCCCAAACAAAACAATGCTAGAATAATCTACCATTGCTACATGAGCAACGTAATGTGGCCATATGGATACTTATAACTTGCAACCCATTTCCTAGAGACGTCATAATGGCCTTCAAAGACGCACAGTCCTTTGTTTCTTCAAAAACATTACCGATGACATGACTACAAGGAGTGTCTACTCCTTGCTCAATTCTAGCCTAAGAACCGGTTGTGCCACACAACCCGGGAAGCACTCGGGGATCCCGCAGAGGGACCGAGAGTTGTCTCCCGCTCCTACCCATCAGGCCTGTTCACGTGTGAACTCCAGTCACGCTTCTTAGGCTCACGCGTTTGGACGTGTTTTTCTCTAGCCTCTACACTTGGAGTTTTTTCGACCGGTCCTACTCTACCATGTTTCGTTGTATACTGGCCTCCGGCCTTAGTTCTTCTGCCCTACGGTGGTACTACGCTTTTGGTGAAGGGTTTGCTTCCTGACGGCGCCGCTCGTGCTGTGCTTGCCATGGAACCTTCGCCAACTCTTACCGCGCCGACAGAGAGGTAAGGTAGTTAGAGGGCCTCGGCCCGTTGCCCGGGCGGGGCACAGGCTTGAGCAGCGTACTTTTCTTGCTTCCTCGTCGCTGGCGGTTAGTTCGTCTTAGCGGTGGGCTCTGCTTAGCTTCGCCTGGTTGGCTGATGAATTTTAACGCCCTGGTTTGAGCGGGATTTCGCGCCATGACCAGTGGCGATGAGTGAGTTGCGGGGCCATACCTGTTTTACTTGGGCTACCTAGGCTTGCGTTCGCCTTGGCAAGCGTTTCCATGATTTTTGTGATTTTGTGCTTTCGCCAGGGTGGCCTAAGCGGAGCGGTTACCAGGCTGGTACTACGCACCCGCTACGGTCGGCCCCGATACCGGGTTATGTATGTTTTGTGGGTCAGGCGGGCCCTTTCCGTTTTAGGAGGGGCCCTTGAAGACACCCGCCGAGTGCCTTTGTGTTTGTGTGTTGCAGTGGCCTGCTGGGGACCTGCACACAATGCGGAGGATTTCAGTGGCCGTCGGATACCCATGCAGTCTGCCTCCTCTGCGCTGGGTGTGCTTCTGACCACGCATGTGACGTCTGTGCTACCTGGCCGGAGCAGCGCTGGTCCGATCTCTGGAACTTCTATACTAGAGAGCCCCCTACGCTGTCGGGTGCGGTGAAGATCCCGGAGACGCCCTCCGACGTGCCACCGGCACCGGACGAACAAGGCCTACTCGTTCCGACGCGGCTGACGCCACTGACTTTGCAACGGACGGCTGCTCAAGGTGGGAACTCGTCCGGCAGGTCCGCCACAGCGAGTAAGCACGCCAGGACGCATACGTTGACGAAGCAAAGAACCCGCCTCTCCCTAGAGCCTGGTTTGCAGAAACGCCCTTGGCGCCCTTCGTCTACCTTCGTTCCCCACCCGTCTCTCAGGAAGCCGCAGGGGTCCCCTTGCCGGCTAGAAACCCGCCTCTCCTTAGAGCCTGGTTCACAGAGACCTACGCACTGTCGTCCGGAGCCTCCTGCTGACGAAGTTCGCACGCACCGGGACTCTGCTCGCCGTTATCGTTCGCCTTCACAGAGGCCCACGCGCACTCGTCCGGAGCCCCCTGCTACCGAAGTACACACGTGCCGGGACTCTACTCGTCGCTATCGTTCGCCTTCACAGAGACCCGCGCGCGCTCGTCCGGAGCCCCCTGCTACAGAGGTACGCACGCACCGGGACTCTTCTCGTCGCTGTCGTTCGCCCTCTCGGGTTCGTAGGAGGACCTCTGCCTCTCGCCGTTCGACAGGGCAGGATTCCCCGCGTGGTGGACGTGGTTCCCGCTCTCGTCGTTCCCGTTTCCGTTCGGATTCCCGCTCGTCCCGTTCCTCCTCCCGCCGGCCGCCCCCTTCCCCCTGGCCTCTGCCTCGCCGTTCCGCTCCGTCTCGTCGTAGCCGTTCACCTCGCCGGAGCCCTCCTTCGTCGCGCAGGAGACCTTCGCCACGGCCTTCCTCGCTCCGCTCCCCCCAGCGGAGGGGGTCGTCGTCCTCTACCGTTCGCCGTCAACCGGTTTCCCGCTCTAGGAGCCCTCGTCACCCGCCTCGGTCGCCGGTTGCCAGACACGCGGACGGTGATACGCTGAGTTTGGTGGCAGATGATCCCGCGGACTGGTTGCTGGGACGTCGCAGCCGCTCGCCGGCCTCCTCGTCCGCGGCTTCCTATGTCTCCGCTGCTCCAGGACCTGCGTCGGTCCGGATGGACACCCGGCTGGCACTGGACGAGGCTTCCAGACTCATCGCCGCCGCCCTGCCGGTAGAGGTCTGCCCGACTTCGCCTCCGGGGAAGAGGAGGATCTCCGCCTTTGTGGATGCGGATAGGCCCGTCAAGAGATTCAAGTCCCTTCCCCAGCCTCCTAGTTTTTTGGACCTGCCTTCTCGTCTCACCTCCTGTCAGAGACGCGAAACTCGGACTTCTTCACGGAAGGGAGATGGCCCCCCGCTCTCGACATTGCCTTTCAGCAGAGTTGGTACGCCGGTCATTCGCAGTCGTTCCTCTGCCCACTTCCCCCTGTGGACCCTGCCGCTCTGCTCCAAGCTGGAGGTGGTTCCCTACTGAAGCGGTCCTTCCCGCGTGGTTTGGATAGGACGGCGACCCTGGTGCGGAACACGCTCGCCTGCTCGGGGTTCCTGGATTTGCTGACCCAGGCGTTCATCCGGCGTCTAGAGGAAGCTTGGCAGCCTGACCTTTCTCCCCTCCTGGGAGACCTACTGGTCATGGCTGAGGCTGGAAATCGGGCAGCTTACCACTCGTCAGTTAACGCGATGGCCGCCGCGTCCAACTGCGACCTTTTGCGACGAGACGCTGTCTTACAGTCCTGCACTGGTATGCCGACCGACCTGTGTACGCAGCTTCGTCGGGCCCCCCTGGGAGGATCGCTGCTGTTTGGTGAGACATGGCAGGCGGTGAAGGACTCCAACCCCGACCGTTGGCCTCGCAAGTCTGTCAAGCTTCGCCTCCCCTCCGCTCGTGCGGCCCTGGGCCGCTCCTTACGCTCCCGTAGACCTGCCCCCTCGGACCCGGCTGCCCCTCCGCGATCTGCGCGGCGCCGACGCCCTCCTTTCGGCCGCCCTGGTCCGTCTAGCGCCCCTACCCCCTCCTGGCCCCGGCCCTCCCGCCGCCCTGGGCGCGGGAGGGCCGCCTGACGGATCCCCGGTACCGCCTCCGCCGACTGTCTTCGGGGCTCCGGTCGGCAGGAGGCTAGCGAGATTCAGCAAGCAGTGGCACTTGCTGTTTCGAGAAGAGCCCTGGGTTTTGGACGTCGTCACCAGAGGTTTGCGGATCTCCTTCCGCTCTCCCCCGCCCTTGCGCTCCGCCCCGCTGTGGACGGAGGTGCCGTCCGACGACCGCAAGGCCGCCGCCCTGCGCGGAGAAGTTGCGGCTCTCCTGGAGAAACAAGCCACGGAGGTGGTGCAGCGCCCGGACTCGCCAGCCTTTTACAGCCGACTGTTTGTGGTCCCCAAACCCGGCGGCAGGTGGCGCCCTGTCATAGACCTGTCGGCGCTGAACGCCTTCATCACGGCCCCCTCCTTTCGGATGGAGACGACCAGAGCTCTCCGCGCGGCGGTCCAACCCATGGACTTTGCGGTCAGTCTAGACCTGGCCGACGCCTACCTGCATGTTCCCATGCACACGACCTCCAGGAAGTACCTGCGCTTCGCGTTCGAGGGAGTGGTTTACCAGTTCTGCGCCCTACCGTTTGGCCTCAACCTCAGCCCCTGGGTTTTCACCCGCATCATGGATGCGGTAGTCGCCAAGGCAAGGCAGTCGTCTTCCAGCCCGACGTCGAATTATCTCGACGACCTGCTCTTGAGGAATCAAGTGGAAGCCGCCCTTGCCGCGGACAGAGACGCCCTGATGAGGTTACTGCACCAGTTGGGGTTCCTGGTCAACACGGGGAAGTCCGACCTCGCCCCGACGCGCCATTTCATCCATCTCGGCATGGAATTTGTCACGGACCGCAACAAAGTGCTATTACCAGAAGCGCGGATTGTCAAGATATCCTCCCTCGCCGCGTGGGTCGGGCAGCAGATGACAGCCCCCCCCAGGGTCTGGCTACAGCTCCTTGGCCTGATCAACGCAGCGGCGGATCTTATCCCCCTCGGTCGCCTGTACTCCCGTCCGCTGCAGCTTCATCTCCTGCTCCTCTGGCGTCCCTCCTCGGGCGACCTGACCACCTTGGTCCCTGTTTCACCGCTGGTCCTTCCCCATCTCTTACGTTGGGCCGACAGGACGTGGTTGGCCCAGGGAGTTCCCCTCTCTTCCCCTCCCCCGACCCTCTCCCTCTGTGTCGACGCGAGTCAGGCTGGCTGGGGCGCCCACCTGCTTCCGCAGTTCTCCACGACGTCCGGCCTCTGGCCCCCGGAGTTTGCGGACAAGCACAGCAACTGGCTGGAGTTACAAGCAGTGTGGCAGGCCATCATCGCTTGGGAGGAGCAACTCCGACACCAGCATCTCCTCGTCCTTTCCGACAACTCGACGGTGGTGGCGTACATACAGAAACAGGGAGGAACCCACTCGCCCGAGCTGTGCATGCTTCTCTATCGCTTGATGCGCTCGACCTTACACTCGGCGCGCGCCACATTCCCGGACGCCTGAATGTGTTGGCGGACTCGTTGTCCCGGCGGGGACAGATGATTCACACGGAATGGACCCTTCACCAGGACATTTTCCATTTGATTTGCTCGCAGTGGGAGACCCCCATGGTGGACCTTTTCGCCACGAGGTGGAATCACCAACTTCCCCTCTTCGTGTCCCCAGTCCCGGATCCCCTGGCCTGGGCTGTCGACGCCTTGTCCATCACTTGGGAGGGGCTCATCGCCTACGCCTTCCCCCCGACGGTCCTTGTCCCCAAAGTCCTCCAAAAGCTTCGAGGGACGAATGCGATCTTACTCCTTGTCGCCCCGTTCGCTTGGACCCGCTCCTGGTCCACCGACCTGATCAGCCTCGCCACGCACCCCCCTCTACTGCTCCCCACGCCCCGCACCATGCTCAAGCAGCCGCGTCAGGCGCTGTTCCACCCTTGCCCGGAACGCCTGCTGTTACACGCCTGGAGGTTGTGCGGCAAGCCCTCTCCGCTAGAGGCTTCTCGGGTGCTGCAATGGAAGCGATCGCTACAGCCCGCAAGCCCTCGACTAGGCTTGTATACGAGGGAAAGTGGAGGGTTCTCAGTACCTGGTGCAGTGGACGTGGTCTCTCCCCCACCGATTTGACAAACCCCCAGCTTGCGGACTTCTTCCTCTGGCTCTTCGGTGACCAAGGACTGGCCCCTATTACCATCAGGGGATACCTCTCGATGATCGCCGATACCTACCGGCATCTCGGCCGCGCGGACCCCGGCGCTTGCAAGGACCTAGCGGACCTTATGTCGCACTTTGGCCTACAACGACCTGCCTCGCGTTCGCTACTGCCCCGCTGGGATTTGCCTTGGGTCCTTACCTGGCTTAACTCTCCACGTTTCGAACCCCTACCACTAGCCGACCTCGCAGACCTGACACGGAAGACATGCTTCCTGCTAGCGCTCGCCACCGCGGCTCGAGTCAGCGAGCTCCACGCCCTTTCAGCCCGCCCGGCCTGCCTACAGTTTTGAGCGGATGGTTCCGTCCAGCTGGTGACGGACCCTGCGTTTATTGCCAAGACAAGGTCTCCGCTGACGGCACCACAGGTTATCACCTTAAGACCGTTGCGGGGCGCCCTCTTCCCCAAGGAGACCAGGCAGCAAGATCCTGTACGAGCCCTGAGAGCGTACTTGCGCCGCACCAAGGCAGTCAGGAGAGGACGCTCACGCCTCTTCCTACCCTTACGACCTGGCAGAAATGACATTACTGCCCAGACAATCTCTTCCTGGCTACGCTGGGTCATCCGCTCAGCCTACGCCGAGCTCTCCCCACAGGGAGCGAAGAGGTTACGGATTCGGGCGCACGAAGTACGAGCTATCGCCACAAGCGTCGCCTTTGACAGGAACTGCGCTGTCAAGGACATCGTGGCTGCAGTGGGCTGGCGGTCGGAATCCACTTTCGCCCGCTTCTACCTACGGGATCTGGCGGGGCAGCGAGACAACCTCGCCCTCTTGGGAGGAATCACGGCGGCACAACACTCCCTCCCGGCGCCGCAGGCGCCGTAGGTACGCACCTTTAGGGACTATAGAGTGTCCGAGGAGAGGAGGGGGTCATGATCCTAGAAAACCCTCTGGAGGTGCGGCACCCTCCTCCTGTTCGGCATTCTCCTTGTAGTCATGTCATCGGTAATGTTTTTGAAGAAACAAATTCATTTTTCTTTAAAAGGTATTTTTTCGAAAAATACTTACCGATGACATGACTCGAAGGACCCTCCCACCTGCCCCGCTTGCCGCGGGTGAGCCTAACTTCGTGACTGGAGTTCACACGTGAACAGGCCTGATGGGTAGGAGCGGGAGACAACTCTCGGTCCCTCTGCGGGATCCCCGAGTGCTTCCCGGGTTGTGTGGCACAACCGGTTCTTAGGCTAGAATTGAGCAAGGAGTAGACACTCCTTGTGGTCATGTCATCGGTAAGTATTTTTCGAAAAAATACCTTTTAAAGAAAAATGAATTTCACAGGACGAACCAATCAAAGCCGGAGGGAAAGAAAACTACACATCCCACCCTCTCGCAACAACGCAAGGAACTTCAAAACAATGTCAGAATAATCTATCATCAAGAACCGACCAAAGAACCACAGTGAACGGCAAAACAATGCCAGAATAATCTACCACAAAGAAGAGAAAAACCTGCTATGAAAAGCAAAACGGCGTCTAAATAAAACTAAGCGGTCCAACAGGACGCGAAATAGCATACACACTGGAAAATAAGTATATATGAAATGACACTCAGAAACGCAATAAATATCAATGAAAATAAATACCAACAAAAAAGTCACTTCCGGTAGGTGAATGGTGTCGTTCGCCATGCTTTTTGGTGGTGTGTTTTTCACTGGCGATTTACTGTAACTACAGGACGTGCCCTCCCTCAGGAATTGGTACAGTGGTCTGGGAGACACCATTACTTTATTTTGCATAAAATTTGTGACTCTAAGTTGTACAGTCTTAGACGTGTTTCTTTGCAAAAAATAATCGATACATACAACGGTGCAAAGACGACCGGTGACAGGGGTGTCCCGGCCACGTTCATCCCGTGCAGAAGTCTACACTTGACCGAGAACTCCCCACCTTACTCCATGCGTGAGATGTGTGCCGCGGCAGAGAGTACCAGCGGGTACAACATGGTCATTGGTGCTCAGAGAATAGGGGGCCTGTGGAGGCTCTATCCTAAGACTCCTGAGGCTAGGGTGAAACTGTTGCTGCAAGGCATGACTGTCAGGGGTCAATTAGTGACGCTGTTTGATAAAAATCCATTTATAGTGCGATTGGCAGACGACGGGCTGGAAGTCTACACGACTAAACTCGTGATTGGGAATGTTCCTATTTCATACAATAACCAAGAAATAGAAGCGACAATCACCAAGCTGGGCTGCAAGCCGCGATCGAATCTACTGATGGAGAGGGACAGGGATGTGAGGTTTGATTGATTGATTGTACATTGCTTAACGTCCCGACAGCAACAAGGCTTTCTCAGGACGTGCCTGCACTGCTTGTGAAAAAAAACAACCAACTAAACAGAACATTGAATGTATGTCGCCAGCCGGTCAAACACATTAAATAAACCTAACACATGGGGCCTAAATAAAGCGAAGACCATTTAGCAACACACATCCAATATCAAGAGCTACAGGCAGTGCAGACAGTAGGGAGAGTTTAAAAAAGGCAAATACAGGTGAATGGACCTCGGGTAGACAGAAACACATGCCCCAGAATAGAGAGAAAACCCCACCCTGTGGGGCTGACCAGGGTGACCCTGGGAACTAAAAAATACCTAACCCCACCCAAGTCCCCCAGGGCAGACCCGGGTGGGGAACAGGGTGAGGGGAGGCCTGACGCGGTGGCTAACAGGCAGGAAATTTGTTTACATCGAAATTCCTCGGGGAACCCCTGCCCCCTCAGGTGAAGATCGGTACGTGCACAGCCAGTCTCTACCACCGGGAGCAGCGTCGGAATGCAGCTTCGGTCACCTGTTCCAGGTGTCTACGTCGGGGCCATCGGGCGGCCACATGCGAGATGGACGTCGTCTGTAAAACATGCCGCACCCCCGGGGACAAACCCCACGTGCCCCCAGCCCTCTCCCCCACCCTCCTCGTGGGCCTCTGTTGTCGCTGGAACCCCCTCCCCCGCCCAGCACACCCCTACACCAAGCCATCGACCCCCACCCCGGCCTCTGACCCCAGGACCGTGGGCGTCAGGCACCAGCCAGCCCGTGGGGTCGGGCAATCAGACGAATACAAGGGCGACCGCGGCAACCGCCTCCTCAGCAATGACGACTAGTGCCATCACCATGGCCACATCTACACTAGTGTCATCCATGGATCCCCGCAATACGCCCTTTACAGCGAGAGGGGTGACCCTCCACACAAACCACCCTGGATTTCCGGGGTACAGGGAGATCGCGCTCGTGCTCTGTGTCCAAACGTCAGCGTAGCAGCCCTATGTCTGAGGATTCGCAGAGAAAGCGAGCGGTACGCACCGAGAGGGAAACTCCAACTGTGACGTCACCACCGTCAGCTGGCGTGGATTCCGTGTCCGATATAGCAGGGAACCCCACTGACCTACTTAGTGACGCAGCCGCAACGTAAGCTGTTCTGCTGTTCTGCTCTAGTTTGGCGACAGACCGCAGGTACATGTTTGTGGAAGACGAGATTTTCATGGTATTATAATGTAGATCTCACTTTCCACGGAGATGGACTTGCTGTCTCTTGCCAGACTGTGCTTGGTTTGTGGCTTGTGTTGACGTATCGGCCATGCCCCCGGACTATGAGAATGAACAGCGTCTCTACCTATGCTACTACATGCAAATATGAAAATATTGCTTCAGTGAATGGACAAACTCAAAACGGACTGACCCAGCAAGCGCATATACTCCATTGTCTTCCGAGACAGAAGGATGCCAATAATTACTGTGGCAGCAGATGACGTTGGGCTTTCTCACCACAGGGGGAAAATATCTTTTCCTATCAGTGTTCAACATTCCTAAAAGTCGGGAGGGCATGCAGGGTTCGAAATACTTTTAAACAGTGCAGGGCCCTTTGGGCCCCCTGTTAGTAAAAGTTGGGGGCCCCACAGGAAAGTAAGGGGCTCATGAACCATCACATGATTTACGGACAAGACAGCGAAACATAGGAACTCTCCATCGCGGAAAGAAGCAGCTTTAGCTAAAAGAAGAATAGAGAGCTGCCTTCCATAGTACACAGTGGGCCTCCCCTGCAGTCCCATCTGTTAAAATGCCTTAGTCTGTCCCAGTCATCCCCTAATTTTTCAATCTCCTAAACAACACTACCACCCACTTGCTGCACATTTGCTATGCACAAAATTAAAAAAAATAACCACATCACCCGTCTCATTTCCTGGCTATCAACATGATTCTGTACCAACCCTACATCCAAGCGCAACCAAAACTGGTACACACCTCAAATCACCATCCGCATGGCAACTCAAACTAGGTCAAAAAGAGTCCACTGGTTAAGCCAAGACTGGTATGAATCAAAGCACCAAACATGTCTCTTCTCATCTATGAAGAGACCTGTCAGAGAAACTCTCCCACCTGAACACCATTCAATCTGCCATCAGTGCAGTCCTTAGACACTAGCTACATGTAAGTCAAACCCAAAGTGACACCATTGAATGTTGCTGCTTCCTTATGTTATGGCCCATTATGTGTAGCGCATCGTCATAGCGTTCACTATGCTGTTTATGTTTTGGATCATGCATATCTGATGCCATGAAAAGCAGAATAGATATGGTCAGAATCCTCGCGCTGGGACCATACGGCGTTGAGGCGCGTCCCCTGGGTGGTGGATAGGGGGTCCCTCGTGAGAGGGGTGCACCGAATGAAATAAGGTGCCGTGAACCAACATGGTCTAAGGGAAGGTGACCCCGACAGAAAACCCCTGGTCCTCCTAGTAAGGGGGTTGGGCGTGGGGGTAGCTTCCCCACCCTGCAAAAAAGGAAATAGCTACAAAAACGCCGACGAAAAGACTAACAGTAATTCCTTTCCTGGAGGAGGAAGGTTCTTCTACTAGAAGACTTATGACGTCCTGTGGTGAAAGCCGGAAGTCTTCGGAAGCCACAGGACCGAGCCGCCTCTCTCTATCCAGGGATACAACCATGGGCACATGGAACGTCAAGACCATGTACCAGAGCGGCAAGGCCGCCCAGATAGCAGCGGAAATGCAAAAGTACAACCTTTCCCTGCTAGGCATCAGTGAAGCCAGATGGACGCAGTCTGGCCAGAAAAGGCTGTTAAGTGGGGAGATGATTCTGTATTCAGGTCATGAAGAGGAGAATGCCCCCCATACAGAAGGAGTAGCACTCATGCTGTCACCAGTGGCACAGAGAGCGCTGATGGGCTGGGAACCTCTTGGGCCATGAATTATAACAGCAGCCTTTAGAACCAAGAAAAAGCTCAAGCTGAACGTCATCCAGTGTTATGCGCCCACCAATGACAGTGACGAGGAAGAGAAACAAGAGTTCTACGACCGACTCCAGAGTGCCGTGGACAAATGTGCGGAGCGAGACATCACCATCGTCATGGGCGATTTTAATGCCAAAATAGGGGAGGACAGCACCGGATACGAAGAGGTGATGGGGAGACAGGGACTAGGCTCGGAGATGAGTGAGAACGGGGAGAGGTTTGTAGACTTTTGTGCTCTAAACCGACTTGTCATTGGAGGCAGCATCTTCCCACACAGAAGAATACACAAAGCAACTTGGGTCTCACCTGACCATACAACAGAGAACCAAATAGACCATATCTGCATTAGCAAGAAATTTAGAAGATCCCTTCAAGATGTTCGAGTGAGGAGGGGAGCAGATGTCGCCTCAGACCACCATCTGCTTACCTTAAGAATAAAGCTCAAGCTAAAGAAAAGCCGCACAGAGACAACAAGAAGACAGCGCTATAATGTAGGCCTCCTGAGAGAAACTGGAGTTAGAGAAGAGTTCAAACTGGTGCTGTCCAACCGGTTTCAAGCGCTACAGGAGCTAGTAAATGAAGAGGAGGCGGTCACCACAGAGCAGCAGTGGAAGGCAGTTAGAGAGGCGCTGAACTCAACCTGCAAAGACACTGTAGGGTTCAGGAAACACCACCACAAGGACTGGCTGTCGGCACAGACCTTGAAGAAGATAGAAGCGAGGAAGCAGAAGAAAGCAGTTGTCAACAACAGTCGCACGAGAGCAGCCAAAGTAAGGGCACAGGGGGAATACTCGGAAGCCAACCGCGAGGTGAAGAGGAGTATCAGGGCAGACAAGAGGGCCTACACAGACAGCCTGGCAGCAGAGGCAGAAAAGGCAGCAGGCAGCGGCAACATGAAACAGCTCTACGACATTACCAGAAGATTGTCGGGTAAGTATGGCCATACAGAAAGACCAGTAAAAGACAAAGAAGGCAAGCCTATTGCAGACAGAGCAGACCAACTCGACAGATGGGCCTAGCCCACCCGACCCCCCCGACATCCAGCCGGCAGAGACCGACCTACCCATCAGCTGTGACAGACCCAGCCGGGAAGAGATCAGAAAAGCAGTGGCATTTTTGAAGAATGGCAAAGCAGCAGGGCCAGATGGCATCCCAGCGGAGTCTCTGAAAGCAGACCTAGAGACAACAGTTGAGATGCTGTACCCACTGTTTGGAAAGATCTGGGAAGAGGAGGTGATGCCAGCTGACTGGAAGGAGGGGTACCTAATCAAGCTTCCCAAGAAAGGCGACCTCAGCAAGTGTTCCAACTACAGAGGAATCACCTTGCTGTCAGTACCAGGAAAGGTCTTCAACAGGATCATCCTAGAGAGAATGAAGAGCTCTGTTGACCCCCAGCTGAGAGACCAGCAAGCAGGATTCAGGAAGAACCGACCATGTACAGACCAGATCGCCACTCTCCGCATCATCGTGGAACAGTCTCTGGAGTGGAGCTCCCCGCTGTACGTCAACTTTGTGGATTATGAGAAAGCATTTGACAGCGTGGACCGAGAGACTCTGTGGAAACTCCTACGACACTACGGTGTACCCACAAAGCTCGTCCGCCTGATCAAGAGCAGCTATGATGGCATGACATGTCGCGTGATCCACAAAGGGCAGTTCACCAGAGAGCTCCAGGTCAGAACTGGTGTCAGGCAGGGGTGTCTGCTGTCTCCATTCCTCTTCCTACTGGCCATAGACTGGGTAATGAAGATGACCACAGAGCACAGACGAAGTGGAATACAGTGGACACTGTGGACACAGCTTGACGACCTCGATTTTGCAGACGACTTGGCATTACTGTCCCACACTCATCAACAAATGCAGGACAAGACCACGAGGCTTGCTGACATCTCGTCCCAAGTGGGCCTCACCATTCACAAACAGAAAACAAAGACAATGAGGCTGAACGCAACCAGGGAAGAACCAGTCTTGCTTGCTGGCACCCCGTTGGAGGAGGTGGAGTCCTTCACCTATCTCGGGAGCATCATAGACAAAAGAGGCGGCACTGATGCAGATGTCAGAGCACGAATCGGTAAAGCCAGAGCAGCCTTTCTCCAGTTGAAAAAAGTGTGGAGTTCCAGAGAGCTGTCACAACACACCAAAGTCCGGATTTTCAACTCCAATGTAAAAGCAGTTCTCCTATATGGAGCAGAGACATGGAGATTGACAAAAACCACAGTCAACAGAGTACAGACCTTCATGAACAGTTGCCTTAGAAGAATTTTGAAAATCCACTGGCCAGAGAAGATCAGCAACGTCAGACTCTGGGAGAGAACAGAGCAGATAACAGCAGAGAATGAAATTGGGCGAAGAAGATGGGGATGGATCGGTCACAGTCTGAGAAAGCCAGCTTCCAGTATCACTAGGCAGGCATTTTCATGGAACCCCCAGGGAAAGAGGAAAAGAGGTAGGCCGAGAAACTCCTGGCGTCGAGACCTCCAAGCAGACATCAAGAGACTGGGAACCACCTGGAGTAGAATCGAAGGAGAAGCACAGGACAGGAGTTGCTGGAGGTCTCTCGTCGACGGCCTATACCCAGGTAGGGGTGACAGGCGTAAGTAAGTATATGGTCAGAATGCGTCCAAAATTGGCTTGTACATCAAGTAATATGATCTTTCAGACCCAAGGCCATTTCCTTGTGTATCTCAGGGCAGTCAAAAAGACAACACCCAGGCATCCTCATTGATCCTGTTGAATGGTGACAGCAAGCAGGAAGAGGCCTGTAACCAGCCGCCATGCCCTATATGCTGCTTACAATCTTTTCCTCAAGCAAAAGGAGTCATGAAACAGGTGTGCAATTTAAACATTAAGTCTACTGAGCTATCTTACAGCCAAAGACCACACAAAACAGCCAAAACTGTTACGTGGGACACGCCCCATACCCAAACAATTAAGTGTCTGAAGTGCTTATTTAGGAGTTAGCAGAGAAAAATGGTTATGTACAGTTCTTTTTATATACAACACACTTGCCAGAGTCTCAAAACACCTCATGTTGCAAATGCAGCAGGCCATGTGTGTGCCAAATCTGTGAACACTTCTGTAAAAGCCAGTACTGGTGGCTGCAGCTGCAGCTCCCATAACAATGCACTCAAATGAGCTTTACGCAGTGTAAAAGTGCTTGTGTTCAGCTCAGAATAGACACCTCATGACAATTACAGCAGAATGGTACCCTCAGATGCAGCCTATGTTGAATTCAAATGTAGCTGGATCATGCAAAATAACTTCATTCATTCATTCAGTCCTCTCTGCGCCGTCTGGTGCTTGAGGCGACCAAAATAACTTCTGCATGTCATTATTTTGGCGGTTGATTTCACCGAGGTATCTGTCCGATGAAATGAACCTGCTGACACTGTTTTATTGTAGTTTTGATCTTAACCTTTGACTGACTTAACACACACACACACCCCCCCCACCCCCCGCCCCCCCCCCCCCCCCCCCTCCCCCCCTCCCCCCCTACTGCCTCTGTACAAAATGCCAAAGAAGGCAGAATTTTTTTTTTTTAAAAACACCGGTCCTAAGATTTTTTTTTTAAAACACTGGCCCTCTTACTGCCTCACCTAACTCATTTGAATGCCTCACCTACCTCATTTGAATATATAACGTGACCTGCAAAAGGCAGAGTGAACGTATCGCGCTAGACCGCTATGCAGGAAAGAGAGGTTGATGCAATGCGTACCGTGCTAAAAATAGCCAGCCACGTGTGTTTGGTGAAAACTTCATGACCTGTGTCGGGATCACACTATGCGCTCAGTCAGGTACTGCCTAGTGCTGCTTTGACAGGTCATAACATATTCAAATTGGGTAGTTCAGGCAGTGCAAGGACCATTGTTTTTAAAAATAATTTTTGCCTTATTTGAAAATTTGTAGTAGGGCTGAATGTTGGAATTTGCTGGAAATGTCTGGTTAGATGAGAGGAGACATGTTTGGTGCTTTGATTCATACCATCCTGAGCTTATCCAGTGGACAATTGTGGGCCTATGTTGAGTTGCCGTTGAGGTAGTGATTTGAGGGGCACGCTGATTTCAGCTGTGCTTGGGTGTGGGGTTGGTAAGGAACCGGGTTCATAGCCAACCAATGTGCTGTTTTTTTTTGCATTTTGTAAAAGACTGGACAGTACCGAAACGGCACTGTGTTCCGTGGCCTGTCAGAGGCACCACATGCCATATGTGACATAGACCTGAAACTGGTTTAATGTAACCATGTATCATTGAGTTTGCACTTTCGCAGTTGGAAAACGGAGAAAATCATGCAAAATTTGAAATTTTTCCCAAAAATCGTTGCGTTTGCAGTTTTATAGGTGTTTTTGCAATGTTTTGCAACGCAACACCCTGTTTTCCTGCACTGTGAGCTATGTTTAGTGTGTTTGTTCATTTATTTTTTGTCTTACTGGTAGTCAAGTCAGACCTTCGACCTTGAGCTGTGACCTTTGACCTTGACCTTGAAAGGGGTGGGGTTTGGTACGTTCAATTTGATAAATGCGTTTAAAAAATGCACTCTTTCAGTTATTGAAGTTGTGGGGTGAGGTGGGGTGGGGTGGGGTAGGGTGGGGCGGGGGTTGGGTTGGAGATGGGGGGGAGGGGGCTTAAGGTCAAAGGTTAAGATGAAAACTACAATGAAACAGTGTCAGCATGTTCATTTCATCAGACAGCTGACCTCGGAGTGAAAAAAGCCACCAAAATAGTGTGACATGCACTGATGCAGAAGTGTTATTTTGTGTGATCCGGCTACACTGGCTGCATCTGAAGTGTCATTCTGCGGGAAAAAGAAATCGTCCGCGAAAAAAAAAAAGGCGTGTCCGCGAAAAACATTTGTGGGTAGCAAAATGAGCATAGCACCGGTTTTATTCCGCGACAGAATATGACGTGGCAGGCTATGTCTGTGGCCCGCCTGAGTTCACCGCGCGCTGTGCAGTAAACTCAGAACTTAGGCGGGCAGATCCAAGGTGCCGCCCCCCCCCCCTCCCCCCCTCTCCCCCCACTGTTTGATTTTTCGGCCCTTGCGGAAACAAGATCTAGCTTTTGTATCAGGTTCAAGGTCCCAAAGAAAAAGTTGGACCCCCTCCCCTGGAGCCAAGTGATCCGGCCCTGTTTTGTATCAGGTTCAAGGTCCCGTTTCAGATGATTTTTGCTTGGGCAATTCCCATGCCTGCATAATATGCCATAACATAAAGATGCAGCAACATTCAATGGTGTCACTTTGGGTTTGACTTAGCTAGTGTATAAGGATTGCACTGATGGCATATTGAATGGTGTTCAGGTGGGACTGTTTCTCTGACAGGTCATATTACATATTCAATTGGGCAGTTCAGGCAGTAAGAGGACTGGTGTTTTTAAAAATAATTTTTGCCTGATTTGAAAATTTGTAGTAGGGCTGAATGTTGAAATTTGCTGGAAATGTCTGGTTAGATGAGAGGAGACATGTTTGGTGCTTTGATTCATACCATCCTGAGCTTATCCAGTGGACTATTGTGGGCCTATGTTGAGTTGCCATTGAGGTAGTGATTTGAGGGGCACGCTGATTTCAGCTGTGCTTGGGTGTGGGGTTGGTAAGGAATCGGGTTCATAGCCAAGAAATGAGACAATGTGCTATTTTTGTTGGCATTTTGTGCATGGCAAATGAGCAGCTTGTGGGCGGTAGTGTTTTTTAGGAGATTGAAATATTAGGGGATGACTGGGACTGACTAAGGCTAAAAGACTGGACAGTACGGAAATGGCACTGTGTTACGTGGCCTTTGAGACAAAGTAGGTCTGAAAAGAAGGGGGCATGTCGGGCCCCGTGGACATGAAAGTAGAGGGCCTGAGGCCAAAGTAAGGGGCTTTTTGCCCCAGACCCCTGATTATTTCGAACCCTCGTAAGCCAAGGCTAAATATACATGAGCACTTGTCTCGCACGCATTTACATTTATGGCTTTCTTGTGTTTCAGCATATACACATTATGCTTGTACACCCATGCTGTTTACACAAACTGTTAATCCTAAACAGATTCTGTTGAAGACAAAAAAATGGTTTAGAGATCTGTCAGCTTTGAGGAGTAGTGCTGTTCCTAAAGCATCAAAAGCTGTAGTCTAGTTTGTTGCATGCCCCTGCACTGTGTGCATTGCATGCACAGGCCATAGACTAATATTATAATGAAAAGTAAATAAAGTATTTAAATATCTTGTATGTCTGACAATATATAAATCAGTTTATGAAACGTGCATACAGCTTAAAAAAAAAAAAAAAAAGGGGCCTGTTCACATCACACCTCATACACACCCACTGCATGCTCATGGTGATTGCTGTGAAAGATGTAAAGTGCATACCATACTAATGAGGCTGCATTTTATAATTTGGACCATACTGGTTTACTGCAGAATCACACCTGCACCATCACAATAATGACAGCTGCATTTTGATTTTGCCTGAGTTCAGAACTTTCACAGTGCACTTTGTAGCATCTTTGACCAAGGAAAACAAATACGAGTATGATGTACATTGATCTTTTCACGATGGAAGATTATATAATGAAGTGTTTGCTTGTGCATATGATGTTGGACTATAACATGAGTTTTGGGTGACATTTTATGATTTATGAGGGACATGATACAGCCTAAATCCGAACACTTTCTCGCTATGAACGGACCTGTGCACAATGTACATTATCATTATCAAGCACATCTGTGTTTCCTTGAGCTGGCAGATTTTTCCACGTATGCATACATTTCGTCAGTAGTGATCAGAGGGTCTCACAATGAATGTACAGATGGTTTCTGATCCGACCGAAATATTCAGATGTTACAACAGTCATATAAATCGTTTAGATCTACAGTGCTCTACGGAGCGCTGAATGCAGAATTTCGGATTTCTATGAATTCACACTTCTGCTCCAAGGTTAAACAGTTCACAAACAAATCATAAAATCTTTGACCATGCCCTTTGTATCTTTGATTTTTGCACGTTATGCTTTGCTAAATTGTTAGAGCACCTACCTGCAAAAATCCGTAGGTCCTTTCGAAACAACTCGCAGCTGCAGATGATGTTTGTGCCTGTTCTGGCCACGGGCAGTTACGTTTTCCTGTATATTACGATTATACAAGTTCTTCAGTCTCACTCTGTCATGTTGACTAGATTCCTCTGCAGATTTCTCTAAACAACGTGTTTCAGCTTGCAATCCATTGAAAAACATACTTGCAAGGTGCGAGTTGTATCTGACATGAAGTTAACTGAACGGACTCGGAAATGCAATTAAACCCATTCAGAGATGCACATTTATGTGGTGCTTCTGATAGGAATCATCATAAGAACAAATTTCATCGACAAATTCCTAGGTTTGCTACAAGCATTTTTTTGCCGTTGATTATGCATTTAGGTTAGGGTAAAGGACAAATTACTGCAAGGAAAAGAAGCAGCTTTTAAATGACATAACTTTTTCAATGCAGTAAGAAGAATGTGCACTTTGACCATGTTCGAAAGTAGGCAAAATGCACATATTTTGAGCGAAAAAAATGTAAAACTCCAGACACTTTGTTTATTTAATATTTACGGGTATTCGATAAAAGCTTTGAGGAAAAAGGAGTATGTTTTCACAGAGAGGACACTCAGAACTTGCAGAAAATCCGGAAAACCAAAAACAGCGAACATGACAGATTTTTCACATTGGAAGTGTCCTATCTTGCCTTAACACAAGACAGTGTACCTCAGGTGCAGTTTAACATTAGACAGCATACACGGGGTATGGCGTCCTAAAAAGTATTCTGTAGGGACCACTTAGCCAAAGTAATGGTGGCTTCATGCACAAAGGGTTTAACTTTTTCTGGCACCCATCAGTATTAAACATTTCATACCCATCTGCTGCCGACATTTATCTTTGAACTGATTAGAAGTAGTGGGATTTAAAGTCCTGATACGCTGCAGGAAGATATAATTTTGAATTGGCCATGATAGTTTCGCTATTTCAAGTGTGGTCCTAGAGCTGCCAAGCTATTCTTGCACCATCTAATAATTATCATAGTTGAACTGTGATACATGCATGTAGTTTTCAGGGGAATTTGGGACACCATACACTTATAAAGGCTGTTTGTTGTAAATATCTTTTCAATTTTGCAAAAGATGGATCTACCATTTTTGGTTCATATGGTTTGATCACTACTGGTATGTTTGATATAGCGGTCTAGTTTTACGCTTAGCCTGGAAAGACCACTCCATTACACAAGTAACTGAACATCAACTACTTGGAGTTACCATATTGTTGATAATCAGATAAAGTGGCAATCCAACATCAATGCTGTTTATGAAGTTGTGTCCAGAAATGTGTTGATGCTGTCTGAACTGAAATACCAGCCTTTCTTTCTCAAGCACATCCTTTTGGGATAAAGTGCCAACGCACATAACACATGCTAGTTCACTCTCTTCTTTCAAAGAGAGCCTCTTCAGATGGTTGTCATCTAATAGTTGATCTGTTTTGTAAGGGTATCCGCATCGCTTTATGCTTTCATATTCCCACTGAGCAGAAGAATGCATATGAGTGTGTAATTTTGTGCATGCATGTGTGTTTGTGTGTGTGATTTCGGTGAGGTAATAATTACAAGAATATTCTTCTGCTTTTCACATAATCGGACATTGTAGCCGGTGATCTCCATTTTTGGCTCACGTGCGAAACAAAAGTGAGTCTATGTTTTGGGCCAGTGGTTGTCCGTCCGTCATCCATGGTAAACTTTAACGGTGGCATTTTCTCGGAGACTATTCAAGCCACATTCTTGAAACTTGGCCCGAGGATACTTTGTGGTAAAACCTTTCTAAACATATCAATTTGAGTGACCTCTCACAAAGATCAAGGTCACAAGGAATCAGGAAATAGGTCAAAATAGCTATATTTTGACATCATTTTTTTTTTTTTTTCTCAAATACTATTCACAACTTCAAACACAAACTTGGTACAAAGATATCTGATGGTAAGACCGTTTTATACATACTAATTTGGTTGATCCCTCAGAAAGGTTAAGGACCCCACCCGGATCTGCCCTGGGGGACTTGGGTGGGGTTAGGTATTTTTTAGTTCCCAGGGTCACCCTGGTCAGCCCCACAGGGTGGGTTTTTCTCTCTATTCTGGGGCATGTGTTTCTGTCTACCCTTGGTCCATTCACCTGTATTTGCCTTTTTAAAACTCTCCCTACTGTCTGCACTGCCTGTAGCTCTTGATATTGGATGTGTGTTGCTAAATGGTCTTAGCTTTATTTAGGCCCCATGTGTTAGGTTTATTTAACGTATTTGACCGGCTGACGACATACATTCAATGTTCTGTTTATTTTTATTTTTTTTCACAAGCAGTGCAGGCACGTCCTGAGAAAGCCTTGTTGCTGTCGGGACGTTAAGCAATGTACAATCAATCAATCAATCAGAAAGGTTAAGGGTCGCAAGAGCTCAGGAAATAGGTGAAAAATAGCCACATTTTGACAAAAGATGTTTTGTCTTAAATACTATTCACAACTTCAAACCCAAACTTGGTACAGAGATACCTGATGGTAAGGCCTATCTTTCTAAACATACCAATTTGAGTGACCTCTCACAAAGGTCAAGGTCAAAGGGGCCCAGGAAATAGGTAAAAAAAGCTATATTTTGACATAATTTTTTTTTTCAAATACTACTCACAACTTCAAATCCAAACTTGTTACAAAGATACCTGATGGTAAGACCTTTCTGTACGTCCTAATTTGGTTGATCCATCGGAAAGGTCAAGGGTCATAAGAGCTCAGGAAATAGGTGAAAATGGCTATATTTTGACAAAAGATGTTTTTTCTCAAATACTATTCACAACTTCATACCCAAACTTGGTACAGAGATACCTGATGGTAAGACCTATCTATGCATACTAATTTGGATGACCCCTCAGAAAGATCAAGGGTCACAGGGCTCAGGAAATAGGTCTAAAAATCCATATTTTGACAAAAGATGTTTTTTCTCAAATACTATTCATAACTTTAAACCCAAACTTGCTACAGAGATACCTGATGGGAAGACCTTTCTATGGCACACTAATTTGGTTGATCCCTCGGAAAGGTCAAGGGTCATGAGAACTCAGGAAATAGGTCTAAAATAGCCATATTTTGACAAAAGATGTTTTTTTCTCAAATACTATTCACAACTTAAAACCCAAATTTGGTACAGAGATACCTGATGGTAAGACCTATCTATGCATACTAATTTCAATGACCCCTTGGAAAGGTCAAGGGTCACAAGAGGCTGGCAAATGTGTGTAAAGTGCTGATTTTTGATAAAATTGTATGTATTCCCAAATTTTTGTAAATTTTTCAGCCAAATTTGATACAAAGATAGCTGATGATAAGACCTTCCTAAGCATACTAATTTAGTCGACTCATCACAAAGGTCAAGGGTCATGGTGGGTTGACAGGTGTGAAAAATGCTTACATTTTCAAAAAACATGGATTTTGCTGCTGCAGAAGCCAGCCCTTGTCACAAAGGTCACACAAATTGAAATCGGTCATACATGTGAGCCATAATTTGGCTTGCCTTTCTTGTCCATCTATTATTTGAATGACTAGTTGTATGGCGCACTTTTTGTTGTTTGTATGTATGTTAGTTAATAGCTTTGTACTTTTAGTAGAGTAGCCATGGCAAGCATTAAAAATGGCACATGCATTAACTGTGATTGATCCATCACCTACTGTTAGTACTTGATGTTAAAGATAGTGAATGAGGTGCTGGTGTTTGTTTACTTATACTAAAGGCATTACAACTGAGAATATGGCAGACATACACTGGTGCCTGAACACATCTGCCTCTGAGAAGAAAATTCGACATGCAGCTCGCACTCTGTTCCATCGCATCAACAAGACTCACAAGGACGTGATCTCCAGAGATGAATACATGGAAGCCATTAATGGACTGACAGACAGCGTGCGGCAGCAAAAACTGCTTGCAGCTGCAGGTTTGTTTAACCCATTGCATTCTGAGGCTGATTTTTTTTAATTTGCTTATTGTCCTATGAGGCCACATTACAGATTAAAAGCATTATATTACGTGTGTAAGGGATACTATGATAGGGCTGTCTTTAGTGTGCTTTGTGTCAGGAAGGTTCAGGTCGGGTTGGGGCCATTGGCACTGGCCATGAGATGCCTTCACCCGTCCTAAGCCATTGTCCGTTTGTTGTTTGTAAACTGTTGTGTGAGTGTGGGTGATTGCGAGTTGCACCTGAGGCGGCGAGACAAATTTTCCTGTACGTGGCAACATGTATTTGGAACAATAAAATTTATTGATTGATTGATTGGTGTTGAACCCTTTCAGTGCTGAAAAAAGTGAACTAAATTTAGCTGCAGGAGGCATAGATCCTCATGAGCCCTTGCAGTTACAGGGAAAATATGAATTTATAGACCAGGTGGTCCGTGGCGCAGTGGTTAAGGCGCCTGCCACCAATGCCAAAGGTGCGAGGTTCGAAAACGGGTTCCGGCGTCGGACTTTCTCTTCTGGTAAGTGTCACCGTTAATTCGGGCGGACCGTCGGGGGTTCTTTCTCCGGGTACTCCGGTTCTTCCACCCCCCACCCCCCACACTTTGGTACCGGTTTCAGGCCACTTTACAAATTTCAAATACAAGCGATCAAAAATCTCTGTAACTTCAGTAGCTGAACTGGCCCTTCGTCTGTCTTGTACTGTGTTTGTCTTAAATGGCGTAAATCCGTGTCTGTTACGTGAGTGTGCGTGTTGGGTTTCAGTTCACGGTGCTTTGAGTCGATTTGCCCAAAAATTGAGAAAAAGCGCCTATATAATAACGGTATTATTATTATTATTATTATTATTTGTAGAAAAAGTAGGATTTTTTCCGCTTTAGCCGGTATATATTGATAACAAATCCTTATCTTTGGCTCACATGCAATAGTGACAGCAACTCTTATGTATTTGGCTGGCAGTCATCTGTCCTCTGTGTTAAACTTTAAGATTGGCGATTTCTTGGAGACAAGTCAAGCCAAATACTTAAAACTTGCCCCAAGGTTACTTCATGGCAAAGATTTTTTATTCTAAACATAATGACCATGCTCAAAGGTAAAGGTCACAGTGGGTCAATAAATAGGTAAAAAATTGTGTTTATGTACATGATGTGGCTCAGTCATGCATGGGAGCCATGAAGGTATTTCCATTGTTAGACTAGAATCTCATAGATTTAAATGAGAATTTGTTCTACAATGGCTATTTATAGAAGACTGTATTACTATTAGTAGTGTTTCATCTTGGTTTTGATTCCAGGAAAGAAGATTGGGGAGGAGATCAATGAGAATGAGTTTGTGAAGATGCTGTCCCAGAAGATTCAGGGCAAACTTACACTGACCTCAGATGAAATGGATGAAATGTCTGCGTCCTACCAGTCAGCCAGTATTGTAAATAAGGTAACTTATAAGTAATTAAGGAAAATAAAGTGTTTTAAATGGCAGACGGTGACTTATTACTGTGTTTTTAAGTGGCAGACGGTAACATTTTTACAACTCAAATAAAATACATGTATTTGACAATGGCAACCAAATGGCGGATGGTAACATTTTTCAATTGGGTGATTGTCAGAGTCTGAGATTTGAAATTTATGAAAGATTTATTATACTTCACATTGTACTGGTCTCCTTTTTAAATAGATGTCGCACAATGACATATATGTCACTCATGCACACTTTAAGACCACACTGTGGCATCTACGGCAATGAAGAAGCTGACAGAATGGCAAAAGTAGGCGCAGAGAAAGAACAAGATGAAAATGGAGTCAGCTTCACAGAGATGAAGACCATCATTAAGTCTGTGTACAGACCACCACAACGGCCCATAGACAGTTACCATCAGCTGTCCAGACAAGAGCAGGTGACCATCTTTCGTCTGAGGACCGGGCACAACCGACTCAATTTCCACCTGCTCAGACGCTTCCACCTCGTGCCATCTCCCCTGTGCCCTTGTGGAGAAGCAGAGCAGACCACAGAGCACATCCTCCAGGACTGTGGGAACCACCAGCCGCTGAGGGAGGAGATATGGCCGAAGCCCGCCACTCTACAAGAGAAACTGTACGGGCCTGTGGAGGCACTACAGAAGACTACAGATTTCATTTTGAGAGCCAAACTCCAAGTGTGACGGCGTTCGAGAAGAAGAAGAACACACTTTAAGACATTGCTCAGAATTTACAACCTCCTATTCATGTATGTTTGTGTGAAATTCAGACCAAAAATCTGACTGCCAAGCATATCAAATGCAAAGAGAATCCCAGCGAAGAAAGAAACGCACTTAAAAAGGACAATTACTACACAATTTATTGTTTCTTCAAAAACATTACCGATGACATGACTTTATGGAAGTGTCTACTACTTACTCATTCTAGCCTAAGAGCCGGTTGTGTTAAAACACAACCCGGGAGGCACTCGGGGAACCCCGAGGGGACCAAGAGTTGTCTCCCTATACTGCCCTTCTGGTACCGGGTACCCATAATCCCCCAGTCAAGTCTACTTAGGCTCACGTATCAGATGTGTTGCTCTTCTGCTCTAGCCTTCGGACTTCGGATTTTTCGACCGGTTCGCTGGTCTTTCGGACTTACTGAAGGAGATAGAGGTTGAGTTACGAGAGGATCGTTTCGTCGGCCCTGCCGGTGCTGCTGCGTGGCTTTCTCGTCCCCACTTCGTTGGCGGCTGCCCTCTTCGGCCTCGGTGGGCTTGGGCTGCGCGGTGAGCTTCGCCGGTCGTGCCAGGTGGGTTTTGGACTTCTTCCCTCGTTCCCCTTCGGCGGAGAGGTAAGGTAGCTGGATTGACCCTCGGCCGCTTCCCGGGCTGGGCACTGGTTTGAGCAGGTACGAAGATTGTCTTCTTCTTCTCTCTGTAGTTTGCGCGCCAAATTTCGCAACTGTTCTCTTGGTTTGGCGGGGCCCCTCGTGCCCGCGCCCATTCACCTTTGGTGTATTGTTGCGACGCTTACCTACGCAATTGTACCTTGGGGTTGGAGCGTTTTCTTACTCCATGGCTTGATTAGCTTGGCGGGACAGCTTGGGTCACGCCTTGTCGACATTGCGTAGTTTTGTTCTGTGCCAGCACCTGTTTCTTGCCGTTTCTGGTATCTCTTGCCTGAATGGTTGTATAGATAAGGGTGATTTTTGCTGTAATTTTAATGCGCTAATCTTGTGATGGTTGATGAATTTAAGCGCACGCTCACGACTCGCTTACGCATGCTTACGCTGTACACAAGTACTCACGTACCTATAGAGTGAATGTACGTTACGGCTGGCAGCTTGGCGTTTTTTACGCTCCTTAGCTGGGCGGGCCCCACGTGCCATGTTCCCATTAACGGTGAGCTTACTCCCAGATGTTGTTCTTGCCTTTGCTTGTCATCGGGTGTTGAGTTGTTGTACAGCATGCGTCCGGTGTTCATTATCCACACGCGGTCGCCCTTTTTAGTTTGATGTTTTTGGGCCTGACGCTTTCATGCGTGTTTGACTTTTGGTACATGTGTTGTTTGCTCGCCTTAGCGCTTGACGGCAGTGAGCCTACCTCCTTACTGCACTGCTAGATTGCAGGCGTGCAGTTTGGTACCTCACTTCTGTTGTGACATGTTTGACTTTTGGTGCATATGTTTGCTCGCCTTAGCGCTTGACGGCAGTGAGCCTACCTCCTTACTGCACTGCTAGAATGCAGGCGTGCAGTTTGGTACCTCGCTTCTGTCGTGACATGTTTGACTTTTGGTACATATGTTGTTTGCTCGCCTTAGTGCTTGACGGCAGTTAGCCTACCTCCTTACTGCACTGCTAGCGTCCAGGCGTGCAGTTGGTGCCTCACTTGGTGCTTTGTGTTTTTTGTCATTACAAAGGCTAGCCGTTTCGTGGCGGAGTCCCACAGGACTCGCCCGCGTGCCGCGTGTTATCTGTTGCAGGGACGTGCTGCTCGCCCTTTCGCAGGGTGCACAGATGACAGTGGCTGGTTCAGCTCCCAGGGGTCTTTCGCCACTGCACCGGATTCGCCGCCGACCATGCTTGCGACACCTACTCTACGTGTACTGAGCGGCGGGGCCCTCAGCTATGGGTGTACAGACACAAGCGATCGGCACCTGTGTAGGCGCCTTCCGGACACGGCGGACTGTCTGCACGACAGCGGACCGGCCTGGGAGAGAAGCCACACTGGACGTGACAACTAGTGCGCGAGCGGGTGGATCGTGGAGGCCGCTCCCAGGGGGAGCGTGCATGGACAGCCTTCTGTCAAGGAGAGAACTCGCCTTCCTGGGCCTTGTTCCGAGAGACACGGCGCACGTCATCCCTTGTCCTGTTCGGTCCCCGTTCGTCTCCAGGAAGCCCGAGGGGCTCCTGCTGGGGGGTCCGCTTGCTGGCAGAGAGAGCCCGCCTCTTGGGCCCGCTCGGAGAGACTATTACACACGCGTCCGATGACTTCAGGACGACACAGTACACTACCGCCATGAGAGGACAAAGCAGCTTGTCGGTATGGAGCACCAGCCCGGCTGCTACTGGTGGATGTGTTCGTGTCCAGGCGACGGCGGCCAGTTGGGGACAAGGCCTGTCTTCCTGACGCTGGAGGTGCCTCCTACCATGTTGTGATGTCTGTGCCACCTGGCCTCAGCGGCATTGATAGCAGTGTTGGAGCGTCTACAGACGGGAGCGCCCGACGCCTGGTTGTGCTTCGAAGGCAAGGACCCCGTTCCGCCCCCGATAGAGAGGGCCCTGCTGATGTCCTGCACGCAAGGCGGATGTTCCAGTGGCCGTCGGACATCCACTAGGTCTGGTCTCCTATGCGCAGGATGTGACGATTGTGACGTCTGTTCCACCTGTCTGGAGCTGCGCTGGTCGCAGCTTTGGGGTGTTCACGGACGCGAGTGACCGACGACGACTTGTGCTTCGATACCAGTCGATACGCCATCCTACGTGCCCTGGGCACCGAACGTTCGAGACCATGACGACCCTGTGGAGGAGACGCCACGCCGGTGTCAGCGGACTGGTCCGCGGAGTGGGCGTTGATCGTTGAGGCCACTGCCAGGAGGGAGCGCGCCCGGACTAAGCCTTCTAGGAAGCAGAGAACTCGCCTCACAGAGCCCAGTTCGGAGAGACGCGCCTTGCGACGTCCCATGTCCACTATCGGTCCCCACTTGTCTCCAAGAAAGCCCGCGGGATCCCGCTGGGGGTTCCCCTTGCCGGCAAGAGAGCCCACCTCCCTCGGAGCCCGGCTTGGAGAGACTTTCACGCGCGCGTCCAGAGACCCTCACCGGCATGGAACCGGACCACCGCTCAAGGTTCTCGTCACTCTCGCCCTACGCGAGACCAGAGTAGGGACCACTCTCTGCACCTTGGAGGTTCTTCCTCTACTGATCACCGTCGTTGGAGTGACTCTGCCACCACGCTAGGTCTGCACTCCGCTCTCTTCCCTCGGCGGCCGTGCTGAGGAGTTGCCGTTTTTCACGTCGCTCCAGGGATCCTGTTCCTCCGCGCTCGTCGGTGCCTCCCCGCTCGGCTTGTCCCCCTTCGCGTCCGGCTGCCATTCGTCCCTTCCCTCTTCCCCTCACTCAGTCCATTTCCCCTTCTTCGTGCTCCGGCCCCGGTCGCCTAGCTGCAGTCGCCCCATGACTGGAGGCCCAACCCTCTACGGTGGTTCCTCGGGGAGGACGCTGTCACTCCTTCGCCTAGCGCAGACCTGTTTACCTACTCTTTGTCGTTTTCTTGTGCACATTTCGGCTTTGGGGTACAGTACATGGTTAGACACATTTTACGTATACACTTTTGGAATTTGACTACTCACTGGCTTGTGAATTTATACGCGTGAGCTCCAAATTACACATTAGTCAGTTGAAGTACTCATACTACACGCAGGTGGTAAACGGGTCTGCTAGCGCTTCGGCTTCTGACTCCACTGCTGCACTCTGGGAGACAGCTAGGAGGTTGGCCGCGGCTTCCGGACTGCGTGACCGCCCTACGACTACCCTGCTCTTCTTCTCTCGGTTCCCGGATCTCCTTGCTTCGTCCTACATGGGGTTTCCGGCTGCTTGGCTTCCCTCGACATGACTGGCCCACGGGATTTCACAGGAGTTGTCTGCCCCAGCCTGCTGTGGATACGCTCTTGGCTCTACAGTTGGAATAGATGTCCTAGCTCGCCCGCAACCCCCTACGCTACGTGGGATTGGGGAGTTCCTGACCCTAACCTTCATTCTCCGCGTCGACGACTCCTGTGCTGACGACTCTGCTGGTCCAGGTTTCTTGGGAGTTCCTGGATTGCAGTGCGGTGAGCATAACGGAGGATGCTTCTAGCACCTTGGCTTCGCTTACGCTTTCTCTGGCCCCAGTCCGGCGTTAGGAGGCTGTCCTTGCAGGTGGTCCTCGGCGCCACCTCCAGATATTGGACTCCGACTTCTTCCGGAGCTGCCGACCCTTGCCTCCAGGTACCCGTGCACTCGGCCCCCACAGAGTTCTTCGGTTTACCTGCGAAGGAGGAGTTGCCGCTTCTGGAGCTTCTGGATCTCCGAGTGCCGTCATCTTTTGTGTGTTACAGTGGCCTGTTCATGACCTGCACGCGATGCGGAGGCTTCCAGTGGCCGTCGGTTAACCACAAGGTCTGTCTCTGATGCGCTGGATGTGCTTCCGACCACGCTTGTGACGTCTGTGCACCCTGGCCTGAGCTAAGAGGTCAAATCTCAGAGCTTTTACAGACGCGAGTGACCGACACCCTCTGGTGCTTCGAAGCTTGTCGAGACGCCTTACATCGTGCCCTCGGCACCGGACGCTCGAGACCAGGATGACCCTGTGGAGAAGATGCCACATCGAATTCAGCAGACTAGTGCGCGGGGTGGGTTTTTGATCAACGAGGCCGCTACCAGGAGAGAGCGCGCCCGGACACAGCTTTTTGAAAAGCAGAGAACTCGCCTTACAGAGCCCAGTTCGGAGAGACGCGCTTGGCGACGTCCCACGTCCACTATCGGTCCCCACTCGTCTCCAAGAAAGCCGCCAGGATCCCGCTGGGGGTCCCCTTGCCGGCAGAGAGCCCGCCTCTACTCAGAGCCCGGTTCGGAGAGACTTGCACGCACTCATCCGGAGCCTCCTGTCGACTCCCCTCGTGGGGATTCACTGCTCGTCCTGTTGGTCACCCCGTTCCGTTGGAACCGATCCAGGACCTCTGACCTCCTCAACTCGCCACGGACCCCCCCGCTTCTGCTTACCGCTTCTGTGTCTTGCTCATACAGCCGCGACGGCGCGGTTCCACCTTGCGGGAGCGCCTACTCCTTCGCCTGGGAAGTTATGCGGCAGACCCTCGACACTAGTCTTCGTGTGGGCGGCAGTGGAAGCTTTCGCTACGGCCCGCATCCCTCAACTTGGCGTCTCTACGAGTAAGTTGGCGAGGCACTGTGCTCATGGGCGGCGACCGTCACCTCACCCCCTCCTACCCTGCTGATCCCAGCTTGCAGGCTTCTTCCCTGGCTTCGGAGTCCAAGGCTGGCCGTCGAGGTCGTCACCATACGGCACCGGAGGTAGGTTGCCACAGTGGACCTCTTAACGGACTGCATGAGCTGTGACTCTCCCTGTCTTCCTACAGTTCGAGGGAACAGTTCCGTACAGCTCCTCTTGGGCCATGCTTTTCTTGGACCTCCGCTCCGTGGCCCATACCACAGGTTCACCTTGCGCCCGCTGAGGGGTCGCACTTTCACCAGGAGACCAGGAAGCAAAACCCTGTGCAAGCCTCACGTGTACCTACGACATAGCCATCCGGGACGGACGCGCTCGCCTCTTGCCGGTTCCGGCAGCACTGACGCTTCAGGCCAGACAATCTTCCTGGCTACGCTCAGTCATATGATCCGACTTTCAGGACCCCTCCCTCAGGGAGCGTAGAGGCTAAAGTTACATTATCAAGGTACTTGCATGGCCACGAACGTCGCATTCGTCAGGAACTGTACTGGCCTACACTTCATGGCTACTGGAGGCTGGCGGGCAGGATGACTTCACCCACCTCGATCGCAGGGTTCTGCCAGGCCAGCGAGGCACAACTCCCTCCTGGCACCTCAGCGCCGTAGGTTACACCTACCTAGGGTCGTCGGGAGTTTGCGTTAGGGAGGACGGCTCTAGGACCCTAAGGTGTGCTGGAGCGCGGCACCCTCCTCCTATTCGCAAATCTTCCATAAAGTCATGTCATCGGTAATGTTTTTGAAGAAACAAATTCATTTTTCTCTAAAAGGTATTTTTTCGAAAAATACTTACCGATGACATGACTCAAATGACCCTTCCACCTGCCCCGCTTGCCGCTCGTGAGCTAAGTATCCTGACTGAGGGATTATGGGTACCCGGTACCGGAAGGGCAGTATAGGGAGACAACTCTTGGTCCCCTCGGGGTTCCCCGAGTGCCTCCCGGGTTGTGTTTTAACACAACCGGCTCTTAGGCTAGAATGAGTAAGTAGTAGACACTTCCATAAAGTCATGTCATTGGTAAGTATTTTTCGAAAAAATACCTTTTAGAGAAAAATGAATATTTTCAGGTTAAACACCTTTTTCAGAATGGACAAAGACAGGAAAACAATTTGATACTTATTTTTTGTTATGTGTTTAATCCATTCAGCCCTGACGCACTACAGCAGGAGATGGGTCAACCATGATAATTCAAGGGTAGTACCAGATTAGCTTGGCGCCGACAATGTCGGCACCAAGCTCATCTGGCAATACCCTTGAATTATCATGGTCAATCCATCTCCTGCAACTGGTGCATAGTCATTAGATGACACCTCCAAAATTGGGTAATACGGCCGTCGGGCTGAACGAGTTAAGTGACCTATTGTAACTTTTTACTAGTAAAATAAAAGACAATTGCATTGAAAATGGCATCTTTCTGAAGTTGAGATGTTCATCGGTTGGTGAACTTCTTTCATGCCAATAATGCATATTTTTTCAATGAAGTTTTGTTTTCATAAAATTGAAATGCAAGAATCACTCATATCAGTTCTAACTCAGACTCTGAAATGCCTAATCATTTTGATTAGCTGGAACGTGAGCTCGTGTTATTCTCTGTTTCTGTCCCCTTTTTTCCAGCAGAGTGGCCTGTTTATAATTTGCTGTCAACGCATCTAATACACTATGGAAGGCAGTCACTGAATCGGCTTGCTTAGCTTCTGCTATTTAAGGACAAGCATAATGATAGAGGCAGGCAAGAGCCAGGATTCTCATGAGCTTTCACATCTGCGGGCGCCATGAGGATCTATGCTTATTCCAGACAGGAGGTGATATCATTGAGTGTATCTAGTACAGTGTCATAGTGGCCCTTTCTACAGATAGGAAAAGGCATAGATCCTTCGAGTCCATCATGCAAGTTACAGGACCATGACCCGTGAGAATCTATGCGTAAATTTAGATATTTCAGTTCACACAATTTTAATTTCCAGGCTGAGTGGGGGAGGGAGACGCCCTATTGTGGTTTGCAGTGAGTTTCAGTTTCTTCTCTTTTTCAGTAACCCTACATCAGTGAGATCAGTCAATGACTGTATAAACACACTTTTCCCCCCTATTTCATTCTGGTAAAGACAGAGTCGGGTTCACTATGGAACATACTTTGATCTGCTGGAGCGCACATAAGGGCGGGTTCACTTCTGAAAACTTCGAAATATAAAAGCCAGGTCTTAAATTAAAACTATATACTGACATGGCTTGGACAGGGCTGTTATTTGATGGAGAGCTGGGGGCAGTACAAGGTGGTGCTAATGCCAGCTCCAGTTGAAGGCTTTCGGGGGAACTGCCATCAGACGGTACGGTTATACTCTGTTCCATCTGATTATGTGCAGAGACAAATGAACCTATCAAGAAACATTCATTCCACTGTTACCACATACTTTCAGCAGGATAAATATATTTTTGTTTTTACATGCGACGGATGGCATTCACTGTTTAGCAACGTTTGCCTATAACCACAGACAAAACTCTCCAAGAGGCATAGATTTTCATGAGTTCCGCTCAGAGTGTGGGGGCTTGTGAGAACCTACATGTATTTCTGGCTCGAATTACCTTCATGTTGCTATGCTTACATAGTTTAATCAGTTTGCGGGGATGAAAAGAACACAGGCAGAACGTCGACAGCTGCAAGAAACATAAAAGCTCATACGTCTCTGGAGTAGGAGCGGAGGTCATAAGAATCCGTATGTGTCTTGCTGGCTTGTGTTGCCTCTATGCTGCTATGTTTATGCAGCCGGGATAAAATCGCGACCACCAAGTCCCAAACCTGACTGTATATTTCTTAACCCCCTACTACATGCAGCCACCAGTACTTTAAACAGTATCACTGGATGCATGCACAGGGTGGTTAAAGCCCACTATGTACCAAGCAGTTGGTGATTATAGTGTTTCTGATAGAATGCTATAGTTTCTTGTGTACAGCATTCTATAAGTTAGCCAAAAGGAGTTTCTTTTCTTACCTGTACCCATTTATTTGTCCACAGATCTTTGTATATCCACGGCAGACAGCCAATCTTGTGTTTGACCGAGGACTAGAGTGGGCTTCGAAGGAAGGGCTGCAGTTTGTCATGTCCATGGTGCCTACCAATCAGATCTACATCCTGGCCATGTTGTTTGCCTACAGCTTCATCACACCCGCCTTCATTCTCTTCATCATTCCTCTCTTCAGTTTCTACCTCTCAACCACCACACTCATTGTGGCCACCCTGCAGATGTTCTACAAGAAGAAGAAACGGAAGGACGCCACAGACCTAGCTCATGTTCTACACAAGTTTGATGTCAACATCAGTATAGATGACACAGAGTCACAGTACTCGTGGAACTCGATGACCCCTTACTTTGTCTTTTTCTCAGCTCTGCCTGTAGTGGTCATTAGTTTTGCTCTGTCCAACAAGGCATACATACCATGTTCAGAGTTTTGCATCCTGGGGGCAGCTATGGCAGGTTTCTGTTTTATTGGCCTAAGTGATGAGCATGATAAGCTGACCTTTATGCTGCTGTTTGCTCAAACGATTGCTTCTCTTCCTATTTTTCTGGAAAGGTTTCCAGACATCCCCCTTGTTGCTAGAGTCATTCATTTGATGACCGATCCCTTTCTGGATGCAGACTTTGGCATTGGTGTTAAATTTAACCTGAGCATCCCATCAGTGTTTTACATGATAATCCCACTGTTCTTTCTCCGCATGGGCATGAAGAAGTCATGGAATGGGCTGCACCAGATCGTGATTCCCCACCTGGTGTGCTATTTCTGGTGGAATGTCATGACCACCACCTTCCCCTTCACCACATGGTTAGGACTTGGTCGTGCCACCATAGGTTATCTGCTACTGCCCCTCCTGCTTCCCCTGAGCTTTGTTGTGACAATAGGTTTCGGGGTCTACATCTTGTATCAGCTGTGCCGTACTCAGCTGTTTGGCAAAATTGTTGTCACTCTGTTCTTGCTTGCTATCCCTCTCTTGCTGACCCAGACCAAAGTGCTGTTTGGCCAAAAGGTAGACAAGAAGATGGGGGGAACAAAAAAGGTTGTCATGGTCATTTTTGCCATCCTTGCAGTGGTCCCTTTGGTCTTTATCCAAATTCCACAGCTGAGTGAAAGCAAGACACTTACTCTGTCCTGGGAGGACTATGAACATCTGTGTGTGCCAGCTCCTGGTGAAAATGTACCAGTGTATCAGATCCGATGTGCATCGTTTGTAGGCACTCGTGTCACCTGGGTAGGAAAATTCAAATCGTCAAAGATCACTAAGATCGATAACACTGCTGAGAGTGTGCTGAAAGCACTTCCATCTTTTATTTCCAAACCACTGTACTGTATTTATGGGGATAGGATACCAGACTGTGATGCGGCCACAATGCCCAGGAAAGCGTTTCGCTATTGTAACCTGATGCAGTCAACAGGTTACACTTGTGATGTTAAAAAACACAACATCTATAGCTTTCAGGTTGATGTTGGCATTGGCAATGTTTCCATTTCTCTTGATGCTGGTAATGGCTTCCACACTAAAGTCATGGCCCTTGCTCCAGACGATGAGTTGGAATTTACTGGCTCACTGATTGAGGGGTTGGGAACAACAAATCCTAGACTGAAACTCAACTCTATCCAAGTCCTGAACCGTGAGCTTCCAGAAATGATGGGCGTCGAACGAGAGGAGGATGAGAACTACTATTACAGGGTGCTTCATGATGGTGCCAGGGTCACCCTCAACTTCTTCTTTTTTCCAGTCTTTGAATACACAGGTCTTTGGTAAATTATCTGTGCAATTTGCTGTGCATTGTTAATTTTCCTTTCATTCAATAATTTTGGAGTCGATGCTCTTGGATTAGCTTCAGCGTTGGCCTCATTCATCAGTGAAAGACTTTTGCTGCCAGCAACATTGACTGAGACTCTTTAACGATAGCTCTAGGAAATGTTGTCAGCTGTAGTGGGCCCATGCAGACCCACGACAGCTGAGATCGGCCCAAAGACCCTTGCTTACAGGGTTGGTTTCCAGAGTGGAGTTGAGCTAACCAGATACCACCTTTGTTTGTGGTTGTGCCTGAACATGTTGATTGTGAGTTCATGTGTCGTGACCAAAACATAGCTCACTTTATGTACTTCAGCTTGATATCAGTATGACTATGAGCCGACCATTTCTGTTCTAAGTTTTTGTATAATTAAAATTTATGTTGTTGATTTGTTTATTCATAATCATTGCTCATAAAGGCTCTTGATGATCCATCTGTCTCCTGTAGATGAAAAGTTTGTTGTTTTAGTGCATTTACTGGTGCTTTGACAGTGATTAGTTGCCATTTCTTATGATGCTTTTCTTCCTGTCAATCTTTGTGCCATATCTTACCACTTCACCTTATTTCCCCTATGTGTGTGGGTATTGTCATCTACTTTTGTGCACTCATTGATAGTGAATCATATATGTGACATGCTAGAAAGTAACAAAAATAGTTTTTTTCTCAAGTACTATTTTCAGCTTCAAAGCCAGGCTTGGTACAGATACCTGATGATGAGACCTTCCTATGTATACCAGTTTGAGTGACCCAACTAAAAGGTCAAGGGTCAGATGAGATGGGTTAATGTTTGACAAAAGCCAATTGATAGCATTTTATTTGTATGGTCATATGGTCACTTTTGCACATTTTTCAATCAAACTTGAAATGGTAGTTTTAGGTGATCTTACAACTTCTAAAGGTCAAAGGAATCGGATCAAAGTGTGAATAATGCATGTTTACAATAGATAGGATTTTGCTGGTACTATGGCCACTTTAACACATGTATGCTCATTATTTTGAGCAACCTATTGTGAAGGTCGAGGTCACTGAAGGTCAAAGAAGTGATACAGATGCATCATGTGCGTGAGCCATGAGGGCTTTGCCATTCTTCTTTTATTTGGAGCAGTAGTTCAGCCGCAACTGGGCATTGCAAAAAGGTGACGTTGCTTTCTCCACACGATATATTATATAGAAAGTTAATGAATCACAAATGCTTTTTTGGGATAGTGTGTTGTGGCCGAACTACTGCTCTGATGTAAACAATTCTTTCTTCTAGCTGATTCTCTTGTGTTGACTCGGGTCCGTTGTGATTCACAACCAACCTTGTAATTCAGGAATGTGCAGCATAAGAAACTATCAGCTAGGTGCTTTATCTTGATACATTAACTCATTTGAGACATGCCGCCTCCGGATACGCGACTTTTACGGCATATCCAGAGGCGGCACATCTCGAATGAGTTGACCTCTTCACTGCCAGTAGATTCAAACTGTTTTTGAGATCATTGTAAATTTGAATGTCAAAGATCCCCAGCCACCAAAGGAACTTGAATACAAAGTGTACAAAGTGCTATCAGCCAGAGGCATTTATCTTCATGAGCCCCTGCAACTGCAGGGGCTCATGAGGATCTATGTCTCCCCTGCTGGATCATGTTCAAAGCTTTTTGGCAGTGTGGGCTGATTGTGTCTAAACCCTCTTTTGCATGCAGTCTCTAGTACTGCAAACAGTAGCGATGGCTGCTTGTGGAAGTGTGTTAAATTCAAGCTTTTGCAGAGTAATTTTCTTCACTGAATTTTGAGAATCTAATGAAAATTGTTAAGATGTAGTTTTCTTTTACTCTGTGATTTGCTTACTTACTTTTGTTATAATTGCTTTTAACATACATATTAACCAATGCTCGGAGTGGGTGCGATCCATACTCATGATCATGTTTTTTGCTCTGTGTATATTACATGAAGTGCCAGTCATGATACTCTGTTTTATATATTTTTTTCACGCCTTGTATTTACACATGTTCAACAGCAATATTTTCTACTCCAAGTTGTAATGACTAGTAATAAATTTTATCATAGTTTCTCTGATGTTTTCATTTCATTCCCTTGTGGACTTGCAAGACAAAGTGGAGTGAGCAAATGTATCCATTAACTCGTTCAGCCCAACGCACGTATTTCCCAAATTTTGGAGGCGTCATCCAACGACTATGCACCTGTTGCAGGAGATGGATCAACCATGATAATTCAAGGGTAGTGCTAGATTAGCTTTGCCCTGACAGGCGCCAAGCTCATTTGGCACTACCCTTTAATTATCATGGTCGACCCACCTCTGCTGTAGTGCGCCAGGGCTGAATGGGTTAAAGTTTCTGAGGCCACTCACACTTGATCATCAAACCCCTTTGAATCCAAGTTCAGCCGAAGATGCTGCATTTACTCTTGGTCCAAACCAGAGCAGGGTTGAACCAGTGTTGGATCCGCATCATCAATGTACATGTTGCCAAGAAATAGGCCATGACGTCCCTGGCGAGAATTTCAGTACACGACAGATTTTATAGCCCTGCAGTCCATTGTATACATCGACAGTGAAACACTAGTTGTTTCCATGGCATCTCATCCACGTTTGGGCTGAAGAAGCTTCTTTTAAGTTTGCAGCACAGTTTGGCACCACCAGTCATGAGACCATGGCAGAGACCAGACATCTGATAATAAATGTGTTTGCTGAACTGACAGAGAAAAAATGCTGTTAATCAACAACATTGTCATAAAGGTTATTATCTGTAAAAACAACTTCTTCTTTTCAAACTTTAATTGCTGTACGAGAAGCTTGAAACTCGTGTTTTGGATCCTCTCTTTCTGTGCTGCAAACCCCACCCGGGTCTGCCCTGGGGGACTTGGGTGGGGTTAGGTATTTTTTAGTTCCCAGGGTCACCCTGGTCAGCCCCACAGGGTGGGTTTTTCTCTCTATTCTGGGGCATTTGTTTCTGTCTACCCTTTGTCCATTCACCTGTATTTGCCTTTTTAAAACTCTCCCTACTGTCTGCACTGCCTGTAGCTCTTGATATTGGATGTGTGTTGCTAAATGGTCTTAGCTTTATTTAGGCCCCATGTGTTAGGTTTATTTAATGTATTTGACCGGCTGGCGACATACATTCAATGTTTTGTTTATTTTTTTTCACAAGCAGTGCAGGCACGTCCTGAGAAAGCCTTGTTGCTGTCGGGACGTTAAGCAATGTACAATCAATCAATCTTTCTGTGCTGCAAGAAATAGTGGGTGTGTATATAATTTTTTTTTCTTAATTTCAATTCTGAGAATGCTCTGTTGTGCTAATGCCATGGAATTCCAGGCTGGTATCTTGCATTCTGTCATTCCTTCTCTCCTACTACCCTCTCTTTCTAGACCTAGTGAGCGATGCAGTCACAAAAAGGGCAGCTGATGTCCTGATGACACAATGCAAGCTTACCAGCCTGGAATTCCATGGCGTTGGCACAGCAGAGCATTCTCAGAATTGAAATGAAAAATTGCGTCTCTTGGAGCTAATCTAATTGAATGCGGTTTTGGCTTTGGGCGACACCATATATATATATATATATATATATATATATATATATATATATATATATATATATATATATATATATATATATATATATATATATATATATATATATATATATATATATAGAGAGAGAGAGAGAGAGAGAGAGAGAGAGAGAGAGAGAGAGAGAGAGAGAGAGAGAGAGAGAGAGAGAGAGAACAATGAACAATGAACCTTTATTTTCCAACGGTAGAAGTTATTGGTAACAGGACCAGTTTTCAAACTTGCCGTTGCTACATCTACTACATAAGTGACATAGACATGTAAACATACACATACCACACACTGCTGCATGCACTGCTACATTCGCTCACGCACGCACGCACCACGCACATACACACACACATACCCACACACGCACTCAGGTACGCACGCATGCACATCGCAACCCGCGCATGCACGCACGCACACACACACACACACACACACATGTACACCGCAATTCAGTACGCATGCACACACGCACGAACACTCACACACACACACACACACACACACACACTTACACACGCACGCACTCAGGCACATACGCACAAAAACAAACACACGCTCTCGGACACGCACTCCAGACATACCTACCCGCATACGCGTACGCACAAAAGTATAAAATGAGTAAAAATACAAAGCAATAAACAAAGAATCATTAAGTACATTAAAGTTCATACAGCAAGGGCAAATATGAATGCAGGTGCTATCTCTCCCCCCCCCCCCCCCCCCTCTCTCTCTCTCTCTCTCTCACGCCGACACACACATACACACACACACAGCATGCACGCACGCGCACACACACACACACACACACAGAGTCACACATACAGTACACACACACACACACACACACACACACACACACACACACACATACGCGAGCGCGCGCCCAACATATCGAGCACACACATATGAAGGCAAAAACATTATACACAGTACATGCAGTATTCAAAGGTACTCTTTGGCATTCAAATATTATGGTACGGCTATGGGAAAAAGGGACTCTCTCTCTCTCTCTCTCGCACACATACACACACATACACACACACATACATACACACACACACACACAAGCACGCACATGTACACATCTGAACACACGTGTAAGTTATCCCAATACTGTAATGATTTGATTACGTCAGAGATTCTAGGTGTTTGAAGAGGCTGTCCCTATATGAGGTGAGCGTCTTTGCGTTTCTAATTTCTGCAGGAATAGAATTCCAGAATGAACTTCCCGAGAATGACAAGCTGGTTTTGAATAAATCAATACGCGGCAGGGGTACTTTGAATTGTTGTCCATGTCTAGAAGCTACAGATGTCCGTTCTGAGAAAAAAGAACTCAAGTACAGTGGACATGATTGCTTGTACAGCTTGTACATCAATACACCTTTATTGAACTGAAAGTGCTGGGATAGAGGGAGAATTTTTAAAGTTTTAAGCTTTTCGTCAGTTGAGAGTTCGGGATCGGGAAATATAAGCTTAGCAGCTCTCCTATGTAGGGAGTTCAGCCTCTTCAAATGTACATCACTAGAACCATCCCACACTGTTGATGCATAGTCTATGTGCGACTTGACATGAGCATTGTAGAAAAGAAGACGCGTATCTGTGTCAGTAATTGTTTTCAATTTTGACAACATATACAGGCTTCTGGAAACTCTTTTGCACACATTATTAATATGCAGTTGCCATTTAAGCTGATCATCTATAGTGACCCCCAAGAGGCAGTGGTGTGATACTTGCTCAATTGGGCTGCCGTTTATAGACAGACTAAGAGAGAGCGGGCATAGCTGGTGCTTTTGACGTGTGGTTATAACCATGCATTCTGTTTTTGAAGGATTCAGGGACATGGAGTTGGAATGACACCAGTCGGTGACCTCGCGCAGGCTTTCCTGCAGACGCGTGTTAATTGCAGCTACATTTTTGTGAGGAGTGTGTAGTGTGCAGTCATCAGCAAACATGTCACAAGAAATATCGCGGCAACTAATATGTAGTGGAAGGTCATTGATAAATATGCAGAACAGCAATGGCCCGAGGACAGAGCCCTGAGGCACGCCGCTTTTGACGTGACCATACGAGGAGTAGGATCCATTTAACAGTACTCTTTGCTTCCTTCCGCTTAAATATGAAGTGAACAATGAGACAGCACCTGCATTGCAAAGATATGCTTGAAGTTTTGACAAAAGAATGTTATGATTTACAAGGTCAAAAGCTTTCTTAAAATCAATAAAGATCGACCCAGTTATTTGGGAGTTATTTATGGATGCTAGCCACGCATCAATAAGTCTTGTTAGTGCCGTGTGGCAAGAATGCTTGGGGCGAAAGCCGGACTGAAATACGTGCAATAGACTACGACTCTCCAAATATTGATAAAGAGAGAGAGAGAGAGAGAGAGAGAGAGAGAGAGAGAGAGAGAGAGAGAGAGAGAGAGAGAGAGAGAGAGAGAGAGAGACTCAGACATTTTATTGTTTAGGCCATCGGCCCATCACATGAAAACTCTGGTAAAACATACAACAACATTAATTACAAAATGCAAATAAGTTGTGCACACATTCCATGCGTTTTTCATGCCACATCATGAAAAACGAAGCAAGTTCATTCTTGCCAAGAATGGACCAGCTGCGTTTTTCAAAGTAGGGCAGTGTTGGCAAGCCCGTGAGCCACACAAATATCAGCGGATCTCACGGCGGCGTTTTAAACTGTAATAATGAATCGGGCAACATTCTGCACCGACTCTGCCATTAAGCAGACGACTTAGGGAACGATAATTGGCATAAATGGTGTATTTTGTAGGAATAAACTTTTGTCTAAGGTCTTCAAGTGATCTGCAATGAAACAAAAAATGCATTTCGTCCACAAATCGGCAGTTGCATAATGGACAATGGACTTTGCTAAAGCATTCGACAGGGTGAACCATAGTCTTTTGCTCCATAAGCTAGACTACTACGGCATCAGGGACAGCACCAACAGATGGATTGCTAACTTCCTCCGAGGCAGATGTCAAGCGGTGGTAGTTGAGGGTGCTAGGTCCACCCACACCACTGTGGAGTACCCCAAGGATCTGTTGTAGGTCCCTGGCTGTTCCTGCTGTATATAAACGACATGCCAGAAAGAGTCAGCTCAAGAACTCGTCTGTTTGCGGATGACACCGCGGTATACCGCCCCATTGCCTCACAGTCCGATAATAATATGCTACAAGAGGACCTAAATGCCCTGTGCACATGGGAAAACAAATGGGACATGCAGTTTCACCCGCAGAAATGTGTCACTCCATCAGTATCACGTAGCAGAGAGAACAGAAGTCATCAGTAGTCCCTACAGGACACACCCTTGATGAGGTAAGCTCCACGAAATACCTGGACCTGACCATACAAAAGGATGCCAGCTGGGACACCCACATCAACCAGATATGCAGCAAGGCAAACCAGATGCTGGGGTTCCTGCCGGAGAAACTTGAAGATCGGCTCAGTTGCAGTCAAGGAGCTTGGCCAGTCCAGCCCATCCTGGAGTATGCGAGCTGTGTGTGGGACCTGCATCAGCACAAGGAAATTGCCAGGATTGAGTCAGTCCAGAGACGAGCAGCCCGCTTAGTCCTGAACAGATACAGAAACGCATCCAGTGTGGGGCAAATGCTGCAGCATCTGAACTGGCAGACTCTCCAAGAACGCAGAATATGAAGAGGGCTCGCTTAGCAATGTTATATAAGATCAAGAATGACCTAGCTTTCGCCCAATGCAAGCAGCTCATCCCCTCCAGTGTACGAGCTCGACGCGGTCACACACGACAGTTCCAGCGGATCCCATGCCGGACAGCCTACAGGAACGAATCCTTCTTCCCAAGGACCATCAGAGACTGGAACGGGTTTCCTGATGAAGATATACGGGCTTCTTCCGGCGCTTGATGCCTTCGTAGCGAGGGCATCAAGCCTCAACCGTTGACCTCCAATCATGGCCTACCACCTGCCAAAGTAGGGCTGATGATGACTAGGGCTATACTGGTCGGGGTTTAACCCTGGAGACCGCTACGGTAGCCAGGCAGGCCTAGCTGGAGGCACCCGAAACAGCAGCTGGCCCCCAACACCTGTCTCCCTCTCCCCCCAACCCACTCACCCTTGACCCTTCCCCAGTAATAACCAGAAATAAGAATTAAGTGGGTTTTTTTGTTTGTTTTGCGCACCACCAGCAACCGAGAAATAATGGTTGACCGTGGCAGGGAAACAACAAGAAGAAGAAGACAAGTAAAGGCCAAATTGGTATCATTAGTATATCTGAATTTGTGCGTATTAATTTCTGAAGCCCCAATCCCCCACCCGGGTCTGCCCTGGGGGACTTGGGTGGGGTTAGGTATTTTTTAGTTCCCAGGGTCACCCTGGTCAGCCCCACAGGGTGGGTTTTTCTCTATTCTGGGGCATGTGTTTCTGTCTACCCTTTGTCCATTCGAATACCTGTATTTGCCTTTTTAAAACTCTCCCTACTGTCTGCACTGCCTGTAGCTCTTGATATTGGATGTGTGTTGCTAAATGGTCTTGGCTTTATTTAGGCCCCATGTGTTAGGTTTATTTAATGTGTTTGACCGCCTGGCGACATACATTCAATGTTCTGTTTAGTTTTTTTTTTTCACAAGCAGTGCAGGCACGTCCTGAGAAAGCCTTGTTGCTGTCGGGACGTTAAGCAATGTACAATCAATCAATGAAGCCCCAATTCTAAACCGTATAACTGAGGAGGTCCCGTAAATATATATATATATATATATATATATATATATATATATATATATATATATATATATATATATATATATATATATATATATATATATATATATATATATATATATATATATATATATGAGAGAGAGAGAGAGAGAGAGAGAGAGAGAGAGAGAGAGAGAGAGAGAGAGAGAGAGAGAGAGAGAGCATTTTGCTTGATATAGTGCCGACAACAGAAAGATGTGATTACGAGACACGAATTCTGTCTGTTTATCGGCACTATATCAAGCAAAATGTTGCTCAATATAATGTATGTACCCAAAACTTTACCAGAGTCCTGTTTACCGCCATTGGTGCTGAAGTGGTCTATTTCTTGACATGAAACTTCGCAGCTTGACGCTACTAACCGAAGAGTACTCAGCTAAAATCCACCTAGGCGTACATCTACCGAGTGCAAATGTGTTTCTCTGATTTTCCATTTATTTTTAGAACTAAATAAACTCAGCGTGACTCTTCGCAGCATGATTCCACCCAGCATAAATCGACAGAGGCTTGAATTTACTCAAATAAAAAATACCTCAATGGAACAGCGACAGCACACATTTACACTGGGTAGATTTAAGCCCAGGTTCACTCAAGCTGTGTAGATTTTCGCTGGACATTTTGACGTTTTTTGTAGATTTGTTCTGAAACATATAGTCCATAAGCTAGCAAGATCTACCGTGCACCCCCCCCCCCCCCCCCCCCAGTACTCAATAAGATGGGTTTCAAAGTGTTCCTTAGTATGTCCTGAGATGTTTAAGCCATGTTCCCCGAAAATCATTAGGAACACACCAGAGATATAGCCGATGGCGCAAGGGTACCCCCATTCACGCTCTTCGCAGCCCCATGTGTTAGGTTTATTTAACGTATTTGACCGGCTGGCGACACACATTCAATGTTCTGTTTTTTTTTTTTTTTTTTTTTTTTTTCACAAGCAGTGCAGGCACGTCCTGAGAAAGCCTTGTTGCTGTCGGGACGTTAAGCAATGTACAATCAATTAAACCATTCACGCTCTTCGCAGTTGCTAAAATGAGGTTGAGAAACATTTTCCTCTAAATAAATCAGAATTCATTCCAGAAGCCCAAATCAGGCAATATTATGTCACGGCACACCTTCTGCAGTCTCTGCAAAAAACAGAATGATAAAAATATTAAATCTCTGGCTCACAGTGAATGTATTTGTGCACTCGGCAAACGACCATTTCCGCGAAATCGCAAAAAAAGACAAAAATAATGTGTCAGATGCCTTCAGACATTTTCTATAGCACTGACAGTCCATTTTCAGGTTTACATCATTAAAACAGGATGTCACAATTATTATAAACTTGACTAGGTGATGCTGTGATCATCGTGAGTGCGACAGTGGTTGATTTTGTATCCCTACCCCAAGTTGTAAAAATACACAAAATTAATTAGAAAAAATTGCTTAAGTTATTCCATTTTATTTTGACCTCTCTTTACCTATTAAGTTTGAATAATGTGAGCATAAAGTGCAAGAAAATAAGGAAAGTCGGCATCCTTTACGGTATGTTCGTGGTGAATGATAGCTTTTTCCCATTTAAAATTGCCGAATTGGGAAACGTACATTGTTTCTGATGCCCTCAGAAATTTTGTATACAACTGATAGGTCTTTTTAGGTTTTATTGGTTGGGATAGAGTACCACAGTTACTCCCAACCTGATTTTATGATGCTGTGATGCTTTTAGGGGCCACAGTGGCTGAATCTGCTGCCCTACCCCCATTTTACCTGTACGCAAAGGAACGAAAAATGATCATAACAATTGCTCCTCTGATTAAATATTTTTGTTGCCAGTTTTCTTAACAAAATATGCATATTGAGCATAAACATTTGTGATTGTTTCATTAATTTCAATGTGACCCATCAATTTAATTGTAATTCTTTTTATTTAAGGCATGCTTAACAGGGGCTGCCCTTGAAGCTTCTACCGTCTGCACATTCAGCACTCTTGTCAAACTCGGGGAAGGTGTACCTCAGGGAGATGTTGTGTCTGATGCTGTTTTTGGACTACATTAATGACATCAGTACAACAGTACCAAGGTTCGTCTCGAACATCCTCCATGCGGATGACTTTGCAGTGTGGAGCGCAGCAGAACATAAAGAAATAGCATCCTCCAGAATCCAGGATGCTGCCAATAGAGTCAGCAGCTGGACTGAAAGAGGCCACTCAAAATGAGCTAGACCATCTCTTTCAATCAGACGGAAGAGGTCACCTCAAAACTGGAGACCTTCCAGTACCAAAGACAGACAGGCCAACTTTACTGGCAACAAATAAATTACTGGATTCACGTGGAGGCCTTACATTGAAATCATGGAAGCTAGAGCTGCAAAAAAAAAAAAAAAAAAAAAAAAAAAAAAAAAAAAGGTATCTGATGAAGAAACTGGTGGGGACCACAGTGGCGCAAATTACAGCATCCTGGCACAAGCAAACACCTGCCCGGTCAGACTAGTTGTGCGGTACAAAGATACATCGACAACATGAAACACTGCCTGCAAAACCCCTAAAGCCCGACTTGACAAGATGCAGAACATGGGTCATTCTCATGATGCAGTGACATTCTTAGAGCCATCTGGAGCACCCTAATTTAGGAAATGGAGGACATTGGAGCCACTGGAATGCAGAACAGCACACACGATGAAAAGACTTACTAAACACCGACAGCATGGGAGACTACAGGAGCAGACCAAGAACCGTCAGAAATGCCCAAGTCTGAACCGCCAACTGAAGGTCCTGCAAAGGGCTAACACTGACGTCCTGGAACCAAGCCCAAAGATGTGTGAACAAGCTCCCTTCAGATACCTGGACATCTCGAAAGAGCCTTCAAGACAACATAAACAATGTTCCAGGACTCTTTGCCAAAGGTCGCGGCACTGCACAAAGCCATCTTGCTGGAGGTTGTGCATAAGCGCTACCCTCACAGCAGCTGTGATACCACACAAGATGCCGTGCGGAATGAAGGAAATGGCGTGTACATCTGTTGAGCAGACCGCACTACTACCTCCCTCTCCTTACCAGCTAGCGGCAGCAGCTCCAAATATCGTACAGATCTGCAGGTGCTCAACACAGCAGCAGAGCACTAGCTAGGGAAAGGCAGCAGCTTGATCCACTGATCTCACCAGGAAGCTTCAAGATAGACTGGATGCCCTGTCCACAAAATAGTGCTGCAGTGCGGGATTCCAGTGCATTCTGGACTAGCTGGGAATGGAGACACTACAACAACAAAGTGATTGGCAACAGCAGAATGGCAGCTGCAGCCCGTGGGCAGATGACATCAACAAGCTGAACAGGGAGAGCCAGGCCACCATCTTTCATCTACGCACTGATTGCTCTGGACTGGGTCCATACAGAAAAGCAGGAACGTTTCACAAACCCAAACTGAAGCCTGGAGGTTTACACACTTTAATCAGATCACTCTGTATCAGCAATTATTTGAAGCTTCCGTGCCTAATGCATGAAGAGATACCAAAATAAAAGAACGCTTAGCGAATGGCGGACTTCGGTAGAAGCGTAAACAACCAATCAGAATGCTCGGCAGAAAGGCCATGCAGTCACTTTATGATCAGAGCTAAATATAGATCACTTGCAACAAGCGTCAGCATGATCGTTCGCAATGGAATAGTCACACATTGGGGGAGAAAAAAAAAAAAAAAGAAGTAGACAAAAGTTTGCCAGCACGTTGTCATTTTTTTACAAACTTTCACAGACTTTAAGGAAAAGGACTGAAATTGCCAGGGCCCTGAAAAAGCCTTGTCATTTTCAACTTTAACAACTTTCACAAATGTTCACAGACCGTAAGGACCCTGCTGGACTCACCTCGTGAGACTGGGTCATGCGGAAACAGCCCTATGCGAATTTGGCGTAGAAAATCAGTCCCCTTAGCACATTCTCCAAACATGTCCATACAGAGAAGCGGTCTGCTGGCAGTTCTGACCAGAAGAAACGCCCCTGTACACCAAACTCTGAAAACATGCTGCCTAGCTCTTGACAGCTCACTTATTGGCAGCCAGAACAATATAAGATTTAAAGACGGCCATAAAAAAATTGAACGTTGCAGAAGGTGGAAGTGGAGATCTCGTGGTCGACATGTGGAAACTAAGTATTTTGATAACATTGTTTTGGCTATTAGGAACCATGAAACTTTATTATGCATATTCATATTTACACATTTCTAGATGAAAATAAATGAAAGGAAAAAGGGAGACCTTACTAGACCCGCCTTATAGGTAAAATATCACCTAAAAGACCAGCCTGTTAAAAATAGTTACAATTAAATTGATGGGTTACATTGAATTTAATGAAATGATCACAACTTTTTATGCTCAATATGCATACTTAAAAAAAAACTGGCAACAAAAAATATTTAAACAGAGGAGTATGACGTAAGCAATTTTTATGATTATTTTGCGTTACTTTGCGTACTGGTAAAATGGGGGTAGGGCAGCAGATTCAGCCACTGTGGCCCCTAAATGCATCACAGCATCATAAAATCAGGTTGGGAGTAACTGTGGTACTCTATCCTAACCAATAAACTCTAACAAAGACCTATCGGTTATATACAAAATTTCTGAGGGCACCGGAAACAACGTACGTTTCCCAATTCGGCAATTTTAAATGGGAAAAAACTATCATTCACCACGAATGTACCGTAAAGGATGCCGACTTTCCTTATTTTCTTGCACTTTAATGCTCACATTATTGAAACTTAATAGGTAAAGAGAGGTCAAAATGAAATGGAATAACTTTAGTAATTTTTTCTAATTAATTTTGTGTATTTTTACAACTTGGGGGTAGGGATACAAAATCAACCACTGTGGCACTCACAGTGATCACAGCATCACCTAGTCAAGTTTATAATTGTGACATCCTGTTTTAATGATGTAAGCCTGAAAATGGACTGCCAGCGCTATAGAAAATGTCTGAAGGCATCTGATACATTATTTTTGTCTCCTTTTTTTTTTTTTTTTTTTTTTTGGCGATTTCGCGGAAATGGTCGTTTGCTGGGTGCACAAATACCTTCACTGTGAGCCAGAGATTCAATATTTTTTCATTCTGTTTTTTGCAGAGGCTGCAGAACATGTGCCTTAACATAATATTGCCTGATTTGGGCTTCTGGAGTGAATTCTGATTTATTTAGAGGAAAATGTTTCTCAACCTCATTTTAGCACCCGCGAAGAGCGTGAATGGGGGTACCCTTGCGCCATCGGTTATATCTCTGGTGTGTTCCTAATGATTTTCGGGGAACATGGCTTAAACATTTCAGGACATACTAAGGAACACTTTGAAACCCATCTTATTGAGTACTGGGGGGGGGGGGGGGGGGCACGGTAGATCTTCCTAGCTTGTGGACTAATAGCGAATTTACCCCTTCAGCGTGTGCTAGTGCTAGTGCTGTTTTTAGAGGAATACGGACTTCCAGCTTCCGCTGATTTCGTCCGGGGGAGAGGGGGGGGGGGCGGGGGGGGGGGGTAATCCCCCTTCAGCGCCACTGATAGTGGTATTGTGTGTACTACAGGAGCCACATTTTACTGTGGTGTCTGCAGGGGCATATATTCCATGCCACCACCTAGAGTTAAATTTCCATGCACCCTAAAAGAGAACCTACCAAAAGGGGGAAAGGGGTTGCAGTCGATTTTGTAGTAATAAATGAAAAGAAAAGGGGAGACTGCCAGTGCTAATATTAGGAAGGTTACAAAGTAAAGTCGCCTGGTACCTGCCATCGCTGAAGACCACCTCACAGAGGGCCAGTGTGGCTTCAGAGCCAACAGGAGTACCACCGACATGGTCTTTGTGCTGAGACAGCTTCAGGAGAAGTGCCGCGAGCAGAACAAAGGGCTGTACGTAACGTTTGTCGACCTAACAAAAGCGTTTGACACTGTGAGCAGGCAAGGTATGTGGCAGATCCTGGAGCGACTAGGTTGTCCCCCAAAGTTCCTCAACATGATCGTCCAGCTCCACGAGGACCAGCAAGGCCAGGTCAGACTAAACAGTGACCTCTCAGAACCATTCCCCATTCGCAACGGCGTGAAGCAAGGCTGCGTGCTGGCACCGACCCTCTTCACCATCTTCTTCAGCATGATGTTGAAGCAGGCCACAGTGGACCTCGACGATGACGACGCAGTGTACATCAGGTATCGTCTCGATGACGACTGCAGGCCCACACGAAAACCCTAGACCAACTGATTCGTGAGCTGCTCTTTGCTGATGACGCTGCCCTCGTTGCACACACAGAGAGAGCCTTGCAGCGCATTACGTCCTGCTTCGCAGATGCCGCCCAGCTCTTTGGACTTGAGGTCAGTCTGAAAAAGACAGAGGTCCTTCATCAGCCGGCACCCAAGGAAGAGCATCGCCCTCCCCACATCACCATCGGCGAGTCCGAACTGAAGTCTGTACACCAGTTTACCTACCTTGGCTGCATCATCACGTCAGACGCCAAGCTGGACAAGGAGCTGGACAACAGGCTGGCAAAAGCGAACAGTGCTTTCGGGCGACTATTCAAGCGGCTGTGGCACAATCAACAGCTGAAAAAAGGCACCAAGATCAGCGTGTACAGAGCTGTCGTCCTCACCACCCTGCTGTACGGTTCCGAGTCCTGGGCCCTCTACCGCAGCCAACTACGACTCCTTGAACGCTTTCACCAGCGCTGCCTGCGTACCATCCTGGGCATTCACTGGAGTGACTATGTCACCAACGTCGAGGTCCTTGAACAGGCGGAAACTGTGAGCATCGAGGCTTTGCTGCTGCGGACACAGCTTTGCTGGGCGGGGCACGTCTCCAGGATGGAGGATCATCGCCTACCCAAGATCACTCTGTTCGGCGAGCTCGCCACTGGACACCGAGACAGAGGGGCACCAAAGAAGAGATACAAAGACGGTCTCAAGAAGTCACTTAGTGCCTGCCAAATCGACCACCGCCAGTGGTCTTCGCTTGCTGCGGACCGTGACACCTGGCGCTCCACCATTCACAAGGCAGCCGTCTCCTTTGAGGACTCTCGCAGAGCTAACTTTAAGGACAAGCGGCTCAGAAGAAAAAACAGAGTTGTCGTAACTCAGAACCCTGACCAGACCTTCCCCTGCAGCCACTGCGGTCGAACCTGCCTGTCCCGGATTGGCCTCCGCAGCCACGAAAATGCCTGCAGACGACGTGGACAAGTCCTATAGAATCTTCGTTCGCGAAGTCGAGCCAAGAGAGAAAACAAAGTAAAGTAGGTAAGAGCACTGTCAGGGGAGAGAAGTGTGCATGATCGACCAGTGACCATAGATCTACTGTGGCCAAAGCACAAAAAAAAAAAAAAAAAAAAAAGAAAAAGAGATAGGAAAGAGGGGGTGCGCTAAGAAAGTGACTGGAAGCAATGCATATGGTAGGTTCTCTTTTAGGGTGCTTGGGAATTTAACTCTAGGTGGTGGCATGGAATGTATGCCCCTCCAGACAGCAGAGTAAAATGTGGCTGTCATTGCAGGTACTGGTAGAAATTCCTGCCTCTTCCAATGTTGCCGATGGTGTGCTGAAGAGGTCGCCAAGACCGAACTTCTGTTCACACCGGCTAAATATCTGGACCCCCCTTGGGGGACCTAGATTTAATTTTCCATGTACTGAGTCGCTGGAACAGTTGGATATGTGATACGCCCCCCTTCGGGAGGGGGGGGGGGGGCGCTTCCATATGCATTGCTTCCAGTCACTTTCTTAGCGCACACCCCCTCTTTCCTATCTCTTTTTCATTTTTTTTTTTTTTTTTGGTGTGCTTTGGCCACAGTAGATCTATGATCACTGGTCGATCGTGCACACTTCTCTCCCCTGACAGTGCTCTTACCTACTTTACTTTGTAACCGGCCTTCCTAAAATATTAGCACTGGCAGTCTCCCCTTTTCTTTTCGTCTATAATCAAGTGTGGCGATTTGATCCATGCGTTTGCTGCTGTCTATTCTCTGTTTATGTGTGTGTATGGGAATGATTTCGAGCGTACCTACACACTAAGAAGTATTTCATTACTAGTGAACATAAGGAGCTTGCTCAAATGTGGCAGTACTGAGCATATTTAGCGTTTTTGCATTGCGGACAGAGGCAACATCAAGATTGAGTCCGTTCTTTTTGGTCTGCAAGGGATTATGGGAAGGAAAGCATACGGAGCAAGTTTATGAATATTAATATGCTTGTTATGTCCCTTCTCCTCGCGCTGGGACCATATGGCGTTGAGGCGCGTCCCCTGGGTGGTGGATAGGGGGTCCCTCGTGAGAGGGGTGCACCGAATGAAATAAGGTGCCGTGAACCAACATGGTCTAAGGGAAGGTGACCCCGACAGAAAACCCCTGGTCCTCCTAGTAAGGGGGTTGGGCGTGGGGGTAGCTTCCCCACCCTGCAAAAAAGGAAATAGCTACAAAAACGCCGACGAAAAGACTAACAGTAATTCCTTTCCTGGAGGAGGAAGGTTCTTCTACCAGAAGACTTATGACGTCCTGTGGTGAAAGCCGGAAGTCTTCGGAAGCCACAGGACCGAGCCGCCGTCTCTCTATCCAGGGATACAACCATGGGCACATGGAACGTCAAGACCATGTACCAGAGCGGCAAGGCCGCCCAGATAGCAGCGGAAATGCAAAAGTACAACCTTTCCCTGCTAGGTATCAGTGAAGCCAGATGGACGCAGTCTGGCCAGAAAAGGCTGTTAAGTGGGGAGATGATTCTGTATTCAGGTCATGAAGAGGAGACTGCCCCCCATACAGAAGGCGTAGCATTCATGCTGTCACCAGTGGCACAGAGAGCGCTGATGGGCTGGGAACCTCTTGGGCCAAGAATCATCACAGCAGCCTTTAGAACCAAGAAAAAGCTCAAGCTGAACGTCATCCAGTGTTATGCGCCCACTAATGACAGGGACGAGGAAGAGAAACAAGAGTTCTACGACCGACTACAGAGTGCCTTGGACAAATGTGCGGAGCGAGACATCACCATCGTCATGGGCGATTTTAATGCCAAAATATGGGAGGACAACACCGGATACGAAGAGGTGATGGGGAGACAGGGACTAGGCTCGGAGATGAGTGAGAACGGGGAGAGGTTTGTAGACTTTTGTGCTCTAAACCGACTTGTCATTGGAGGCAGCATCTTCCCACACAGAAGGATACACAAAGCAACTTGGGTCTCATCTGACCATACAACAGAGAACCAAATAGACCATATCTGCATTAGCAAGAAATTTAGAAGATCCCTTCAAGATGTTCGAGTGAGGAGGGGAGCAGATGTCGCCTCCGACCACCATCTGCTTACCTTAAGAATGAAGCTCAAGCTAAAGAAAAGCCGCACAGAGACAACAAGAAGACAGCGCTATAATGTAGGCCTCCTGAGAGAAACTGGAGTTAGAGAAGAGTTCAAACTGGTGCTGTCCAACCGGTTTCAAGCACTACAGGAACTAGTAAATGAAGAGGAGGAGGTCACCACAGAGCAGCAGTGGAAGGCAGTTAGAGAGGCGCTGAACTCAACCTGCAAAGACACTGTAGGGTTCAGGAAACACCATCACAAGGACTGGCTGTCGGCACAGACCTTGAAGAAGATAGAAGTGAGGAAGCAGAAGAAAGCAGTTGTCAACAACAGTCGCACGAGAGCAGCCAAAGTAAGGGCACAGGGGGAATACTCAGAAGCCAACCGCGAGGTGAAGAGGAGTATCAGGGCAGACAAGAGGGCCTACACAGACAGCCTGGCAGCAGAGGCAGAAAAGGCAGCAGGCAGCGGCAATATGAAACAGCTCTACGACATTACCAGAAGATTGTCAGGCAAGTATGGCCATACAGAAAGACCAGTAAAAGACAAAGAAGGCAAGCCTATTGCAGACAGAGCAGACCAACTCGACAGATGGGCCGAGTATTTTGAAGAGTTACTGAACAGACCTAGCCCACCCGACCCCCCAGACATCCAGCCGGCAGAGACCGACCTACCCATCAGCTGTGACAGACCCAGCCGGGAAGAGATCAGAATAGCAGTGGCATTTTTGAAGAATGGCAAAGCAGCAGGCCCAGATGGCATCCCAGCGGAGTCTCTGAAAGCAGACCTAGAGACAACAGTGGAGATGCTGTACCCACTGTTTGGAAAGATCTGGGAAGAGGAGGTGATGCCGGCTGACTGGAAGGAGGGGTACCTAATCAAGCTTCCCAAGAAAGGCGACCTCAGCAAGTGTTCAAACTACAGAGGAATCACCTTGCTGTCAGTACCAGGAAAGGTCTTCAACAGGATCATCCTGGAGAGAATGAAGAGCTCCGTTGACCCCCAGCTGAGAGACCAGCAAGCAGGATTCAGGAAGAACCGATCATGTACAGACCAGATCGCCACTCTCCGCATCATCGTGGAACAGTCTCTGGAATGGAGCTCCCCGCTGTACGTCAACTTTGTGGATTATGAGAAAGCATTTGACAGTGTGGACCGAGAGACTCTGTGGAAACTCCTACGACACTACGGTGTACCCACAAAGCTCATCCGCCTGATCAAGAGCAGCTACGATGGCATGACATGTCGCGTGATCCACGAAGGGCAGTTCACCAGGGAGCTCCAGGTCAGAACTGGTGTCAGGCAGGGGTGTCTGCTGTCTCCGTTCCTCTTCCTACTGGCCATAGACTGGGTCATGAAGATGACCACAGAGCACAGACGAAGTGGAATACAGTGGACACTGTGGACACAGCTTGACGACCTCGATTTTGCAGACGACTTGGCATTACTGTCCCACACTCATCAACAAATGCAGGACAAGACCACGAGGCTTGCTGACATCTCGTCCCAAGTGGGCCTCACCATTCACAAACAGAAAACAAAGACAATGAGGCTGAACGCAACCAGGGAGGAACCAGTCTTGCTTGCTGGCACCCCGTTGGAGGAGGTGGAGTCCTTCACCTATCTCGGGAGCATCATAGACAAAAAAGGCGGCACTGATGCAGATGTCAGAGCACGAATCGGTAAAGCCAGAGCAGCCTTTCTCCAGTTGAAAAAAGTGTGGAGTTCCAGAGAGCTGTCACAACACACCAAAGTCCGGATTTTCAACTCCAATGTAAAAGCAGTTCTCCTATATGGAGCAGAGACTTGGAGATTGACAAAAACCACAGTCAACAGAGTACAGACCTTCATGAACAGTTGCCTTAGAAGAATTTTGAAAATCCACTGGCCAGAGAAGATCAGCAACGTCAGACTCTGGGAGAGAACAGAGCAGATAACAGCAGAGAATGAAATTGGGCGAAGAAGATGGGGATGGATCGGTCACAGTCTGAGAAAGCCAGCTTCCAGTATCACTAGGCAGGCATTGTCATGGAACCCCCAGGGAAAGAGGAAAAGAGGTAGGCCGAGAAACTCCTGGCGTCGAGACCTCCAAGCAGACATCAAGAGACTGGGAACCACCTGGAGTAGAATCGAAGGAGAAGCACAGGACAGGAGTTGCTGGAGGTCTCTCGTCGACGGCCTATACCCGGGTAGGGGTGACAGGCGTAAGTAAGTAAGTATGTCCCTTCTATTTATAGAAGGGACTTTTAGGACGGGTCGCGGTGCGGCGAATTTAATAGCATGTCCACGATGTCAAACTGGCGATCAGGCTAAACCTCTAATAAGATAAAAATTACGTCATGTCTAGTTACGCTAACCTCGCTGCTGAACGTACATTTGGCGCGAAGCGCCGTATTTGCGTATGTATGCAGTGTATGTGTGTGCGTATGTATGTAAACAAGAGAATCTCCGATATTTCTGTATACAAGCTTGGCAAACTATTTTCTAAGTGGGTGGCTAAGAGAGCCTCCTTGCCGTTGTAATTGAATGTCTCATTGAAGACATAACCAACCGCCGGTCTCACTCATAGGAAGTCGGTTGACCCAGATTAGAGTCCGTAATTTTTGTCCTATTTATTTAAACTTTTGCATATAGCTGGTTTGGAGAAAAATCATTGGATAAGCTCGTTAGCCAGCTTCGTATCCTTTCAACTTCTTTAGTAATTTTTTTTTTCAGAAAATAATTAAAACTGTAAAAAAAAAAAGAAAAAAGAATTGACTTCTAGAGAAAGTCAGACAGTGCCGGTGACGTAAAAAAAGCAACTCCGTCACCACGCAGACATCAGTGAAGTAATTCTCTCTCTCTCGCTCGCTCTTTCTCACACATGCGCGCATCTCCAATAGGCATAGATCATGTGCCCGGAGGACGCATGAATATCTATGCCTTTTGAGGATGTTTGAAGCCCAGGCATGCCGGGTTCTGACGCACACGCCGGCGGCATACACATACACACACATCGACGCGCTTTCAGAAGAGCATGCAGGTGTACTTAGTATAGCATGTATCTAGGTAAAGGGTCCGACCTGATTTCACACAAATTATAGCAAGACTGAAATAGTACCGTGAAATTCTAGTTTTGTCACCATATTCGCAAGCCTTGCAAGCGAAACTCATATCACGTCAACTTAAATATAAAATTACGTAAAAACACAAAAATACGTCATGACAAATGACGTTTGATAAACCAATGACACATATGCAAGAGGCATAGATCCTCAAGTGCCCGGAGGGTGCATGAAAATCCGCTATGCCTCGACGGATGTTTGCAGCGCACGCACGCACACGCATACACACATCGACGCGCTTTCAGAAGAAAATGCAGCTGTACTTAGTATAGCACTAATGTAGCTAGGTAAAGTCGACCTAATTTCTCACGAATTATAGCAAGGCTGAAATTGTACCGTGAAATTCTAGTTTTGTCACCATTTTCCCGAAGTCTTGAAGTGAAAGCGAATCTCATATCACGTTAAATATAAAATTACGTAAAAACAAAAACAAAAAACCAACGTCATGACAAATGACGTTTGACAAACCTATGACGCGTATGCACTGCGCGCGCCCCTTATAGAGTTCACTATGACTCGCATTGACACATCTGCAAGGCTTTTTCAAAAGGAGATATCAACATCAGAATCAAGTCCGAGACAAAAGGTAGAGACCCTTGACCTACAGCGAAGACAGCTCTCATTATAGAAGGGACTTTGTGGCGGGTTATGGTTCATCCCATCTCAAGTTGTTATACAATATATCACAGTACATGTGTCAAAGAAGGAGAAAATTTATGGAGTGGGTACATAGTTACCATCCAACTGCAAGAGCCAAAAGAACATGAGCAACATGTTGCCTCCTGGAGGACTGATGCTCCTTGATGCATTGCTAGTAGTGTCTGGGTCACACGGGTCCGTCAAACCCGGTTCCAAATTTAAGTATAAATACATTAGTCCAGGTTGAACTCTACCCTGCTGCGTTGCAAGTGTAAACAGCCTCACAGTTACACACATACACACACAATCACACACGCACACACTGTCGCTGCATGTGTGTGCTGTTTTACGGTAGTGTGGCTGAAGTGATCACTGATTTTTAGGACACTGAATGTCACATACAGTGTCTTGTGTTACAATGTACGTCACATACAGTGCCTTGTGTTGCACTGTGTATTTTCAAAATTTGGTAGAAAGACCATGTGACCCAACTTTAATGAGACAAAAGCACTTTAAAGAAAGGGTTGTATTTTTGTCTGTGCATATTGAGAGATTCTCATGAGCCCAGCTTGTGCTTGAGATCCTCATGAGCCCCTGAAATCTGAAATATCTTTATAGGCCTGCCCATCCCCATGACTTCTTTTTCACAGTCTCATCAGCTAGGAACTTTTAAAACACAGGATCTGTCAGAGTGCATGGGCTCGTGAGGATCACACAGGGTGCTCGAGTTTATGTGGATACTTAGTAGTTTCAGGGTGTTTGGATATACTCCAGTATGAGTATGCATATATAACCAGGAGTTAACTCTTTCACCACCATAGTAGACAAAAAATGGCTGTGAGTTCAACAATGGATTTTCATTGCACGAAAGGTTTGGGGCCTTATTTCAACAACAAAGATAGTGAAGGACCTGACAATGATCCTGACAAAAACCTTGATGATTTTGCTGATGAAGACTGGTCGCCAGAACCAGAAAATCAAAGTCCCAAGAGGCCTTGAATGGATTCGGGAAAGTGTGCTTTACTTTTTCACTCAGTGACGATCAGTGTTTATTTCATGTGCACTTCACGTGGATTTTACGTAAAGGTTGTCTGTGTAATCAGTCAGTCAATGTTACAATCATAAGTATTAACTTTATCATTAAGATGAACTTAACATCTGCCCCCCAGACCCAACAAAATGATTTGAAGTAAATTTCTGCAATAGTTTCTGAGATACGAGAAATTACTGAGAAAAATGTCCAGCTTAACACAGCTGAAAACAAAACAAAAAAAAAAAAATGGCACAGGGAACAAGTGTTCATCTATATAAATTTGGCGGTGAAAGAGTTAACAGGAGTCCACCTCATAACTCCAGCATGTTAACGGTTTATTTTGTTTATTAAACTGGCTGGCTCCATCCATTGAATTTTTAAAAATATTTTTTTCCCATGCAGATCAGGCACGTTGATCTCAGTCATTGTAAGAGTGTTAAAGATACATTACATTCAGGCAATAAATGGTTAATTATTCACATTATCTCCTTTCTAAATATTCTCTGTATGTCTGATGTTTTCCAGGTGCTGTGAAACTGATGTTGAGGGAGGAATATGCCTATGCTGTTATAATTTGGCTGAGAAAGTGTTAGTACATTTATTTTCTTAACCCTTTTTCTGATGGGTCATATGTATGTGTGTAACAGTGGAGCAGCAGGCTACACGTATGTCTGTAATGAGATGGAGCGAATTAAATCCATCAGTCTGAACCTTATATTTTCTGAGTCTGGACCACCTTTCATAAATCGAGGGTTTCCAGCCAGAAGATGATATCTGATGAAAGAGTAGTTTCGAGTAAATCGCGTTTGAAAGTTTGAGGTCTCATAAAGTTATGTAAATGCAGTATTAAAGAAAATGTAATTATTCTACAATATTCAGTGACATGTTCTCTGTCTTGGACAGTATAAAATTAATAGCTTAGTGACTTAGTTTGCTGTCAGTGTCACACCTGATATGACATGTGTGTTAGATAGCTTGTTTATGCACGCCGCAATTGAACTCTTTCTCGGCAAGTACTGTAAGCCTAAATGTGCTTAGCTGCGATAGCACCTTTTGGCAGGTCGCATCGGCACCAAAGCGCAGTGAAACATCGCTGCTAGCTGGTGGCATCCAGCTTTAGCACAGATATGCAAGTACTATTGAAGTTTCCCTCTCTGTCGAACAGCGAGCCAGGGGATGCTAGCAGCAGGTAACATTTTTGTGCTCACTATTTGTTTACTGGTGGGCTGACTGACTGCTGCTGAAACAGTCTACTTTGTGAGCGGCGCTAACTCTTACAGGCACGCATACACAAACATTTTCTAAGTGGAATGTTGCATGTATTTACAGTCTAACTTACGAGTTATGAATAGCTGAGGCACACAATGACACACACACACACACACACACACACACACACACACACACACACACACACACACACACACACACACACACACACACACACACACACACACACACACACACACACACACGCACACACACACACAAACCTCTCTCTCTCTTGGCTTGACTTCGCGAACGAAGATTTTATAGGAGTTGACCACGACGTCTGCAGGCTTGTTCGTGGCTGCGGAGGCCAATCCGAGACAGGCAGGTTCGACCGCAGTGGCTGCAGGGGAAGGTATGGCCAGGGTTCTGAGCTGCGGCATCTCTGTTTTTTCTCCTGAGCCGCTTGTCCTTAAGGCTAGCTCTGTGAGAGTCCTCAAAGGAGACAGCTGCCTTGTAAATGGTGGAGCGCCAGGTGTCACGGTCCGCTGCAAGCGAAGACCACTGGTGGTGGTCGATTTGGCAGGCACTAAGTGACTTCTTGAGACAGTCTTTGTATCTCTTCTTTGGTGCCCCTCTGTCACGGTGTCCAGTAGCAAGCTCGCCGAACAGTGTGATCTTTGGTAGGCGATGATCCTCCATCCTGGAGACATGCCCCGCCCAGCGGAGCTGTGTCCGCAGCAGCAAAGCCTCGATGCTCACAGTTTCAGCCTGTTCAAGGACCTCGACGTTGGTGACATAGTCACTCCAGTGAATGCCCAGGATGGTACGCAGGCAGCGCTGGTGGAAGCGTTCGAGGAGTCGTAGTTGGCTGCGGTAGAGGGCCCAGGACTCGGAACCATACAGCAGGGTGGTGAGGACCACAGCTCTGTACACGCTGATCTTGGTGCCTGTTTTCAGCTGTTGATTGTGCCACACCCGCTTGAAAAGTCGCCCGAAAGCGCTGTTCGCTTTTGCCAGCCTGCTGTCAAGCTCCTTGTCCAGCTTGGCGTCCGACGTGATAATGCAGCCAAGGTAGGTAAACTGGTGCACTGACTTTAGTTCAGACTCGCCAATGGTGATGTGAGGAGGGCGATACACTGTCTTGGGTGCCGGCTGATGGAGGACCTCTGTCTTTTTCAGACTGACCTCGAGTCCAAAGAGCTGGGCAGCACTGATCTGCGAAGCAAGACGTGATGCGCTGCAGGGCTCTCTCTGTGTGTGCAACGAGGGCAGCATCATCAGCAAAAAGCAGCTCACGAATCAGTTGGTCTAGGGTTTTCGTGTGGGCCTGCAGTCGTCTGAGGTTGAACAGGCTGCCATCGAGACGATACCTGGGCAGTGGGCAGATGTGCACGGGACATAGACGACCCCGCCCTCCACGAGTCGCCTGCTGCCTTGCAGGCCTGGCCGCTTGGCTGCGGAAAGGCTAAGGGAGGAAACCCCTGACATCAAAGTCCCCGTGTCTCCGGGGAAGGCTTTTGAGCCAGAGACTAGGACACACACAAACACACACCAAACAAAAACAAACAAACACAAAAAAGACAAAACACAAAACGAACAAAAACAAAGAAAAACAAAACAACAAACAAAACCCCAAAATACCCCCCCAAAAACAACAAGTTTTGACAACAACAAACAAACAAACAAACAAACAAAAAACCCAAAAATAAACCGAACAAAAAACAAACAAAAACATAAAACCACCAGAAAACCCCACAACAAAACCCCCCCAAAAACCAGAACAACAACAACAACAAACAAACATAACAACAAAACTATTTTGGGGAAAACCGTTCGTAGTCCTTGGCAGTGAAAGAAGGGGAACTAATTCGTGATTTTGTATATTTAACGAAGGGACTACATGGAAGATTTGCGTCCCTTTCAGTACAGCTCGAGTCAAGTTTGATGCCGCTGATCAGTTGGCACCAATACTGGTCTGGTTCACTGTGGATCTCTCATGTGTCCTTTCAAGTCTGCCCATCGCTCGCTGCCTTTCTCTACGTCTCTGCTCCGGAGGCGATCGATTGTGGCCCCTGGTCCTGTTCACGTCTTAGAATCTAGTTCAGTTTCTTTTCGACTGGGGATCCGTGTGACACTGACTGAACTGATTTGCAATGATTCCAAAACTGAACACAATCTGCCCAGTAAGCGGCAAAATACTCGGGCCGCAGTGGGCCCTAGCACGGCCTTCTGTGCGCGGGCCCTCTGCGGTCGTCGTGGGCCCGAAGACTGAGGTTTTGCTACTGAGGTGCGTCCACTGGATTCAACTGATTCAGCACCGACACATCACAACAAGACATGGATCGAGCATGATAGTTGAAGAGTGGTGCCAGAATAGCTTGGCGCCCATAGGCGCCAAGCTATTATGTCACCACCCTTCAACTATCATGCTCGATCTGTCTCTAGAATTGTTATACAGTCCTGCAGACGGCAACTTTAAAATTTGTGGATTTCGGTCCTGGGGTAGAATGTGTTATTTTGCAAGCAGTAATCAGAATAATCCTGACTTTTACAAAAAATTTCCCCCCTCCACTCCTCTGGCCACACCCACTCCTTCGAAACTAAGATGTTTGGGAGCACCCGGTGAGCATTATGTCCTCGGGAAGATGTCGGCTTTTAGTTGGGCTGCGCACATTCGTGTGGGCCAGTTGAGGTGGACTTTCGCTCCACAACATGATCCATCCTGAGAATCGTTTTCTTAATTTTTTATTATATATATATATATATATATATATATATATATATATATATATATATATATATATATATATATATATATATATATATATATATATATATATATATATATATATATATATATATATATATATATATATAAAATAGATGTTTCACAATGTAAGAGACTTTGTGTTCAACCCAACGACAATTTTATTCCTTCCTTTCATGTTGTTGATGGCAGCTTTAGAAGTGAAATTCTTCTTTTGATCCAAAGCACAATGACAACTATTATGGATCACAGCGGAGATGTAAAGACCTATACAGTGCGCCAGACACAAGCAGTGCCGGGAGTCAGAGGTTTACGCTGATGAGGACTTCTACGTTCGAAGAAAAGGGAGGTAAGCGGTGGCCGGGACGAGAGGCATACATTATCAGCCTCTGCCTGGGAATCTGCGTCTCTCAGTGGACTACTGTATGTCTTAGGAAGGTTGAGAAAAAAAGTGGGGCCCAAAATCATACTAAATTTAATGACAGGGAGGGGGGGGGGGGGGGAGCGGGTTAAGCAAAATAATTATGAACAATTATCCTCTCTCGCATGGCACCTTCTCCCTCCTCTTTTCAATACACTGGCATCTTAAGCAGGTATAAATGGAGTACACAGCAAATAACCACATTTATTTTGTCGCTGATAACCAAAAATATTCTTGGCTTCTTTTTGGTAGTAGTAACATGAAAAGACCATTTGGCCAAAGTCAGCCGCATTGGGACCGGGCCCACTGCGGCCATCAGTTTTCATCACGATAGCCGTTTGCATGCTGCGATGACCTACAGTGATCCATTTGATGGTTGGCCTCTGAGCAATTAAAGCTGAAGTATACTTCTGAAGAGGCCAACGGCCGCACGTATGACCCGAGTCAAGAAAAGTAGTATGGTCATAGCACGTCCAGAGACACACAGAGGCCTCGTTTCGCCACCCTTATCAGCGGTAGCGAATCAAAGGAGACAACCAGTGTGGTCCATGGGAGGTATGACATGACTCTACACACCCCCACCCTCCTCCCCCGACCCTTCTACGCGTTCCTACACCACAGTATTGACCAGTATCTGTACGCGTTTCCCATATTTTAATGTCTTTCGGCTTTTACTCCATTGTAATTTATTATTACACACTCAGTAAAAGCGCCACCGGAATATAATCTGAGAATGTAGCCAAAGGCTGATAATGCAAGAAAGCACTTGCCTGTGAGTGCAACGATCCGACAGTTTCTATGTTTTACTCTCCATCAGACATTAGAAATGCGATATTTATTTTCTTTGTTCGTTGTTCTGACGCGCATTTACGCACTCAAAACTAAACTGATCTAGATTTTCGGGTTAAGATTCCTTTTCAAACTAAACTGACGTACAAACAAGTATACTCCGCGCAATGCTCTAAGGACTTAATGACCTAATGCGCAAAAGGCCATCGGACCGACGTAGGCCGCCGTTGGCCCGCGCACGGCCGTGCGCGGCCAACGGCAGCTTAGGTCGGTCCGATGGCCTTTTGCGCATTTGGTAGTGTGGAGCGGTTCTACCGTTAGTCGTGATCGTGGCCGCAATGCCGACTATCACGGGAAGCACTGATGCTGATGTGCGGCCCACAGTAAAGACGAGAGTGAACTGCATCAGGACAGGAATATCGTAAGCAGTCTTCTCCATACACAAAGTTAGCCTAGCGCCCCAGCTGAACGATGATGATGTCACAGCCGAAAACTGGGTCATGAAGAAGAGGTATAGTGGTTTTTACCCACTCACTGCCCCTGGTCGTACATTGAATGTCTGAAATTTGTGTAAATTCAACGCGAAAAGCCGTCCCTTGAACAATGGATACAAAGTTTTTTCTAGTTCAGCAAGAGGCATAGATCCTCCTGAGCCCCCGCAATTGCGGGGGGCTCATGAGGATCTATACCTCTTGCAGTAGTGTGGCATTTATTTTCCTACCCCCCCCCCCTCACACACACACACACAAGATTAAAAAAAAAGGAAAAAAAGCGTTGACTGTGACCTCGTCCGGGATTAGACCGGAGCGGCTTTCAGTGCTGAAAGTGCGTTCCACGCCGGTCGTCGATAACATTCTGGAGGAGCAGGGGGCAAGGAAACTTGTGAAAAACTGCGCCTTTCCACCCGCGGGTAAGATACTAGCTATTTTTTCTTTTGTGTGACTTTCAGAGTTCGAAATGTTTAATCAAGAAAATGGCCTGTCCAGAAACTCTCTCTGAGTCTCTCTCTCTCTCTCTCTCTCTCTGATGTCCACTGCCACGCCCCTTCCCCATACCCGACCAAACACGAACTACAGTCCCCAGTCCCCGGGACTGGGATTACATAATACAGAGGCAGCAACCAACATGGCCCGCGGGACTACCTGTCCTGATGAGGACACCACTGACCCTGATACTCTGCGAGCGCAACTCAAAAGTGCTTGTAACCTCATCACGGACCTTCGCGCTGACGTCAGTACATTGATTAAACGACTTTCAGCAGCCCTAGCCAGGATTGACCAGCTCGAGAGTCAGCTCCGTGATGAGGCGGTCAAGAGAGCCAGAGACCTGCAGGTTACAAAGAAAAGTGTGGGCGAGTTGTTGTCCGATCTGGATGACAGGATAAGTGGTGTGGAGACAGCTCAACACGTCACAGACGGCACTGTCAATCAGCTATCCTCCGCCAAACAGAGCCACAAGCAGCGCCTGAGGGAAATTCAAAAACAGTTGAAAAAGAAGTCAGCCCCTGCATCCAACAGCTCAGACGCTGCCATGAGTGGTAACACTCAAACTGACATGTTTCCCAATGTTGACAGCTGTGCGTCTCCGCGCCAGGTAACGGGCAATGCAGTCGCTGCTCCCTGTCACCCCTCCCCTCCACCCGTTATGCAAGAACTGGCCGCGGTACAGGCTGTGAGGGCAACCGAGAAGAGCCCAGAGCGCCTCATACCAGTGCGGATTACTGGCAGCCTGCCTGAGGTCAACAACGGGTCTGACCACGCCAGCAGCCAGCAGCAGCGTAAAAACAGAGTGTCTCCAGAGGAGCAAATACTGCGACACACAGTGCAGAGTGACACCACCACGCTGGTCATTGGAGACTCTGTTGTTCGCAACATCAAAGCCGAGAAGATGCCCACCTACCCTAGAGAGAAAGTAGAGGTATTATCTGTCTCTGGCCTTGCGGACTGCCCACCTGCTCAACTGGCTCCAGCAACAACACGCGTCCCACACAGCGGTGGCACTGGTGACCTTCCACGTGGGCGTCAATGACTGCAAACAAAAGGAAGTGACCAGCGCTGTGTGGGAACAGCTCGTCCGGGAATGCAAGCGGGTCATTCCCGACGCTCGTCTGCAGGCATCCTCCATCCTGCCGACCGACAGTAGACATCAGCTGTACAGGGCCATCACCGCCTCCAACAGTAACCTGTTCCATGTGTGCAGAAAGCTGGGTGTCACACTGATAGCCGTAACACTCAGGTCTTTACTGCTGTTGATGGGTTCCCGCGTAGAAAATTCTACAGGCGCGGTGACCCCATCCATCCTAGTCGCCAGGGCACCATCAGTCTGGCCCTCAACATAAAGAGAGGCGGGCCAGCTACTGACGTCACCCCACCCAACAACCAGACTGCAGGTGGTGGCCGTGTTGGCCGCCAGCGACGTGAAGGAAACGCTGGCACCACCAACACTTACGCTGATGGCACAGCCGGCAGACAGTCAGTGTCCGCGGCAGCACCCAACCTGGAATCACTCTGTGGTGCATCCAGCTTCGGTGCTGCAACGGAGAGTCATGGTGGACTGTCAGTGTCCTCTGCTGTAGCACCAAGTCTGGAATCACAGTACAGCGAATCCAGGTTTGGTGGTACAGCAGAGAGTCAATGTAGCTATCAGCAACAAATGCGGCAGCAACCACCGCTACCACCATACAGTGCCGCGTTTCCACAGTATCGCGAGGCGGGTCCATGGGGACACTTCAGCATGACGCAACCAGCGTATCCTTTCAGCGTCCTCCCGCTCACATACCCGCCATACGCACAGCAGGAACTGTGGGCACAGACAGCCGCCCCGTGCGTGTGTATTAAACTCATTTCCAGAACATTCAGTTACTCTTCCATACATAACTTTGTGCTTTGCTATCACTGAACAGCATCGAATTGATTTTCTTGCGTGCCATTGCTCATTTTGTGTTTGCGCAGAGACGTATTCATTTCAGTGTTTTTAACATCAACCACTGCACGTGGTCCAATATTAACATTGTCATCCTTTTGACTTCTGCCGACAGTACTCGTGACTACCGATCCGTACTCATTCTGTGCGATTTGTGACGCTTATAGCACTAGTACTTGTGCACCGTGACACTTTCTCTACTAGTGTTCTACGTATATTCACACTACGATCATATCTGTCCTTTCGCAGCGCTGACGGACTTATTTCCCCTATCGCGCAGCGGGGTCGTTTAGCTTTGACTGTTGAAGTGTGCTGAAGGGATTAGTCCCTCTTAGTGTGTTGTGACGTATTTTCTGGTCGCAAGGTAGTGAGATCTATGTTAGTTATTTCACTTGCCTCCCACATTCTGTGTGTTAGAGCGGACTTATATTTTTTTTTATATTATTATTATTTTTTAAATTTTTACTTGTTTCACGATTTCAGTTCTTATTTGCCGTTGTATCATTTATAAGCTTTTTCATTAGTACTCCGCTTTACTGACATACATTAGCAATCATAGCGTATGATCGCCAGTTACATATTGGCCATTTAAATGTTTATCATTTAACTAACAAAGTTCTCGATCTGTGTGTCCTCTTGAGTCAGCCCAATCAATTTCACTTATTTGGTGTAACGGAATCGCGTCTCAATCCTAACATCAGCGACGAGGCCGTTTCTATCCAGGACTTCACTGTACTGCGCCGCGATGCTGAATGCCCGGGACAAACGGGTATTGCAGTATTCATTCATAATTCAATTAGCGGTATTACTCGCAGGCGTGGGGACCTGGAGTCAAAAACCGTGGAATGCATTTGGGTTGAGTTAAGGGCAAACAAATCAAGCCCCGTGCTGGTCGGGTACATTTACAGGAACCCAGCATCAACATTTCAATGATTCGACGACTTTATCGTCATGATGGATAAGGTCAGACAGTCCAGCTCTAAAATTTTGATCCTAGGCGATTTCAATATTAACATGTTTTTGAATAACCCTGCTTGGGAGTGCACCATGTCTATGTTTGGTTTAAATCAGCTAGTTAAAACACCAACTCGTGTTAGTCCAACTTCCTCCACCCTTATAGACCACATAATATACAACTACTCAATCAAGGGTGATGGCAGTTGACGTGCCCGAGGTAGGGATTAGCGATCACTACCCGGTGTGCTGTTGCTGGGCAGGAAAGCGGATAATTCATTCCGAAAACATCAGCACACGACTATTAGATACAGATCACTTAAACACTTCAACAAGGAAACATTTTTTTGTGATTTAAGTAGCGCACCCTTTGATTCAGTGTACTACCATAATGACCCCAACGATGCTTTGTCTGAGTGGTACGGATTGTTCTTTCGTGTTCTCGATAAACACGCTCCATTCAGAGAGAAACGGGTGAAGAACCCCCAGCTTCCCGCCTGGTTAAGTAAGGAAATCAAGAATGCCATGCAGCTCCGAGAAAGAAAGAAGGATTTTGTAGCTCATCGAAGGCAAAGAAACCATGTTAAACATTTAGGAAAGCTCAAAGGTCACCTTTTCACCGTTTTATGAACGGAAAGAAAGATGTATCTGTGTGGCGAGCGATCAATGCTTTTACGAGGTCCAAAAATACCGCACAACGTACACAGTTATCAGCTGATACCTTGAATCAGCATTTCCTCTCGGCTGCCAGTACGTTGCTAAAAAATACATATTCTGGTCAGTCTTCAGCTGTGTCAGAAAAGCTAAAGACGTTTTGTGCAGAACGGCTGGACCCTGATACGTCATTCAGCATTCCCCTGTTAACGATATACGACGTGGGAAAATGCATCTCGTACTTGAAGAACAAACGTACTTCTGGCCATGATGGTATTAGTAGCTCAGTTCTGAAAATGGCCCTACCGTATATTGTAGATACCTTGACATATATATACAACCTTTGCATAAAGCAGGGGATATTTCCATCTTCTCTAAAAACAGCCAAAGTGATCCCACTACCTAAAACGAAAGACCTTGCCGACCCTAACAAGTTCAGGCCCATTTCGCTACTGTCAACACTGTCGAAACCGATAAAAAGACACATTCACACACACTTACAACATTTTCTAGAAAACACAAACTCATACATCCATTACAATCTGGCTTTCGGCGGAAACACCTGTCACACAGCATTGGTACACCTAGTTGACAGATGGCTCACTGCCATAAATAGCAGTCAAATGATTGGAGCAGTATTTTTGGACCTTTCAAAAGCATTTGACCTCGTCAATCATAAAACTTTAGTTCAAAAACTTAATGTCTATCAACTAAGCGCAGACAAACTTGCCTTCCTTACGTCATATCTGCATGGGCGTACGCAGTATGTCTACGTGAAAGTGTAAAAACTCACCTGAGGGGGTGATAGAGCACGGAATACCTAAGGGATCGATTCTTGGTCCATTATTGTTCTCTGTCTTCATAAACGACCTTCCATTACATATATCTGACTCCAGTGTAACTTGCAGTCTTTTTGCAGACGATGGAAATACTGGACATTTCGTCATCAGACGTAACATGTATGGTGAAGATTCTCCAGGACAGTTTAAATGAGGTATCTGAATGGTGCAGAAATAACGCCATGACACCTAATCCCACTAAAACCAAATGCATGCTGATTACCACACGGCAAAAGCATCAGTTGACCCCCCCCCTCCCCTTCAACTAACACTTAACGGCCAGCCTGTGGAGCAAGTCAGGGAACAACGCGTGCTTGGAATCAACTTAGACGACAAGTTGTGCTGGCAAGGCCACATTACTAAACTGTGTAAAATAGTATCTAAAAATGTATTCCTCCTGTCGAAATTGAAACATTTCGCTGATGAGCCAACAAGGAAACTCTTCTACTATGCCCATATTCAGTCACATTTTGACTATGCCTCATCTATTTGGGACGATAGTAGCGATGCTAATTTAAAAAGTCTGAACTCGCTCCAAAGAAGAGCCATTAAACTCATTGTTGACAGACCCTCAGAAGTCATTAGTACTGACAATAAGTTCAAACTGTTAGACATTTTGCCACTTGAAAAACAGTTTATGTATAATAAGTTGGTGCTCATGCGCAAAATCACCCTCTCAGAAACACCAGCCTATCTCAATAGTTTGTTCCACTTTGCTCATACGAGGTCCAGCCGAACACCAGGGAACAATCTTGTTGTACCGATGCCTCGACTGGACATTTATAGGTCGTCATTGTCCTATTCTGGTGCTAAGTTATGGAACTCTATTCCTGCGGATGTTAGAGCCGCGCCATCGCTTAAAACTTACAAGACCAAGCTGCTGAAACATCTAGACAAAACTTAATTTTTCCTTTTATTTTTTATTTTTATTCTTACATGTAGCACTCCATGGCCTTGTGCGGCATTTCACGGATAGTCTGCATTTTCTTGTAACATTTATGAACGCATGTAACATACCGCTGGCATTCCAGCAAGCTTCATTATGTAATATCCATGACCCCATGGACTCGGCCGTCGATAGACACAGCATTAAACGCTCGCGCCGCGTGGCAGTGCTATAGTTTCTTCGCGTCGACCCGCGCGCGCGATGATTGCGGGATCACTATACTTTTACTTCACTGTATAGCATCTAGCTGTGCGCGGTTTAGTGGCGCGGGGAGGCCGCTATCGCATGTGTGTGCGGGTGTGTGTTTTAGTGTGTGTGTGCAAGTGTATGTGTGTGTGTGCATGCGCGCATCCCTACGTGCTTGCGCACGCGCGCGCGCGTGTGTGTGTGCCAGTGTGTGTGTGTGCCAGTGTGTGTGTGTGTGTGTGTGTGTGTGTGTGTGTGTGTGTGTGTGTGTGTGTGTGTGTGTGTGTGTGCGTGTTGTATGTGTGTTGGAGTGAGCCGTGTTGATTTTTATGATGAGAACAATAGCGGTTTTATGTACAAAATCCTTTATACTGTTTATATTTGCTGTAGTATAGTTTTAAGTGATAGAATGTATGTGTACATGATATACTGATGTGTGTGTATGTGTGTGTGTGTGTGTGTGTGTGTGTGTGTGTGTGTGTGTGTGTGTGTGTGTGTGTGTGTGTGTAGGGTTGTGCAGGCTTGGCTTGGCGCCTGTAGGCTACAAGCTAATCTGGCACAAACCTGTGCACGCGGCAAATGCACACCGGCGCGCGCGTGTGTGTGGGGGTAAGAGAGTGATTTTATGTACGTTATTTTGTTTTGTAGTGTGTAGCAAGGACAAGAATGAAAAGAGGTCTGCGCACCTATTCTTTTATTCTTGGAAAATAAAGTTTCATTTCATTTTCATTTCATTTCTCTCTCTCTCTCTCTCTCTCTCTCTCTCTCTCTCTCTCTCTCTCTCTCTCTCTCTCTCTCTCTCTCTCTCTCTCTCTCTCTCTCTCTCTCTCGGCTCAGGGTGTAAGTGGCGAACGTTTGGATGGGGAGGGCGAAGCAGGAAGCCCCTCCAGGACCAGCCGGTATTTTTGGCCGGGTTTTCAAATTAAGTGCAGATTGCAAATTTTCTTTTTGCGCCCAAGAGGAATAGAAGACATAACAACGTAAATTCTCTTGTTATATCTTTTTTCAGTGTCTTTACACTTTTTGTCATTGGCCCGGCTCTATTTAATTTTTCCCCCTGGTCGTCCGGTCTCAAATCAACGGGAGTCCCCTTGTCACATATTACCAAGGTTACATGTGATACGTAGACTCCCTTATTATATGTTGCCAAGACAACGTTACTGGCTGAGCAAAGCGTTTTCCCCCGAATAAATCTTTGGCCAATCACATTTCTCGGTACAAACACACCCTAATTCATTATCTCCAATTTAACGTCCCACTGGCACTATACAGTGATCGGGGACTAACTTCATTCAGTCTAACCTCTAAACAAAAATATGCCAATAAATAAATAATTAAGGGGGTTACGCAACAAAAAGAACTATGTGTAGGTGTTTTGTAAGACCGCTGGTACCACTTTTTAAACAAAAACATAACTGAATAATTGATGAGTTAGGTAATATCAACGACAGCAAATTTCAACTGAAGCGAAGACTTGACTTCTTTCCATTTTACTGTCCTACTGGCACTAAGAGTGATCGAGGACTAACAGTTTTGAGTAGGGTTTTATAATGTTATTTTTGTCCCTCCTCCTTTCTCATCCGGGCTTGGGACCGGCAACGGCGGAGTTAACTGAAGCGAAAAAGGCCGTATTCGAAACGGCGAAGAAACAAAAAGTTGGATAAACAAAAATTGAAGAGGTTATGCAATAAAGTAACTATGCACGCGTTGTGTTCGGCCTATATTACCAATTTCACACAAAAGAATGACTGAAAATGAGTTATATTAAAAAATACTTGAGAGAGAAATTCTAGTCGAATGCAGTTCGCGCGAGCTTGTTTACTGATAGTCAGAAGGTTGGAAGATTGACGTCCCCTGAATCTCTACGTCACACGTAAAGTTTGGGGTCCTTTCAGGGGTATACTTCATGCTATTACTTTTTAGAGTAGAAGACAAAATCGTTGTATTACCAGTCAGGCTTTGCCAGTGGTCGTAATACAACAAATAATGTCATACTCAATGCAGATAGCGCAAGTGAGGTAAATTTCATTAATAACGACATGGTGTGGTAGTTACTGATCAGGATACGGTAGTCTATAATAGTTTCATCGTCGCCGATTTCGATGCTGATGAAGTCGAGGTGCCCAATGCGTAAGAGGTCATTGGGCCGACGTCGGCCCAAAAGCCTTTGCTTGCTGGGTGGAATTTGAGGTTAACCTGACAGCAGACGGCTATTTGTAATGTCAAAGGAAGAAGGTAACCGATACCCCATTTTCCTAAGCCTGGTTATGTTCAATCGCGCCCCCTTATTAGGCGGCTGTCTGCACGTGCAAAGTAGAGGAAGTCTCCGCGAACTAGTGACCCACTTTGTACCTTAACCTTTTGCCACCGTAGTCTGCCAACTTGATTTTTCCCTGCTACCGTAGTAATTTTGACAAATTTCATTGGCCTTGTCTGTTGTAAAAATCTTATCATACCCCAACATATTTGGTATCAGTGGAAAAAGCAATGCAAGGTGAACTCGTAGACACTATGCTGAAGAAAATATTTTGTAATGTTAAGATTTTACAGGTATATAAAGAAGATGGGGTAAGAAGCCAAAAATCAAAAACAGTTTCACACTGGGTTCCACTGAAACTGAACATGCTGTTAGTGTATTAGTTAGCCAGAGTGTGAAAATTACACTCACCTAGCATTCCAGAGACATATTCTAGTGTGTCACCAGTAAATAATCCAGAAAGAAAGGCACAACAGAAAAGTTTCTTCACACATAAAAGTTTTTACACCAAAATCCGCCATTTTTTTTTTTGCACATGGGGACGTTTTGTATTAGAGCTTCTAATTCGTTGGTTTCAGCCCATACAAACAAGAAAAGTCACTCTACAAGTAAAGAAATGAGTGCTTGACATATTATAGTAGATTGCTTCCCTTAGACCATACTGCCGGTATTGGCAATAGGGAAACTAGGCCAGCGCACATATGTGTGCGTCCCGTCGGCAACGGAGCTTTGCTTGGGGCACACATATGTGTGTTCCGTCGTCAAAAGGTTAATGTGTCTCTACATTGATGGGCTGGTATGGTAATGGAAGTCCATCATTCGTCTTTAAAAGGCGTATAGATCGTCATGAGTCCATGAGGCCACAACGGATCACGAAGGTCTATGTCTCCTGCTTCAGTGGGGACGAGTGCGATTTACCTGCTGTTTCTGGATCAATCTGTACGACTCATTAGGTCTACAAAATGTGTTACTTTCTACTGCACGTAGGGACTCTTCAGAGTGAATCTTGCTGGTAAGGATAACACACCAACTTAGCGTAAGTGTCTGCCACGAAATTCAAAGCTAACAGAGGTTACCCCTAAATCCAGGGGCGGATCGGTTGGGGGGGGGGGGGGGGCAGGAGTTCCCGACCCCCCCACCCAAAATTCTTTAAAATGCTGTAACAAAGACCCTTTTTGGGGTGTTTGCCCCCCCCCTCTTCCCCCCATGTTTAATGTTTTGGCTAGTTTTCGCACACGCCTACCCTCCCCCCCCCCCCACTGTTGTTTGATATTTTGGCAAGAGGTGAGAATCATAACACACACGCGCCTTCTCTTCCACCCCCCCCCCCCATACACACACACTTTTCGATTTTTTGGCCCCTGGAAGCAACGTCTAGCGCCGGGGAGGCCTTTTGTATGAGGTTGAAAGTCCCAAACAAAAAGTTGGAAACCCCTCTCGAGGTGACTGATCCGCCCCTGAAATCAAAAGTAGTGAAACATTGCACGGACCTCAGACATTACGTGGATTAGTCCAGCCCGCACCGTTAGCAAGATGCGTATTTTCCTCAAGAGCTACGACCGAGGACGCATGCCGCACTGATCGCGATCCAGTCCCTTTCACGTCCGTACTACACTGAAAAGGCGCGACCTACTGTCTTTGCCCTGATTCTGATCGAATAGGGGGTTTCAGGACTTTTTTTTTCGTTTAATTTTGAACTTTTGAAACAAATTCTTTTTTGCAAGTGTACACAGCAAGGACTCGTGACTAACCGCGCATCATTGCGGATATAGGGCTCGGGAAGCTGACGTCATCACGCCTGTCGTGGCGGCCATCTTGTGAGGATACGGGACTAAGCGCTCATTCAGTAGGGACTGAAATCGTTGTTTTTGTAAAATCCTGACGTACTATAAGCAATAACAGCAATTCTTGCCATCACTGTAGGAACCGCTCGCCAGAATCTGTTTTTGTTTGTTTCCAATTCATTCAGTCCTCTCTGCGCCGTCTGGTGCTTGAGGCGACGGCAAGGGAGCGCCACTTTTGTCTGTCAGCTGCTATTTTGGGTGCTGTTTGCAGAGTAAGGCCTCTGTTCTTGAGCTCTCGCTCCACGGTTCGGCGCCACGTCTCCTTTGGTCGCCCACGGTTTCTCTTCCCCTGTGGTGTCCATCTCAGTGCCACCCTTGGTAATGAGTCAGGTGACATTCTGCAAACGTGGCCTAGCCATCTCCATCTCCGTGTGGCGATGGTTTCAGCGATGCTGTCTGCGCCTGCTCTCTTCCGTAGTTCCTCGTTTGTAATCATGTTTGGCCAGAAGACCTTCATGATCCGTCGCAGGCACTTGTTCTGGAAGACATCCAGCTTGCGTTCCGTAGCGGTAGTGGATTTCCAGCATTCTGACCCATATAGAAGGACACTCAGCACGTTGCTCTTAAAAATACGGAGCTTGGTGTGGATGCTCAGGCTTGTGGTCCTCCAGATGGGTTTCAGCATTGCGAAGGCTTGGTTGGCTTTGCTGATTCTTGTGGTGATCTCCCTTGTGCAGTCTCCATCTGTGGTAACCTTGCTGCCCAGGTACGTGAACTCGTCCACCTCTTGCAGAGGTTGGTCATTGATGGTGATTGGGTCGCCCACTATGGTGTTCTTCCTCATGACTTGAGTCTTCCTAATGTTGACCCCGAGACCTATGGAGCTTGCTGACTGTGTCAACTGTTGTGTCTTCTGTTGCATGTCCTGGTTTCTGCTTGCCAGCAGCCCGATATCATCGGCGTAGTCGAGGTCATCCAGCATTGAGGTCAGCGTCCACTGAATTCCCTGCCTCCTTCCCTCTGTGGTGCGGCGCATGATCCAATCAATTGCCATTGAGAATAGGATTGGCGAAAGAATACATCCTTGTTTCACTCCGGTTTCCACCTTAAACGGTTCGGTGAGCTGGTTGTTGTGGACGACTCTGCACTCAAAATTCTTGTACAGGGACCTGATGACGTTGACAAGTTTCTGGGGGATTCCATAGTATCGCAGGATTTTCCAAAGGGAGTCTCGATGCAGACTGTCGAAGGCCTTCTCAAAGTCTACAAAGACCACATAGAGGGATCCATTCCATTCGTTAGACTGCTCAAGGATCTGTCTCAGTACGAAAATATGGTCAATGCAGGACTTGCCTTTCCTAAAACCTGCCTGCTCCCGGCGAAGGATGCCATTCACTGCTGTCGTAATGCGTTCAAGGAGAATGCGGCTGAAGATCTTGCTGGTGAGGGATAGTAAGGTGATGCCTCGCCAGTTGTTACAGTTCCCCAGGTCTCCTTTCTTCGGAAGTTTGACGATGGTGCCGGTCTTCCAATCGCTCGGCGCTTCCTCAGTGTCCCAGATCTTTTGAAAAATCTGACAAAGAAGCTGCGGCGTTACCGTATCTTCTACTTTCAGCATCTCGGGGCACACTCCGTCATCGCCAGGTGCCTTCCCGTTCTTCAGCTTTTGAATGGCCTGCTTGACTTCCGCAATAGTAATGTTGCCGAGGTTAATGTCCAGGTCCTCCTCCGCTTCAGGAATGTCAGTGAGGGTTGGTGGGTCTGAGCGGTTCAGGATGGACTCGAAGTGTTGCTTCCATCTCTTCAGCTTCTCTTCCTCTACTGTGACATGAGTTCCATCTTCAGCTCTCACTGGAAGGTCGTGGTGTTGCCCGTAATCGCCCTTCAGCTTCTTGGTGTTCTGGTACACTGTCTTCATGTCTCTCTGTTTTGCAGCTGCCTCCGCTTCTTCTGCCAGCCTTTCTGTGTACATTCTCTTGTCTCTTCTCGCTGATGTCTTCACCGCTTGATCTTTCTCTCTGTATTCTCTTGATATTCTTTCCTTCAGTCTTGGTGATTTGGTATCCAAAAGTTTCTTCTTGATCTGTCTTCTCTCTTCTATGCGAGCCCACGTGTCTTCTGAGATCCACTCTGTCTTCCTGCTCTTTCTGTATCCTAAAACTTCCCCTCCTGTTTCCTTCATGGCTCTGTTGAAATCTTCAATAGTCAGCGCTGTCTCATCTTCCAAAACACTAAATCTATTCCTGAGGGCCAACCTAAACTCTTCTTTCACTTTTGGGTCTTTCAACTTGGCCACGTCGTAGCGCTGATTTCTGGTGTCTCCTATCTTTACTTTCCTAAGCTTCAATGTCACCTTCCCCACCAGAAGACTATGGTCGCTGCCAATGTCAGCATGTCGCATCACTCGCACATCCTGCAGAGAGTGCCTCCAGCGACCATTAATGATGATGTGGTCGATCTGGTTCTGGGTCTTGCCGTCTGGTGATTTCCATGTGAGTTTGTGGATCTCCCTATGCGCAAACAGGGTCCCTCCTATGACTAAGTCATTCTCCTCGCAGAAATTGACCAGCCTCTCCCCGTTGTCGTTGATCACACCCGCTCCATGTCGTCCCATGGTCCTCTTTCTGTCTTCATTGTCGCAGCCGACCTTAGCGTTGAAGTCACCGATCAGCATCAGCACGTCATGTCGAGGGATGTCTTCCAAAACAGCTTGGAGGGCGTCGTAGAATGCATCCTTATCCTCTTCTTCCGCGTCGTCTATCGGTGCGTAGCCCACAACAATAGACAGCTTTGCGTATTTGGAATTCATCCTGATGTACAGCAGGCGCTCGTTCACAGGTTTCCACTGTAGAACGGTGTTGGCCTTGCTCTTATTGATGATGACAGCAACTCCTTCTCGGTGTTCGTTGTCTGTTCTTCCAGACCAGATGATGACTTCTCCGGAGCTCAACCTCTGTCTGCCAGCACCAGTCCATCTTGCTTCTGTTACTCCCATGAGGGTTAGTTTGTGGCGGTTCAGTTCACTTACTGCTTGCGCCAGCTTTCCAGTCTGGTAGAGCGTTCGCACGTTCCAGCATCCAATTCTGATCCATCGTTTTGGCGTCAGGAGTTCCGCTATCGGGGTGGAGACGTCCTTGCGGCTTTGGTCCCCATCCGTCATAAGTCCAGTTTCCTGGTCTGCTTCGCTCCCAGCGCCGGTTGTCGCTTTTTCCCTTGTTGTCGTTTCCGTAGCAAGTTTCTTTTTACAGGGTGGAGTCGCTAGCCCCACGCCTAACCCTCCTCCTTTATCCTGACTTGGGACAGGCAGTTAAGCCCCCAAAGGGGCCTCCCTGGTGGAGTTGTTTGTTTCCAAAGAGGAAGAAAAATGACGAAAAACGCGTTGAAACACTATTTCGCTACTATCTCGTGACTATGGTATCCTCTTAAGATGGCGGATGACTCGCCGACGGTGCTAGGCAACGCGGGGAACTTCCCGAGCCCTATAGCACTGTTTCGGAGACTGAGCACGTGCAACACTGCCAATCAGCGCGGCATTTTGCTGGGGCGGAATAGACACATGTATTTGTCTGTCAATCTGTGAATCCAGCCTGTGCGTGTCCATGCCAAGACAAAGAAAGTGGTTGATTCAGTCCTCGGGTCGCCGTCGGTCGTGTTGGGCCCGCGCACAGAAGTGCGCGGGCCCACCACGACCGACGACGGCCCGAGGACATTTTGCTGACTGTGTATAGTTCAGTTTTAGTATCGGTCGTTAGGTCTGACAGGTGCCTGGCATTTCGCTTCTTCACTAATGGTCTCCAGGTGTTTGTGTGAATGTATTTTATTTTTATCAACCGGATGTTCACACGTGTGGTAGTGGGTATCCAGTACTGAAGCAGAAGACCGTCGGACCGACTTCGGCGGCGGCAGTGGGTCCGCGCACAGCCGTACGCAGGGCCACTGCGGTCGAAGTCGGCCCGGGGAACTTTGTCTTACTGTAGACTGATATCATCAGGCCGCTGTTGAACGCTGTTGGCCATTTTACACAGTCAAGTTTAGCGCGGGTCCACAAGAGTAGCTGAAGTCGGCCCGAGGGTGTTTTGGCTACCGGGAAATTCCTTGTGGGAGTGCGGTTTCCAAGTCAGATTTATCTGTGTAATTCCGACTTCTTCCCGGCAGACAGCACATTTGTTTCAGTGTCTGACTGTTTGTTAAATACCCCAAGAGTCCGCTGCATTTGGTGCAATTAGCAGAACCCAGGCTGAAGAAAAGAAATATTTCGTGCATGCATTCTTATGTAAGGATGTATAGATGGATGGATCGATGGACTGATGGACAACATGTTGTGCGGCGTATCATGAATTTGTACTTTTTATGATTGGGGAAGTAAACTTCTTACCTATTTTCTACCTCAGTCGTCACCTAGCTCAAAGTCGTCCTCAACTAGCTACGAGTATATGTACTATGATACTCGAGGAGGCGGACTCTACAAATCTCCTTGGCTTTTCTGAACCACCAGTTAACATGCTTGCACACGCTTCAGCTACTCGATACATCCTGGTGTAATGCACTTGGGTTTATTTTCCTTGGACTGCGTTTCAGCTGTGTGCACACCGGCTGAATTAATGTTGTATTACGATGCTCATGAGAACGTCCACGTTTGCTGTAGAGCCCCACCATAGGCGCCTGACGAGTAATTGTTGATTTACGAAACTGCGACTCGCAGTTTCGCATATCAACAATTACTCGTCAGGCGCCTTTGAACCCCATCCCTACTCGACTCCTGCGACAGAAGAGGCCTCAGCTTCCGGTGAGCCACATAGGTCCTGGTCTGTGTACGTGTATTCAACTGAGCTGGGCAAGCGTCGCTCTCATCTGGCCAGCACTGACATGGCCGTACATTGGTCAGTCAAAGCCGACGCCGGCCTGAAGATCTTGTTTTTACTGAGTCAGTTATTTTGTCAAATAATGCCCTCCAATTACGGGTCAGCCTCAGAAGACCCAGGAGCCTTGAAGCGTTTTTCGCGATCGCGTCATTATCTCGCACCTAGATTTGTGAAGAAGAAGAAGAGGAGAAGAACATGAAACATTTGGTAAACAAAAGGTCCTCGGGCCGTCCTCAGCCTTAGCTGGCCCGCGCACAGCATGTGCGCGGGCCAGCTAAGACTGACGTCGACCCGCCGAGGACCGTTCCCGCACGGGGCATCCGTATGGGAGCCAGAGCTACCTGCGCGCGTAAAAGTTAGATCAAACCCGAATAGCGCGGAATACTGGTGCTCGTAATGTAATATTGAGGCTGACCTGTATTGAGAAAAGATGCACCAAGACAGGCTCGTTACACTTGCTCACGGCATCGCATCTCTAATTCGTTCATGAAGTCCCGGCCTTGTCACCCTACAGGCGGACATGGAGTGGAAGTTAACCAGGTAAGACGCTGCTGGGACTGTCGGATGGCCGATCGATCCCCTCGCACTCAACCTTTTGGCTGTCGATGGCGCTTATTGTCACGGGGATGATTCCTGCAGGAATCACCGAAACGCCGGAAAAGTGCTGCCGACAAGCCAAAGGGTTAACGTGTCTTAAATTAGTATATTGCTTAATCGATTATAAGGAGTCACTGACCTTGAATGTGTCATGGTTTGTGTTACGTGGTGGAATTGTAGTCGAAGTATGATAAACACACTAGACACACACACACACGTAGAGTTCTTTAAAATAAACCTCGTTCAGCTGCAATCCGTCACACGTGGCTTAAGGATGTAGACAATACTGGAGTAACAGTTCCAACAATATTTAATTCAGCGATGCGATATCCACACAATAATGCACTTTCGAATGCAAAAACTACTGATACAAAGTCTCTTCTGCGATGTCCACACTACGACACAAAGTTTCTTATACACAGCGCCTCTCGCAATAAACTACGTGTCTCTACTACTGACAAAGCAAGACAATGTACGACCGGGCTTTCCCAACGCCCTCCTTATATATACTATCAAATTCCAGAATCTTCTACAGAAATCATACAACTCAACCAATCAGAACGAAACACGCAGCCGAAACTCATTAACTTGAACTTTCCAGAAAAAACTATAACAGGCTACAAAAACACGGCTGCTTACTTCAGCTCTAAATTCTAGCGTATAATTAAGTCACATAAAAGTATGGTAGCCCTATCACCACGTTCCATGATAGCTCAAAAAGGTACGAGAACATTCCCAAAACAAAATAAAGGCTGCTCAGTTTACGCGCACAGGAAAACAAAAAGTAGCGAAAATGTTGCGATGTCAACTAACCGACGTGACACTTACGAGGCCACTAGACAGTGCGACCTTCCTAGAACGTTCCAGACTAAACTTAACAAAACGAAATCGGCTCTACTCACGAACAAAAGAAAATCTTACTAAAAAGGCACGTGAATCATAACCGTGATAGCTCAAATAAACAACGGATCGTTACCTACGAATAACACACGCACGCTCTCACAGGATAACACAACCACAATCGTAACAGTTTGTCTCTTTGAAAGTTCTAGCACTCATCGAACTGAAGCTACATGCAAAACAACAACAACAACAAAACAAACAACAACAACAACAACAACAACAAAAAATTGAGACATGATCTCAGGCTTTCACTGACTACACAAATTCCCGAAGACAGCCGAGTAAACGGTGGCAGTGCGCTGGTCTCTGATTCTGGACCTTACTGCATAATAGTAGTGGGCTGGTCTGTGGTTTTGAACCTTACGGCTTTCAACCGTAAGGTCCACAATCACAGACCAGCTCAGTCACAAATAAAGAAACTGAAGCGCCGCTTCACCGGCCCTAAAGCGATGTCTGAAAGAATCATTTGTCCTGTAATTTGGGTGATCTCCTCTTGCTCATGGGGAGATAAGGCACGCACTGTTTTCTCGATAGTATAGTGGGTGCGCACTCCGCACATGTTCTGCCGTTATTGGGCAAAAGCCGGTAATTTTGTGAGAAAAGCGAGATGTTCACTGTTACAGAAGGAAAAGCTCGCCTTTCTCAAAAATGGACATGCGGTCTTTTGCAATGCAACGGCAGCATCCGTGCGCGTCACTCTGACAGAGCGCCGAGGGCCTCGTGAGCAATTGGTCCTTTGGCCGACGTTGGCCGCTGTTTCCGTGCGCGCAGCCAGCAGACCTTTTACGGAGAAGAAGGTGGCTGGCTGTGGCTCCGTCCCAATGCGCAAAAGGCCATCGTGCCGACGTCGGCCGCCGTTGGCCCGAGCACGGACATGCATAAAATCCTGATTATTTCGAGTGAAATAATCAGGATTTTATGTCATTTTATTTGATTCGATTTGCTTTGCTTTTGGCAGTCATGGTGTGCTACATTAAAGGTCAGCTGTTTCGTTTCGTCTTCCGATGCGACGTTTTGAAGGTAAAATGCTCAGATGAGTGTAATTTTCGGATCAGACGCACTCAGTGGCGACTGATATGCTTGAGTCTGTCCGTCTCGTGAGCTGTATTGTTTTCTGGTCTAGTAAAGAAGTGTTTCATAAAGTTATGCTCAGCTAAATTAACGTCGTCCGTCATCAACCTCATCATCATCATCATCATCATATCGTCGTCGTCAACACCACCGCCACCACCAGCATTAGTATGTCCCTCTCAAGAGCCGTGGGTTTTCGGGCCCAGTAAAAAAATGTTTTATGGACACTTATGCTCAGTTACATCATCATCATTATCATCGTCGTCGTCGTCGTCATCACCTCCACCACCACCACGATCAACAGCACAGCCAGTTACATTCCCACTGACATCGGCAGTTCCTGCTATCACTCTTTTTTTTTGCACTTTCATTTTTAAAAAAAAGGTGAGACTGATGTAAAAATGCAGCAACGCGGAAACCGTACATTTGGAAACGAAGAAAGCAATGACAGGCTCACCATTTCTTGCTATTCTGCCATCAACAGAGGCAGCAATAAGATGAGCTATCTAGTTCACGAGTTGTGCCTGATTAGCTCGGCGCTTCGTATTGTTAGGAACTAAACTGAAACTGAATTGGAACTGAATTCATGACACCCTGTGGATGAAATTGTCACAGTCAATTTTATTAGATATCCTTTGAGGTCTTCGTCGCAGTTCTAGATACAGGTCGACCATGATAGTTCAAGGTTGGTGTCGGAATAGCTTGGCGTCTACAGGCGCCAAGCTATTCCGACACCACCCTTGAACTATCATAGTCGATCCACACCCTGTCGTAGCGTGTCAGGGTTTTATGAGTTAAAATATTACGAATTTTTAGAACTAGCAAAAGGAAATAAGCAAGAACTAAAAGAAAGAAACATGATTCGATGTACAAAGACAATGACAGTCTACTAATTTCAAAGCGAGATAAGGAAAAAGATAAAGAGCTGTACATGTTATCTTGTTGTAAATGTTAACGGGCGTCACGAATAAAGGGAAAGAAATACAGCTGACCTCAAAATGTGTAATCGGTTAGCTGTACGAAGTCCAGACGCAAAAATTGACTTCCAAGCGCTTAAAATGCAGAGAAGAATCCAAAGGAGAAAGAAACACGCTTAGAAATGTAACTGCCATTTCTAAGCGTGTTTCTTTCTCCGTTGGGTTCTTCTCTGTAATCGGGGAGCGTTTGGAACGGGGTACACGAAGGGCATTGAGGTATTATTAACGGGTTGCGTGCAGATCACATGTCTAAAAAGCGTATTCAATTCATTATTCTCGCGACTCGTCTTTTCTTTGATCCTTAATTAACCTTCTATACAGACCTATACATCGGTAGATATGGGTACATGTATTACCGCGGGCAAAGGATGTAATGAATTTCTGAGTTCCTATTAATATGCACCGAACTAATCAGGCACAGTCTTTGTATCTCTTCGTACAGCTAACCGATTACAAAGACTGTCTCAAAGGGTCACTTGGTGCCTGCCAGGTCGACCACCGCCAGTGGTCTTCGCTTGCTGCGGGCCGTGACACTTGGCGCTCCACCATTTGCGGGGCGGCTGTCTCCTTTGAGGACTCTCACAGAGCTGGCCTTGGGGACAAGCGGCTCAGGAGAAAAAACAGAGATGCCGCAGCTCAGAACCCTGGCCATACCTTCCCCTGCAGCCACTGCGGTCGAACCTGCCTGTCTCGGATTGGCCTCCGCAGCCACGAACAAGCCTGCAGACGTCGTGGGCAACTCCTATAAAATCTTCGTTCGCGAAGTCAAGCCAAGAGAGAATCAGGCACAACTCTACGTAGAGACCAAGCTAATTAAGACCACAATGAAAAGACAGCACACACACACACACACACACACACACACACACACACACACACACACACACACACACACACACACACACACACACACACACACACACAAAACAACAACAAAAAAATCCGCCCAGCATCCCGTATTCTAGCGTAATGCGAAGAAGAGTTTGCTGTGACAGTGAAAGAAGCACACCATAAACTGTTCTTATGGGGCGCCTCTTTCGCTTTTAACACCAAACTCTTCTTCACATTAATTTAGTATCGTAGGGCAGTGCGCAGGGGCCAACTGTGGCCAACGTCGGCCCGGTGACCTTTTGCTGAGTTGCTAAATGACGTGCGAAGGACGTGCGGTAGACAATAGGGAGGCTTTGGAGGGACTTCCTCGGCTGATTACTCTCTCCCCGTTGACATGTTTGTCTCCGCTTTGATAGTTGAGTAGGGGCAGCCTACTTTCAATGTCAACCTCTTTGTTTTTAGAAAATGTGACTTCATATCCACGCACACACGCACGCATGCACGACCCACGCACGCACACGCACACATGTACACCAGTCACAAGATGAGCCGCTCAGGTGGTTGTGTAAGTCGCTGCTGTGCTGCTGCATGAGTGTGTCACTACTGGTGTGTGTGTGTGTGTGTGTGTGTGTGTGTGTGTGTGTGTGTGTGTGTGTGTGTGTGTGTGTGTGCGTGCGTGCGTGCGTGTGTGTGTGTATGTGTGTTTTCAGATTCACAGCTTAGAAAAGCAATTCCATTTTCCCCTTGTCAAATTCCGTGTCTCTATATTCTCATCAGATCTAAAACTACAGGTAAACTGATGCACTAGCTAAGCGTTCATAATTATTGTTCATTGCACCGTGATGTGAATGGTATCTAGTGAACGACGAAAACAACAAAGTTAAAAACCCTCCCAACAAACAAACAAACAAGCAAGCAAACAAACAAACAAACAAACAAACAAACAAACAAACAGAAAAACGCACGCACGCAAGCACGCACGCACGCACACACACACACACACACACACACACACACACACACACACACACACACACACACACACACACACACACACACACACACACACACACACACACTGAAAATCTGTACTTCGTACCAAACAACAGTGACTCGATGCACTGATCAACGTACAAACCTTCACGACTTATACAGTATTCATTCATTCAACGTGTCCAACACTTTGCACCTTATTCGTTTGATCAAACGTTGACGTGCTGGAAACCAAAAGAACGGCAAAACACTCACAGCTCCACGCACACAGACTGGCTGGGTGTGGCTCAGTCCCAATGCCCAAAAGGCCATCGGGCCGATGTCGGTCCGATGGCCTTTTGCGCATTGGGGTACAGTTTCGAGGGAAATAATTACAAATCTGCTAAACTTTTGTGACCCTTCACCTCTCAGGAATCATCGCGACAAAAACCGCTACCAAAAGCAAAAAGGTTTAACCAAGTACGTTTTGTTGTAAAATAATCTTATGTCGGGTGACTCTCCATTATTCGTAATCAGATGAAACGCATTTAGACTGCGCTAAAACTTTAAAGCATTTTCTTGTTTGCTGGATACATTTTCCAGTTCTTTTGAAGAAGACAAGCAGATATAAAATGGCTGAATGGTCGCTTCTGGTGTGAATTAACAAAAGCTATTTACTTTATTTTAAATCTCTGTCTGTCTGTCTGTCTGTTTGTGTCTGTCTGTTTGTCTGTCTCTCTCTCTGTTGTAAACCATCTCAAGCGACGTCAAGATGTTTGAAAACTGGCTCGTTAACCAGTACATTTTAGAGTTGGAAAATGAAAGTTCATTATTCACTGACCTATGAAAGATTCTGTGTTTTTTCCTGTCTGTTTGTCTCTGTCTCTCTGTCTCTTGTTTATCACATGCAGCAACTGCAAGTTTAAAAACTGGTCCGATGGAAAATAAAGGTTTATTACTCACTGACCTACGAAAGACTGTCTTTCTGTCTCTGTCTGTCTGTCTCTGTCGCTATCTCTGTCTCTCTCTGTCTTTGTCTCTGTCTGTTTGTCTGTCTGTGTCTGTGTCTCTGTCTCTCTCTCTGTCTCTGTCTCTCCCTCTCTCTCTCTCCATCTGAACTGACCTGATCTGAAACTTTCTTTCCAAAAATGAAAACGGGCCTCTTTTCAATCTGTCGGCTTTGTTCGTCATTGATAAGAAAGATAGGAACGAGAGAAATACATAATGCATGATGCACGCTCGGTCTGGTTTTAAGCTTATCGATTTTCATGAGGGAAAGAAAAAAATCGCCCTAGGCTTTGGCCTGCAATATTGACATACTGCTTATTATAAATTAAATAATCTTCAGACAAATCAAGTTGACACGTTGACCCCGATTTCAAGACGAAGTAATGCACTAGAAACTGGAGGCCCCAAAACACTTCGGCCAACTAAAGTTGCAACGTCAATGCTAAGTGTGGAAGTTCAAGGAAGTGCAGGAGTAGCTTAACCCGCTTAACCCGACAAAACGTGAACTCGATCCAAATGCAAGAGGTATAGATCCTCATGAGCCCCCACAGTCGCGGGGGCTCATGAGGATCTATGCCTCTTGCCGAGACCAATTTGTATGCATGTCCCTTGGACCTCTTGGTCGATGAAGTTACAAGAGATGTCAGATACAAAAAGGTGCGTCTCAGTAGTGGCAAGGAAGCCGAACTGGTGTCATGGAATGAAAACGAGGGTAATCTAGCACCACCCTTGGGCTATTTCATATTTTATATCATATCAGCGCGCATGATCCTTCTGCAAAAGAGGCACATATCCTCACAATACCCCTGCACCACGCCTCCCCCCTCTCTCCCCCCCCCAATCATCCGCTAACTCTTACCCCCACCCCCGGTGCCCACACCCCCCCCCCCCACTTCATCCGCGACCTGCATCACAGAAACAGATCATCTTGGCATGAATTATGAATCACCAGCGACGTTAAGTTCCTTAAGGATTGAACGCTGGTGTTTGAAAATCGAAGTTTTTTTTTCTATCTTTTAGTGCATTACTCTTCATTAAGTCCCTCAAAGTTAGTCGGAGCATGCAGGGCATTTCTCGAGGACACTCGCACATATTAAAGCGAGCTGTCCCAAGGCGGGCTTTAGTTGCTAAAATTCTCACCGGATTGTCAATGTTGTCTTGCTCCAGCTGAGACTTTCCTAATCTTCCTTTTTACAATCCACATGCATAAACACACGCACAGAGTTTACAACAACAACAAAGTGCCCCCTGCGCGCATCGGTAGAGCTCTTTCAAATTCTTTTTTTAAAAAAAGACGAGAAGAAACGTTTTTATTTTACGACATCCACATCAACATTATTACAAAACAGAACGTACGCACATTTTTGTTCTGAAATCTTTGTTTATCCAGCAACCAAAAGCCAAAACCGTCCTAAAAACGTGGACACAAATTGGTCTCAGCAAGAGCCATAGATCCTCATGAGCCCCCGCAGTCGCGGGGGCTCACGAGGATCTATGTCTCTTGCAGTTGGGTTGGGGTTTTTCTAGGCAGCCAAGGGCTAAAAAACATTTATGAAGGAGAAATTGAAAGCTATTAACTCTTTCTTGTCTGAAGCAGGTCCCTTTAAGGATCTATTTCTCGTCGGGTTAGGAGAGACACCCCCCGCCCCCCCTCCCCCCTCAAAAAAAAGAAAAAAAGAAAAAAAGAAGAATGCTATGCAATCTTCGACTGTGTCAGAAATCAAAGATTTGTTGGTATATTGTTCATGTTACATGTAAAATTGTCACACGGGGAGTACTGTGGATAATTATTGGTATTTGTCTGCACATTACATCAGAAACGTGAGCATGAAGGCTGTAAGTTTTTCAATGCAGATTACCAGAAAATGTGTTCCTGAGCACTGCCCGGCGGTGGACGCAAAATTATGTTTTTGGCAGGAGGGCAAATTCAGCACCGAATATTACCTTCGATCCAGAAAAACGGATGTGAATGGGGTCAGCACTGAAGAGGCAAAGAACCTCATGAACCCCCGCATTTGCGGGGGTTCATGAGGTTCTTTGCCTCTTGCAGTTGCCGAGTGATGTTCGCATTTTCAGTCTAGTCTGTGCCAAAACCGAAGAACTTCACTCGTCCAAGCAGCACGGATACAAAACAGGCCAACAAGGGGCATAGATTCACTGGAGCCCCAGCCATCTGCTGGTTCTCATGAGGATTTCTGCCTCGTGTAGTCGACAATATAAAAACGGTGGATCAGTCAGTGCTGGAAAACATTCATTGAAAAAATCGGATTGTTTCTGAACCCTCACACAGTTTTGTCACACGAACCATTTTTCACCATTTTTCTAATTAGATTAACAAAGAATATCGCTGACACCGAATTCTCGAAATTGTGAATGAAGATAAGTACGCCTTTACCGCACTTGCGTGTGTCTGATTTTTACTTTCGGTTTGGCGTAACAACAACAACAACAACCGAAGAAGAAAAAGAAGAAGAAGAAGAACTGAGAAGAAGAAGAAAATACTCATGCGGCCTCGCCATAGCCTGGTTAAAAGTGCGAGCCGCATCACTCTGATAACTATAATGTCCATCTTAAGCATGTTCTTAATTAAACGAACTTTAGTTCGCGAACTCTGACGAACTACAGTTCACGATCTCGGACGAACCAGGTTGGTTCTTAATTGGACGATCTAAAGATACGGCGAACCTAGTTCGAAGTAGTTCACGAACCTCGGCAAACGGCCATAGTTCGCTGTCGGAAAAGGAAACGTGTTGAGCAAACCATCCTTTTCTCT